>OU911095.1:2177200-3427200 GCA_918358865.1 Melinaea marsaeus rileyi | reverse complement strand
GCTAAAACAAAAGTGTATAGATAGTTTAGGAATTATTTGTGATTTGAATATGAAAGAGGATGACAGAGGATAAAGGTGCTGTTTATCTAGTTTATGATAGCTTTCCTAATCAAATATTTAAGTCTTATCCCTTTATTTAAAATTAAAATTTGTACTAAAATGTCGGCAATAAATCGGCATAAAGGAAAATTGACTTTTAATATAGAAGGCTAATGAAGAGGAATGAGGTCACGTCGAAGAAATAACAATATATGAGTACGTGCGCCTGTTTTCTTTCGATATGATGGAGTTCATATTTCTTTATCTTTATCTTCAAGGTTATTAAATAATTTAATATATTCATATTCTATCAACCTTATTTAAGATACTAGATGACTAATTTAATATTCCGTATACCATCAAAGTGTAATTACATTCAGACTTTAATACATGTCGCCTTCGTGAATCAATATTGTTTACATCCCTCTTATAAAGTATAATATTGATAGTAATCGAATAGAACTCCAATTAAAATTATATTTTGTATATAACATTGAAAGAAACACGACAATTCTACAAAACTTATTATAATTAAAGATTACTAGTTATGAACCATCTGAATACACTAATACAATTTTATATATGAAAAGCTATAGTATATATATTTAGTATATTACATTCTAGACTCTGTTGAGCTTGTAAGATCGTTAGCAGTGTCGTTAGAACGAAATCCTTTGCAATTAGACAATAACCGCTGCCAAAATACCGCAACTGAACACCGACCTATCTATCTATTAAACTATATATTTATCTTTATTGATGCCACAATTAAATAAAAGGAGAATAAATTAAATGTCAAAATTTATTATAAGCTTGAGTTATTATGACAATAATCATTATATAATACCATTAATTTTCATATGTAAATTACAAATTTATATTATTTGAATAAAATGTTACTATAATACGAACAAATATCACAAAACCAATTATGGCTACAAAATTGTAAAATCGAAAATGTATTTTATCTCAAATTGGTTTAATATCAATCTTTCAATGTGAAAATCAGAAGGTACGATAATTGGGGCGGGAGTCAACCCATTAACTCATAAAAGGAGTCAGAAAAGACAATTTAAGGTCAGAATTTTGAGTATTTATTATAAGTTTTCTTTTGTTTTTAAATATATTCTTTGCTATCATACCTTTGTTATTACAGTATTCACAAGATTCGCACATTTTATCGTAATATAAAAAAAACTGTAATAGTGACTGAAAGATAAATCGAACCTATTTGTTCAAAGCGCTTAGTTTCTAACGACAAGACTCTTAGCTTAAGTACATTGTATACTTAAGACGAGCGACTAGGGGTTAAATTCAAATTATTATTGTAGAAGACAGTTTATATACACATACATAAAAATACTATGTAGAAATATATCATCGTGTGAGTAATCTATATATATAAAAGAAAGTGGTGTTAGTTACACTATTTATAACTCAAGAACAGATTAACCAATTTGGCTGAAAATTGGTGGAGAGGTTGCTTAGAACCAGGAGACGGACATAGAATTACTTTTTATCCCGTTTGACCACGTTCCCGTCAAGTCACTATAAAACGTGGTATAACAAAAACGCATCTGACAGGGAATAACAAAACGCTAATGATAGTGGAATACTAAAACGTAATTGACAGCTAAACGTAATGTTGTCTTTGGTTAAGAATGGTAAAAAATTTGACTGGAAAGGCGGAACAAAGTTCGCCGGGTCAGCTAGTATAAAATAAAAATAATAAACAATACATAAAATTAGATTTTTCCGTATAATGTTACAAATATACGTATATCATTTATATCTACCAAAAAAATATATACTTTTAAATTTTGCGTAATTTATACATTATCTATTGGTAATATATTCAAATTAGAAACTTCTACAATATAAGAGTTAGGAATTTAAATTATAAATACAGTTGTTATGAGGTATTGTAATTTATATTAAATATTGTTATTTCTTATCTTTATTTTTATGAGAATACATAGATGAATGCAATATTTGGTTACATTTTGAAATTATATTTATAAAAATCTTAATGTCTTTTGAAGGACGACGGAGTCAATCGATTTGAAAATGAATCTTAATCTCCTACCACAGCCCTATCTAAGGATGTATTTAATCTAATTACGCTCTAGTAACTATATAATAATAATTTTACATATTAATAAATGGAAGGAATGAGGAGGACTGTGTTCCTCTTCAAAAGGAAGGATGGAGGTTTGAAATCCGGTTTTCTCAAGCTGCAGCGAAATAACTTCCTACTATTATCACTGTTAAGTACAATTTTAAACAGTTGTAAGTTAACAACTCGTGTGTTTTAAACTATTTAACTTAGGTTAGTTTAAATAGCTTCTTTAATAAAAACATAAATTTTATAAATTTATTGATGACTTTTTTTTTTCTTTTTAATTTTGTGGCTAGTCAATATTAATTCATGAATAAACTAGTCAGTTGTGGGTAACATTGTTAAAAGTAGTTTATTTTTCAATTACGTCTAATATTTTAATACCAGAGCGCTTATCAATTGATAAGTACACAGTATTCATATACACAATACACAAAACATCCATTGAAGATTCTGAATTATAATTTAATGATAATTAATATGACTTTTAACTTATTATACTTGTATGATACGTACATCTTGTACTTAACAACATATGTATATAATTACCTAATGTCGGTAAGTTACATTTAACAGTAATTGGGATCACTAATAAATACACTAACTGTCTATTGATTTAGATTAAAAATACATAGTGTTATTTATGTTTAGTATTCTAGTAGAAAATATAGACGTTGAATTTTCACATACAAAGTGTATAAAAGTCTTACGTTGGTTAAAGAAAAGACGATATTACGAAGCACTATTATTCTCAAAAATATAATAATGATTGCTGATTGTTTTTCTGTTTTATTTTTTCTTTCCTTATTAAATGGTCAGCTGGTAGACAATCGTCGCAAAACCAAATCAGATTAAAAACAATTTTATTTGAACCATCTACACGTGAGAAAATTGAGCTTGAAAAAACAGTTTTTAGAGTTTGCAAAAAAAGATGATTTAATAATAATGATTAATTATATTTTCATTTCATTTCTGTTTCAACAATTAATTTTGGATTATTGATTTTTTACAAATTTAATTTATCTATGCGTTTTTATTAAAGAAATTTATTTAGCATTAAATTAGTAATTTAAAAGGTTAATGATTATCTACATACCGCAATATATTATGATAATGTTAATTATAATTTGATTAAAATAAGTTTAATGAAATACTTATTGATGTGTACATTTCATAAAACTTGAGATAATTTCAATTTTTTTATCATGCTCTTGGGTGAAATGCTCCAAAAAGAAAAACTAAATGAATTAAAAAACTTAAATTAACATAATTATTTCTAGCCAGGTTGTTAATGAACTAAAATTTGGTGAGTACCTGTTTTTGTTATTCTGATTTGTCACTCTGTCGTTTAAACGTCTTTTAATAACGCCGATTTTAAGAAAATTAGAAGTAAAATACGTTCGGACGAATTTTGGTTTTCCCCGGAGTCATTTTTAGAGATCCGAAGTAACTAACTTTGTCGTTTTACAGCCTTTTGACAAGATTAAATGAACCAGCCTTTATAGCGAGAACGAAACGGAAGTATTCATAAAGGATTTGAGAATGTTCGTTCACGGAAAAGAACCAGCAGCAACTTACTTTAGTAATAAAAATGTTGTTCCTTTAACGCCTACATTATTAGTTTTATGTGATGTTGACTAACGCTATTATTTTAAGTTACATCGTTTTCGATATATAATTATAGCTATAATTTTAATAATATTGATTTTATGTTGAACAATATATTTTGCTTTTGATTACTATATTCTATTAATCATAATTCATAATCGATTATAATTTATACAATTAAAAGGTTATTACAAAACGTTTCACTGATGTTTACTTCTGACAAACATAATAAGAGATGTTTTCTCTTGTTGTTGTTGTTGTTTAGTGAATAAGTATTGAATGAACTCGAAAGCCTCAAAGCAACAAAAGCCTTTTGCAACGATTGATAACATAGAATTAAAGTGACGGAGGTTTTAAGAATAGACGTTATTTTCTAACTGTTTCAACCCAAGCATAGAAACTGATAAATCGTAATTATAACGAGTCGAATCTATAGATGTGTATGTTTATAATTTGCGTTTATAATTATTAATAGTAATAAATTAAGAAATGCACAGTGCCCATAACATATTATATAAGGTAGTAGAAAAATATTTTTTTAACTTTTTCACCCTTTTATAAATATGATTATTCTTGTATCCAGGTTAAACTACACCTGAGTGTTATTAAAAAAGGAACTATTTATTCTTTTATAAAAAGTGGAACATAATCAAAGTTATCGGATATTAAAAATAAAAATTGAGTCAATCCTTTGTCAGTGGTTGAGTTTGGAATCGTTTGTCCATCCTAATTGAAAACTTATCATATTTTAAGTTGGTAAATTTTAAACATTTCGACATTCCAATTTAAATAAAAACTTAAAGTATTTTTTTCATATACCAGGAAAAGAAAATGTTATTTTTGTAATATGATAATGGATTTTTATTTATTAAAGATGTCTATAGAAATTCTTATTTATGTAAACATCTTTCTAGAATATTACGGACATTCTGAGATGAAAAACTACTGAAGTTTTTATCTCTTGATTACTGAATCAAGAGATAATACAAACATTCGAAGTTATGTGGCATAAGTTTTATAAAATAAATTATTTTCGTTTTAACTTTTAATGCTTTACATTTGAAAATACCCCAGTAAAGAAATTTTGAAGACTTATATACAAAAGAAAAACTCTTTATAAATAATATTGGTATTAGGGGTAAGTATTTTGTATCTGAATATATTTTTAAGTTCATTTACCTCTTCATGATGTGTGTAATTATATTTTGGGTTATTTAGATTTATTGTTATGGTTTACTCCTTATTTATATTTTTTTATTCATTATTAGATAGATTAATTTGAAGTTGCGTTAAAATAAAAAATCCTTAAGTAAATTCTTCTGCTTAATAATTAACAAATTAAACTCGGAACCATAGTTAAGATTCTTAATTAATTAACGGCTTAATATAAGAAATAAAATACTCGCAATAAAACTTTTTTACTTCTTCTAAAGCTTAAATCTCTGACTTTAAGTACTTTTATTAATTTTCCTTGTACTTTAATGAACGAGCTTAGAAACTTTTAACACTAAGATAATTGGCAATTATAAATTTTTATTTGACTAAGCCTGAGTTGTAAATTCTAAAGGAACTTTTATCTGCATGTTTATTATATTAACTTATTTCTTTTGTGCTTTAAATCAATATCAATACTTGTTTACCTTAAAAAGGCGTATCAAGAGAATCAATTTTGTTACCACACTTATCAAAAAAGCCTACTATTAAGTTTAATCTACTACATCTGTTACTTTAATGTAGCTGGTTTGTTTTAATTAATGTACCAAGTTGTACCATAAGAAACGAGATAGACTTACTTTTCACAAATAATATAAACACAATTAAACTGAGTGTACATATTACCAAATAAAGTACAAATTCCGTTACGGGCCTGAGTATAACGGTCATTTCCAATGTAATTAATGTACCGCTAATTGTAATTAATGACTTTTAATATTTATTACAATAATTATGTTACTAATATTGTATATTTAGTGAGAGACAGGTAAAGTAGGTAGCAGTATTTTTAATCCTTTCAAAGTAATAAAAAATATTTATTTTTAAGTTAAATCTTACTTTAAATTATTATATATTTTATGTAATTTAAAAAACTTCTATACTAGGCAAGAGTATCATTTTTATATATATGAGAAGTAATACTGAAGTCCAACATATTGTTGAGATCTATTAATGAGGTCGGTCCAATTGACACTCTTATCACATCTTAAGTAGAAGGGCTAGCGCTTATAAATTGCCCTATTATCTAAGATTATTTTATTTATAAACCTAACCCTATAAATTAAAGACATATATATATATATATATATATACATATATATATATAATTATTTCTTTAATATTTTTGCATCTTTACAACATATTTTTGTGTGAGTAAAACAAAACTAAGTGAAAAGGCAATGCTCTAATAGCGTGAATTTTTTTAAGTTCATGTCTTCGACGAATCTAAAAATAATTATATATATATATTTCAAGAGAACTATTTTATAACTGAAATTAAAAAAAAAAAAAAATATTAAAAACTACATATTTTAAGAAAATTAAGAAAGATATTTTATTTGGAGATGAAAGGATATTTATTGAATAGTATATTTAGTGATGTTTCTGAAATGAGAACAGTCATTAGGACGTCATTTACGTGACATGGAAAGCTTTGAAACGACTGTTAATTAACAAGATATTAAGACTCCGTTTCAAGGTCGCTTTCAAAAATATATTACAGAGATCAACAACCTTTTAAAAATATACAAATAATTTTTTAAATTTCACCCTAGTAAAAAGGATGCGTAAGGTAATACATACTTTCGCAACTTTCTTTCTCTCTTTTTAAATTTCTCCATATTCTGAAATATATATTTATTGTTTTTAAACTGAAATCTACCTAATCTAAATACCAAACATCAGAAATACAACAAAAATATCAATGTTACTTACACTACCTTCTTTCGAACACCTCAAGTAGAAGAATATCTAAATGCCTTTAAATACATCACCAGTAAAATATTTACTCACTGGTAGAGTAATTCAAATGACTATATAACAACTCGAGAAACACGTAGACTATTATAATATCTTGTCTATTAACCAAATACAAAGTATTATAACATTTATTCCATTAATCATAATTAGAAATAGAGCTGAAACTCTCTAACAACTGTTATTGTGCGGTGAAGAGCGCTTCAATAAATTTAACAACAAAAAGTACCAAATACGATAATGGGGAATGCAATTACAAATACCTCACACACTAATTTATAACATGTTGGGGTTATACTGTATTTATCTGTTTGAACAAATTAAATTAAGATTCAACTCATATTATGGTATTATTTAGTTAAAATGACATATTATTTTATTGACTCTAGAGTCACTATCGATACTAGTATTACCGAGTATCGGTCAAACAACTTTTTCATTAGAAACAATTTTTTCACCACGTCATTTAAATTAAAATCTGAACAGCATATATCGTTATGATATTTTTTACGTCATTATGTCTTTTCTTCTATTTTTTCAGCTTTTTGTATTTAGTAGCTGTGAGTAGCTTAAGTTTGTGATGTCTTAATATAACTATAACTTTGCCAAACTAATTTACAATACAACTTCTCAAAGAAAAAAATAACGTCCCGTTTAGTAATACATAATCTCAAATCAACGACCGCACAAATGTTGTGCGATATTTTTATCTAAAATATAATCCAGATTGTTATAAAAATGCAAATCACTTTTCTAAAAACGAATTTATAAGCTTCATAGAATAACATATTTGTTATATTTTTAAAATACTCCCATTTCTAAACTAAATATTTATAGTTTTTTACGATGTTCTAGGTAATACCGACACGGAACCCTTAATTTAGAGTGCAGGGAGTTTAGAGGTTAAATTATAAATTGATGTTATTTAATGTGTCTCGAGTAAGAATCACTTCTTAAGTTTTGGGATCTTCCATTGTAAGTTCCTGTTACATAAAGTCAGAAACGATTCTATTCAAAACCATTGTTCCTATACAATACTATGAGTCAGTCTATTCTCTTGTGGGTTTAAGTGGTAGTGATTGATGTTTCTTATATTTTAGGGACTTAATTAGGAGTGTATCTTAATAGTTTGTTATTCTAATATAATATATATAATATAAGCTGGAAATAATATGTGTTTTGGTATACTTATTTTCAAAAATAATTCAAAGGTATTAAAAAGCTATCAAATAACACGGGTTTTTAACCAAAATGGTAAAAATAACGCAATTTTTTAAATTTTATTCGTGTTTCATATTTGTTGTAATATTTGCAGATATATTTTGAAATCAAGAAAACGGAATACAATGAAACATGAGCTCCTTTAAAAATAGCATCATATTTTATATTCATAGGCTCATATCTCAAAGTATGTTTGAGATTCGTCTTACAGTATAAGCGGAACACTTATGCTGTTTGCTGTTCAGAAATTTATGTCTAATATTTTGTAGAGACTTAGTTTTACAAAGCATACGATATAATGTGCATATTGATCAATCGAAACATTTTACAAATAACAGCAGTAAACTAAAAATCTATTTTATTATCGCTGTATACAAATTGTTCACTTTTAAATAACTATCTAGTGTCAAATATATAATGTACATCTTTTTAATATTATACTGCAAAGTTAAACATATTGTATAGTACATATAGTACAAAAATCTTAAATTTTTGTACGAATTATTAAAGATGTCGCCTCTTTCCCGTTAAATACTTATTAATAATGAAACCATGATAGCACAGTTGGTAGAGTGACGGGAACGGATTTTTCCTAAATATATTTATTTTTAAAATTAATGAGTTTCAGATATTTAAATACAATTTTAATGATAGGTCATTGTTTTTATAAAACTTAATATAGTTTATGTTAAGAGACATGGACATTATTCTACAGACACTAAGGCTGTCGTGGTTCATATCTGATATGAAGATAACTTGAAATGTTGTTTAATATTCTTCCAGAAACTAGCCAAAGGTTTTATTTAGTAAATATAATGTTGTAAGTCTTTATATTTCATTAGGGTCGTATATTTTCAGATACCAAGCAAGGTTACTGCTCAGATTTTTATGAGACTAATAGAGAGCCCTGTACAAACACATCGCATAGTTTATGACTATGATTTATTAGTTGGAACTCGTCGCGTATAAAATATGATGGTACTTATAATATGGAGCACCATATTACCATCATAATGAAAAAAACCATCTCACAAATGAAAATATGTGAGATAGTTTCCGTTGTTCGGCCAACAAAGATATGTTTATGATATCGCTAGCACAATACAACTTAGCTTGATAGTTTTTTATACTTATAAAAATTACTTTTTGGAAAATGAATTATAAATAAACGATTATATAAAATAAATTTGATCACGATTAAGTTTAAATACAAAAACTTTCTTTGATATGGTCACCATCGAAAAGGCTATCAAGACTTCAAATTATTATTTTGTTACATATATTGAAACTTTTCTGTTGCTATAACTAATTTAAAAAAAGGGGGCCTTAACCCACTTTGATGAGCCTTTGTAATGCACCTTTGTTTGCTTTTGACAAACATAATGAGTGATTAGTGAGAGAGTGAGACATTAGTGATAATCAATCGCTTAGTGAATACATGTTGAATGAATTCAAACGTCCCGAAAACAAAGAGACCTATTTGTATCGTTTGATAACCTTTGACTGAGATGGCATAATTGTTAAGTACTGTATATTTTGAGTGATGTTAAGAAAATCTTAGACAGATTGTTTTTTTTTATCTATTAGAACAAAATCTATTGCCAAAAATACATTATATTAAGTTTTTCTTTATTTAAATTTATCTGTCTGTAGGACGTAGTGTTAGCATTAACTGTCCTTAGAGGTTTTCAAGTTTTATGTTTTGATAACCCTACTTAGTTTACAAATACACAGTACATGTAATAGTATAATTATGTATGTAACTGATTTAACTCGACCATGTTTATGTACGAATTTAGATTTTATGAAACTTTAAAATTAACTCATAATAATTAATACATTAATAGAAATCATAATAGAATATTGGATTGTTAGCACATTATTAAGCTTGTATATTTACATATATACCGACTTACTTAAAAGTAGGAAGTGCAATTATCAAGACATAATAAAACAGTCAATGTTTTGTATAACAAGTTTTATGAAATAAAATCTGAAAAAAAGGACTGAAACTGAGTACAATAAAGATAGAAGTGTAAGAAAAACATTTTAATATTTTGAGCCGGACAAGGTTTAGGACTTCGATACTTGATAATTTCATTTTGAATTATTTATATTTATTATCTTTACTTACATCCTTGCTTATTATTTATAATCTATTTTTTATTATATTAAATTATTTAAATAATAGCTGTGTTATAAAATACCTTGAGTTAATTACTTTCTGCAGTAAATAGCAATTCAAAATTGTATTATTTCTTAGATTTTTAACCTTTAAAAAACTGTATATTGAGATAGTTTTTAATATATTTCTACTTTGAAGAGACCTATGTTTTCATATGTTATACTAAGATATTAGATGTTTTAATCACGTTGTAATTAAATATACATTTACATTAATTTAAATGTGTAAATAACCACAACTAATCATATATAATATAAAATACCTTATTTACTAAGTAATTTTGGTCAATACAAGTGATACTAATTTAATGTTAACGTCATACATATTGCTAAGAGCTACTAATTAGGTCGGTTCAATTTAAATACATATATATTAAGCTGAAAAGCCGGCGCTTAAAATTACTCTGTTTAAGGGGCACACCTAGTGTGACAGCCAAAAAAAAGGCGATTTTTGGAAATGAAAAAAAAAAAAAACTAGTGTATCAATCGTTTTAAAATTTTGAGGGTATATTTATACATGTTTTGAAAATACACAGTAAAATTTTTGGAATAATATATTAAATATTTTTGAAATAACACGCGATCTCCGGCGGCGCCAAAAAAAAAAGGTCCTTCACTGCTGGAGTGATTGCAGCCTTCTCCGTTCATAAAACCTAAAAAAAAAAAATTCTCGTTAAACAAAAACATATTGTCTGTAAGATGACCC
The DNA here is from genome assembly GCA_918358865.1 of Melinaea marsaeus rileyi. Lineage (NCBI taxonomy): Eukaryota > Metazoa > Arthropoda > Insecta > Lepidoptera > Nymphalidae > Melinaea > Melinaea marsaeus. The sequence continues at coordinate 3,416,353 of OU911095.1, read as the reverse complement.
TCGGGCGAACAAGCATGTTGAAAAAAAAAGTTAAATTTTACCCAAAATTTTGATCGTTTTTGGCCTACCAAAATCCGATTTATGATCAGATCAAAAAACTGGAGGGTCATCGTACGGAGAACTATATAGAGAAGATGTAAAAAAAATTTGATAGCGATCGGATCATTTGTCTCCGAGTAATCACTCCAGCAAATTCGAAAAATGCTGTTTCGAGAAAAACGCGTTTAAAGATAAAATGATCGTTTTCACTTTTATAAATGGATTAAAGTCATACTTACAGCTAATCTGCTATTCCAGGCCCATATAATTCACCTTCCTCTTCCTCAAAAAGGGCTTGTTGAGCTGAAGAAGCTTTTCTTCGAGATGATCGACCCTCTTTTGAAGAAGCCCGTTGGCGATGATCAGCGATTCGTAGCCTCGTCTCGTCCTTAAAAGCCGTATAATCTCTTGCTGCAGGTCCAACTTTTATTCCCATTACATTAAATATCTTTAAAATTGAGAAGTAACCGTTATTGAATATTGAAGTTGCAAAAAAATTTGCTAATTCGATAGTTTTTAATCCATTATGAAGGTGCTTTGGTGAAAAGTGCCAAAGTAAACCGTTGTAACTTTCATTATTGTTTTGAGTATTACTACCTTTGCATCTATCAAGCAATTCATTTCGAGATAAGTCTTCATAAATAGGCTTTAGAGCTTTTTCAACTTCTGGATCCAGTGGGAGGTAATCGTGCTTAAACTTACTCAACATTCCTTCAGCTTCCGCGCGGCGATAAGCGCACCAACTTTCTGCGCCTTCTGGACAATTATCGTGGTTTGGTTTCTCATCAGTTGAACACAAATGATAAAACGTAGCCCAGATTGCTTTGTACATTCCGTCTATATTATCTTGATTTCTCATAATTGCCAAACCGTAATATTTCTGAAGTTTATTTATTAAATTTACAGTTAACTTTTGCGTTGTCTTACTTTTTCCTCCTAACTTCTTATTGTTTTTTTTTAAATTTCGGCAACGTGTTCCCATTCTGTTTTTCACATGTAAATAGCATTCTAATTTTTGAACCGGAGTATCATAAGGATCCAAATCTAGTAAACCTTTATGAGTGGCACTATCACCATCGCCAATATAGCGAGAATATTTTACGCCATACTTACTAATGGAACGACCAAACATGTCTTTTACGCTATCTACTTCCATTTTTGAGGCAGATCCCTGATGATTAACATCACATTCTTCTTCGTGTAACGATGACCATTCTTCGTAAGCTTGAGGATCGCTCTCTTTTCGTTTTTCCCAAAAAACACAACTCTGGCAGTAAGTAGACTTCACACATGAGTCAAGAATTTGTTTGCTGTACTTTCCTGCCAGCGTAACTACTCCAAAACGGGAAGTATGACCACGTTTTTTCCAGGTACCGTCCCCGCTAACAGTCAACTTTGTCTCTGATTTTTCTTCTTTTGATGTAAGGTCTTTTTCTTTATTTACAGCTTGTTGCATACTTAGTTTACAAACGGTTTCGGCTGCAGTCCACAAATTTTTAAAACATCCATCAAAAGTTTGATGGTAAAATTTGCTTGCTAGATCCATTAGTCCGCAAAAAAGATTGATCCCATTTATTCCGACGCCCAAAAGACGCATCACAGCAACAAGACGTCTATTTATTTCAAATGCATTATCGATCATTGGTCCAGAATTAATGTACGAATTACCACATTCACAAATGACAGCTATTTTAAACCCCAGGCCTCTTGGACTTGCTTGATTAAACGTAATTTCCTTGTGACAAGTTTTGCACATCACTAAATTGCTGATTGCACTAAAAACTGAGACAAACTGTAGAATACAATATCCATGGGATGGGTCAATCACAATATTCTCATCATTATTATGCAATAGTTTCTCTGCGGACGTACTTGTATTTGCCGTAGATTGCTCAAATGTATGTTGGTTTCCAGTAAATTTTCGTTTTTTTGATTTTGATCGGTATCTGGGAACATCGTGAGTTCCCTTTTGATCTAAATAGGAAGATTGTTTACTCATTTTAAATTAAATAAAATGCGCTTACGAAGTACTCGATACAACGGTCAGAATAAAACTAAATGTATCTGGCTCCGGAAATACGTGACGTGGCAGTAAACGAAAAATATACCGAAATAATTATATTTAATTATTTCTGTATACCTGGAGGCTCACAATAGAAACCGGAATCCTATTTGCAAGAGTTAGAAAAGACGGTAAACTCCGAACAATAGCTCAGGTATGTCCCGTAGCCAATGCAACTACCTAACTGCCGAGCGGCTACTCTTTTAAATAGCTGTAACTCAAAAATTATTTAAGATATCGATTCAAAATTTTAGTATGTTATTTTTAAAGGTATCACCTATCGAAATATGAAAAAAAAAAAATCGATTTTTTGAAAATTTCACACTAGGTGTGCCCCTTAAACCTCACATCACAGCAGTTAAGTGAATACATTTAATAAATTAACTATATTGCTATTTTTATTCATGGCTTTTACTTTGGGGGAATATTTAAATGTATTTAAAATATATATTTATATATATAGTTATAATTTAATATATTTGTGACAGACAGCTTGTCTTTTTCTTTTTTGTTGTAACACATCAATTCTTTGACCACAACTCAAGGAAGTATTTGGCGATATCGAGAACAGACGATCAATTTACAGACACATAGATATTCATTACGATACGATTAATCCGATAGGAATTGATACTCGGATTCCATTTGATATAAATTGTGGAAGAGAAATCGCTATCATATTGACGATAATTGAATATTTGGTTATAAAATTCAGTGTTATTTTGTTTATTGTGTTGTTGTGTTTGTGATTTAGTTCATTCCATTTTAGATTTTATTTTTGTAAATTTTAATAAAAGCTCGTAAAACTGCACAGTTGTAGTTATAAAGTAACAGATATGCAGATACTTTATGAATAATAAAAAAATAAGAACATGCAAAATACAACTTACGTCTTTAGTTGAGTTTTTGAATATTTTATCTAAATAAATATAGTCGCTAGAATTAACTTGATCCAAAAAAAGCCTTATTTTTAATCTTAAAATCGATACAAAAAAACAAAGATTGTTGTTAATATAAATAATATAAAGTAGTACATTTCTAATTAATTCTAAATATTCGACTTTACTGTATACTGGTTTGGATTCTTCTTTGAACTATGTTTTTCTTTTGAATTTATCAAAAAACACATCCAATACTTGGAAATAACAATAAAGATTAAAAAGTTTTACTTATTTTACAATATATATATCTCGATCCTTTATTTGTTTGAAAGTAATATTTAATACCAACAAAATGTAATTAATCTAGTTTTAAACATTTAGAGATATAGAGCAGGTTTTTGTAGGGACAGTAAAGAAAAATCATTTATTACTTATTACTCGTAGGGGCACTTTGTTCATACGACTAATTGTGTATTTATAGCACAAGAAATACCAATTCGATAAACACAATATACAAGTGAATAGGGTTGCAAACCTTTTTTCATCTGGTTATGGCATTGTTCAAAACAAACTTGGAGAAAAATACAAAAAAATAATAGTTTTTCTTAAAAAAGAAATAAAATAATAATATCTTTTGTCAAATATTTTCAGTAATTTTAAGTATATAAGTGGCTGTTAGTTGCTCCAACTTCGTAGTCTCTTAATATCACTACAACTTTGCCAAACTAATTTAGAAATTCAACTTCTTAAAAAAAGTCCGCAGTAAGTAAGTAAGTAAGACTCGTTGCTAACTTTAACAAATTAGCAGTTAAATAGCAAAAGTTATTAACTATAGTTAATAACTTTTGCTATTTAACTCACGTGTGTTAATGAGAACTTGCGTAAGTTAAACAATTATTCTCCTATAAAATGTGCTTATTGTACAAAATAGTAATAGTACATAGAGGTGGTTATAGGAGGCGCGTATCCACTTCGCTAGACGTCTAATTGACTTGTTATATAATGATCTTGTGTGGTTGTATTATTCGTTGTTAAAAATGTGTGTTATTTTATTTCTTGTTGGCTGAGCTTTATGCTTTACTCCTATTTCCTATCCTCTGGAATATCGGGATAAAAAACCTATATTACTCTTTCATATTGGTACCGATACGTAAAAACATTTTATAAACCAATTAAGTAGTTATTGTCTATAAACAGACATACAAATAGACTAAAGTTTCCTCTTTATAATATTCTCATAAATATAACACCGCTTTTAGTTCAAGTATTACAAATTCAATAGACACTCATCACATACCACTTCGAACGATAAAACTGCAATCCATAATTCTAACTTTTCTCTCCTTATATTGAGAAGACCCACTTTAAAGTTTCTAGAGATAATTTATCATAACCTCAATAGAAACTATATTATGACAATTTTATATATAATTTATAAAACAAAAAAGCCCTGTTATTAAATACTTCCATAAAGTAGTTGTTATTTAGTAAACGAGTGATGCACGTTTTATTAAATAAGTCTGATTCATACTTTTTAATATTTATTAATAATCTTGTATCTGTAACTGAATAAGGAAAGTATTAAAAAAAATTCTAAACATTAATTTGAATTCACTATTTCCAATACGCAGGCCACTTATAAGTTTTGCGAAAAGTTTTTATATGCCGAATGCTGACTAGTTAGAATTTATTTTAAAGATATAGTATAATATTAACATTATTACCATATGACATATATTCATAATATAACTCTTCGAATTTGTGAAAACTGGTACTTGATAAGAATATTAAAAAATATTTAAATATTATTTTAATTGTTTTTATTTATAGTATTAGTTAAAGAGGCAGAGAAAGACTGGCAAGGTGAAAAGGTAAAAATATAGTAGAAAATTCATTATTTCGACTAACTGTAAACGTTAGTCATCCGGGTAATGGAAAATCCGGTTAACGGAATGTATTAAGAGCAGCTATTTTATACTAGATATTATATCTTATATAACTCGTGTAGGGCTGATCTTAGATACACTATTTCTCATATGATAACACATAATGTTTTTTCGTCACTTAATTTTATTATGAAATCTTTCATTTTTAGTCCTATTGTAACTACTTACAGCCCAAACCAACTTTAGTTTATTTCTCCATACTGATCAAAAAGTAACACTAAAATGTATACTATATACATATGTATACATATAAACGATTGCAATAACTATATTTGTAACAATTTTCATCAAAATCGGTCGAGTACTTTTTGCGTTATATGCGAACAAAAAATCATAAAAAAGTATTGAATTCTGAAAAATATTCCAATTGCAGAACCAATATCGCTTAACGGTCTTTTACTAGTTTGCTCCGATTTTCGGTACTTTAGCTTCAGCATGTTTTCCACTATCAACGCAAAGTAAATGAAATGATGATAGATCACTGATAATTTGCGACTCTTGTTTTTTTTTAGATTGAATGTTAATATTAAACGACACAGAGTACTGGATTATGATAGGAGGTAAAAGTGAAGTGACGGCAAAAGATAAGAAGTAATCATTTAATATTATAAGAAGTATGTAACGAGAAGAGTCATAAGTGATGTGTCTGGTTACGAGTGTTTAAACATATGGTGCGTGAAAAATTATGTGGCGAAGAAGCTTGAAGCGTGTTTGTAGGTCATATTGGGTAGACCTCGAAGAATTCGGTCTGCCCATTCATTTGTACCCGACTTTCGAATTTTGAAAAAATTTCTTCACAGGAGATCTTCTTATGACCCCCTGAGTCCGAAATGACCATTGGTCAAAAAGTTTATATATATATATATATATATATATATATGCGTGCGTGCGTCCAGATTCGACTTTTGTCAGCACGATAGCGGCCGCAGTTTTGCTCGGATCACTTTCAAACTTTGTACAAAAATCAACCATCCAAAAATGAAGGTCAAGTTCGTTAACCAGAGAAATCCGGACACAGGGGGCGCTAGGGCCTCACTTTTTCTGATTTCAGTTTTTCGACCATAACTTTTTCCCTATACAAAAAAGATCAATCGCGTTCATATTATATGATGTCTTTAATGAATACCTATAACTAATGTAGATAAACCGAAAACCTAACTTTAATAACTTAGGGGTGGGGGTAAAAAAAACGAAAATTTTTGGAAAAAAATTCACAACTTTTTTCTGGTAAACCTTCTTACATCACAAGTATTTTTTAAAAAAAGGTTATTTTTTACTCTAAATTGACGTACCAAAAGTTTTTTCGTAAAAGGTACCATTTCCGAGAAAAAAAATAAAAACCACTTTTAGAATGAAAATTTAAGGTAGGTAAAACCACGGCAACTTTTTTCTGGTAAACATTCCCTCCTCGGAAATATTTTTAATAGAAAGGTTATTTTTTACTCTAAATTTAAGTACCAAAAGTATTTCCAAAAAAGATACCTTTTCCGAGAAAAAAAATAAAATCCGCTTTTTGCTTGAAAATGTTTGATGTAAACAACGGCATCGTGTGTTATTCTTAGGTAGTGAGTTATATTTTAAACGAGTTACACACGAGGTCTACCCACGCATGCCCCCTGCGGGCACGGATTTTTTTTAATATTGGGTAGACCTCGAAGAATTCGGTCTACCCATTCATTTGTCCCCTACTTTCGAATTTTGGAAAAATTTCTTCACAGGAGGTCTTCTTATGACCGCCTGAGTCCGAAATGACCATTGGTCAAAAAGTTTATATATATATATATATATATATATATATATATGCGTGCGTGCGTCGATTCGACTTTTGTCAGCACGATAGCGGCCGCAGTTTCGCTTGGATCGCTTTCAAACTTTGCACAAAAAACAAACATCCAAAAATGAAGGTCAAGTTCGTTAACCAGCGAAATCCGGCCACAGGGGGCGCTAGGGCTTCACTTTTTCTGATTTTAGTTTTTCGACCATAACTTTTTCCCTATTCAAAGAAGATCAATCGCGTTTATATCATATGATGTCTTTGATGAATACCTATAACTAATGTAGATAAATCGAAAACCTAACTTCAATAACTTAGGGGTGGGGGTAAAAAAACCGAAAAATTTTGGAAAAAAATTCATAACTTTTTTCTGGTAAATATTCTTACATCACAAGTATTTTTAATAGAAAGGTTATTTTTTTACTCTAAATTTAGTTTTCAAAAGTTTTTCCGTAAAAGGTACCGTTTCCGAGAAAAAAAATAAAAACCACTTTTAGCTTGAAAATTTAAGGTAGGTAAAACCACGGCAACTTTTTTCTGGTAAACATTCCCTCCTCGAAAATATTTTTAATAGAAAGGTTATTTTTTACTCTAAATTTAAGTACCAAAAGTATTTCCAAAAAGGATACTTTTTCCGAGAAAAAAAATAAAAACCGCTTTTTTTCTTGAAATTTTTTGATGTAAACAACGCCATCATGTGTTATTCTTAGGTAGTGAGTTATATTTTAAACGAGTTACACACGAGGTCTACCCACGCGTGCCCCCTGCGGGCACGGATTTTTTTTTATCTTTATATGCTTGTGAATTTTTATGTAAACACGTTCAGTATTTTCTGTGTGAAAGATTATCATCCATCCTTCCATATAAACATATATTTATCCATTAATCCATGCTTATAGAATACAGCTTTTACAATATGCTTATTTTAAACACACAAATAAGGTGCATTTTGAAAATGAATCTACATCAGGAAGTGTTTGTTATGAACAATAATGATTATTTGTTACCTATTTTACCAATCACATCAATAAATTGGCATTTTAACCAATTTGATGTATTTAGAACATGTATTATTGTGAAAGTATGTTTAGTTATGCATTGTTTTTTACACAGATTATCACTAAAGTAATTATATAATTTATGGGTAAGTTTAGTATGATCAATGAGGGCAAGAATCACCAAAAATGTTTGTCAATAATAAATGATGTGCTAAATGTTTCTTTCCTTATTTTAAGGACTAATTATAAAATACAACTTTTCGGGGGATAAAGATTAGTTGTTGGGTTAATGAAGTTCTGAATGAAGTTCTGGCGGCATCTTTTAAAACCGTCTTTTAAATTTTTTCAACGTCAGGAATAGTTTTTACAATGAACTTGTCAGAGAAGTGCTTTAAAGTTTTAAAAAAATAATAATATTCTCAATAAACACTAAGAATAATAAAATTAAACAACTTAATTCAGAAACCAAACAGCTAAACTTCTCTGTCCTTTTTCTTTTCATCTCAGCCAATTAAATTCTTTTCATCCCAACCAAGTTAACTTTTTCAAACAGTTTGTCTTTGGATTGCTAATTTTATTTTACTAAAGCAATAAATGGGCTTTGATTACGAACATGTCATTAGTATAAAGATATAATGAAATTAATTGTTTCCATTATAACAAATAATAAATAAAGTATTCCTTATTTTGGTTTTGATAAAAAAATAAAAAACAATAATGTATATTTTTCAAAATATTTTTTATTTGTTTTCTTACAGTATTGATAATAATAACGTATAACGCTTTCCCACCCTATGAAATACTTTTTTTATTTCTAGTTTACTAACTAGGAATAAAATCAAAACAGAGACGAGATACAAAATGAAATATTAATGAAAATACAGCAGAAAATATTAAATATTTGATATATAGTTCCAGCAAAATATTTATTCATGTCAGTTACCTTTTCGAAAAAATCTTTATAATTTATATTGTATATATTACTTATCATAAATCTAGATCATACATTTTTCATCATATAAAAGTTTCAAAGAAAAATACTATTAAGTGCATTTATTTTATTGTTTTAACTCGTTAATAAATCGTCAAAAACAATTAAATTATGAAAAGAGGATTTGAAATTATCAATAAAATAATAATAATGAGTATTATACAAGGCTGTAGATGAAGGAGAAACCGTTAATCTAATCTGAGGAAATGTAATCATATTATTATCCTAAGCAAAGTGGCCGAGATGAAGTATTTACCTTCACTATTATCCTCCGAGTTATACTTTATTTAATTAAAAACAAATATATTATTATCTCTTGGAGGATTTGAATTTGTATAATACTGTATTTTAATAGCTGAAATAATAATTAATTATTATCAGATTAAATTTATGTGATAAATTATTATTTTTGTATTTCGAAGACTCGTGAAAGTTATCGTGAATTTTGGTGGAATTCAATTCTATTATCTTTGACTCTAAAGTTCCGACTACAAAGGATACGATATTCATCTATACATTTATATTTATATAAAATCAACCGAATCCTATTAAAGTTAAATAGTTTTTAAAATAATATATTAATGTATCTGGCGTAATATATACATATATAATATATCTTTTTAAGAAGGTGTTTTTCTAATATTACTAAGGTAAAGTGTGAAGAATTCTCATAATTTATTCTAGGTGTAAATAAGAAACAAAAACAGGGAACATGTATATATGTTGTGTAACTTGGTGTTTGTGTAAGCGCGGTTCATCAAGGTGTAATTACAAAAAAACAAAGTTAAAACAATGTTAAAACAAAATTAAAACAAAATTAAAACAAACAAAAATACCAAATATTGTACAGAATACCTAGAAAATGAAGTAAAGATTCCCCATTCATTAAGTCTTATTTCAAATCATAATATGAGATTATAATTTAAAAGACATTTTCTTACATACACAAATTTGATAAATTTATTATATTTATAAATCCTAATTAATATACTTATCAAAATTCATACTTAATTTGTTAGATAATAACAAAAAACATACAGTAAGACCAATACAATAAGAACACAAAAATACGATAAGAACACGTGTTCATGCATTTTAATGTTTGAGGACACTTATACAATGAGAGTAAAATAGAAATGTGTGGGTTTATTTATAAATTAAAATGCCCCTTAATCAAAACCCGTCGCTATAAACAAGAAAAAACCTAAAGGACGAAATGATCTCATTGTTATAGGAGAAAAATTTTAAATTACAATTTTAAAACAATATATATGCATATGTAGTATTTACTTAAAATTTTTAAACTCGTAGAAAACATCCAGATCAATGAATACAAGACATCTTTCAAACTACTGGACGTCTTCAAAGTGCCAATAAGCGTCCTTGTCGTATTGAATTTCCCAAGGAATAACAGAATACCGAGAACTGTCGTTAAGACAATGATAAATGTACTGGCTTTGTTCCCTCTGGATAGTGTTTAGCTCCTTTGAGGTGAAATGGTCTCTTCTAATGAATTTCAGTACGTTCTGTCATTTGTGTATAGTCTAACATGTACTTGCAATTGAAATACATATATACATATAATGGCTAACAATTAATGTTCTTGTTTATATTACTTATTTTTATTTTATAACCTACTATGTTACCGTGTATTTATTATGCAAGAAACGTACTAACCTTTATTACGAGAGATTTATTAAAATGGTTTAACTTAAAAGAACACAAACAGTGGTAGAAATAAATATAAATAGCTTGATTTTCAATTAAATTATAGAAAGTATTTTCTATATAAGGTGATAATTTGAAAAAGTTTTATAGATTTACATGAATCTTCCATTATCGATCGTAGAAAAGCGTTTCATCTTGTCCTCTCCTTGCGACTCATCCTCATGAATATTCAATATTTCTGGTCAACACTATTAAAGTGACTTATGTTTCGCTTGTTCTATCTCTTCCTTAAAAATGTTCTCCTTAACTTCCGAAGATTGGCGAAAATATTTTCCATTCGATTCAATTTCATATTTTATTGTTAAATCGTGCACGAAATATCTCGCTAATGTCATAAACTGAAGAAAACATTTAGTAGCAATTAAATAGTACAAGAGTGTTATAGATCTAAAACAACACATATAATTAATTATACTTAACATAATTTTGTATAAATAACATAACAACCCCAGTTATTTTTTTTATGGTATTCTATAAAGAAATTGACAGTTATAAAAATATTTAAACTGAATGGAAGTATTCAACTAATTTAATTAATGATATCTTTTTCAGAACAAATTATAATAAAATGATTTATTTATTTTATTTAACTTGGTTGTAAACTTATACGGTGATCTACCTGATGCTAAATATTTACAGCTTTTGGACAAAGGTTTCACAGAGGTGTGATCAGGCTTGGGTAAAAGGATGTAATTACATGTGAGTAGGTCAGGGAAAACTAAGAAGCTCCGCTATTTTACTCATCGTACTCTTAGAAGACAATTCTCAATTTTTATGGAACACAATTAAATAAAAAGTAAAAGAAGTAAAATCAACAAAAAACAATTTGAGTTTCTAAAGTCAAATTAGGAATATCTTCTGAATTGGTTACTCCCAAGTTAATATAATATCCTATTGATACAGCTCCGAGTCATTTCGTTAAGATCAAATTTATTGTACGCCAATAACAAGAGGAAATCAGAAAAAGGGTGGTTACTCGTAAATATTATATTAACTCCCTTATCTGTTGTTTGTTTAATTTAATCATGGAGTAATGAAACCTACTATTTCTTATATTATCTTTAATAAAGCGAAATCATTATTAAAAAGTAAATCAATATGGACTATTTCATACCATAAAAGTGTTCATTATCAAGGAGATAATACAAAGAATACTTGGGCTATATTTATGATAAAAAGTTATTATATTTTTGGATCTGGGAACTCAAGAGGTATACGTAGTTGCTGGCAACGGATAGTTATGAAACAATAGTAAAATTAAACTCAGAACTAATATAATCTGTACGTTCTCAACAAGCAGACTCATTTCTTTAGAATTTAAGTCTTTAGAATTAGGTCATCTTCAGCTATCATGTGAATTCAAATTTGTTAAAAGATAAAATAAAGTGTACATATTTATAACAAATTCATTAATAAAAAAATTGTGTATAATGAATTAAATTAAAATAATAGAAAAAGTCAATCTGTGATAATATTTCAAAGAATTTTGTTTGAGAGAATGAATGTATTCTCTTGCATCACTAATATAATTAATGTTTTACAAGCTAAAAAGAAATTTTCAAATGAACCATTTTTTATGAAAAATACAGCAAAAAGTATTGACAATATCTTCTAGAAAGGTATAATTTCAAATGCAAACAACGATGTTTCTTTTATTAAGTGGTTCTTAATTAATGTTATAAACATGTAACAGCCTTCTCTAATCTACGCGTATGAAGTCTCGAGCAATAACTAGTTTTAAAATAACCTATTTCTTTTTTATGGTTCCTTTAAAGTTAAAACTAAAATTGCTCCACAGAGGTTTTGGGACTGTTACAACACCATTTAATTTCTCTCTGTTTCTTTCTTTTCTCTGAAATGATTTTGTATTTAACAGCTTTCATACATAAGACTGTTTATTTTATAATCCTTTTACAAAAAAATTTTTTCCGGTATTAATAATACTTTCTCGGAATTAGTGTAATTTAGGTATCAAGTATAAAGAAATTCAAACCGTTCTTTAAGGACTTATAGTCTAAAAATAAAGCTTAATAAGTTCGTCATTTTGATTGAACGTAATTAAGAGGTTTAAGATCAAGACCATATTTTTATTTAAATACATTTTTGTAGCAGAGTATAAAACAGATACACAGACAGTTGTATGAAACACTTATAAAATAAACATCAAATGGATCATTCAGTTCACGTGATATCATTATCAAGTATTTTCTTTATTCTAATAAAATTATTTATTAAAATGTATTAAAAATTTATATCTGATTTGCTGTCTATTCCTAACATTATTCCTTATATATATATATATATATATATATATATATATATATATATATATATATATATATATATATATATATAAATAATGTTTGTTATTGATTTACAAATTAATAAATTCTTCATTTTAGATTTTTAATCGTTAGATTTAAAACCTTATTAAACAGATTACACATAGTCATTACGTTATAATTATAATTTTTTATTGTAAACGAGTGAACGTGATAGAAAATTTTACAGAAACATCCAGAAATACGATTCAGAGAACCTCTTTATCTAATTGAAATAAATGGATTTTCTTTTCTGTCAAGCGAAGGTATAATTTAGGAAAAGGGATTTCGATTGTATTTTTCAACAACGCCACGGGAATAAAAGAAATGAGATGATTTTATTAAATGTTTTGACAAATATTTTTCGCTTGTGAATTATTATTTAGAAGTAAAAATAGTTCCAATAAACGGTTCATTTATTTTTAATGAATTATACTTTATATAGATAACTAGAAATTGCGAATAAAAAATATTTTATCATATATATTATATTACTTCTTACATATATTATTTTTAGTTTGTTTATCTGTCCGTCTGTTCTCCACCTGATGTCGGTCTTTATAATTTAAGTGAGTATATTGCGAATGCTTTAAAAATTCAGGTATTACAAAACGTGTGAGGCCGCCTCTAAAACTCTTTCCTCCTTTCTAGACAGAAAATAGTTTTTCTTGATAGACATTTTGGTAAAAAAAAATTGTTACAATGCTATCGGTGAAGCATCCTTGTTTTACAACTTCGCTATAAACCTATATCTTTAATATACGAAATAAAGTAATTTTTTGTTTATCACGGAACCCTCCCCTTGTTTTTGATATCACTGTCTTTTATTTTGTTCGCTAAATATAGGATGAGTACCAATTGTTATCCCTTCATCTGCCTCTTCTTGTTTCCTTTTGCAAATCTTTTTAACATTGTAATAAAGATTAAAAATACGTGAAGGCGCTTGTGTAATTGTCATTGGTTTGGTATTAAGATTGCAAATAAACATAATAAAAACCTATATCTAAATTATTTATTGAGTTAAGCGTAAGCGAAGCTCTTAACTGTTTGGGAGACCTTTTTTGTGTTTAGTTGTCTCCAGAATACGACGAGATAATTAGCTAAAAATTTTCTCATGTATGTTTGAGCCGAACGCGGATGTTATAGCCAAAACAGATTGAAAAAATGTTTAGCCATTCAAAAGTTATTAAGAAAAGAAGAAAGGAGATGGGCTCAGCTCAACACCCGCCATACACGGTTGGCGGAACCACCTATTTAGTGTTCTTGAAAGTATTGATAAAACCTAATTGATCTAATACCTAATCTGTTCGTGGCGAAACTGATGCTTTGGAATTGGTTGTTTCATGTCCCACGCTCGATCCCCGGTCGTGACAATTCTGAATATGATTTGTGAAGCAAAAATACCGCCATATATTTTTAATAATTCATTATATTACAGTAGATTATTTTTCCACCACAATAGTCGACTCCTAAATAATTAATAAATTGTGTAAATACAAAAGTTAGCAAAGCCTGTTGTTCATACTAAGTTAAAGCAGCAATATTTTAAAAGGTAAAGACACAAATAAAAAATCCGTGCCCGCAGGGGGACACGCGTGGGTAGACCTCGTGTGTAACTCATTTAAAATATAACTCACTACCTAAGAATAATACACGATGCCGTTGTTTACATCAAAAATTTTCAAGCAAAAAGCGGTTTTAATTTTTTTTCTCGGAAAAGGTATCTTTTTTGGAAATACTTTTGGTACTTAAATATAGAGTAAAAAATAACCTTTCTATTAAAAATATTTGCGAGGAAGGAATGTTTACCAGAAAAAAGTTGCCGTGGTTTTACCTACCTAAAATTTACAAGCTAAAAGTGGTTTTATTTTTTTTCTCAGAAATGGTACCTTCTAAGGAAAAACTTTTGGTACCTAAATTTAGAGTAAAAAATAACCTTTCTATTAAAAATACTTGTGATGCAAGAATGTTCACCAGAAAAAAGTTATGATTTTTTTTCCAAAAATTTTCGATTTTTTTTCCCCCACCTCTAAGTTATTGAAGTTAGGTTTTCGGTTTATCTACATTAGTTATAGGTATTTATCAAAGACATCATATAGTATGAACGCGATTGATCTCCTTTGTATAGGGACAAAGTTATGGTCGAAAAACTGAAATCAGAAAAAGTGAGGCCCTAGCGCCCCCTATGACCGGATTTCTCTGGTTAACGAACTTGACCTTCATTTTTGGATGATTGATTTTTGTGCAAAGTTTGAAAGCGATCCGAGCAAAACTGCGGCCGCTATCGTGCTGACAAAAGTCGAATCTGGACGCACGCACGCATATATATATATATATATATATATATATAAACTTTTTGACCAATGGTCATTTCGGACTCAGGCGGTCATAAGAAGACCTCCTGTGAAGAAATTTTTCCAAAATTCGAAAGTAGGGGACAAATGAATGGGCAGACCGAATTCTTCGAGGTCTACCCAAAACTTATGATAGTTGCTCTGTGACATTTTATCACATGCCGACTTTTGCCAGACAAGATGACATCACTAGAGAGAGAGTTATATATAATGTATATAAATATTCATTTGGTTTGAAAGAGTTAGACAATCGTAAATCTACCTACCGAATTCCATCTAGGTGATTGATATTTTTAAAATGAAAGTTAATAATTTATTCAATATTGACAGAACGAATTCATAAAGAACCAGTAGTGCTTTGTAGCCTTTAGCACTAGTATTTGATAATTTGTAATGAAAATATATGCCATGTCTCCACTCAAAATAATTTTAACTATTATTTAATTTAATGACTTTCTGTGGTAAAATAATATGTATAAATATATTGTAGAATATATTTAATATTTGTAACAACTCTTAATACGACAAAAAAAATGGCCAAAATTTTATGAAATGAAATTTATGCTTTTAAAAAAAGGATATATCGCTGATTTTATTCCCAGCTGTTCTCAGATCTTCGGCAATTACTATAGCAATATAACAAGAAACAGCAACTGACAAAAGAGGTAACGTGTTTCTTCGAGATTCGATGTTGGAAGCTTTAAATAAAATTGGTTAATCTCTACATAGAAATATAATTATTTGTATTCTTTAGAAAATAAAAGCATCTTAATTATTATTACATATCGAGATTAAATACCTTGCAATAATTTATACCTTACTTTCAATACACTCGGTTTATATCGGAACTAAAGCTATATAAAAAAAATGAAGAATATGAATAAGATCATTAACTGCGTGCCAATGAACTATATTTTGTATAAATTCTTAATCCATCTTACAAACTATACACACATGATGTGAGTACGGTAATTGAAGGCAAGATCGGTTTCATCTCAAATGATCGGAACACTTATCTTCAGAGGAAACAAAGTCACACCCATTTATTATTGTCTAAATGACACTTCTCGGTATTCTGTTCTATCTTGTGTCAAAAATCGATACATTAAAGTCATTTATTGTTATGTTTAAGAGCTGTAGTAGAATTACTAAAAGAATGTAATATATTTTTGTATTTAAACCTGTAGTTTATGATTACTATTACAAATGTATACCCAGCTGTACACAAACAATCTTTGATATACAATGTTTTTATACTACATAAACTATTTCAATTTTAAAACTCTCCTCTATTCCCATAGAATTGAAGTTACAAGTAAAGAGACTTCAATGCATGTTTGCTTATTGTTTTATTGTCGTGTTTTGTTAAAACTGGTGGATTTTTTATTTTAACTTATTATGTACTTATGTTTTTCCATTAAATCTATAAACATATATATGTATTTTACAGCAGTTAAAATTAATTAAATATAGGAAAATTATGTCTTTAATAAGATATATTTTAAAATATCTTAGATATATAAAATTATACATTATTCATTTATCTCCTAGCGTGTTCTCATTCCTCGGCTCAGTATACTAAAGTTTTTCACTATCTTTAGAACTTTTTTAATTAAAGCTTGTTTTTTAGCTTAATCCTTCTACGTTTTCTTAGTTCTTGGTTGGCAATGGTTTTATGATTTATTTTGTTTTTAAATAAATAATTCGACGTTATTCTTTAAGGTAAAACACGGAAATAAGACTTTAAACAAAGATATTAATTATTATAATTATATATCATGTATTCTACGAGTACATGTCTCCTGTGTTGGTTTCCGACTGGAAATAAATGATGATAATGGTTTAAAGTTCTGAATAACTTACCAAAAACGTGTAAACTAATTTGATAGTACATAGTGTTTATTATTTTAGTTTTGCGATATATTATTATTGATATATATCGATATTTTCTCTCTAATGGTTTGCAGGAAAGAACATTTGTATAAGATTTTAAAAGAGCGAAGTTAGAAATATGAAATAACGTTTGCTAGAATTATTTCTTTATAGTTCCAGACGATATATGCATATTAGATTCTGTTTGAATTCTATTAACATATAAGCAATGACTCCCGTTTAGGTCAATATGTAGCAAATTAATTAAATACATTACCACGGACCGTTGACATAGCATTGACACGGAGGATATCGGTTACAAAATTCATTTTTAAGAATAACTACCAAATAAATTTGTTACTTTAACAATGTTTGCGTTAAATTGGTTACTTTAAAAAAATACACATTAGTAGGAGTAACTTTTTTAGAGATATTACGCGGCGAAAACAACAATGTAGGATATATTTTCTTGTAAAGTAACAACTTATAAATACCACGAATATGTTAAGGGCGTCTCTTGTCAGTTGTAAAAAGCTTTTTCTTTTATTTAATACCTATACCATTTTTTTTAAAGCCCATCCATTACAATACAAGTTAAGCAACTACCACGACCGATTTGGGTTTAAACTTATTTCCGCAACGACTGATTCAGATTACTGAGTTTAGATACGATTAATAAGCAAAATTTGTTTGAGGTCACGTTTATTGTTACTTTAATACTCTTGCTGGATATAAAAAAAATCTAACATTATACGCGGTTTGTGTTTCTGTGACGAACCCTCTTTTTATATGTAATTACATCTCACTACATATTGTGATTATTCGTTTTTCAAGACTTTTCGAATCAATTGCGGAAAATAATTTAAATAATAAAAAAATACCTTATAATTACAAGTATCAAGGTCATCATTATATTAAAATAACAATAGTATAATTTAAAACACCAGAATATCTCGACCTCAGCCAACGCAAATCTAAATCCTTCTTACAGTGTCACCATTACTTGACAGTAACGAAGATGTATGAAGATAAGCCCCGTTCGGGACGTGGGTAACAAATTTTTATACATCAGAGCATATGTGAAAAAGATTAAAGCGTACATAATAAAGGTAAATGATACTCTATAAATAATAATATATAAATGTAATGTGAATAATTAACACGTACTATGGTGACTTCGTGGTACCGGACCAAGACTGGAATATCTAAGATACAATGCAGTTTTTAACACGTTTCAATCTTAATCATCTGTATTCATTGCATGTCTAGTTTCCTACATTGCATGATTAAGATACGTCTATATACATTACGGGGAAACTAAATTGAAATAATAGTTTTACTCATTAATAAAGCTACTCCATGACATGAAGGCACTGATCTGTTTAAAGTAAAAATTTATTTAACTTGTAAGTGTTATTTGTCGAATGTTTTAATAAGTTTACGAAGTCAAGATTGTAACATATTGTGTCATAGTAATAGTAGTTTGCTGATATATTTCAGTGATGTTCTGATGACACTTAAAAGTGTTTGCAATAACTTTATTGCAGAAGAATTACCAGTAAACAGTAACATAGTTAAATAGAACATAAAAATAAAAAATAAGGCCTTAAATTTCCATGATTGTTAATAATACATAATCTTTACAATATTTTATTAAGTGATAACCGACATACTATACTACTCTCATAATTATATTCTGTATACCAAACAAAAAAAAAGAGTAATTTAACTAACAAATGTTCTATGATTATAAAACCACTTTTTACTCAAGTTTAATAAGTAGTAATGTAATTTATAAAGTGATAAGGCTTAAGGATCGCAATCAGAAATCGCAGCACCCGAAATTTCAATTTCGGTTAACTTCGCGAATAAGCCATCCGCATTGTTTTAGATCCATTATACATTATTAAACCACAAAGCACTTTGGTTTTTTCGTGTTTGAATAAGAGAATTTCTTGCAGCTCCTATACGTTCTCTGTGACAAAAGATAAATTTATAAAAGAACAAATCTCCTTTGTAGTCTGAGCGTAAGAGTTAAAAGATAACAGAGTTTAATGTTACCAAAATTCACGATAATTTTCAATATGGTTTTTAGTATAAATAGTAATTAATTAAAAGTGGAACACAACACATAGATTATAACTATAACAATAATTATTGAGCTGAGCGAAGCGAAGCTCTTTACTGGTCAGATCGCAAAAAATGCGAACTCTCTGTTCTTAAAAACTATTCGAGCTACGTTAACGAAACTCGCCACAGCGATTGCGAGCATAAGGCGCTAAGCATATTTTAATTTTTTTTTTAATTGTAATTCTAAATTTAGTATAATTTACTTATTCAGTTTAGGACAATTTACGTCCTAGCTCAGAGACTACGCATACCACAGTTTCGAAACTTGGCATGGTGTTTGATGCCACATTGCTTTATGACTGTGCAAAATTTCGGATTATTTCGATCGACAGATCTTGAACAATTAACAGTAATAATTTAGTTCGATTAGTGACTCACCAGCGCGCGCCAGCTCCATGAACCAGTTACGAGTGGAGTGAAATCTAAGAAAGTTTGTAACTACTCTCATACATAGCAGAACTGACTATAAATTCGTCAGAATGCAATTCACATTGAGCTCGAAGCACACTAAAAGAATGGTAAGTTTTCGAATTACAGAAAAAAGTTTCAATTCACCAGAAAATTGTCCATAGACTTCATATGGAACGTCTCATACCGGCGCGCACCTCAATTTAAAAGAATAGCTAAAGTAATAAATAATACTAATAAAATAATAATTAATAGCTTAAAGTTGGCTCAGCTCACGACCCCGCTTGTGTGACCTAGTTAATTAGCATTGCAGGTATTTCATACCGTATATTAAATCATATAAATACAAATCCTTCTAGAGATTATAATATATTTGCATAACACCGAGGATAATAATTAAGGTAAATACTTTATCCCGACCACTTTACTTAGGATCTTATGAGGATTACATTGTCTGAGAGTTAGATTAGCGGTTTCTTCTTTATCTGTAGCTTTAGAATATTCATTATTTATTATTATTAATAAAAGAAAAGTACATTTTTAAGGTAGAAAAAAATTCTAAATGTATTATATTAATAAATAAAAGAACAGTACTTTCATAGGACTGATTTGAAACTATTGTAGGATGATAGTAAGAGAAAAGTTTAACTGCAACTCAGGTAATGTAATGTAATGCTTGTAATGGAAATTAATACAATATCTAATGAACTTTACGTTAATATTTAATTTATTATAAATCCAATAATAGCTTGGAGTTTCTGAATCTTTGGATTCCTGTTCGATCTTAGGTCAAATGTTTGTTCTAAGGCTGCAGATAGATTGGGTACAAATTCAACTTGTAGACATAAGATATAAGGAAGAAATAAACAAATTGACCTTTCATTTTATTATTTCTAGTTTACTTTTAGTTTGTATAATATTATCATAGGAAAATTTATTATTATTATTATTGATATCGCTAATAAAGAAAATAATAATTATTCTTATGAATAAAAAACTTTAAAAAATGGCTGATATATATTATAATATATGCAAAATATGAATAACCACTTATGCAATAGATTTAATATACGTTATCTAATTTGTAATGATTTGCTTAATATAATATGAATTATTAAAATATATAATATATTGTGAAAAGTGAAATATGAAAAACACTAATATGTTTCTTAAAAGTAATAAAATATAATTTTAAAAGTATTCATAATTTTAATTAAAAATACCTCGGTTATATTATTAATAGTAATAATTAAACACCAAAAATATGTGTGAATTACTTAAAAATATTCGACAAAGACGGATGACTTCGACAAGATAGACAATTTTTCACTTACATGAATTCACTTTCAGTAATAATACTGGTTCCTTCTGTTATAAACATCTTCCTTAACCAACAATTACTTTAAAGACGAAATAGCAACTAACTAAAAATAACTAAATAACACTGCCTTTATTATAATGTAAATAAATATATTATTAATTTATTGAATTATATTTTTATACTACTTTATTAAAATAAATCAGTAATTTACATAAACTAAAACAAAAGAACAAAAAATTAATAATTTATCGTATCAAAAGTAATATTAAGTAACCTTATAATATTTTGAAAATATTCAAAATATTGTAAGGTTACTAAGAAAATAATAAATACAAAATATAGTAAATATTTTTAAAGTCATATATTGCAATATACGAGTATGCATCACTTTTGACTTGACTTCAATGTCAAATTACTTGACTTCGTATACTCTAGGCTCCGAGCATCAGCTCGGCGTTATTGGAAACATCTCGAAAGCAATATTATTTTATTGTTGGACTGACATGTTGATATTTCTTTAAATACTTTAAAAAATTTACAATATATGAATAAAATATTTATAATACTTTTACTAATAAGATAAAAGACGAAAATGTATAATTATATGTATTATTAAAACTTAAAAATACAAAAACACGTATTTCATTTTATTACAAGTTATGAATATCATAAAAATATATGAAACTCTTTCATTTTGTCTAACAGCAACATACACATTATAAGGATATTTTAAATGTTTACGTTACAAAATAGTTTTCATTGAAACAGAGTTTGCATAAAAATATATGACATTAATTATTTTTAATAAAACTTACTGCTGTGATTTTATTAAACACGGAACAAACTCGTTGTTTAGTGAAGTTTATAATTGTATTAAAATGTACAAAGAACGATGTTTTATATAAAAGTGTGAAAAAGAAATAAAGCGAAGTTGAACTCGCGGCGTGAAATAAATATTAAATGTGACACAGTTTAAACTTATGCAACTATAATTTTTTTTTAAATAATTATGTATTAATTATGGTTTCTATTTATTACAAGCAATAATTATATAACGCTCAATGTAAACAATATAAAATATGTTCCTTTCTGAATTATTAAGGAAACCAAAACAGAAAAATGGTGTTCCATAAATACAGAACACAAAGTTTTACTGTTCATGTGAACATGTCAAGTGTTTGGACAAAATAAAATATCTAGGTATTTTTACAGACTGTCATATCAATTTTAAACAATAAATTGTTATTTTGTCATGTACGAGTAGAATAAAAATACTTAACTATATTTTAAAACTAACATCTGCTTTGTTCCAATCACTTATTCCATGTTGCTTTCTTCGATAATGCTTGAAGACACTTGTAATTGGCTGTCAGACATTAAATTTACCTTTAAACCCATACTTTACTCAACTTTTTTACTATATGAATATTGTGCAGTGCTTTCATTTCGTCAATTATCGTTCTCCGCAGTGTATAACATAAACATCCCGGTGAGTTAGAAACTGGTCCTGCTATTAACAAGAAGAAAGGGTATTGTTTGTAAATTTTTATTTACTTGCAACACAAATTTTATTAGTATTTAAAAATCTACAATACATTAAATAAAATTAATTTTTTTTTGTAAAATTAATCCGAAAATGTAACCCACATTAAATAATATAGGTAACAACTTTGGTTTAGGATTCATGAGATACACAGAACATCGAATATAAAATAAAAGGCTTCACCTAGTAAGAAAGCTCAATGCTATAAATTTACTTTATTAATTTCTTCCATTTATTATACAAATTTTTAAATGAATAATTATATAGATGGAGGGATGGATGGAATTAAATAAATGGAGACGTTTTTGTTTCGTGACCTATCGTCAAATTAAGTTAAAAGCTGATCTTTTAATAAATGTGCGGAACTTAAAGATAAAAGACCTTCTTAAAATTTGTATAAAAAGATATAAAATATTTTTTGTTCAACGCCCGGCTCCTATCCACGATTTTTGTGTGTCCTAATTGCCGTAAGGCTGAATAATAATCATTTTGTTTTTCACATTTTTTTTATTTATGGATCTTTCTGAATAATGTACGAGGGCCATATTGGTAAGTTAAAATAATTGTTATTTAGAGTTTGAACTACTATATTTAATAAAGAGTATAATTTTTTAGAAATATTTAAGCTAAATAAATAGAAAGTAAATGATTTTCTTATATTATATTTTCCTTTGTTATATGGTCATAATTTGTAGAATGATATTTTCTTTGTTATTAAATAAAGTTTAGAAACAATCAAGGACTTAAATTTTCAATATTTGGAAATGTTTCTTCAAATTAGTATCGGATTTAACATCATATTTTATTTCAGTATTTAAACATCGAAACAAGAGGTCGGTGGTAAATTTAGGTTAATAATAATTCTTGCATCATTTAATTTCAATATCTTATTTAATATTAGTTTTGAAAAAATACATACGAGTATATGTTGATTTTAAAAAGTACACTCTTGTTTTAAAAACAAAAATTATAAAAAAATAATAATAATAAAATTTTAATTCAGGCACTTAATTTATTTTATTTTTCATTAAGTTACATAAAATAAATGAAGTGAATAGAATAAAGATTATCAATGCTACTTGCTCCAAATTGAAAATGAGATAGACAGTTTCGTTTTTAAGAGTATTCCTTAGTAAAATCAAACCTTTGTTAAGATAAATAAATAAATAGATAAAACCATAAATGTCCTTACTATATAATAACGAGCTAATTGACTCTGTATGCACGCGCATCACTTATCACCCACAAATCACACAATAATGTGTAATACATAAAAAAAAGCTATTGAATCAGGCTACAAAATAGAGTGGGTGCCAACTTCATATGTGACCTCTGACCCTTAATTTGACCCAGTAGACTTTAGGTTCCCGGCCCAAAGGGCCTTGAAGTTTCCTCGTTTACAATATTATCTTTACCTAATTTCCAGATATTTTCCATATACATATATGCCAGTGCTGAGCCGAGAATTATATACTTACATGAGAAAAACTGTTGTATATTTTAACATAAGAAACGTAAGATCTAAAACTACTATATAAATTTATTTATGTATGTTTTTTTGTCTGTAGATTTTTTATAAGTGATGAATCGGGCGATCGATCTTGACTAAAATGAGTATATTCCAACAAAATATGGGGGGCGCACATGAAAGGCCTTATAAAAGATCGGTCACCCATATAGTATTTTGTATAAAAAAATTTTATATGAAAAGTTCGAGCGAAGCAGCCGGAAAAGACTAGTAAAACATACATATAATAAAAATGTTATAGTCGTTAGTAAAATAGAAAATATTAGTTAGTAGCAAGTCTAGCTGGAGCGTGATGGATTCTAATCAATAGAATAGAATTTTAAAAAATCTATTCTATTGATAGGAATTTCGTTTTAAAATCAAATCAGAATATGAAACTACATATTTATATGTAGAAGTAATGTAGCGAGCGAATAGCGAAATTCCCA
The DNA here is from genome assembly GCA_918358865.1 of Melinaea marsaeus rileyi. Taxonomy (NCBI): domain Eukaryota; kingdom Metazoa; phylum Arthropoda; class Insecta; order Lepidoptera; family Nymphalidae; genus Melinaea; species Melinaea marsaeus. The sequence continues at coordinate 3,392,029 of OU911095.1, read as the reverse complement.
TGCAAATATCAAACATCTATTGTACTATTACGACTCGAACACGATCCTTTCGACTTGCACATATACGAGTACGAGTAGTTATTACATATATACATATACACTTCACTTCTTGTTTGACTGTAATCACAACAATGAAACTCTATTTATTTCTCATTAACTTTAATTTTGTATATGAGGATATAAAATATAACTCAACATATTCATATTCAATTATGACAAATCTTTTTAAGTTGTGTACATAATTTAAATAATACATTCAAATTAATGTTTCTAAAATAATATTATAAAATTTCTTGTAAGCTTGTTCAGACAGTAATAATTATAGACTGCACTGACAAAAAACCCTTATTTATTAGTTATTAAAATGGTTTAAACGTGGTTTATGTTGCATAACAAATAAAATCACAACTTTAAAATAATTACTACGTTACATAGTACTTTTATATTGATAAAACTAATCTAGGGAGAGCAAAATAAGTTGTCTCTTCAAATGATAAAGACAAACACGAACAAACAATATTGTATAGAAAGTAAGCGTGAATTACTTGTCTTCTATTTGTATTGTCTACATTTCATGTTTACTCAAGTTGTCTCTTCGACTAAATGAACGTTTGTTCAAGGAACAAATAACAACTATACTACGATGTTTTTATAATAATTTCTACTAAATTTAATTTGTCCTTTAGTGCAATACTGAGAAGTTATTACATAAAAATATTAATTAATTTGCATAGTTGGTGATACATATTATATTTTGATATAAAATTGGATCAAGATCTAAAATATATTAAAGAAATTACACACACACATATATATATATATATATATATATATATATATATATATATATATATATATATATATATATATATAATTATACATATATATATATATATATATATATATATATATAATTTAGTGTATATTGATTTAAATTAGAATTAATCGCATAGCGATCGATACTTAATGTCTACTTAAACCTTTAATAATATTTAATAAACTCTAAAATATTGGTTTGTTTAATGCAAATAAAATTATTAGGTGTCCTGAATGTGTTATGATATTTTGATTTTGATATGAAGAGTTATCTTTTATAATCATAATTTTAATGAATGATTTTGCAAAACTATAAAAACGACAGAATTCAATCATAATATTTATTACTTTCTTTTGTTTCGCCATATTTATATATTATAGTAAAAAAAAGTTCTCAAATGTTAAATAAAAGTACACAGTAAATGATATACATATGTTAAGATTTATTGAGCTGAGCGTCAGCGAAGCTCTTAACCGTTCATTTTGCTGTTTAACGACATCGGTTATTTTAAAACCTATAAATGTATTTTTTTAGAATTTGGCACATGGCTAGATCTTTAACTAAAGATGGTTCTGCAAAAACAGAACAAAAAAATTCAGTCTAAAAAGAAAGTTAAAAAAGTTGAGATTCATTTAAAAGACATATATATGGCTATAATTTTATGGATGATGATCTGATTTTCTTTTTAATTGAGATTCTAAACCGATAGTTGCTGAGCATGTTATAGAGCAATACTATATGTTAAGTTTGTTAACATTAAAGAAGGGGAGGGCGCTCAGCTCAACTCCCGCAGCGCACGACGGCGGATCCTAGTTTTAAAATAATAGTTTGTTAATTTTCATCAATGAACGAAAAGTTAAATGATCTGATGTATAAAGTTTAGTTTTTAAACAGTCGTGAAAATTTAATTATTTGATACTGACAAAGCGAGTACTAAATAAAATAATAATAAATCAAGTCATAGGAGTACCGCTGATGTAACCATGTTGTTAAACGCAAAAATACACAAAATAGTCACTTCGGGTCTGTGACAATGAATCGAGGGAAGACAAAACTCCTATTCAAGCATTTTCAGAGTCCAATTTTCTTGAAAGCCTTGCAATATTGAGAATGAAAAGGCTATTACACACTTAGGTTTCTTCAATATACAATATATACAGAATTTTATTTCCACATTACAGTTTGTGTGTAATAAATTAAAACCGTAAAAGAATATAAATTAAAATAATTGATAAATTAATTGTGCATAGAATTCATATTATAAGGAATTAATAGAAATGTGTAATATTATAGAATACCAAATTAATGAGATTTTATTATATTACTGTAATCTCATTTTTTATCTTTTTCTCGAGCAAACAAATTTTCATTAGCGCTCTTGTCTGTCCCTAAATTTGATTAAAAAGAAATCTAGAGCGTATTTTGTGATAAAACAAAACATTTCTAAATGATAAAGAAAATTCCAAATATTCCAAGAATATGTATTATATATTTAAACAGTAGTAGGTCTTATATCTATATCAAAATAATTGGTTTCGTGAAGTTAGTATAACGTTTCAGTTTAGTTATTCCAAGTGGGAGTTTCAAACTTTCGTGATAGTCAATAAAGTTAGAAGTTATGTCGGTCTTCAAATATATATCCTAATAATCAAAGGGATAGATTAAAATTGATTTTTATGAAATCGAAAATAAAGAAATATGTAAATTTTTTTACAGACTCCCATTAAAATAAGAAACAATTTTTACATAATTAAAGTATATTTTTGATATTTTTTTTTAAACAAACCTAACATCTATATGGGATGATAGCAATATTATCTTACAATATATATTTCATAGTTTCTCTCCAATCTAATAGAATTATGAAAGTTCGTCTTCATAACTATTGTATATAGGATATTAAAATGCAGCCGACATTGTATTGAAATATTTCAGAATCATTGATTGTCTTAAATTATGAAATGATAGCGATTTAATATTTATAATTGACGACGTATGAGTAGAACACTTTTTCATAAAGGTTCGAATCAGACATAGTATATTGATAGCTCAACCATAAATATATCGACTTTATTTAGATTATAATGAAACACAGACGCCATACTAAATTTAGGTAAAGTATATCAAAACAAACTTAAAATACTTCTATTGTAATTTAATATGAACAATTATTTTATAAATTATGTAGAAGTTTTAATAGAAGTTTAATTGTAGCTCTAAAGTATAATACTCAAAAGATCGAAACAAAAATTCTCTCAGGTTTTCTGTAATCAGTGTCTACTGTGAGTGTTTGCGTTACACAAGCTGAGCTTTGATATATTATTTATGTAGAAGCAAATGTCGTAAATAAAAAGTTATCGGGTTAAATGTTTTTTTAAACGACTTTATTAATTATTGTGAAAATGTTTTCATTCTTGATAGCATTCAAAAAAACTAAAGTATTTACGAGTATGTGTTTTGTTATAATGTCTGTACTGTAGGTATATTAAATAACTTAGACTTATATAATACAATATACATAAGGAGTAAGTCGATCCGACTGTAATTTGTTCTTAAACTTCCTTTATCATAAGTTTATTTTGAATGCGGTAGATCGTTTGTGTATTCATTTAACTGAAAGTAAACCTTTCCCAGAAGAAAACCTTCAAACTTTAATAACTTAGGGTTTTGTAGGATGAGAAAACTAAAAACGAGTACATAAATAAGGATATGGAACAGTATATAATTAAATTATGTTAAGAAAATGATCACTTAATTGGTTTAAAGGTAAAGTTAATAAAGAAGGGTATACTTGTACGCACATGCCTACTTTTTACATTTTCTGGCTCTCTCTGTACTTGTATACAAGAATATGTGCATATGTAATACAAGAAATCGATTTCAATATACTTCGAATATTATTAATATTGATATTTAAAACTTTTTAATATATTTATTTCAATAAAACTACATAAAAGATACTTTATGGAAAATTTTTATGGCTATGAGATGAGAGATGTATGAGATAAATATCTATTAAATTTGTAACACTTGAAATATAAACGGCGTTACTATATTTATACGAGAGTTACAACCATGCAAGAGAAGAGAGTCTTAAGAAGTGAATACGTTTGATGTCTAGAGAACCACTCCACTCAGCTCAGCTCGGCTCGGCTCGGCTCGGCTCGGCTCGACACGACTCGACTCGACTCGACTCCAATCCACTCCACTCCACACTTACACAATGCGGTAAACAGCCGAAAGTTGATTTGCAACTTTAACCTATTTATATTATTTATATTAAAAATAACCTTTGGCTTTATAATTCGTATTTAAGATGAAAAATAAGGCATATGCTTTTTCTTTTGGATCCAAATTTCAATATTAGTGACAATATTTAATTTTAATAAAATGTTAAATTCTATGTAATGTAATATAATCTTACATGTGTTATTTTGTCTGCAACAGATTTTAATAGTCCCCATAAAGAATTTGTAAAAATTTAAAATTATATAAACCAAAATAAAATGAACTAAGTTACAAATACAACATTACCAACTATTCAATGATTAACAATATGAGAGCGATTTTGTCTTCCACAATTTATGTCAAATGGAGTTATAGTTTCAATTCCTGTCGGGTTAATCGTATTGTAATGAATATCTGTGTGACTGTAAATCGGTCGTCTGTCCTCGAATTTGCCAAATACTTCCTCTAAGTTTCATGTATATATACACGTATATACATACCGAATATATTTAGAAGGCACCTTGAAACCGGGCTTAGAGCCCTGTTCATTTACAGTTCTTTGAAAATGTCCGCAAATGACACCCTAATGACTGTTCTCATTACAGAACCGTCATTAACGAACTATTCAATTAGTGTCCTTTCTTCTCCAAATATTTCTTCTCTCTTGATTTACACAAAGTATCTATAAATATACTGTATAATAAAGTGGTAAACTTTATTTAATACGTATTTTCAAATAATAGTATAGGGAGGTTTATAAACAGAGTAATTTTAAGCTTAACATATATGTATGTAAATTGAAACGACCTAATTAATAGCTCTTAGCAATATGTATGACGTTAACGTTAAATTAGTATCACTTGTATTGACCAAAATTATTTAGTAAATAAGGTATTTTATATCATATATGATTAACTTCACTGTATTAATTGTGTACGATATATGAAGAAGAATCCTTCTAATATTTAATTTCACAAACTAGTAATACAAAACGTTGACTATTTGTATTATGTCTTGATAACTGCACTTTCTACTGTGTGTGCCGGTACTGTTCTGAAGCTCTCTACTTTCTCCTGGTGTAGCGGTAATGTTCTCAATAAACATGTAAATATACGAACTTCAAAATATGGCAAAAATTCAATATTCTATTATAATTTTTTACGAATGTATTTATGCTAGTATTAAGTAAAACTAAATTGGAAACTATTGCTTACATGATTATTATATTCATTCAACTTGAAATCTCTTAATCTGTACATAGTTAACTTGAAATATAGTATGTGTTCATTTAGGACTGTCTTCAGGCTATTGATAAGAAACAATACAAACGCTTAATCAAATTTTCTCAATTTTAAGTTCATTGCAACTTTATTATCAAATAACTTTGTTTCTTTTAATAAAATATTTGTTTTTTCTTTTATTAACTTTATTACTTAGTTCCTTCTTAATATACAAAGAGACAAAATTAAGTAACTATTAATATCTGTATCACGTCAAAGTAATGGTCGGGTTATTTTTAAAGTTTTCTAAAATGTAAATTCTTATAGTAGGGTAATATTTCCAAACATAACTTAACAAAGCTCTAATGACAATTAATGCTAACATTAAGTTTTAGAGAAATACAAATTTAAATAAAGAAAAACTTAAAATAATACATTTTTGCCCAACGAGTTGGTTCTCTATAATTAGTAACATAATCTGACAAATAATGTAGCAGTTCTGTTACTTTCAATGTTATCAAACGTTACAAGTGACTCTTTGTCTGTGAGACGGTTGTATTAATTGAATATGTATTCACTAAACGATTGAATATCACTAATGTCTTCATTTATTATGTTTGTCAAAACTAAACAAAGGTGTATTACAAAGACTCATTACAAAGCTGGGCTAAGGCCCACTTGGTCTTTAATCATTTTAATCTAAATATGAACTGTTTGTGTTTATGATATTATGTTTATAAAATAAAAAAATACCAAAAAATATTTGTGTATGCTAGTGCAAAATAAAACTATTTTGAAAGAAAATTTAATTTAAACAATTTTATATTATTTTTGTAAGGACTGACACTAGTTATATTTCTAATTACTTATAGCAATAGGAATGTTTAATGTTTTTGTAACAAAATATTGATTTGATGTCTTGATAGACTTTTTGATGATGAAAATATAAAATAAAGTTTTTGTATTTAAATTTAATCGTGATCAAAAATTATTTTATATAATTAATTGTTCATTTATAATTCATTCTCTGAAAAGTAATTTTAATAAGTAGAAAAAACTAATCTACATAAAATCTCGCCATCGCCTTTTTAAATGAAATATGATGGTAATATGGTGCTCCATATTACCATCATATTTTATACGCAACGAGTTCTAACTAATAAGTCATATTCATAAACTATGCCATGTGTTTGTACAGGACCCTCTATTAGTATCATAAAAATCTGAGCAGTAAGTTTGCTTGGTATCTAAAAATATACGACCCTCATGAAATATAAAGACTTGCTACATTATATTTATAAAATAAAACCTTTGGCTAGTTTATAGAAAAATGTTAAAATAACAATGATTGAACAGACCTGGCACATTCAAGACTTGGTTAGCTATCAGGCCTCAAGAACTCAATGACAAGTGAAGTTTAAAAGACATTTGTTTTAAGAATATATAAAAATTATAACATCTATTAGTAATAGTAGTCTTTTATAGTATGCACTGTGTAAGTATATTATTTTATAAGATGTAGGTATAAGAGATTTTTTAAAATGACATCCAACGCCCTTTTAGTGTCTCCCGTGATTTTAAATTTACATATGACTCATTTTATGTTATCTTCATATTGAGATATGAACTACTATAGCTTTAGTGTCTGTAGGATAACGTCCAAGTCTTTTAACATAAAATATATTCCGTTTTATAAGATCAAAATATTAAATAAAACTTGTTCAAAAATTATATAATGACCTATTAATAATATTGTATCTTGCTTAATAACTTTAAAATAAATATATTGTGGCAAAATCGACACGGACATGACTTGAAGCTACTTATTCCGGAACACCGTTTCCGTCACTCTACCAACTGTGCTATCATGACTTCATTATTAATAAGTATTTAACGGGAAAGAGGCGACCTCTTTATGCAATATTTCTAACTTTGCAGTATAACATTAAAAAGATGTACAACCATTTATATTTGACGCTACATAGTTATTTAAAAGTGAATAACTTGTATAGAGCTATAATAAATTAGATTTTTAGTTTACTGCTGTTATTTTGCAATATATATTAATGATTCGATTTATCAATATGCACATTATATCGTATGCTTTGTAAAACTAAGTCTCTGCAAAATATAAGACATAAATTTCTGAACAGCAAACAGCATAAGTGTTCCGCTCATACTGTAAGACGTATCTCAAACATACTTTGAGATATGAGCCTATGAATATAAAATATGATGCTATTTTTAAAAGAGCTCAAGTTTCATTGTATTCCGTTTTCTTGATTTCAAAATATATCTGCAAAATATTACAATGAATAATAAACCCACGTTATCTGATAGCTTTTTGATGCTTTTGAATAATTTTTGAAAAAATATCATTCATTAATTTTCTCATTCATTAATTTTCTTAATTGGTTTTATGTTTGAACTTTGTAACTACATACATTGCGATTAGATAACTAAATTATAATTTAAACATATCAAGTTGGCCTGCTCTTGAAGTCAAGTGAACATTTTTTTATTTATAATTTTATTAAATTATATTTTCATTCTTTGTTTTGTACGTACTTGCACTTTACTAAAATCTTCTAATATAATTAATACTATGAAACTGGACATACGGCAAATATACAAAAATACATATTATTTACTCTCCACTCCCAATTAAATCCATAAATACAAGAAACATCAATCACTACCACTTAAACCCACAAGAGAATAGACTGACACAACAGAGTATTGTATAGGAACAATGGTTTTGAATAGAATCGTTTCTGACTTTATGTAACAAGAACTTACAATGGAAGATCCCAAAACTTAAGAAGTGGTTATTTCTTACTCGAGACACATTAAATAACATCAATTTATAAATTAACCTCTAAACTGACTGCAGTCTAAATTAAGGGTTCCGTGTCGATATTACTTAGAATATCGTAAAAAACTATAAATATTTAGTTTAGAAATGGGAGTATTTTAAAAATATAACAAAAATGTTATTTTATGAAGTTTATAAACTCGTTTTTGGAAAAGTGATTTGCATTATTATAACAATCTGGATTATATTTTAGATAAAAATATCGCATAACATTTGTGCGGTCGTTGATTTGAGATTATGTATTTCTAAACGTGACGTTATTTTTTCCTTTGAGGAGTTGTATTTTAAATTAGTTTGGAAAAGTTATAGTCATATTAAGAGATCACAAGCTTGAGCTACTAACAGCTACTAAATACTAAACAGCTGAAAAAATAGAAGAAAAGACATAATGACGTACGAAGTATCATAACGATACATGATGGTAAGATTTTAATTTAAATGACGTGGTGTCAAAACTATTTTGTCTAATTACATGAAAAACGTACTTAAGACGTAAGCTAAGGTGGTCATGATTTCCCCTTTTAATTAATTTATTTCAAAGCGAGGTTTTCCTCAAAGTGATTGAATGCACAACGATCTTCAAATGAAGCTAGAATGTTAAATAAGTTGTTCTAATGAAAAACTTATCGTAATGAAAAAGTTCTTTTTTACCGATACTCACTAGTATCAGTTTTTGTAATGAAAAAATTGTTTCTAATGAAAAAGTTGTTTGACCGATACTCGGTAATACTAGTATCGATAGTGACTCTAGAGTCAATTATATAATATATCATTTTAACTAAATAAAACTATAATCTGTGTTCAATGTTAATTATATTTGTTCCAACAGATAAAATACAATATAATCCCAAACGTGTAGTAAATTAGTGTGTGAGGTATTTGTAATGGTATTCCCCATTATCGTATTTGGTACTTTTGTTGTTAAATTTATTGAAGCCCGCTTCACCGCACAATAACATTTGTTAGAGAGTTTCAGCTCTATTTCTAGTTACGGATTAATGGAATAAATTTAAAATATTAAAAATTATTATTCTATATTAAAAAAATCTATTGCTATATTAACCGTGACCCATACGGAGCTGTAATATTTTGAGACATATAAAATTACACTTACCGTAATTTTCACGGAGCTGCAGAATTCTGTCATTAAACGTTGCCCGTATATGTCACGGAGGTGGGCATTAAGTGGTTAATAGACAAGATATTATAATAGTTTACGTGTTTCTCGAGTTATTATATAGTCTTTTGAATTACTCTCTGCTTTGCTCCTGAATAAGTTATACTCAGGAGTAAAGCAGCCAGAGTGTAAACATTTGATGTACTGGTGATGTATTCAAAGGTATTTAGATATTCTTTTACTTGAGGTGTTTGAAAGAAGATAGTATATGTAATATTGATATTTTTGTTATATCTCTGACTTATTTGGTATTATGGTTAAAAATATTATTTTCTTAATTTTTACAAAATATGTTAAAAAAATATTTTTATATTATTTTATCAAAAAGAGTAAGTCGATTATTATTATGCGATTGTTTGTATGTAAAGAATTTAGAACATTGATTAAAACAAAATAATATAAACAAAATATCGTTAGGTATTCAGATATGGTATGAGGAAAATTTGGATTATTTACATAAAAATAATTTAATATTTGTTCATTATTTTAATCCACAGTTTTTCAAAGGTTTCATTATTCATTAAAGTACCAGAAATAAAAGTATTTAAAGTCAGAGATTTAAGCCTTAAAAGATATAAAAAAGATTATTTACGAGTTTTTTTATTTCTTACCCTAAGCCGTAATTGAATAAGGAATCTTGGCAATGGAGCCAAGTTTAAATTGTTAATTATTAAACAAAAGAATTTACTCAAGGATTTTTTATTTTAACGCCACTTTCAATTATCTTTCTAATTAATTATGTATAAAAAATAAGATATAAACCACAAATAATAAATCTTAATAACCTAGCATATAATTTGAGACAGTAATGAGCCAAATGAAATTTAAAATATAAAGTGTAAAAATACTCATTCATAATATCAATTAAGGATGTATTCCTTTGCAGTTGAATCTTTCTCACTTTCAGTTCTCGAATATTTACATACGAAATATGATTTTTTTGAAAGTTATGTAACAGAACTTGGAATGGTTGTATTATTTTTTGATCACTGAACTTTCTAGTTCAGAATCTGTAATATTCTGACTTGTTAAAGTTCAGAATACATCTGTAATATATAAACGGAGATTACATGTTAGAATTTCTATAAATATGTTAAATGTATCACAACCTACAATTATATATTTAGTAACAAGTTTTATGTGAATCTGATAACTACATATTTTTTTTTCTCGAATAACTACATTTTCTTTTTCTCGAATAAGTAAAAAATAGTTATAATTTACTCAATTTAAAATACTGAAATTTGTAAATTTTACTAATTTGAAGTTAGATAACTGTTCATTTAGAAAACGATTTAGTGTATTGACAAAACTATTTCAAAGTCATCAACTAACAAAGAACGATTTCACCAAACTTTTTATTTAAGAGATTTTTATTCTCAGATAACTTTGTTAATGCTTTATGTTATTAAAAGCAATAAATATTACCTCTTTTATTAACTCAGATGTAATTTAACATGAATAGAAGAATGAACATTTGTATAAAAGGGCAAATTTTATTTGTTAATATCTTATATATTATGTTATGGTTACTGTGCGTTTCTTAATTTATTAGTGTTATATCTCAAATTATAAACATTACACAGTGACATTCAAATTCTTATAATTAAGATTTATCAGTTACTGTGCTTGGGTTGGAATAGTTAAAAAACAATGTCTGTACTTACATCTCTTTGAGTCAATGTTACCAAGCGTAGTAAAACGCTTCTGTTGCTTTGAGGCGATTGAGTTCATTCAGCAGCTATTCAATAAACGCTTGAATACCACCAATTTATTCTCTTTTCATTTCTATCAGACATAAACATAAGTGTAATTGCTCTTTGCAAAGCTAAGTTAAGGCCAAAAGCAAATAAAACAAAATCGTTTGTGTCTATCGTCAAGTGTCATAACGTTGATTTAAACCTCTTAATTGTATAAATTATAATGTTTATGAAATAATAGAATTTAGTAATCGAAGGCAAAATATATGGTTCTACTAAAATCCAATCAATATTACTAAATATATATAATAAGGCTTATATTTAATATTTAAACGTGAAAAAAAATAATGATAATAATACCAAAAGTAATTTAAACGATAAAATTTAAAATAATTTGTTTAGTCAACATCATATAAAATTTGTAATTTAGGCGTTAAAGGAAAAACATTTTTATCACTAAAGTAAGTTACTGCTGATCTTTTCCACGAACGAACATCCTCATTTCCTTTATGAATACTTTCGTTTCGCTCTCGCTATAAAGACTGGTTCATTTAATCTTGTCAAAAGGCTGTAAAACGACAAAGACAGTTAGTTACTTCTGGTTTCTAACCATGACTCCGGGGAAATCGAAAAGTTCTTCCGAACATATTTTACTTCATGTTTTTTTTAAATCCGTGTCATATTTAAAATAATAGCTGTTAATCCTTTTGTGTCTTAAACTGAAAAATTGCTTAAAAAGTAAACAACTGCTTACCACATTTTTGGTTCATCAACAACATTTCTAGAGATTTTATTTTTTATTTTCAATTTAATTAAGCTTTTAGCTTAAAGGCCGACCTTTTAGACAAGAACATGAGAAAAACTTATTAAATATACCTTTTTAAATGACTAATTTAATGCTAAATAAATTTTATTTGTAATTCCAATCATAGAATTTGAAATCCAAAATATTAAATGTTGAAACGAATATGAAATATAATTAGAAATAATTACTTTTTTGCAAACTTTAACAACTATTTTTTTCAGACTCAATTTTCCCAGGTGTAAATGTTTTAAATATAATTGTTTTTAATTTGATCTGGAATTTTAAAGATTGTTTGCCAGTTGACCGTTTAATAAAAAAAGCGCTTCGCCTGTCTGAAATATTTGTTGTAAAAGCTCCTTTTTTACATTAAAAACTCTACAAGGGCCTCTTTTGTCCATGAAACATCATTACTAACATGTAATATCTAGAGTTATCTGAGAATATAAAAATTTAATGTCATGAAAAAGAAAAAAATTGGTTAATTTTAAATGTTATATCATTTAATTATAAAAGTTATATATTATCAGTTTAGTTTTAAAACAGAAAACACTTAAATGAATATTGAATAACGATTGCTTTGAATTTATCTGTTACAAATATTTTTTATCCATAATGATAAAAGACAATCTTTTCAAGCTCAATGAATTTTGTTTAACGAAATTATTCCTTTATCTTATTTGGATACACATAATAAATGTTTACAAAGATAACTATGAGTAAATGAGAGTCTATGAGAAAACATATTCCGAAAGTATCTTGCATCACTATAGAAAAGAGGATCGCATAGAACGTCCCGCAGATATATTGCTAAACAAATTACAACAATAAATTTGTTTTAACAACTAAACTACTACTACTACTATTTAACTAGTTAATATTTGTCAATATTAAGAGAAATTGTTCTTCCTTTTATATTGTAGGTATGTTGTTCTGTTTGAGAATATTTAACAAAACTGTAACATTACTCGAATCAATTAAACGAGTTTTAAAAACAATTCTTATAAATATACCAATATTACTCGTGTTGATATTTTTTTTCATTTGATGTACTTTAAAATGTCGTATTAACGGAGTGACACCAAAGTTGGTTGGGGTTAAAACACAAAACAATCAGTAGGAGTTTTATTTATTTAGATGTAACAATTTTGGTTTAGAATATAATAATTCATTTAACTTTTCTCAATGAACCCAAATATTAATTATTATTATTATGGGTAACTTTGTTTTCTTATATTAAGAATAAAAAACAAAGTAACCTACAAAAACTGACAACATCTAGCTTATTAAATAATTGATGTTTACTAACTAAAAACTACAAAAGAATCATAGTAACATAGTATATCAAAATCTTTTAATTTACGTTGTAATAAACGGTATTTAAAAATATGTATTAAACGAGCTATAATGATTTAGTTAGATATATTTGTATGTAAACTATTATTGAAGACAACAATAGTGATCTTTCTATTTCGTCATTTAGTCGTTTGACTTTTCGTTGAAAACCAAGCACTTTAAACGAAGAGCTTCAATTTATTTTTCAGTTACTATAACAGATGAACTACTTTTGCTACAATTTCACAATAAATTTAATGAATTGTAGAAAACAAACAAAACGCAAAGGAAAATTTATAGTACATATTCAAGATTCTGACCTGAAATTATCGTTTTCAAATTCCTTTTTTATGACTTAATGGGTTGACTGGGTTGACTTACTTCCAAACTGCCTCCAGATGTTCGTATTGAAAGATTTATATTATACCAATTTGAGAACGGAATATTTATTTTAATTTAACCTATACTTTATATACCATAATTGGGTCCGTTACATCTAAACTTAAACTTAATTCCTAGAGATCAGATCAAAAGATTGGATTTAAACTGAGAATTTAAGTGTTACGAAATTTAAAGATAAAGCAAATTACCGCCTTCTTATCATAAAGTTAGCTGTTTTTTAAAGGAGGAGAAAACTTGAACTCTAATTTGGTTTTCTCGTAAACATTTTAATGATGCAATCTAGATAACTAATAATCCAGATTATGAGATTTGAACAATGTTTCTGAAAATAACTTAATATCTTCGACATTAGTCTTCGTGGCACGTAATAATTAGGTGTACGATTTATTATCTAGTTATTGAAACTACATACCGTAGTCAAATCGAAAATCCGATATCGTTTCGATGAAATTATATATTTCACAATATTGATGCATCTCTCGTTCCGTGACGGTCTGTTGATATTTGTATTTAGTCTATATTTTATTAATGTATATACATTTAACTATCTGTGTTGTTCTACATTTATGTCCATCTCCATAGTGTTTCTCCGCTCCACATAGTATTTTTTGAAATATATTGTGCACAATTTGATACGAATAAAATCCATAACAAAAGAATTAAATTGATAGATCTATAAAATATTTTACCCTAACACAATTTTCGTATCGGTATCGCTTATGCGGTTTCGGTAATTCCAGCATTCTTTGAATCGTTTATGTCACTTTACCTTTATTTTATCTTACTAACATCTGTTTTTTCCCGCAATCCATTAGCTAGAAAATATCGGTTAAATAAATGACCTGTGTTTAAGAAGAATGAAAAAAACTTGGACTATTAAGTTATTTTAACAATAACATCGTGTAGCATATTATTGTAACGATCATATTAAATACCGTAGATACAATAAAAATTGTTTTTATGCAAGTTATGTACACCTTTGTACCATTATTATCATTAATTATATCTGTAAATCAGAAACCAACCCAAAGTACATGTAGAACGTGTTTGTGTCAACTGAAGGTCATTAAGGTTATATTACGGTTCAAATACTATGTAGTACCAAAACGATTAATGTCTTATCGTATAATCAAAATCAATTAAATCGCAAAATGAGGGTCAAATCTGATTATAAAAAAAGGTTAATAGTTTTTTACTTCAAATTTATATTTTTGTGTAAAAAAAAGATTGTAGTGTTTATGTTAATAACAAAAATTGACCTTATTTTGACCTGGACAAGATGGCGAGCAATATACGAGTACAACAATGATTAAAATGTTTAAAATTACTATTTCTCACCCAATTTAACAATATCCCATAAAAAATATTTTAAATAGAAGACTTTTAAAATAAAATTTGGCACGAAAGTTTAGGAGAGGGAAAAGAAACTTCTAAAGCAAAAATCTTAAAAATGTAATATAGAGGACCGTGAAACACACTAGAGTACACACTAGAAGACGGAAGACAAATTCGAATTTAAGTTCGCTTTGATATCACACAATACTTTTACTAGATAGTGCTTTTGCAATTTAATATTTAAATAATTTATCAAATGGTATTCAGAAGATTCATCATAAATTTTAAGTTAGTGGTATAACAATTAAAAGCAATGTTGTTTCGATTGATTACTAAACTGCAAATGATTATAAATCTGTAATATTTTTTTTTAAACAATATTAATCTTACGATAAATCTCTGGCTAAAATCCGTCAAGCCCTTTTGGGCTTTAGTGCAAAGGAATTGACAAATATACACTTAATATATATAATATACCCTCGAAAAACCTAACCCTTCTGCCGCAGTAGATTTTAATTAATTAATTTTAACCCTACAACACCCATTGGCTCATGCTCATACATTTTAATGTTTTCGGAGACACAAGTATGTAATGAGCATAAAATTAAAATATCTGGGGAATGTTTGAAGTGATATGTCCACCGGCTTTAACAAATGCGTCGGTGTTTAAACAACGAGTAAACACGCATTGAGGGCTCATCATTTGTGACCTCATTCCTGTGGGAACAAAAGAGAGATTTTTAATTAAATTGTTACATACTAGAATATACTTATAGTAATAATGAAAATATTGACTTTCGTTTGACAAATATCAATTTAATCAACATGGCTGATGTCACGTAGATTAAATTGGATATGGAGATACGAGTTTCTAAGTCTTGAAAACCAAATTAATCTTATTTTATGTATACAAAAAGAAAAGATTTTGTCCTTTGTCTTAAGAGATGTGTCTGGCAAAAGTCGGCATCTGATAAAATCACAGATCAATTTTCACATATCTAATTTGTATGTCTTTATCTTTATAAATATATCTGATTTAATTATATAGTATTATTACTGTTAGTGAAATATTAAGATATAGCAATTGTTTCAACTCTTAAAAGACTTCAATAAACGAATTTTGTATGGTTAAAAAATAACTATTGAAATATAATGTATTATTAAAAAAAATGTTTTCTTAATAACAAACAAATGACAGTTATAACAGCGTTTACACGTATTTTTATTAGCGTATTTCTATTTTTTCTTACAATGTTAAGTCCAAAAAGCAGACCAAAACAACAAGAGTCATTTTAAGAGATAATTAATTGCTTCCAATATTGTGAGTAAAATAAAAACAGTGTATTGTGTGCTGCAGTAACAAGTCAAAATCACGCACGAAGGGTTCCGTGCACAAAAAATAGTTGTATGGTGAAAATTATTTCTATCCGTAACTAAAGATGTAGGTTTATAGCCAAGTTGAAAAAATTATATAAACCGACGGCTTGGAAAAGATTTTTGATCACAACATTTATCAAGAGATACGATGTTAAAGAAGGAGGAGAGTTTTAGAGATGCATTACACATTGGCAAAATAATTACTTATATTAAAAGGACAAATCGACTGAGTAACAAACGGACAGATACTACGAACTAAAAACAATAAAAGTAACAATAAACATAATTCTTTAAAAATTTACTAACCTTGTTTAAGAAACTTTCTATACATCCAAATAGTAATTCAAAAGGAAAGTAATATTTTTCAAAAACATTTAAAAAATCATCTCATTTCTTTCCTTCCCGTCGCGTTGATGAAAAATATAATCGAAGTCACTCTTGCTAAATTATACCTTCGCTTGACAGAAAAGAAAATCCATTTATATAAATTACATAAAGAGGTTTTCTGAATCGAATTTCTAAAAGGTTCTGTAAAATTTCCTAAAAACCCGTTCACTCGTTTACAATTAAAAATTATAATTGTATTATAATTATTATCTGTCGTGTATCTGTGTTTATACTTTGCTATAAAAACGTATTTTTGATCTAAAACCTCTTAGTTACGTTCAATCCAAATTACGAGACTATCCCTAAAGAACGGGCTGAAGTACTTTATGCTTGATACTTAAATTACACTTATTATAAGATTATTATTAAAACCTGGAAAATTATTTTTGTAAAAGTAATATAAAATAAATAGTGTTATATATAAAAGATGTTAAATCCAAAGTTGTTGCAGAGAAAAGAAATAGCCTACAATAAAATGAGGTTGTAACATTTTCAAATATTCTGAAGAGCAATAACTTTAATCGAACTATAAAAAGGGAGAGTCAGCTGTATTGTTTCAAAGCCCTATTTGAAAACCAGTTATTGCCCCTGACTTCGTTTGCGTGGACTACAAAAGGGGATTGCCGGCGAATTCTTTGTATTTTCTTTTTGAACATGAATACTCTAATGGATGAAATATTCCATATTGATTTACTTTTATTAAATAAAATATAAGAAATAATTTATTTCATTACACTATGATTAAATCAAACAACCCCTTTTTATGTTTCCTACTTTTTATTGGCGTACAATAAATTTGTTCTTAACGAAATGACTCGGAGCTGTATCAATAGGATATTATATTAACTTGGGAGGGACCAATTCAGAGGATGTTCTTAATTTGATTTTAGAAACCCAAAATTGTTTTTTGTTTACTTTTACTTTTTATTTAAATGTGTTCATTATAAAAAAAGACTTTCTTAAGTGTACTTAGTTTTCCTCTCGTGTGACCTACTCATCTGTGATTACATCCATTTCCCCAAACTTGACCACGCCTCCGTAAAGTCTTTGTCCAAAAGTTTAAGAATCGTATAAAGTTTACAACCACATTAAATAAAATAAATAAACAATATAAACCAGATTTGTTCTCAAAAACTTATCTCTTATTATATTAGTTAAATTACTTCAATAACATTATACATTCAGTTTATATATTTTGATAACTTTAACTGTCTTTATACAATATCATTTTCTAAAACTGGCATTGTAATGTTATGTATACAAAATTATGTTAAGTACAATAATTACATGTGCTGTTTTAAATCTATAACTAACACTCTTACACTATTTAATTACTCTTGAGAAGACCATAGTTATAATAGCTTGTCCATTAAGTTACATCAAACTTCAAAATATATGACGAACATTAATTTGTTAATATTAGAGAACTTTTCAAATTATCACCGTATAAACAAAATACTTTCCATAATTTGATTCAAATTTAAGCTACTACGTATATTTATATCTAGAACTGTTTGTGTTCTTTTAAATTTAATAATTTTAATAAATCTTTCATAATAAAGTGTTGTACGTTTCTTGCATAATAAATACACGGTAACATAGTAGGGTATAACGTAAAAGTAAGTAATATAAACAAAATCATTATTGTTAGCCATTATATGTATATATTTATTTCAATTGCAAGTACATGTTAGTGACTATACACAAATGACAGAACGTACTGAAATTCATTAGAAGAGACCATTTCACCTCAAAGGAGCTAAACACTATCCAGAGGGAACAAAGCCAGTACATTTATCATTGTCTAAACGACAGTTCTCGGTATTCTGTTATTCCTTGGGAAATTCAATACGACAAGGACGCTTATTGGCACTTTGAAGACGTCCAGTAGTTTGAAAGATGTCTTGTATTCATTGATCTGGATGTTTTCTACGAGTTTAAAATTATCAAGTAAAGAAGCTAGTAAATTAAACATATTTTTAGTCACATAATTTTATTTGTTTTGTAAATAAATGATTCTATTTTATAAAAATCAAAGTAAATATCCGAAAATACTTTTTTACATTAAACATTAAAATTCTTCTCCACTCCCATAAGAATGAGGTCACAAGTGATGAGACCATAATGTATGTTCGTTCATTGTTTAAAAAACAACGGGTTTTGATTAAAGCCGGTGTATTTTAATTTCTAAAAATCTCGTACATTTTTATTTTACATTCATTGTATGAGTGTCCCGCAATATTAAAATGCATGAACAGTGTACTTTAACGGTTATTACTGTAACTCATTTATTTGTAATTATCTAACAAATGAAGTGTTTTGATAAGTGTATTAATTATAATTTATGAACATAATATAAATGTTTGCTGTATTTGTGGTTATAATAAATATATTTTTAATAATAAATCTATAATTATTAATATAAATCCAAGTTTGATTTATTATTATGATTTGAAATAAGAATTAATGAATGAGAATCTCTACCGATTTTTTTGTTATTTTTTTTTGCGTAGAATAAAATAAAAATAGAGTAATTTACATATTAATTATTATCTTCAAAACAATGAATAAAAAAATTTTCTTAGATTTCGTTTTATTTTACGATTATAAAAACAGTATCCATTTTAGATTAATAGGGTCATGCTTATTTTGTTAAGGTTTATTCAATGAAAAAACGTTATATAATCTATATGTACACAGAATATTAGTTTCAGGTATGTACCTGCATCATGTGATGCAAGCATGCGAACTCCAAACTCGCAAAGTATGCTTGTTTTATCATATGAAAATGCAGTTCCGAAACGTCGCCACAGATGCATAATTATATAAAGTAGTGTTAATTTTAGATAAAAATAAGGGATACATTTTTTATAAATGAATATCAGATCCTTTGTAGTTCGAAATTTAGAGTCAAAAGATAATAGAATTGAATTCCACCAAAATTAATGTTAATTTCACGAGTTCTGAATAACGATTTATCTCATAAATTTAAAGCTTATTATGAAATAATTATGTTCTCGCTTTTCAATACAAACTATTTTATAAATATTTTTGATTAATTAGATAAAGTACAACACTGAGGATAATAATTAAATAAATACTTCATCTAGGCCACATTACTCAGGATCTCATTAAGACTACATTATCTGAGAGCAAGATTAGCGGTTTCTCTTTGATCTGTAGCTTTATACAATAATCATTATTTGTTATTATTGATAAATGAAAATACTCTCCATAATTAATATAAATATATTAAGCAGTTTATTAGGTTAATGAGAAAAAGTAATACACTTTATAATATTTCAGTCTAAAACTTCGATGTGATGAAAAATGATTTTCTACAGTTATAATCTTTAATATTTATAATAACGTAATGGGGTATATTCAATGGAAACTTTACCTGAATAAAAAAGAGAAAAATAATGATTTCGTGTCGCAAAATTCGGATAGTCGAGTATTTTGGTAAATTCTGACTGTCAAATCGCAGTAGCCATATTCTACACTCTAGCGTCACTGACACCGGATGCCATCTTGAATTCGTATCAGTGAAGTCACAGTTCCGTCCGGTCCAGTCCGCCATATTTTTATGAACGCATCCCTGTCAGTCAGTGTCAATGACGACAAAGTGTTCTCAGTGTGTAAATGAGCCTTTATTGATTTAGCTGCCAGAACAAAAAATATCGGCTTTTAAATATTTTTCTTTTTTGTAGCATTTTTAACTTTATGAAGCGAAAGTCAAAATGTTGGTTGTCATTATAATGGCTAAGTTTGTAAAATTTCAATCTATAGAGAAGGTAAAACTGATATAAAATAAAATTTATTTTGCTTGAACTATTATTACAAAATTAAATATTAATAAGCGATCAGTTATTTAATCATTTCTGCCCTTCTCATATTTCATTTTGTATTTAATTATGTTTTTACGTTTAAATTAGAAATAAAAGATGTTATGGAGCGGGGGACCGATAGGTTAGAAAAAGCTCTCTTTTAAATACGCTCATGTTTATTTCAACAGGTGCTATTTTTACAACTGTCAATGCCTCTTTTTTGTTACGTGCGCTGTAACAGACAGATTTACGACACCTGACAATGTTAATAAAATAATATAAAACAGATTTCATTATAAGGTTATATTATATTAAATAGAACTTGGAAAAAGAATACATTATTAACAATAAGTCTAAGAAAATATATTTGAATATAAAAGTATTTTTTTAATAAAAAAGAGCCAAGTCCAAATATAGAGTTGAAATATATTTTTGAAGTTGAGATTATGTAAAAACCAAAATAATATTATATATTTTATTATAACTTTATACAATTACATAAGCAAGGTTTATTTATTGTTTTAGTAAAGAGACCCTTTAAAGAAGTTAACCTGGTTGGGATGAAATGAATTTAATTATAAAAAAAATGTCAACATAGCACCAGCTGTTCTTAATTAAAAGATCAGAAAAACTTACTATTTAGATATCAGAAATAAGTTGTTTAATCTTATTATAAATTGTTTGAGTTTATTGATATAATATCTTTATATATCAACGTCTAAAATGTAGCTTGCATTCTTTGAAATATGACTGGGTAGGTAATAATATATTTATTTTTTGGTCCTTTAGTATATACTTAAGTAAGTTCAATATTACTTAGGTTTTATCTTTAGTCAAATGTTTATTTTAAAATTGTAGCTAAAGTAAACACAAATTTTAACATATAAAGATATAATGAAGAAACAAACAATTTGATCTCTTAGATAATTTTAACTTGTTTACTTTATTTTGAAAAATGTAGTTATTCAGTAGGCATTGAATTCATAACAATTTTAAGGAGATAAAATTATGATCTATTTAGAAATTGTTAGTATTATTATATTATTTGTTTTGTGAAAAAACTGTATAAAGTATTGGTATCGTAAAAAGCATTACAGCTTTTTAAAACTTAAAAAAAATGTTTAATTCTTCGTGAGGTCTAATAAACGGAAAAGGCCATTTTAAAATTTTCGGCCACTATTTCTTACAGATACCAACAAACAATCTACATCTTCAGATAAAGTTGAAGATAAAGTTAAAAAATAAAAGAAATAAGAGTTCGGCGCATCCTCTATTATTGACAAACATAAAAATAGGTGATTCTTATCCTCATTGATCATTATAACTTCCCATAAATTTACTATCCACTTCTGGTTACTGAAGATACAGGTATCAAGTCTATATGATAAAAAAAATAAACATATACTTTCACAGTAACTCACTTTTAAGAAAAGATTTTAAGTTGACTCAAATTTATAAATTATTAAGATAATTCACTGATAATGATTGATAAAATAGGTAACAATCAATAATTAAAAAGTCCTAACACGCACCTACTCACATATGTATTTATAGTCATACTCAAACTCAAACATCTCATTTATATTTTTAAAGTAAGTACTATTGTGAAGACGGCATTCTGTAAACAATGCACGCTTTATGCTTCTTCGCAACATAATTTTTTAACCACCGCAATTTTTAGTAACCAGATACATTAATAATTATCTTCTTGTCATATTAGATGATTGCTTCTTCTCTCTTTTCCTACCACTTGACAGATCGTATTGTTTTATATATTACCTCAGTCTAAGGGAAAACAAGGGTCGCAATTCGTTTCTATGATCTGTCGTCATTTCAATTAATATTAAACATAGTGAAGGACTAAAATAAGGTACCAAAAAACGGAACGAACTATCTTGGTTCAAAACCGGAGTTGTTGGTCTGTTATTGATATTTATGAGAACTCATAAGATTTTTATTATTATTTGTTCGTACATAATATACGCAAAAAGAACTCGACGGATTTTGATGAAAATTGCTACTGTTATCGTTATTGCAATCGTTCATATGTATACATATATAGCCTACACATACTCGTAACTCTGTCTTTTTGATCAGTGTCCAGAAATATACTAAAATTGGTTTGGGTTATAGGTATACTTACCAAGAAACTAAAAATGAATGATTTCACATAAAATTTAAGTAAAGAAAGTGACATTTGAATTTAAAAGAAAGGGACTTTATTAGCGAAGTGGACTGTAGAGACTTAATTTTGAATTAATATTTAACATTATGAATCACTTGCAAATGAATATAAAAAAGGCCCTACAAAAATTATATAAGATATATAAAATAGCTGATCTTGACACATTCAGGTAACCGAGTTTTCAATTATCCGGATAACTCACGTTAATAATTAGTATCGTTAATGGGTTTTCCACCGTTTTCTTGGCTGCCTCTGCCGATATTACCTAATACTAAAAATAAAACCATTAATATATTTTTTTAATTAATTATTTAACAAACCAGTTTCTATAAAGACGTACATTACATATTATCTCATATGATAACAATATTAATATTAATTCATATCTTTAAAATAAATTCTAACTAGTCAGCATTCGACATATAACATTTTCTCGCAAAACTTCTAAGTGGCCTGAGTATTAAAAATATTGAATTAAATTTAATGTTTATAAAATAATGAAATATTTTCCTTATGCAGTAGGAATGTTCATAATTCTACACTGATAAGAGGCTTTAATTAATAATTATTGAAATGTTTGTAATCAGACTTATTTAAAAGGTGTACCTAACTGTCTACATTCCATGACATTTGTACAAAAAAGGACGGTAGAATAACTCGAGGGAAAACAAACTTCTATTCATTTTCGGGCCTTAAATTTGAGAATAGGACGGGTAGAAAAATACCCATAGTTTTCTTCTATTCATGAGGTATAATAGATACATACAGATTTTATATCTATTGTGTTCCCAGAAATAATTTAAAATAACAAAAGATAATACAATTTTCATCATTAAATAGAGGGCACAATAATATAGAATACAATACAGAAATAGGTTTTATTATTGTTACCTAAATTTCTATTTTGTTATTGAGATACTAATCTTTCATTCGGCCGTCTTTCATAATAAAATTAATTGTTTTCATGTAGTTGGTATAACATAGTTATTCCAAATAGGGATGACTTTCATAATTGTTAATAGAGTTAGAAGTTATCTATCTGGAATCCGAAAGGGATAAAGTCAAATTGATACTGAATGAATTTGAAAATAACTTTTTTGAATCTCAAAAATATCTATAAGATTGTTGAGATGGGCTTACACTTCGAAATATGGTTTCTAAAAATAATTCATCAAAAACAATAAAAGTTCATGTACTAATAAAGTATACCGTTACTAAATTTCCCATAACAGCATATACTCGTACATGGCTTCTGTGAAATCTAATCGATCATGAATGTTCATCTTCATAACTATGTATGATAATAATACGCAGCCGACACCAATATTGAAATATTATAGAATCATGGATTGTCCTAATCGATGGAAGATAGCGATTTAATATTTATAATGGACGGCTGTGATATACGAGTAGAACACTTTCATAAACAAACCTTTCTTTCATAAAGCTTAATGGACTAGATAAATATTATTATTTTATTTTAGTTAATTCGATTTCATTTAGATTAAATTGGAACAGAGATGATTTAATAGGTTTTAGTAAAATATATAGCACAATATAGCATAAAATATTTATTTATTCTTACTAATATTATTTAATTATGGGGGAATTTCAAGATAACTCAAATTGTAACTTTAAAATATAAGTTCATCTAAAAAAACTCAAAAGGTCTAAATATAGTTGCTGGTTTTCAGGTCTTCTGTAATCAATGTGTACTATAAGTGAGTGTTTCCGTCACACAGGGACGTAGCTTTGATATATTATTTATGTAGAATCCCAAGAAGGGGTTGAGGGGCGAGGCTAGCGATGATGAAGACTACTGAAGGCACCTGAGTAAGGGAAACCGAACGACATGTAGCTTTCGAAAACTTGTGCAGGTGTACAATTTCCTGCGAATTGACGATCACAATGATAATCGTAGCAAAATTGTTTTAAAATCACAATGAAAGGCATGGACAAATGTCTGTGGATATTCATTTATAACATAAAAAAAAAAAAAAAAAAAAAAATTCGAACGACATTGGTACTTGTCTTAGCTGAATATTATAAAATTTTGTTCATTCTTTATAACTTATTTGTCACTGTGTAATAATTATTTGTAAGTAATTACATTTTCTTTACTTCGTGTTCTCTTCTTTCTTTCTTTCTCATCTTTATTTATTTAAATTAAAAGGACGTTGCTAAGGGTATGTTTTCTGGTTGAATGCTAATCATTTTGGGTTTTATTTGTGGCAAAATTCCAAACGCATCTTAATGTATACAAAAGTTCATCTCCCTTGGAATTTTTACAAAGATTGGGATTTAAAACGCCTAAAATCACTGGACTGTACTTAGTTTAAAGAAAATAATGTTTTCACTTTAAGGTAGCATTTTAAAATCTAAAACATGCATATGTTTCCTTATGAATTTGTCTGTATTAAGATATATTAAAATAAATCTACCTTTAAAATAACCAACTACATTTTTATGTATATATCGATTCTGATAAGGAATAAATGTACCCAACTATAATTTGTTCTTACACTTCCTTTATTATAAGTTTATTTAGTATGTGATAGACCGTATGTGTATTAAATTAACTGGAAGTTAACCCTTTTGAGAAGATAAACTTGAAACTTTAGTAAGTTAGAGCTTTGTAGGAAGATAAAACTAAAAGTCCAAAAGCAAGAAGGTTAAAGTTCTATAAAACTAGAGTTAATCATTTAAGTACTGATTGCTATAACATAATGGACCTAACTATATAAATACATCTAGTTATATAATTAATAATAATTATCAATTCTTCATCAGAGAGTACTGTATTCACTTGTTCTTTTTATGTCATTAGATTTACTTTGTCTTTACTTTGACTTATTTTTGTCTCTCAAAAATACAACTTAATAATATTGTTATTTCTTATATTTTTTTATTATTCATATTTTATTATTCCCAAATACTAATCATGTTTTGAAAGGACTTCTGAACGAGATCTATCTACGAATGGATACTGTATAAACAGACTAACGTTCCTTTGTATGTTACTTTGTACAAATATCTAAATATTGTTTATTGAAAACTAAATTTTCTTCTCTTCACCTTTACCATTACACTAATACTAATCATAATAAAATACATACATATATTAACGGAATCACTGAAACACAACTGAAAAGATCTTTATTAGCTTTCTTATATTTTCAAATGACTCTTGAGTTATGTAAATCACAATAGAAGTTACAATCACGAAACTCTTTAATTGCTTTAAAGGTTAGTTCTGATAACAAAAAGACACATGTGACGGCTTTTAATATACTTTAAAGTACCTCTTTTATATATTGGTTTAATTTAAAATAACCATACCTTTACTTGAAAATATAATTGTATGTAAACGAACTCAAGGAATCGAACTTTATATCTTTATTTTTATTAATATAACAATGTATGATATAAATAATATAATTATAATTCTTATTGAGGTTAAAATAAATAAAATCTAGATATCTGAGAAGCTATTGAAATGAGGGAATAGATTGGAATGGGCGGTAAAAGTCATATATTATGGATTGTAGTTTTATTGATCTAAGTGGTGCAAGTTAAAAGTGTATATTGAATTTGTAACACTTGAAATATAAGCGGAGTTTTTATATTTATAAGAATATTATAGAGAGAAAATTTTACTTAATTTGTATGTTTGTTTGTGAAGAATTAAACGGTTTGAAAAATGCTTATTCTTGCATTGCAATGGATTGGAAACTATGCGAGTAAAATCGGAAATAAGTCAGAGCAGAACCTACACTCAGAATTCGGAAACATACACAAAGTAAATTCATCATAAGTTAAGTAATTTTACCTTTAGCGAAAGGGATACGGGATACTATTTAGCAAGTTAAGTGCAAGTTAATTTTATAGTAGAATAATTTTTTGTTGTACACATATTTTAGAATTGATCATGATATTACTAAATTACTACAAGCGCCCTCAAAAACTTTTGATTTATTAATAATTATCTCCTTTTTTAGTACAAAACTATCCTTTACTTATGTTACGAAATGGTCTAAAATTGGAACTGATAATCATGTTTGGGTTATTGTGTTCACTTCACATAAACTAAATCGCAAAGTCTTAATAGCATAACCTAGAACATTTTTGTTTCCAAGTTCATATAAACATTTGAAGTTTAACCAATCATTAAGATGCACTCTAAACTAAATTTCTTAAACACAAGAAAGATCAATCACTATCATTTAAATTTATAACAGAAATAACTATTACAATAGAGAGTATTGTATTGAAACAATGGCATTGTATAGAATCGGTTCTGACTTTATATAACAGGAACTTACTACCAAAACTTAGAAGTACCAACTACTTCAGACCTATAATTAAATAACATAAATTTATAATTTAACCTGTAAGCTGGCTGTAGTCTCAATTCAAAGCTCCAAATCGTACTTTTCAGTATTATTTTCTATTCTATTTTTGTGTCAATTATATTTAAATTAATATTAATAAATCTAGCTTTTCTCTTTGGTTTGAGCTTATTTTTAATCGCACATCATCATAATCACAAGCAAGCAATAATAATAACACAAATAATTAATTTAAAAAATTATACTTATCATAAAACAATATTTAAACTTATATCTATTATTTTGTGTATATAAATCTGAGTAATAAAAGTAACATTGAATTGTATTACTAACAATAAATACTATTCAAAAAGTTAACTATTACGTGCAATTTACGTCAAATGGAATTCGGGTGTCAATTCCAGTAAAGCAATCCTATTAAGTAAATATCAGTGTGACTGTCTGTAAATTGGTTATCGGTCCTCGCTGGATGCCAAATAGCTCCTCTGTACCAACTCCACTGTAATTTCCATTTATCTCACTGCGGATAATTTATAGTTGAAATGACGTACTAACTATTGTATTATAAAACTATTTCCAATTTCATTACAATTCATTGAAGTTGTTTCTAAATCTATTTCTCTCTGGTTGCATGAATTGTATATATATATACTTAAATGCATTTTAAGATTCACAAGAAGTAAAGCTCAGGACGCTGTTCATTTAAATTTTTATTAATTTATTTCAAAGCGGTATTTGTACCACTTTACAGGGATTGAATCTCAATAAAATTATTAATTGCGACACGATCTTTAAATAGGTAATTCTTAGTAAGTAGTTAAGTATCTAGTACTAGTAAGTTTTAACAGGTAAAAGGCAATATAAGCCCAAACATATTGCAAATAAATTTGTGTGGTATTATAAATTGCTTATCCTACCTTATATACTTGATACTTGATATTGTTAAAGACTAAATCAAATACTGTTTCAAGATATGTTTTCAAATGAATAAACAATTAATATGTTGAAGAGGATAAGAAGGTTTAAAGTTAATTTGAAACACTAAAATAACTTAGTGTTTTAGTAGTAGTATAATTATAAAGTGGTAGTATAATTTATGCAATTTTCAATTGTTATATATTTTGCACTTCAATGTACTATGTATCGTTTTACCATCGACTGGTAAAGATATCTATAAGTCTCCTTTTTTGCATAAACTGAAATTTTATGCAATTTTTTCAGCCTGGTTTTTTATTATTATGAATCTTTTAATTGATTGTATAACCTTTAAATAACAAAAAAACTATAAATATAAACTATTACCTATCTATCTATATATTAACAATAACTTAACATAATCTTGAAATATGTTCATTAACAATCTTTTCAAAAAAGTACTTCTCACGTCTTGTAAATGACATCCTAATGAGTGTTCTCGTTGCGGAGTATTCAGTACCATCCTTTCAATTCCAAATAAAACATATATTTTTGCTCAGTTTACTCAAAATATCTAATAATATTCTAAAAAAATAATATCTCTTTTATATGAAATAATTGTATTTATCATTTTCTTTCATAATAATTATCATCTTAAATTTAAAATTTATAACAGTATACGATAAAGTTTAATTAGGTTAGTATACAACAATGTCACATTCAAATAATCAAAACCATTGTTAACTACGCTCACGCTGTGTTTCTTTACTAAATTTTATTTGATATCACGCAACATTTTCGACAATAAATCCTCAAATAATCAGCCGTAACTAATAATTATCTTTCAGCGACATTAAATATATCATTCTCCTTAATCTCTCAAATTGTCTGCCTTTAAGATGAATAAATAATAGAAATTTCATAAATATATTAACCCAATCCAACCCAACACAATCTTAAATAGCAACCTCTTTACCTTATTACATATAAATACAAATATTACATAAATATATGTAAACTAAACCTAGATAGGTTGAATAGATTTCAGCAATTTGTTGATCGTGAATTAGTTTTATGATTTTATAGTGTTTAAAATTACATATAATTATTTATTTATGTAAAAACCAAAACTCTTATAGAAATGGTTATTATGAGTGTTACATAAAAGTCTAGTTCACTTCTTTATCGCTAAGTCAAAGTCCTTATTAATGGCCCAGATTAGAGTAGTAATAGTAATAGTCAAACGGTATTAGTAGTTTTATTTGTACTCAATTAGACAGACAACACGATCATTAATTACAATTAGCTGTACATTGATTAGATTAATTATTTGGAAATACAAGACAATACTGAGGTCCACAATAAAATTTGTATTTTTAATTTTGAGAATGATTTACACCTTGTTAAATTGTATCCGTATTATTTTATAAAAAGAGTGAGTTTTTGTTATATTGATAATTAAGGCACCGAATATAGTAGAATAAATATGTGCACAAATCCATTTAGAGTGTATATCTATATAGCTTTGGTATTGTAATCTTTTCAGTTTTTCAAATCTTTATGTTAGCGTATTTATTAAGTACAAGAAATAAAAGAAAGTAAGGAAAGTTTTTTTTTAATACGTTATTTAATTAAATAGTTAAGAATCTTGGCAATGATTCAAGTTTCAATTGCAGTTTACTTAAAATACAGCAAGATATACTTTATAACGCAAATAGTAATTTAATATAAATATAAAATATTAATACTGTTGTAGAGAAATTAAGAATTTGATATTTTGATAACTTTTATAGCCATATAAAAGAAAGTTTTGTTTTTTTAACTAATATATTGGGTTCATTTATAACAAACGCGCAAAGTTTTTTAGTTAAGTAAATAAAACTACCGAGCTTAAGCTATATTGTACTGACGATAGAATACATTGGAGTTTTTTTTTGTTCAAAGAATGTAAAACACAACAAATACGATCCACCATATTACCATCATATTTCACAGCCTGTTCTAACTAAAAATCATAGTCATAAACTATGCGATGTGTTTGTACAGGATTCTCTATTAGTCTCATAAAAATCTGAACAGTAAGTTTGCTTGTTATCTGAAAATATACGACCCAAATGAAATATAAAGACTTGGTACATTATATTTATTAAATAAAACCTATGGCTAGTTTTTGTATAAATATTACAATAAAAATAATTGGATTAAAGTCTTGGCTATGTGATACATGTCATTACCCAATCAGATTTTTTCTTTTAATCAGGTCTCAAGAAACCAGTGAAAGTGAAGTGACACATATTTAAACATATGACGGATATTCAAAGCGTAGACTTATTATAAGCCTTTACAGTAAGTACTATGTAAGTATTATTTTTATATTTATAAGATAAATAAGAGAATTTAAAAAAAATACACTCACCGTTGTTTTAGCGTTCCTCGAGGTATCAAATTTACATATTATTCATTTTATGATATCTTCATATTAAGATACGTACTACTACAGTTTTAGTGTCTGAGATAATGTCCAAGTCTCTTAACATAAAATATATTCCAGCTATATAAAATCTTAACGTTTATGTTACTCTTCATAAAATTTTGTGAAAATATTTCTATAGTGTGTTGAATTATATAACGATAATCATGATGTGCAAGAATCAAAACCACAAACTCTGGATACCGTACTCGTCACTCTAACAAGCTTTTAGCATTCTATATATTTGTATTTTTTTTTCGGGACAGAGGCGGCATCTATAATGTTTCTTACAAAAATCCTTAAGAATATTTCTAACTTTGCAGTATAATATTGAAAGGCTGCATGACAACAATATATAAATAAATATTCTTCAAATTAAAGTGCCTTCTTAAGACATTTTTAAAAGATTTTTACTTTATCGAGAACAAGAAAGTTATTCTATGTATTTTAGTGGCAGATAAATGAAAGGATTTAATTGTTCAAGTGTACATAAAAATTTGCGAATAACTGCAATCTGCTCGGAAAATGAAAAGGGCGTTGTAAACTCTGTTCTGGTACACAGGAGGGACGACACACAGACAAGATCGAAGTGACATGGAAAGACTTTCAAAAAGAAGGCTTATTTCTTCCTCAAAGGGACAATTTATTACCACTTGACCCTTATGCTTTTTTGCCATTTTAATATATCAAAATAAAAGTATTAATTAACCAATTAAAGTAAACATTATTTAATTGTATCCAAAACTAAAACGCTATAAATAATATTTTATATTACTCCATATATTATATATTTTAATTTTTTGTTTTATTTTATAATAAACCTCTTATAGTTTCCTAGATAAAAAAAAATATTAGTATGAATTTATTGCCATCTTCCCTCTTTATATCAAATATCACTTATAAGAACCGAAACTATTCTATATAAACTTGAGAAGAGAAACTACTTATTTCAACTATCTTAAACTTTTACTATGGTATAATCTACCTAATTGATAAATAAAATTCACGATAGAAGTTTTATTTACTCTAAGTTCGATATTTTCAACTCAGATCTTTTTTTTTATTAAAGTTATTGTAAGTTACTGGGATTTAGAAGTAATTTTGAGAACCGAAACGAAGATAATGCATGATCAATATTTCGATATTGTGTGAACTGAATTAATCATCTGATATATTCTGTTAGGTAAGTGTTTAATAAAATAATATCTTTCGGGTGTTTCTAAGAGTTTTTTACGGATAATTATAATTGAAAATAATCTTAAAGTAAATGATATACTAAAATAGTAGGCATAAATAAATAGTCCATTAAAATTTTATACTTTTATTCTTAAAAGGGTTATAGACACTGGAGAAGGGTTGTTGTAAAAAAATATATATGTAGATTTTAAATTAAAAAAAGACAGCCAATAATATACTTGACTAAAGGCTGTAACATTTTCAGTGCCTCTGTGGAGCAATTACTTTGAATGGATTGTAAAAAAGGCTGCTATAGTTCAATATTGTATTCTAATAATAGCTATTGTTTGCAGCGTGGATTACAAAAAGGCATGTTAACATTTTTTAATTTAAAACTGATTGAATAGTCGTTGTTTACGTCTGCTATATTTTTGTTAAAGACAATATTATACTTTTTTGCTATGCTTTTTTAATTTTCACAATCTAATCTCGGATGTAATAGTGGTCATGTGATAATTATTATATATCTATCAAATTGCAAGAGCTTTCTTTAAATAGGTGGTTCATGAAATTCTAATACTCCAAACATAATATCATCTTTTTAAGATATTACAAAAGTTTATTATACTTTTTCATAATTCTATTGTATTTACTATCAATACTTACAAATTAATTTGATCTTTAATTCAAAAAATAAGACCGAAAATTTTAAATACTTATTAGTGAAAATCTATTTACATTGATTTTAAGAATGTTTTATCATTTATAACCATTTATCATCTTTGTTGCTGAAACAATAACAATCTTATCTGATAGCTCATTACTTACAAATATATTTTTTTGCGTTGCAATTATGATGTGATTTTGATCCCGAATACAATGTGTTCTGAATACTAATATTATTTTAGTGCTGTCTTAATGTAAAATAATGCTGTAGACGTTGTTAAAAGTATTTAGTGATGAAATATATATTATATAAACTATGAGTGAGGTTCGTCAATAAACTTATATCAATTATTAGTAACTTTTTTAACAATTTAAAATTCAGAATTAGGTTTAATATAGTAACCGTGGAAAATTAAGCAACTTGTTTTCTTGCAATTAAATCTAAAATTAAAATTAAACACTCTATAAATTTTTTATATCAAAGTTGGGTATTGTTTAGGTTAATAATATTTTTTTTTATATTGCAAATAATATTTATACTTTAGCTAAGTCTTAAGATAGATAAATTTGCACACAAATACAAAAATATAATTATAAAATAAATGGTGTACGTTGTCTAACAAAAGTCTGTCTAAATTATATTTTATATAACATTATTGCAGTAAGTACCTTCTTTATGTCTTAATTTATTCATAATTGTAGTGTTCATGTTGCTAGTTAGAGGCAGTGTTCCCGTGTTAATGTTGTGAATTTGCTTTTATGTGGTCTTGTG
Organism: Melinaea marsaeus rileyi; assembly: GCA_918358865.1. Lineage (NCBI taxonomy): Eukaryota > Metazoa > Arthropoda > Insecta > Lepidoptera > Nymphalidae > Melinaea > Melinaea marsaeus. The sequence continues at coordinate 3,359,014 of OU911095.1, read as the reverse complement.
TAATTATCTTTATGACTGTACCAGAGGATACATTTTAGACAATTATATTTTTAAGTAAGTAATATTTATTGGATCATTCGAACTATCCTGACTGATAGTATTGCTTTGTTATAGAAAATCAGCGTACAGAAGTCATTACATTGTTGTTCTATCGTCTTCTTCTAACAGTATGAACAGTTAGAAACCCAACCACACAGTTTTCCTTTGGCCTCGTGGTATATTCCATTTCATCACTCCTATTGCCCTAACAACGTAAAACACATGTTTATGAGACTCGGTGATTTGTAACCATCAGATATATCATATACGTTTGTCACAACCTTAAATAAAATAAATAAACATTTTTATCATCATTTTAATTGTTTTTCATAAACGGGTACCTAATTTAACTAATTAATATAAATTATTTATATAAATGTAATATTTTCGTACTTTTGTCTTTATACAAGACGATTAAAAACTGTATGCTTTGTCTGTATATCATATGGTACAATATATTTATATTGTATAAATATTTACTTAATTTAATATTTACTATGTAAAAATTATATCTAACACTCTCATACAATGTAATTACTTTTGATTATACCTTAATTATCATGTATCAATCTATTCTATGTCTTCTTCATGATATGTGCTATTAAAAATGAAATATTTCTTGCAATGTCAGTACTCAATTCCATAATCGAGTTGAACATTTTTTCATCAATCTTAGGAAACCTAAGATTATAGTGTTCGTCAGAAATATTGCATATTCATGAGGATCAGTTGCAAGTGGAGGTCAAGATAAGGTTCTATTCTACGAGCGTCGATAATGTAACCTTTATATAAAGTTAAATTAAACTTTAAGGTATATATAATATAGAATGATGATATTTACTTCTTAAATGTTAAAAAGTATTTTTTCGTATAAATATTTAGCAAAGAAAAACATTAACTGAACTTTATGTAAAGTTTTCACACTGGGAATTTTTATGCAACTAGCGCAACAAACAGTTGTATAAGTAGTAAGTAGGGAATTACTCTACACAGTTAAGAAACAATTTTACTGTGCTTTATATTAATATTCTTAAAGATTGCACATAAGTGACAGAACGTACCGTAATTCATAAGTACATCGATTTTATCTCCAACGATCTCAACCCTTATCTCAGAGGGGATAAAGTGGGTTCCATTTATCATTGTACAAATGACAGTCCTCGGCGTTCTCTTCTTCCTTATGTTCCAAATGGTTTACGAAAAAGACACTTATAGTCACGTCGAAAAGGAGCAGTAATATTATAGTCGTATATAGTAATATTACCTCAACCCCAGCCAAGGTAAATCCAAATCCTCTTTCAGTGACACCATCTCTACGGCAGTAATATTATTTTAAATTGAATTTATTATACTACACATACAACCACAAATTATAGACATACATACGTACTTATTACTATAATGCATAATACACAAATAGTCTTCATCTATTAATAGGAATACAAACTTTAACCTTAAATAATGGTAAAACAGAACAAATGAACATTTGCCAAGCGTCCCAGAATACGATATAGTTCCAAGTTTAAATCTACCACTGATCTTATCTCACGTAATTATCTTGTATTCGAATGGCTATATATTCTCTTAATTTACACAATGTATGCTCTTTAATATATCCTTTATAGTTTCAATTATCAATGGCTACATTAATTAAGCTCACATTACCCATGTGCTTATTCTAATTCGTCATTAACCCTACTTTATATTTTATATATATTTTAAAATAATTTCTGACACTGGAGTTATACTCGTAGTTAATATTAACATAGGCTTAACTTTGGAATAATATAAAATGTTAAACCTTGTATTATTTTTAGTGCACTGTACGGGTACATAAAAAATCAAATAGAATAATTAACATAATATATAATTGGTAGTTTCTGTTTTTTTTTGTAATTAGTTTCATGAGTTCTAAACCACTAGTTACTTAACTTTAAGAGCATATTTATGGTTTTATTAAATAAGCTTTAGTCCATAGAAGCACACCGTATAGTTCGTTAATGTATTCTAAACTAACAAAACTTAAATTTTATTTTGCAAGCTTCCGGAATCCAGAATCTCAACTGCTTTTAACCTTTTAAATTAACACTGTTACACTTTACGTAATTAAAGCCCAAAGCAGCTTTGTCTTTTCTTACAGGAATAAGATATTTTACTGCAGTAAACAACTAAACGGTGTCTTTGATAATAAGGTAATTGTATAAAATAACATTTTGTATAACATTTTTGAAAACTATTCTTTAACTTATGACTTATATTTATTATTTCATTAATTATGCATGTATTAATAAAAAAGAGCTTTCTGCTGTAAAATAAACAGAGTCTATTTAGTTTAATTTTAGGTAAAAATAAATAAATATATATATATATATATATATATTATATATATATATATTTATATATTTTGAATACCGATCTTTTTATGTGTAAGCTTTAGAGTAAAAAGAGGATATAATTTATAGCTAATCAGTCTTGAATGCTACTTTATAAATTGAAACCAAACGTACGTAAAAACATCCATTTATTACATAAATGAAAGCTTAATAATTATTATATAAATATAAATCCACTGATGGATTAGCATACATTTATAAAATAAATTATATTTAGAGTTAATAAATTTTAATAAATCCTCTTACACATAGTTTGAATAAAATATCTCTGACCTATATTACTTTTCACTCATGTATTTTTAAAAGCATTTGAGCTTTATGGCAAATGGCTTTTAACAAATAAGTAATTGCATATTTTCCATTAAAAATATATATTTCTTTTTTTCATTATAAACATTTGTTTTTTTCTCACATTTCACTGTTCCGATATGTTTCAATAAATGATTGTTTAATGTTCAACACTATTTTTACTTTATTTGAGATAAAGATTCGGAACTTATTTAAATTTAAACGCCATCAAATTAAGTACACTCTTCGAGAATGTCAGCTGTTTTTTTGTGTTCTTATTAAGAATACCTCTGTTAGATTATCTGATAGTAATAGACTCACCTTACACAAGTTAAAACTAATATTTTTATTCTGTCTATATCATTAAAGATAATAATTAATAGAATTAATAGATCTTATATACAACACATACTTTAAAAGTTAACATAGTTATAGAAGAACTCGACAAGTTTGCAAATTTTCTTGACGTCAAGTTACAAGATGCACTCCAAGCTCAGTGTTATTGGAGGTTTAACGAAAACAATATTACTGTATTGTTGGACTGATAATATATTGGCATTGTTTTCAAAAACAATTTTAACTAAATGATATTTTCTGTTGTTGTTTGTAACATTTTTTTCTTTTTTCCGTTTATTTAATTTTGTTTTATTAATACAGATTTTTCTTTGTAATTTTTAATATACCCCTATTCTTTTTTTATTTTATTATTTTATTGTATATTTTTTATTTGTCCTATACAAAGGAGTACATAAATAAAGTATTAGAATTAGAATTTTGAATTGGACATTTAAATAGATATTTTATTCTAATCACTCGTAGATAACGTAGCACCGGATCGAATGTCTGTTAATTATTTATTGTTTAATTCGAAAAACAGTGATATTAAATGTTCTGTTCTTAAAACTTACCTTTTTTTAAACAGTAGTATAATTAAATTCAGACATTACTACACACAAAATAACTTTAAAATATTATAAGAATAAATCAACTATCACTATTATTATAATTAGTCTAAGATTGTGAAGATTTTGAATATTTGTCAACATGATATTCATATAACGATAAAAAAGTAAAAAAAGATACAAAATAGTTACTTCGGGTCGGTAAAAAATTCTTGAGAAAACACGAAACTTCTATTCAAGCATTCGGAGCTTAATTTTCTCGAAAGCCGTGCAATATAAGGCATGAAAAGGATTTTAATAACACGTTGATTCACATGATATAAAAGATTAACATAGATTTTTTATATAGTTCTCTCCCTCTAAAACAAATTACAAAATTTTAAATAGTTGCTAAACATCCAAAGCATAGAAATAATATTGTGGAAATTATAATATATTAAATTAAGCTTTATTATTGCAATCCCAATATTTATCTTCTTGTCGATTTATTCATCTTTCGTACAATTTTTAATTATTTTAAAATGTTAATATTTTTTGTTTTTTATATTCTCAGCGCCTGGGATATATTAAATTATTTAGTTTTTAAATTACTTACTGTTTTAAGGTATTATTTAAATCGTTAAGTCAAAATGTTAATCAAATTATATATTCTTGCCCATTCTTTTTATTATTTCGTCTCACAATTATTCATACGAAGTCGTTTTGCATTATCTTGAATAATTTTTATAATTCATAACATTTATTTTATTTATTATTTATTTATATCTTTTCCACTTTGAATCATTATCAGTGATCACTTGTGTACGTCAAAATGGAAGTGTCAGGAGGGCCTATTTCGATACCAGAACTATCGTAATAAGCCCTCCTGTAAAAGCACTTTCCAACTTAATGTTAAAGCTATGAGGGTTCCAAACGTGTCCTGGTCTGAGAAGAAACAATAATACTACATAATTAAAGATTTTTTTAAAACAAATACTGAAAAACTGACATTCATATCAGAATTGTTAGAATGTAAGAAGTTCTTAAACATTATCATACTAAAGATAATTTATTAATTTATTTCTTTTATTATTATATTATTATTGTTTTCTTTTGTTTACCAGCAATATCATAACTCTAACACTTTATTATCAAAGTTAATAATTAAGATTATTCATATTCAAGAAATTTAATCATTTTTTTTTAAATAAAGTAATTAAGTTTAAGAATATAGTGTGTGTACTTATTTAGGCGATCCCAGGCTTTAAATGTACGCATGTGAAAGACGATGTAAATAAATACATTAGTAGGGGAGAAAAAATAATTTGAGCCACAATTTATTTGAAGCTTCATTAAATCTTATTCTTAAATAAATTGAATATTTATATCATAAACTACTTAAATCAAAAAATAATAAAAAATTAGATAATTTTTATACCAAATAATTATTAAAAAAAACTATAATATGGGAGAATTTTTTAAATTTATATCGGCTCAAGTATGTCTTTTGGTCGCGATATTTATATACGAGTATTTGACCACATTTACTTTTGAATATATTAGTACTTTAGCTATTCAAAAGTAATACATTTATATTTAGTAAATTTGATTTGCTCGTTTAATACTGTTTTTATTGCCACGTGTATAATTTGATTTATCAATATACATATTATCTAGCATACTTTGTAACATACTGAAAAATGTATGTCATATACCTATCTGTACCAAAACACATAAGGGTTGCTTGTTGGTTCATACTTTATGACGTATCTCAAACGTACTTTGAGATATGAGGCTATAAATATAAAATATGTTAGTATTTTTAAAGAATATCATATTTCATTGTACTCCGTTCTCTTTATTACAAAAATACATCAGAATATTACAATAAATATGAAACACGAATAAGTTTAAAAGTATTAATTTTTTACCATTTATATTAAGATAACACATGATTGTATTTTTATACTTTTAAATTATTTTCGAAAAATTTAAATCAGATATAACTGTCATCAATTTGCAACAATAAGCCACTGGTCTTGCCTTGTTATAATTTATCTATATATATAAAGATTACAAATCATTTCATACTATACTTGTTCCTATATATAAACTTTTTAACTACATTGGAAATAGGGTAACTAAATTATAGCTTAAAGTCATCAAGCTGACTTCCTCTTGAAGCCAGGTGAGTTAAAACCACTATCGAATTTGTGTCATGTGAAGAGAAGCAGAGTAACTTTATTAAATTATATTTTTTATTAATATAATATATTATTATAATAATAATTATTTTTTATTAATATTATGTTAATATTAACTGAACATTAAGTATTACTCATAGTGTAATAATGTTTTATATCAAAGCTTTAATAAATGTTACGTTTAAATAATGGAGATTTGTTTGTAATTATTAAAGACAAGGCTTTTTATAACGTAGGTAGAGTCTACACTTTGTTATAATTATTTTAATGATGTAATTATTATTATACACAATTAGTATTACTGTGAAACTAAATTTGAAATATACCACATTATGTTATTTACGGAAGTTATATCAAGAAATATTATTTCCAGTTCATATCCACTTGAAGAATAACAAATTATTAAAATACACTGTAAATTAAATTGCTAAAATACAAGAAATATCAATCACTATCATTTAAACCAAGAGAAATAATTTACATTAGAGTGTATTGTAGAGTAACAATGGTTCTGTTTGGAATCGTTTCAGACTTTCTATAACAGGAACTTACAATGCAAGATCCCAAGCCTTAAGAAGTAGCATGTATTCAAATTATATATTTAAATAACATCAATTTATTATTTAAACTCTGAACTGGCCGCAGTCTAAATTCAGGTTTCTATATTGTACTATTTTATTTGGTATATCGCTTTATATTTGACTGTGTAGAAAACCTGTATAAATAATATTTAGTTAGACAATTATAATTTTTTCTGTTCTTTTTTTAAATAATTAATGTTTTATAAAGCTTATAAACTCTTTTATATACGTGATTTGTATTTTTGTAGCATTGAATTATATTTCAATGAAAATATCACGCAAAAGTATAGAACTCTTTGATTTATAAATATTAACCGAGACGTTACTTTATCCTTTGAGAAGTTAAATTTTAAATTAGTTTGGTAAAGTGGAGTGATGTTAAGAGATCACAACTCGAACAACTAACAGACATTTAGATAAAAAAAATGTTTGAAGGAAAACATAATAAGTTACTGAATATCAAAACAATATTATTTTCTAAGGTTTCATTTAAATGATGTTAAATGAAATTATTCTCTTCCATTATATGAAAGATTTATTTAGTATTACAAGATTCACAACAAATAAAGCTAAGGTGGTGGTAATTTCCACTTTTAATTAATTTATTTAAAAGCGGCGTTTGGTCTACTTCAAAGAGATTGTATTTCAATATTACTAATTGCAAAACAAACTTCAAATACAGAGTATTTTAAATATATTTTGTATTGTTAAATTGATATATATCGAATTAAAATAATAATTGTTTCATTGCAACTTAATTTACATATAGCCATATGAGTAGGATTTCAATCAAGTTTGTTCAAACACACGCCACATATAACCCCAAACCCTTTGAAAATTTGTGTGTGAGGCATTTTAAATTACATTTCCCGTTATCGTATTAAATTTATGTCGTTAAATTTGTTGAAGCCCACTTCACTGCATTTCATTTGATATAGAATTTCAGTTCTATTTTTGGTTACAGATTAATGGAATAAATATTGTAATTTTTGGTTAAGAGACAAATTAATAATTTATATTATATATTATAATAATATTTGAAATTGTATGTACATATTGATAATATTTTTAAAGGTTTTTAGATATTCTTTGACTAAAGATACTTTTATTAAAGATAATGTATATAGTATTGATATTTTTTAAGTTGTAATCTTGATATCTGGTAATTAAGTTTGAGATATTTGAAAACTTACCGAGTAATTTGCAAAAATATGTATATTTGAAGCCCCTTTAAATTCGGCTGAAATTTAAAAGACTAAAAACAAAACGAAGTGTTCTTAAGAATTACTGCTTTATATTGTAAAACATATTAATCTTTACTCGTGTAACATATTCTGAAGCAACCTTGGAGCGGGGTTCTTAGTATTTTGTTAATTAACATTCGTTTCGAAGCTTTCCACGTCACGTAAATGATGTCATCTACGAACACTCATTAGGATGTCATAATGACTGTTCTCATTACAGAAACATCATAACGAATCAAATTTTAATTACTATAATTCAATCTTCAAATGTGAATAGAAAAAAAACCTTTTTTTTTAAACTATTTTTTAAACTTCTTTTTTTTTTTAAGTTTTCTTATACTTATTTAATATTTATTTGTCATTAAAAGTATTGCATAGAAGTGATGCGCATAAGTGGAACTAAAATTTTATTTCTTTGCACAAATATTTAACTTGTTATATATAAAAAAAGGTCAATTTGTTGTTGTTATATATAAATAAGGTCAACCTCTTTTTCTTGTAATTTATTTTTTTGGTCTCAACAAGCTTTAAAAACCATCACCGTTAGAGAAATTTTTCTTCATCTTTTTTAACCACGCAACAATTGTTTTAATCACATAAAATACATTGTAATGGTGACCAAAATATTATAAAGTAATAAATGTATTCACTTAATTTCAAGAGTGAGGTTTATAAATAAGACAATCCTAAATAATAAGGTAATTTATAAGCGCTCGCTGCTCTACTTAATATAGAGATATGTACTCGTATGTACTTCAAACGACCTTATTAATATCTCAGCTATATGGTGGATGTCAAAATTAAGTCATATATTATATCATAGTCTTCTTATATCTATCAAAATGGCTGATACTTCTACCTAGTATGTAAGGTATTTTAAATTACATAAAAGATACTTCACTAAAATAATTTAAAATAGGACCGAATTTAGCTTAAAAACAAATTAGATAATCACATTACTGGGGTGGGGTGGAGTGGGGTATAATTGGTGATTAAAAATCTTCTTTACTTGTCTTATCAGTTCTAATTGTTCTGCAGCTAGTCATTAATTACAGTTAGCGCTATAATAATTACATTAGAAACGAGACGGTTATACCGTCAATAATTAAACTTACAATTTATTTCTTAAAATATATATATTCTTATTTTCGATAATTCTTTTACACTTGGTTATATTTCATCTTTAGTATTTTATCAAAGAAAAAGTAAGTCAATTATTATTATGTTCTTTTAGTAAGTTAGATTTTGGTAAATTAATCATAGTACTTTGGCTTAGTAATAAATTAAAGTAATGTAATAATTTCCAATTCTTTTAATTATTGCTCACTAAATATATTGACGTTTGTGAAACAGTGATCACAATAAAAAAAAACCCTGAGTTTGTTGTGTGGTTCTTTTCAGACCAGAGCGCGTTTGGAACCCTCGTAACCTTATTTTAAGTTAGAGAGTGTCTTTACAGAAGAGCTTATTTTGATACATACGATATCAAAATAGGCCCTCCTGACAGTTTCATTTGACGTACACAAATGATCACTGGTACAGATTCAAAGTGGAAAAAATATAAATAAATAAATAAATAAATAATATTTTATTAAAGCAGTTAAAGGTTATATGTATGAAGGTTGAAAAGAAGTAAAAGTTTATTTACGCGATTCTTTTTTAAGTTAAGCTGTCAATGAATTAAGAATCTCGGTTGTGGTTCTGAGTTTCAATTGTTAATTATTAAAGAAATTAACTCAAGATTTTTTCTTTTATAACGCAATTTCAACTAACTAATTGTGAACATAAAATAAGATATAATAAATAAGGCGCGAGTAAACCAAAAATAATAATATAGTTTATTAAAATTAAAATATGACACATCGTAAAGAGCTAAATGGATTTACAAAACATTGAATTTTTGTAAATATATTTACCCATACTATCGATGTTCTTTTTAATTATTTTTTTCTCTTGCAGTTGAATCTTCTGAGATATTTACATAAGAAATACATTTAAAAATGAATGAATTTGATTTTGATTTATAAAAATTTCTATTATCTCTTGATAACTGAACTCTATGGTTCAGAATATGGCAATAATTGTATAATATATAAAATTAAAATATGAACAAAATATAGTAAACGAATATTATGTTTACAATTTTCTATAAATGTATTGAATATATCAAAAGTCAGAAGTTTTACGTGCATTTGATAACTTGTTTATTCTTCACATTTCCTCCTCCAGGAATGTGGTAAAAATAGTTAAAAGTTCTAATATCTAATATATCTAATGCAACTTAAAATTTGGTATGTGTTTATTTAGGATACCTCTTGATCTATAAGAAACTATTCCAAACTCAACCACAAACAAAGGTTTAATTTCACCAAACCATTTTTACCAGATCTCAGATAACTTCGTTTATGTTTCACTCTTAGAAAAGGTAAATATGTCCTTCTTTATTAATTCTTTGATGTAATTCAACCTTAATAAAAAACTAACATATTTATATAAATGCAACTTTATTTTTGCTAATAACTTATATAATATGTTATTAGCAAAATATTTCTTTTATACATATTTTGTTAACTGATTAGTGTTATGTCTGAAATTGTAAACGTTACAGACAGATGACATTTGAATCCTTATAATTAATATTTAACAGATCAAAGCGGGCGTTAGCTAGCTCAGAGTGACGAAAGCACCCATAGTGCTGAAAGTCTAACTCTGTATATATACGCGCAATATCGATTTTTTTATACACGAGACCTTCTGCTATGAGTGTGGTATTTTTAGAAAGCCCTTGGCCCATAGACCCAGAAAATGCATTTACACTTAGCAATATACCTACCGCCTCACCTCTACGGCCGTTTGAAAAATGAGACTAAAATTTAGTTTTTGGCTCCGCACCAGTATAAAATCACTTATTTCCACCTTGAAAAAGATTTTCCTAAAGGTCCTCGTTGAGACCTTTTCAACAAGCCCAAAAACGCCAAAATCCGACCACCGGTTGATGAGATATGACATTTTGAAAATTTTGACTGGCGCCTCCATCGATGATTACTTTGTCTGTGTGTGGGTATATTCGTAGTTTCAACTGATTTTGTTTAAATTTTCAGGGATTGAAGTACATCAAAAACTAAGACTTTTTTGTTCTACGACATTTCGATTTGGCCGCCATGTTGGCCGTGGCCAGCCCTCGAAAGGCCAAAAATGGCCATTTTTCGTACAGGGACTGTGGCCAAACCAGTTGACGTACATTGACAAATTGGGCATCATTGGAAAGGTCTCAGGCTTATCTTTTGAATAATGTCCATTTTAATGGCAAAAACATTTGTTGGCGTGACATTTTTGGTCAAAAGGCAAAAAATGGCCAACTGGCCGGGTACAGATCGGCCATTTTCTCGAAAACAGCGATTTTTTCGAAAATTTCCTCATTCGTAGCCCCAAATTAGAGCTAAAATTTGGTATATAGCATATATCTGGGAAAACTCGTTATTTCGAGATATGGCCGTGAGAAGTTCAAAAAATCATGAAAAATGACCAAAAATGGCCAAAAAATGACTTTTGAAGCCAGAATCGTACTCACAACACGGTTAAAATTCAATGCTAGTTGCACAGTGAATAAACTCACTAACGCATTGCCGTCTGTAACAATAAAACAAAATTTACAGAAAAAAATCCGAATTCTGAAGAAATTCTGTTTTGAAGCAATGAATTAAAAAAATAAATGGAAACTGAAAAAATCGAATGAAAAAAAGATCGGGCACCTGTGGGAATCGAACTCGAGGTCTCGTCTTTGTCATTATAACGCTCATCCTCTGAGCCAAAACACTCTCATTTTGTCACAGGCAACTATTCCAAATAATAATAATAATAATAATAATAAATCAATTTATTTCAGATAATTCATCCATAAGTGTTAGTAACATTTTAACTTAAGTAACTAATGTTATAATAGTACTCGTAGTTAGTATTCAACATAACAATCTCAAATTATACAGAAAAATAAAATTAATAAAATGCACAAAATTCATAAAATTATTAAAATTAAATATAAATTCAATTCAAATAAATATAAATTAAATTCAAATCAAATATAATTAAAATCATAAAATACTATTAAAGAAATTAAATAAAATAAAATTCATGGAAATCATCGTTCTAATTATTATTATTTTTTTTAATTCTACAAATAACTTAACGCTATACTCCTACAGTCAGTATACGCTACGCTTCGATGCTACGTGTACACTATCCCAGGACCTCCAGAGGGGAGCGTCTAGCTTTAACGCCAATATGCTGAGAAGACTGTTGGAGCTGTTCAGTAATCTTGTCATTGCGGACGCGGTCCGCTTTCGTATTATCGCATAGAAGTCGTCTACACGAGCCTCCGCAAACATTGCCGATGCACTGCAGTATCGAGGCTTCCTCAACAAAGCCCTCGGCACATTGTTGTACTGAACACGCAGTGCGCTATATGTCCGCCGCGTATAGTTCTCCCATAGGCTGCACGTGTAAAAGGACTGGCAATAGGCTTTAAATAATATTAATTTTACCTGTGTCGAACACCGTGCAAACCTACGGGCCAACATATTGCCTCTAACCGACAGAGCCCTGCGCTCCCGCTCGATATCACTATCATCACCCAGGCGTTCATTCACAATATGACCAAGGTATTTAAATTCAGATACTAGTTTCAGAGAAGTTTTTTCCGAACACATTCACATTTTTTGTTTGTTTACGTTTGTGAATAAAAATGTTCGTGGTTTTTTTCGTCGCAAAATTCATATCAGGAGTTTTGTCAGTGGATTCGCTTTCGTCACTCGGTATTTACTTCGTTGAAAAGTTTTTGTTTTGATATTATTTACAATAGAATGATCAGAAAATAATGTTTGTAATTAAATCTTCCATCCACTTAAGTCATTGTTATCAAGTTTTGAAAAACGCTTTTGTCGCGTTGAGGCGTTTGAGTTTATTCAGCTGCTATACACTAAGTGCTTGAACATCACCAATGTTTTTCTTTTATTACGTTTATCTGAAGTGAATATGGACATGAAGTTGAGGACTAGAGCGTTAAATAAAACAAAACATGAATGTTTTCTGTGTATCATCCAGTCTTAAAACGTTTTGTATTTCAGTCACTTTCTAATTACAATAACTACAAATTATAATTGTCTATGAATCAATATATAAATATATGGACGCCAGGCTTATGTTGTTTTAATATAAAACAGTAAATAGCAAATGAATTTAAATGATACAATTAAAATCGATATCATAATATAAAACCAATTAATTTAGGCGTTAAGAAAAAAAAAATTGCTTAAATAATCTTTTAGGCTTTCTCTTTCATTTAATCTTGTCAAATTGTTGTAAAAGGACAAACATTATTATTTCGTTAAAGATGACTTGGGGGAAAACTAAACGTTTTTCCAAACATTTCCTGAACCTAAGTTATTTGAAATCAATGTCATATTTTAAATGAAAGGAATTAATCCTTTTATACTTTTAAAGGAAGAAATAGACAAAAATATTTTAAAAAATATATAGCTGTTCACCAAATTCATCAACATTGCTAGAGATTTTATTTGTATTTTCAACTTGGTCTAGCTTTTCGCTATTTTACGCAAGAGCAAAATAAAAATTGTAGAGAAACTCGAGTTTTATAAAAAACACAAATCTATTAATTTTAAATTACAGGTAGTAAATTTTTATATTATAAATTTAAATAATTGTATTTTTTTTTAAATAAAATTTCAATTAATATTGTCATAATATATTGCGACTTAAAGAAATTTAATACTTAAACTTATTAAAATTACCTAGCACTTAAATGAATATTTTTTAAGTAAACATTATATAAATTCTATTTTAATAAAAATTTTAGAAATCGAAATTACTAATTGCTGACAAAGAAATGTAAATAAAAATAATGACTTTTATTTTGGACCCTAATTACTATTTTTTGAAATTAAATTTTCCCAGGTGTAAATGTTTGAAATGGAAATGTTTATAATTTGGTCTGGAATTGTAATGATTGTCTGCCAGCTGCCGTTTACTAAAGAGAGCGCTCCGGCTATCTGAAGTATTTATGATGAAATTTCTCTTTTTATATCTAATTAAAAAATCTAAAACGGATTCTTTTGTCCACGAAACGTCCTAATTAACATTCAATATTTACCTTCACAGATTGACTTGAAAAAAAAAATATTTTATATTTTTTTTATCCTTTAAATGCCATGAAAAGGAAAAAAAATAGGTTTTTAATACAGTACTTACGGGTTATAATTGTCATGTCAATGAAGTTGCTACACCTGACAATTGACACTTTATTTCTAGTTACATCGTACCTATGTAATAACCACTATAATTTTAAAATTTATATCAGTCGTCCGTTTTTAATCAGAAAACACTGAAATGATGTGTTACAAATATTTTTTATCCATAATAACAAAAGACAATATTTTCAAGCTCAATGAGTTTTGTTTTATGAAATTATGCCTTTATCTTATTTGGATGAATAATAAATGTGTACAAAGATATCTATGAGTTATAAAACATATTGCGAAAGTTATATTCTTGTACATTAAAGTTATATCAATCGTATAATAAATAAAGTGTCATAATAAGTGCCACAAAACAATGATTATTAATTAATTATTTTATAAACAAATAATTATTTGTGTGTTTGGATCTTTTGTGTATTGTATATTTAATGAATACTGTCTACTTATCAATGGAAGAGGGTTCTGGTATTATTGGACATAATTGGAAATGAACTGCTCTTAAAAATGTCGTATCTTTTCACAAAACCATTTCTGTATATATCACCAAAATCCAGCGTCATATTATATACTCGTATATACAAAATAAATTACTTTTTAAAATTCATTAATTTAAAAGCGAGTTAAAACTTTAATAGAACCCGAAAAATCTACCAGTTCCTACAGCTTTCGAACGTTTTCAATATTTTTTAAATAGTTTTTTTTTCCATATTAACAGAATTTTTTCTTTCTTTTATTTCGTATGTTGTTCCGTTTTGTGAAGTTTTAATGAAACTGTAAAGTTCTCTAAAACAATTAAATGAATTTACAAACAAGAATTGCAAATACAGCAATACCACTCGTTTTGATGATATTTTCAGTTTATTTATTGTTAACTAGGATTTTTTTCGTATTAACGGAGACACAAAAGTTGATTTGGGCTATAAATTAGCAAAATGGTTGGTGTTTATTAATTTTGGTTTAAATTATAATTAATAATGAAACTTAACTGTAAACTGTGGCAACATCTATTGTAAGTAAATTGAAGAGAAATAAAGAAAAAGTATGAAGTTTATGATAATATGTATGTTTCTACTATGTATAAAAACAATTATAAGTTTCTATTTTATAACAATTTAACATTGTAGGTATTAGTGAAAATAGTAGGAATCCATTTTACTGCAACTTGAGGAAGCCGGATTTCAAACCACCATTCTTCCTTTTGAAGAGGAAGACTACTAGATGTATAAGTTATTCATTATTTAGTCACTAAAGCGTAATTTGGTTAAATACTTCCTTAGATAGGGCTGTGGTAGGAGCTTAGGATTCATTTTAAAGTCGATTGAGTCTGTCGTATCACTAAAGACGGTAAGATTCTAAAAGGAAGATAAGGGAAAGCCTTCAAAAATTTACTACGTGTTGCTTTTATTTAATAAAATATTTGCAAACTAGGTAGCGTGATAAAAAGATCTACACAAGTTATAGTTTACCTAATAAATATGCTATTTATAGATATATAGGTACAATAAAATTTTATTTATTGAAAATAGACTTTTAGTTACAAATGCAGCAAATGAATTACATTTACTGAGCCGTAGATTGTTTGCCATTATAGTCAATTGACGCTCGATTTTGCGTTGCTGCAATTTTAGTTAAATGGAATTCAAGTTACAAAACCTCATTGGTAAAACAGTAATCTATGGCTTCTTTGGTTGATAGCGTAATTTATACAGTAAATTTTAATTCATATTCTAAAATTAAATATTTCAATTTATTTCTCCTAAACCATTTAGACCATCACCGTGAAAGAAAAAAATATGGATAAATATGACCTTTAGTAGAGTTTGATAAATAAAATTTTAATAGTTTGTACTTACTTTTATTTAAATTGTCAACAATATATGTGTATAGTATTTTGGTTAGATATATTTTTATACAAAAAATGCCTTCTCCTACACTATGTATTAAATTGACATTGTCTCCGAGTTGCTTGTCTTAAATATACACAAAGTACTTACACTAAGTGACTTGTCGTTGGAAACTAAGCGCTTTGAACAAATGGCTTCAATGTATATTACTATTTTAAATAAAATATTTTTGTTTTATTTCACAATAAATTGAATGAGTTTTGTGAAGACTAGTTACTAGAACATCAAATAGCAAATAAATCTCAGAAATCAAAATTCGTAATAAATAATCGAATAAATTCCAATATCCAATTTTCTTTTCCTATTCTTCTTTTATCATTTAATGGCTCGATTCACGCCCAAAATGCCTCCAGATGTTGAAAGAATTATATTAAACCAATTTGACATCAGAATAAATTGTCAATTTTAAAACATACTTCTGTAACCATATTGCTTTTGTGAAATTTAAATCTGTAACATATTATTCAAATAATATAAATGTGCAATTTATATTATTATGTAATAAATGAATGATATTATATAAATTATCACTAACATTCATTTTTAATATGTTTATGACATCGCACTCTGCGTCGTCATGAGAATTTTCTATTTCTTTTTTCTCTATTTTGATTTTCAATTCGAATTTCACTGAATTAGTGTATCTGAGATTGTTATTATCTGCTAAGGGAGACGGCGAAAGAGAAATCAAAAGAATAACTCAAATGTTCAAATCTGAAATGAGTAAGCTTTAGCGTATCTGGCAACACTGTAATGTTATCTAGGTTAGACTAGTAAGAACGTCAGTTTCCTCAATATTTCTATTTGCGTTGGAATCATGAATGTCTCGTGTATCAGACCGGAGAAAGCATGACGCATTTGAAATGTGGTATTGAATGGACCACCAGAAAGACGAACAAATGTATATTGGGACAACTTAATATAAAAACAAGATAATAACCTCCATAAATAACTTATTTAACTCGCTTATTTAGGACAGAAAGGGACCTCGCGGCAGATCACCAAACCGTTGATGTGAACAAATATCTTAAATGACTAGTCTTTTCATAACAACTGCATTAAAAGAGACCAAAAACCGGAGGTAATGGAGGCAAACAATACATCAAGCCACGTAGGAATTTCGAGGACGTGCCTTCAGTAATGAAGTGACGGACGAAGAAGAAATTATTCCAATCTGATTTTGAGAAAAAAAATGACTCTTTCTTAATTCCCCTTTTATTTAATTGTGGCGGTAATAAAGATAAATATATATAAAGTTTAATAGATAGATATTAGATTCGTCGATTTCGTTCTAACGACACTGCTAACGATCTTATAAGCTTAAAAAAATCTAGAAGTTTCAATGTGATATACTTAATATATATTTACCTTATCTTTTCATATCTCAATTTTTTTTTCAGTATTAAACGTTACAAGTGTTTTTACATGGTTATTATTTAGTAATATTTGACTAATAAATTATAAAGAGTTGTATCATTTACTGCAGTATTAAAAATATCACACAATTTTCACTACATTTCATTAATTTGTAAATTAATTGATACCTTTACTATCAATACTCTACTTTATAAGAGGGATGTAAACAATAATGATTCACGAAGGCGACATGTATTAAAGTCTGGATGTAATTACACTTTGATAGTATACGGAATATTAAATTAGTCGTCTAGTATCTTAAATAAGATTGATAGAATATGAATTTATAAAAAATGATTTAATGAAGATAAAGAAATATAAACACAATCAGTTAGAAAGAAAATATAGGCATGTTATCACATATATTGTTGTTGTTAGACGTGAACTCATTCTTCATCGTTAGCCTTCTATATTAAAAGTCAATTTTCATTCCATAGCCTTAATGATAATATATCCGTTGCTTATTTAATTATGTAAAGTTCATTATAAATAAATTTATTAGATTATTGATTTTTTTTAGAATTTTGATGAGAAAATCTATCATAAATTAGATGTAGCCAATGACTTCGCCTGCCTCTTCCTTTCTTTTTCACATTGACATTACAAACAATTTACCAAACCTTAAAATTTATCAATATCTAGGTATATATTATGTGTATATATTTTTGGTTTGTTTTTAATTGTACCCATAAATATTTAATTGTTTTTAACAAAAAATTCTATTACTACAAAAAATATATCATAAAACTATGAGCGCTTTATTATGAGTAGACTGTAAAAACATCGTACAATTTAGGTACATCGTACAAGAGGAGGAGAAAAAAACTTGAACTCTAATTAAGTTTTCTCGTAAACATTTAATGGTGCAATCTAGATAACTACGGGGGCAAAGAATTCAGATTACGAAGATTGAACAATGTTCCTGAAAATAGCCTAATACCTTCGACATTAGTCATCGTGGCACGTCATAATTTGTCTCCTTAAATAATTGTAAGTTATATGAATCATATATAGTCATTGAAATAAATAAATCGTAGTTAAATTGAAAATCCGATATCGGTTCGAGGTGAAGTATATATTTTACAAAACACGGTATTGAAACATCTCTCTTTCCGTGATGGTGACAATTTGTTAATGTTTGTATTTAGTCCATATTGTCAATTTCATTTAAAATATTAAAAGTAATAAAATTTAATAGTAATCCGTTTTATATTGAGTGTGGTGTATTTATGTTATGGCTAGTAATAATGTATACACATTTAACTATCTGTGTTGTTTTATAATTATAACTGACATATTTCTACTAATTAGATACTCTTTATAAATCAGTAAATTGTTATAGAAATTGATCATGTCCATCTCCATTGTATCGTCTCCATTCCACATGATATTGTCGAAATATATTGTGAACAATTTGGTACAAATGACAGCCACAACAAAGGTATTGAATTGATACATCTGTCAAATATAGTATAGGAATATGATTTTCGACTCGGTATCACCACAGCGTGTTCGATACAAGCTGTGGTGATACCGATTGAACCTAACATTACATATATTTTTATGGTTTTCTCTGTCTGCCGTCGCTTTGTCGACTAGAGAACAATGATGGCAGGATTCGTATTAATTGCCGCTTTTGTATTGTGTCTTAATGAGTGAGCTATGTATCAATGTTACTCTTTTAATTGATTTATTAGTTATTATAGTTTAATTATTATTGTTAGTTACACTATGTCTCTTATCTTCACACTATTATGAGATGGTTTCGCCGTAAGAAAAAAAGTGCAATCGCTGATATTTTGGTGTTTTTAAATTCTTCTATTATCACAATTTTACTCGACTCGAAGAGCCGAGATTTACCTATACAGCAATAACGTTACCATTAATACAGACATTTGCTCGGTTTTCATAATATAAGTATCAAAGAATAACAATAATATGCAAAAATAGTGTAGAAGAGATATAATTATAAACAGGAAGGTAACATCGGAGCACAGAATTAGTATAATGTAAAAAAAAATCTGTGTTTTATGTTGAGTATTAAAAAAAAAGAATTTATTGCACACGGTCGCAGCGTTTTTTATATATTTACATATTAATCAAACCGGTATTTAGGAGTCTTAAGTGGACACTATAGATAGTTGATAAAAATGTGACACTGGTGTTAACTAATGTCAAATATCCTTTGCAAAAATTATATATGTTACCGGATTGCTTTTAATCTATATTGACCAATTTTTTGCAACCACTACAAGAGCAACACAACAAAAAATAAGTAGGTTATTGGTTGGATATTCTTGGAGGGGTTAATATTTTATAAAACAATCCAGATTGTCATCTTTATTATAGGTATATTAGTGAACATTATCTATTATGTTGGTACGAATAAGCAGAAAGGCGTTACCTTAGAATAGAAAACAGAATCTTATATATACTTTCTGAAAGTGTGAAGAAATATCTAATTCTAGTATTTTTTGAATCATTTGTGTAAATTTAGTTTAGTTTTACCAATATACCAACATTTGTTATTTCCCGCAGTCTATTAGTTAAAAAATATCGGTTCATTAAGTAATCTGTATTTAAATAGAATTAAAAAAGTGGACTATTTGAAGCTGTTCTAACAACAATATCATGTGGCATATTATTTAACAAAAATATGAAATAAAGTTTGTTTTTAAATTAATAATGTATACCTTCAAACCATTATTATAATTCAATACGTAATTAGAAACCAACACAGAGTCCATGTAAAATACTCGTTATCTAACTTAGTCTTTGTATTACTTGGAGATCATTAAGGTTATATTAAGGTTCAATTAATATCCTGCCAGAATGATTCAAATCTAATCGTCTAATTAAAATCAAATAGAGCGCTAAATATTTTCGGAAGCATGAACGTAAAATAAAAATATTCAGGGAAATTTGAAGTGAAATGTCCACCGGCTTTAACAAACACGTCTGTGTTTAAACAACGAGTAAACACGCATTGAGAGCTCATCATTTGTGACCTCATTCCTGTGGGAATAAAAGAGAGATTTTAAATAGAAATGGTTTATCAAGTATAAAAGACATAAAGAAAAGTTTTTTCGCGCTTTTTTTTCTTTTTACTGTATGAAAATTATTTTTTTTCGTCTTAACATTTTAAAGAAATTAAGTAAATACAGGCGTTTAATCATTTGTAATCATGAATCACAAAAGTTTAAATTCAAAACCATTACATGTCTTTTATATAATTCTACTGGACCTCTTCAACATGATAATAAATGTCCCTATTGTATCGAATTTTACCACAAGAAAGAATACCGAGAAATGTCATTTAGACAATGATAAATGGGTCTGACTTTGTTATCTCTGAAGATAAGTGTTCCGATTATTTGAGATGAAATCGATCTCTCCTATAATTACGGTACTCACAAAATATTTGTGTATAGCCTGTAAGATTTAAACAAACTATAGTTTACACTTATTCCATAATCTTAGTTGATTAGTACAATTCTATAATATTTTTACTAATGTACAATTTATACTAACACAGAGAGTAAACAGATAAGCCAGCAGATATTTTTTTTTATGGACATAAAGTTGAAAATACAAATACTTACCCAACACCTGTAACATAAAAATGTCACGGAAAGGCTCCAAAGCATTCGAAAGGTTTTTATGGATTCTTTCTATGGTCCTAGTTCTTTATGAATACATATATATTATTGAATAGACTTGCCTAGTCACCAAATTATAATTGCGTTTTTCTATAAACAATATTCAAATTAGAAACATAATAATAATAGGTATTGTGTGACTAAATTTTTAAATATCAGTCATGTATATTTAAATAATTAGAAGTTACTCATTCTAACCACTTAATTCTAGATAGGTATTAAAGTATGACTGAATTGAACTGAAATCAAAATGAATGTTATTTTACACATAAGAAATAGACAAGTATTTTTTTGTCTCTAGATGTCTGGCAAAAGTCTAACATCTGATAAAATGTCACAATTCAACTGTCAGACATCTGACAGTTGAATGTCTTTGTTTAAATCTGCTTCAAATTGGTATTTATTTATAAAGTGACAACTAACATAATATGGATGATAAAATATACGTATATGTTCATAATTTATCGTTGCCGGTATTAATTTCATTTTAATCAAAATATCAAAATATGCTTGAGTGATTAAATAATAAATAATGAGCCCTGTAAAAATTAGGTATGTTTGAATTACACTGACACTAAGAAGGTATTATTAGAAACTGAAAAAAATATTGTTGTAAGAGAAATATGAGAAACAGCGCAATGTATAAAATGTGTTAAATTCGGTATCAATTTAACATCTACTAACAAGATATAGCCTTCCCTTAAAATTAGGTTGTAACATTTTCAGAGCCTCTGTGGAACAATTACTTTGAACGAACTATAAAAAAGGGATAGCCTACTTCTAAGGTTTGAATTCGTATTTTAAAACTAGCTGTTGCCCTCGACTATGTCTATGTAGACTGCAGAACTGCGTTACATTTTGAAAACCCTAATTCAGATCATCCTACTGAAAGAAACATCGTTATTTATATTTTCTGTAGTTATGTAGAAGATACTTTTAATACTTTGCTACACCTTTTAAGTGACACTTCCTTATAATTTGTTTAATAGTCGTAACGTGATGATAACCATATATATTCATTAGTTATAATATATTTATAAAATTGTAAAAGGCTTTTCAAATTGGTAAAGTAGTGCTAGAGATTACACTCAACATTAAACAAAAATTATTAAATACCTTAATAAAAATTATTAATACTACTCATCTTTTCAAATATTAGTATAAATGGATAATTGTTTTATATTTTATCCTAACTTAACACTTCCCTTAATATCTAGAATATATATATATATATATATAGGTATGAATTATTTCACTTTTTTCTACTTAATCTATCTTGTAACTTTTGAAAAATTTAATAAAAGCAAACATAAATTAAGAATTAATGGTTTATTAAAGA
Organism: Melinaea marsaeus rileyi; assembly: GCA_918358865.1. Taxonomy (NCBI): domain Eukaryota; kingdom Metazoa; phylum Arthropoda; class Insecta; order Lepidoptera; family Nymphalidae; genus Melinaea; species Melinaea marsaeus. Next base: position 3,336,794 of record OU911095.1, on the reverse strand, counting down.
CTAAACCAAAATATCTTAATGACAAGACTTTGCCAGCGTGGTGCGGATTCCGTATTATCAGTATAGAAAAAGTTAACCCGTTTTAAAGATAAGCATGTTTAAAAGACATAGAAATACTGGAGAAATGTGTTTGCGTTTGGATAACATGCAAATTAAATGAGTTGTATTCTACTTACTAGTAGTATACGGAATACTTTCCGTAACTAGCTGCTGCCAGCTACTTGCTCTGACCCATATACCACAGATAAAATTTTATTTCAGGGACATTGCTTAATCTCACGTGAATTGGTTGCACGTGTAGTTTCCTAGATTGCATCATTAAAATGTTCTACATACATTATGAGATTACTAAATTGTACTTAAGGTATTTTCAGCTCATTTATAAATAATCTCATTCCATAAAATGGCGGTAATTCCTTTAAAGTTTAGATTTACTTTTACTTCAATTATAAGTCTAAATGATTCAAGGTCCTTTTAAGTCCAGGAACTTAGTTTTAATAAATTATTTACGAAATTATTTTTATTGTTTATTTAACACTAGAAACCCAATTTATGTCTGTTGATTTCACTTATTTTACTTAATATTTAAATGTGTTTATACAAAATAAGAAATATAGCTATCTCTCATATAACCTTTATAATACTCATATATTTTTTTATAATATTGAAATAAATGTAGAAAATGTTGTAGCCGTTCGACTATAGCTCGCGCTCGTTTGATGAGTACAGGATACCCTTATGTGATGAGTACAGTATACCCTTTTATAGAAGATAGCCTTGTAGTTAGATAGGAGTATATAGGAGTACAATGAGTAAAAGAGCTGTATGCCCCATATTTTACCTTCTTGTGACCTACTCACCTGTGATTACCTTTTTTTCTCCAAGAGTGACGACGCTTAATAATTAGAACTATTTGTTGTAAAGGCGTAGGTTTGAATACGTCTTTATAACTTTGGTATTTATACCAGATCCTTTTATAAAAAAAATGTGGTTCATATTATTGTGTAGGTAATATTTATGTAATATATTTATTCAATTATTTTTCATGTACTAAATTTAATATCTGCGTTATTTAAGAATTATTTCGTTATATACCACTTACATCACGAAATCTCCGAAACTATCTGTCCGATTAACTTAATAACGAATTTTACGGAATACCTAAAATGACCAAAACACCAAATTTTAAGTCAATCGTCCTTATAGCTACAGAGGTTTCATTATGAGTGTGTACATAGATGGAAGTAAGAGTTACTATAGCAACGGTTACAATAGCAACAATTACCATAGCAACCAGAGTTTAGATGAGGTTGGGGGAAAGGGGGGAAGTTGAAATTTTAAAATTAAAAATTGTCATAAATAAAAAATCGTACAATTTTTTCGTGGTGTAGGCCAACTGGGGATCCCGCCACATTACATAACGGGAACGCATCCCAATACACAGTACCTTATAGGTGACATCTGTATATTCACTGGCATTATATTAATCTATCTAAAATTTAAAATAATTACACTAAATATAAAATATAAATTGAACATTTTGTCAATACAAGAACTTTAAGTTCACATCCAAATTAATAGTGAGCCCAGTAAAGCGGGCGGGAATCAGCTACTTACATTATGTACACCGACCATTCACGGTCTACTCATCATTTTACGTGACATTATTGAAATATTACATGCATAATTTGACAGTGGAAGCCATATAAAAAAAATGGAAAATATTTTAACCAATCTAAAAAAATCTTTTAGAAAAAATTACCCAGAAATATTGGATATACTTGAAAAGGGTTTCTATATAACTGGATGATAAAAACTTCATATTTTTTAATATTTTTTCCTAATTTTAAATACATAACTGTTTGTATTTTTTAACTTTTAACAATATTTAGTAACGAGATCTTGAGTAATTTGTTACAATTTGTAATGTTTGTGTTGTTTGTTTGTTTTTGTAAATGTTTTTACAAAATAAATCTACGGATATTAAAAAACTGCTAGTCATTATACTACATCTTCACTTTATAAAGACTATAGACAAATGACAAACCGTACCGTAATTCCCAAGGAGATCGATTTTATCTCCAACGGTCTGAACACTTATCTCAGAGAACAAAGTGCGTCCCATTTATCATTGTCCAAATGACAGTTCTCAGCGTTCTGTTCTTACTCGCGACAAGGTTTAATACAATAAAGAAATTTATTGTCATGTTGATGAGGACCAGTAGGATTACTTTAAAAATATAATTTGTATTAATTAGTTTGCTATATGCAAAGGAGTTTGACGTAAAAATATAAAGTACGTACGTAAGTAGTCCGTACTATTCGTAGTATAAGCTAGTAAATTAATCATAGTTATTTTACTACCATAGTTACTAATTATGTGACACACAAAGTAATCGCGTAACTTTTGCTACGTTAAACTAATTTAATTTAAAGTTCTTCTTCACCTACATGGAAATGAGTCATGAGGTCACAAATCATGAGACTGCAATGTACGTTTATTTATTCTTTAAACAGCGACGAGTTTTGGTAAAAGTTGGTGCACTTTTCATTTCAAAAAATCCCCACACATTCTAATTTTACATTGTATAAGTTTTCTCAAACAATAAAAAGCATTAACAGGTGTATCGTAAAAAATTTGTTAAGTGTATCAGTGTAGTAATTTATATGCATAATATAAAACTATTATGTAGCAAAAATAAAAAAATATATATTCTGTTATTTATAACAGATATAGAGCCAACTTAGAAATATTAATATAATAAAAAAAGGATTGTAATGAAAAATTCTCAATTGATTTTTAGATATTATTTCTGCATAATCGGTTTTCTACTTAGATCAGTCTATATCGTTTTAAATTAGCTGAATAGGTATCACTCTCAGGTGTTGTAATTTTCTAGGTTTATCTCACTTTAAATGATACTATAACGTTAATTACCCTGCGATTATACGCAGACCAAGTTATGGACATTATTCATTATGCCCCTTGTGTACATTTCTTGTTTACACCTAGATTAAGTCATGAGAATGCTTCATAGTTATACATAACTGACCGATAAACTGATAAAACTATCTTGGTTTCATCTACAGTAGCTACTTATTATTGTATTCTCCTTACAATAATATGCTATATAATATTATTATACTGGAGCTTAAAAGCCTACTGATTATTTAATTATCCTTAAATTCGATCAATCAATATTTACTTGTGTTAACAGGAAAAGAACAGATCTACAGGGTTAAAGGAAAAACGAAGTTGATTAAACGAAGTAATTTTATATTAATAATTCAAAGAAATTGATATAATTAATATTCCTATAATACAAATCACACTGAGGAATCATCTCATAACATATTTACATATCCTTTAGAATTGGCAATGAATAAGTATACGGTTTTTGCTTTAATAGTTGTGACACTGATTCAGATCAGATTTAAACTCCAAAGTACCAGTTTGATTAATAACTAAACTTTAAGGGCTGCTGCGACCAGATGTCGTAAATTACTATATATTTTTTTTCTTCTTGTAATACAAAGATTGTTTTTGATTTAAATTACTGTACATTGTTTGTGTATTTAGCTATTCAAGTAAATAATAGCAAGATATTTATCACTGTTATTAATGTACTTTAAATAATAATAGCATATTTAATACACTAATATCACCTTAGTCACAGGTAATGCAAATCTAAATCTTTTTTACACTGACGTATCTTGACATTTACGAAGACATCTTATCTTCATAAGTCCAATTCGGGACGTGGGGTGACGAATTTTTATATATTTTCAGAGCATATGTGATAAAATAATACGTGATAAAGATAAGTTATATAATATATAAACTATTTTAATGAATAAATAGAGTATAAATGTTATATAATTTCGCCTATTAATATTCTCAAAGAGAAACGAATTAATACAAGCCACGGTGATAAACATCGAACAGATAAAACTACATTCAGTAACATTGCTCAATCTTCATCTATATTCAAGTTATAGTTTTTTTTTATACTTCAATTATAAATCAGTTTACTTTATGCCAAGAATACAGTAATTTGTGTTAATAATGAATGTACTTTAATTTAATGTTAAGTTTCTATAACCAATAGTCACAATTGTTATTTTTTTCCATGTGCTTCTTCTAATTCGTCATGAATCTTACCTCATATTTTCAATATATTTTAAAGTTATTTCATTTAGTTTCCTAAATAAAGCCATCCGTACTGTTTCAGATTCTTTATATGTAATGAAATCCCCAAAACAGTTATTGTCATTTCTTGTGCAGACCGTACTGCAATTACGAAACGTTGTTTCGGATTATACACTAAATTTGTAAAATAATAAAGCTAAATATCCTCAGAGACATTCAGTTGACTTTGTATCAAAATTAAAAATGTATATTATTTCACTAACAAGTAAAATATTCTAGCGCTGATAGTCACAAGTGAAGTCATCAGGTCGGAACAATCGTGTCATTAAAAAGAAACCGTCTCTTCGTGCCTAAAATATCCGGAGTTAGTTTCCGGAATAACCTGATAAACAGGATTTTTCGGTTCATTTGGAATGAAAACATATGATACCTTTTTTTATATATGAATATCGGACCCTTTGTAGTCTGCGCTTTAGAGTAAAAAGATAAGGAAATTCAATGCTAACCATAATTCATAATCATTCCATAAATTAAATCTTTACTAATAATTTATTATTATTCCAACGATTTCAAATATTAATTTAAATTTTAGCATAAATAAGAATATATTTATTTTAATTAAATGAAGTACAACACCGAGAAATATAATTAATAAGATCTTAATAAGATTATATTAATTATATCGTTCCTAGTTAGATACACTTGAATAAAAATGGCACTTCATAATGAGGGGACGACATATGGAAATAGAACAGTTCTGTAGTTCAAATACACTCGTATTTATTACAACAGGTAGTTTTCTCACCACCGTCAATGTCTCCTTCGTTAGGTGCGCTCCAACAGGTAGAGACTCACAACAAGCAGACAATATTGCAGATTTGATACATTGAAGGAAAATAATTAATTAGAATAATACTATTATCAAATATTTATAAGTATAAACATATTATATTCCCTATCTATATATAAAATTTTTGTTTATATTCCGTAAAATATAGTATAATAAAATTATCAAATATTTAGAATTCAGAATATAATTCATATTATGTGGTTAATTTTAAAATTGATTTAAGCATTAATAAAGATGAATCAATATTCATCTTTCCTTTTCCGTTCCAATGAACGGAATTTATTTATTTTATACCTTTATACTTATGATATATATAAAATCAAAATCTAATTATTGTATTAGTAAAATAAAATTATCATTCCACATACAAACTGTTTGAAAAGAAGGTCAACAACACCATCGAATCGTGATTAGAAACGCGTCGGGAAGAAAAAAATAACTGATTTGCTATCAAAATTAAGTTGTTTTATTTTATTTCGAAGTATTTATATATATAACATGAATCATCACTGATTCCATATGAGAGTAGGTGTGATATGTTGGTTATAATAACAATATAGGGTATCCAGGTGAGGTGAGACTCTTTTTTATTAATAATTTGTATTTTGTTATATATATTATTATTTATTTGTTATTCAATAATACTTGGGATTTTTGAGCATTTTTCATGTTTATGAATTTAAATTTGGTTAAGTCAAGCCATTAACTGCAGCTGGTTTGAATACAAATGTTAGAACAACAGAAAACAATGTCTTATTTTATTTAAACTTTTATTTTATGTTAATACAAGTATATGTTACTTTTGTAAAAAAGCATTATACATTTACCGTATCAGATACGATACCGACAGATAATATTAATAAATAATCTAAACAATTTACTTCGGTCGCTTTAGGCAGGGTCTAATGAGATTATATTTCGTTACGGACGGAACAGCGGTCTCTTTTTAATAATATTATACTTATATCATTTTCTGTATTTTACACTTTACTTACTTTTTGTTAGATTGTATAAATATTATGAAAAATAAATGAAACATGAATATAAGTATCGTTTTGGTGAAGTTCATCATGATATAATAGATTAATGAATCATGTTTTATACAAAAAGTAAGGTTTTCAAATAAAGATTTAGGGTTTTGTATGAATCTTATTCTCTTTAAGCTTTATATTTATATTACAAATGTATATATTGTGTTTATTGTTATATTCATAATAGCCAAAATAAAAATTTGTAAGATTTTTTTATGTATAGTATGAGGTGTTACACATAGAAACTTTAATATCTGAAACTACCTACTGGTATAAGTCTATATATATCCCACAACTGAAAAAAGTTTAAATTATGAACATGTTATATATTTTAAATTATTATTGGGTGTCGTTACCCCAAAGATTTTAATTTTTAATTAAATGTTAGCTGTTATAAAATATATATTTTTTAAATCTTTCATATAAAAAGACATAAATTATTTTTTGTTACCGCCTCGTGGCTCGTAAATCTACGGTTTTTTGTGATATTCAAATTGCCTACGTAGAATAATTAATAATCTGTTTTATATATTTTCATACTTAATAGGACATTCTGTATAATTTATAAAATATATTGATGATATAATATGTTTAATAATTTATTTTCCTATAACATTTATCAACCCATTTATAGAAAGTCGACATTTTAAAATTTAATTGAAACTAATTCATTATCTTCATATACATTACATTGTTGAAATAATTTGTGTAAATAAATATAAAAATATAAACGAATCATCACTTAAGAGACATCATCTGTGACTGCATTATGAGTAGTATTTTCAGCTTGTAACGGATTGGAATATTTGATAAAATTATATTTATATTACTAAAATAGAGAGTGCAAAAGCCACAAAGTAATTACTTAAGGGCGGTCGGAGGGAAGACAAAACCTCCATTTAAGCATTTTCGGGAACTAATTTTCTTGAAAGCCGTGTAATATCGGGAATGAAAAGGGGTACTATTATAAACCTACGTTTCTTCAATACACGCGTTATTATAGATAAATAGCGAGTTTTTTTTTATAGTTCTAAGTCTGTTTGTAGAAACAAATAAAATCCACAGAGGTGTATTGCAAGAATGCAAAATTTAAAATAATTTATAAACTAATAAAGTGTAGACGTCATATTTGGAGAACAATATTGTCATACGCTGGGTATTATGATACACATTTATGGTATATGCAGCATACAATACTTAATTGAGTTTTATTATTTTACCCTCAATTTTTATTTTGTTGTCGAGTGACCTCAATTTTTATAATACTGTCATTACTTTTGTCTGCTCTTAAATTAAAGTAAAAAGGAAACTAAAGCGTATTTCACACCAAAAAAATCATTCATAAATTAGTAAGAAAATCTGTTATAAAATGTTTAAATCTAAATATAGAGTAGTAGGTTCTACTCTAATCATAACAATTATTAGAAACATATAGTTTGTATAACATTAGGTTGTAGTTATTCCAAGTAGGATTTCCTGATTGTCATAATTGTCAATAGTATCAGAAATTACGTTAGCCATTAGCTATATATCCATATAAAACTAAAATATATAACCACATTAGTGGCTATATAGTACAATGATCTATTGCATTATACATTGCATTGTTCCTCGGAAATGTAATCATGAATGTACGTCTCCATAACTACTCGTATGTATGATATCAATATGCCTCCGTCAGCAATATTGAAATATTATAGAGTTATCCTAATGGATGGAAAATAGCAATTTAATATTTCTAGTTGACTATTTTCAACAAAATTCCTTTCATAAGAAACTGCTACTTCGTTAATGTTAGTGACCCATGCAACAACAGTTTGATTTAATGAATAAATCAAGCTCTGTAGGTTTGTTCATTGGTACTGAATAAATAAACTCCAGAAAGTTCCAAGTGAGAAACTACTGGAATGAGAATATCGGTCTTCACAATTTCACAATCTATGACGGCAAAAGACTGAATTATCGATTGCAGTCTTATTGTTGGAAATGAAAAAAGATAAAATGACCATCAAAGTTGTAAAACTTGTTAACAAAACAGAGTTTTTTATTAGATTATATGAAAACAAAATAAATATAAAAATATAATGTTTGTATTTTTAATTGAATATTACGTATAATTCATAGTGAATAATATTTTGCCTATGTTGTATAATTATTATTTCATATTTAATTTATATAAAGCCATAAGAAATAAATGTATATGAATCGTAAAATACTTTTCTGCACGGATCACTTGAATATTGTATATGTACATGTAAATAATATAAAAATGGTCTAAGAAAACATATGCTGCGTTTTTGGGATTAGAAAGTATTATTTTTTCTATGATGCGAAACTCACAAAGAAACAAAAGGATTTAGAAAAGAAAATGTAATTCTTCAATAAAAATAAATGTATATTCTAGAATAGAAAAATAAAGTAAAAGATAAGTTTTCAGAAATTACTCCCAAGAGTAGAAGAAACCTGTTAAGAACCTTTCTTTTACTAACTAAAACTATTGAGATGTAAATTTAAACAGGGTTTTTAGAATCTTGTTAATTAACAGTTTTTTCAACGCTTTCTCCTCACCTCTTGTAAATAACACCCTAATGACTGTTCTCATTTGAGAAATATCATCAACTATTTAATACTATCGTTTAATTTTATAATAAAATATACTGTTTCTCTTAATTTCCTCAACTATCTATTAATAAGCTGGGAGGAGGAGGAGGGAGCAAAAGAGGAAATTTTTTATTGCCTTTTACAAAAAAGATCTATACATAATTATAATTTACAACCCTAATGTTAATTATATTAACATTAATATATTTAAATTAAATATTAAAAAACTTTGAAGGTACCTTAGGTACTTCAGAATCTAAGCCACACTTCTATACGACAATTTATGACTTGTTTTAAATAAAAACACCATTGTAGTATGACGAACAGATAGTATGATTTCTTGAGATGTATTTTATATTGAAAGCTTTAGTTTACTTAAAAAAAGCTATTACTAAAATAAATCAATTTTTTTCTCTACCAACAATTTCATGCAATTTTTTTTCTGAAGGTAAAAGTCTGTAGTTAGTTATCTTGTAATTATAAGTTATTTCTTTTAGTCATTTAAAAACATATTATTATATTAATATGGCTCTCAAAGGTATAGATTTCAAGATGATTAATTAATGTTAATTTCATAAATGTATTCATTCAATAATATCTAGGGTGATGGATAATATTCAATAATAAAGTAATTTAAAAGCGTTGGCTCTTCTACTTAACATAGAAATATGTATGTAAATTGATCCGACCTCATTAACAGCGCTTAGCAATATGTTGAACGGCAATATTAAGACTTCTTATATATACCAAAATAACAGATATATATACTTAACTAGTAAATAAGTTATTTTAAAATACTCATTGACAATTAAACCAAACATAACATGAAAATAAAGTATACAAATTCATTATTTATTTTTGTGTAAATCAAATTTTTTCGGAACGTCCGTCATAATGGTTAATCAATAATATTTACTGTACATATATATCGCTAGACCAAGTACAATTGTAGCGACCTAATTGTTCTAATAAGTACTATTTGTAACAAATTAGACAAACAACACAATCATTAATTGCATGTACTATACATTAATTACATTAGCAGCTAAATACGACAGTTGTAGATCAATAACGAAACTTGTACTTTATTTCTTAATATATATACATTTTAGGTTTGAGATAATAATTCCAGCAAAATATTTATTCATATCATTTTCGAAAAAATCTTTATAAGTTATATTGTATATATTATTTATCATAAATCTAGATCATACATTTTTCATCATATAAAAGTTTCAAAGAAAATACTATAAAATGCATATATTTTATGGTTTTAACTCGTTAATAAATCGTCAAAAACAATTAAATTATAAAAAGAGGATTTAAAATTATCAATAAAATAATAATAATGAGTATTATACAAAGCTGTAGATGAAGGAGAAACCGCTAATCTAATCTGAGGAAATGTAATCCTATTGTTATCCTAAGCAAAGTGGCCGAGATGAAGTATTTACCTTAACTATTATCCTCCGAGTTATACTTTATTTAATTAAAAACAAATGTATTATCTCTTTGAGTATTTTTAATAGCTGGAATAATAATTAATTTGTGTGATAAATTGTTGTTTTTGTATTTTCAAGTCTCGTGAAAGTTATCGTGAATTTTGATGGAATTCAATTCTATTATCTTTTGATTCTAAAGTTCCGACTACAAAGGATACGATCTTCATCTATAAACCCTACTTTATAAAATTATCTTAATGTCTGTGGCATAACATGCAATACATATATATATATATATATATATATATTATGTAAGATTAAATCATGGAGTAATGAAACATATTATATCTTATATTTACTTTAATAAAGTGAAATCATTATTAAAAAGTAAATCAATATGGACTATTTCATACCATAAAAGTCTTCATTACCAAGGAGATAATACAAAGAATACTTGGGCTATATTTATGATAAAAAGTTATTATATTTTTGGATCTGGGAACCCAAGAGGTATACGTAGTTGCTGGCAACGGATAGTTATGAAACAATAGTAAAATTAAACTCAGAACTAATATAATCTGGACGTTCTCAACAAGCAGACTCATTTCTCTAGAATTTAAGTCTTTAGTATTAGGTCATCTTCAGCTATCATGTGAATTCAAATTTGGTAAAAGATAAAATAAAGTGTACATATTTATAACAAATTCGTTAATAAAATAATTAAAAATTTGTGTATAATGAATTATATTAAAATAAAAGAAAAAGTAAATCTATGATAATATTTCAAAAGTTTTGTTGAGAAACTATTCTCTTGCAACACTTCACTAATATAAATAATGTTTTACAAGCTAAAAAGAAATATTCAAATGAACCATTTTTTAAGAAATAAAAATACAGCAAAAAATATTGACAATATCTTCTAGAAAGGTATAATTCCAAATGCAAACAACGATGTTTCTTTTATTAAGTGGTTCTTAATTAATGTTATAAACTTGTAATAGCCTTCTCTAGTTTCAGTATATAACCAGTTCTAAAATAACCTATCCCTTTGTATAGTTCATTTAAAGTTAAAATTAAATTTGCTCCACAGAGGTTTTGAAAATGTTACAACACCATTTTATTTCTTTCTGTTTTTTTCTTTTCTCTGAAATGATTTTGTATTGAACAGCTTTCATACTGTTTATTTTATATTCCTTTTACAAAAATATTTTTCCTGGTTTTTATAATACTTTCTTGGAATTAGTGTAATTTAGGTATCAAGTATAAAGAAATTCAACCCGTTCTTTAAGGACTTATAGTCTACAACTAAAGCTTAATAAGTTTGTCACTTTGATTGAACGTAATTAAGAGGTTTAAGATCAAAAACATATTTTTATTTAAATACAAACATGTAGCAGAGTATAAAAACAGATACACAGACGGATACAGTTGTGTGGAACGCTTATAAAATAAACATCAGATGGATCATATAGTTCACATGATATCAATATCAAGTGTTTTGTTTATTCCAATAAAATTATTTATTAAAATGTATTAAAAATGTATATCTGATTTGCTTTCTACTCCTAACATTATGCCTATATATGTATATATATATATATATATATATATATTTTTTTTTCTTTTTTGTACATATATATAAATAATGTTTGGTATTGATTCACAAACTAATAAATTCTACATTTTAGATCGTTAGGTTTAAAACCTTACTAAACAGATTACACATAGTCATTACGTTATAATTATAATTTTTTATTGTAAATGAGTGAACGTGTTTTTAGAAAATTTTACAGAACCATTCAGAAATATGATTCAGAAAACCTCTTTATCTAATTGAAATAAATGGATTTTCTTTTCTGTCAAGCGAAGGTATAATTTAGGAAAAGGGATTTCGATTGTATTTTTCATCAACGCCACGGGAATAAAAGAAATGAGATGATTTTATTAAATGTTTTGACAAATATTTTTCGCTTGTGAATTATTATTTAGAAGTAAAAATAGTTCCAACAAACGGTTCGTTTACTTTTAATGAATTATACTTCATATCAATAACTAGAAATTGCGATTTAAAAATATTTTATCATATATATTATATTAATTCTTACTTATATTATTTTTAGTTTGTTTATCTGTCCGTCTGTTCTCCACCTGCTGTTGGTCTTTGTAATTTAAGTGAATATATTGCGAATGCCTTAAAAATTCAGGTATTACAAATTTTGTGAGGCCGCCTCTAAAACTCTTTCCTCCTTTCTAGAGAGAAAATCGTTTTTTTGATAGACATTTTGGTAAAAAAAAAATTGTTACAATGCTATCGGTGAAGCATCCTTGTTTTCCAACTTCGCTGTAAACCTATATTTTTAATATACGAAATAAAGTTATTTTTTGTTTACCACGGAACCCTCTGCTTGATTTTGATATCACTGTCTTTTATTTTGTTCGCTAAATATAGGATGAATACCATTTGTTATCTCTTAATCTGCCTCTTCTTGTTTCCTTTTGCGAATCTTTTTAACATTGTATTAAAGATTAAAAGTACGTGAAGGCGCTTGTGTAATTGTCATTGGTTTGATATTAAGATTGCAAATAAACATAATAAGAACCTATATCTAAATTATTTATTTTTTTTGTGTTCAGTTGTCTCCAGAATGCGACGAGATAATAAGCTAAAAAATTTCTCATGGATGTTTGAGCCGAACGCGGATGTTATAGCCAAAACAGATTGAAAAAACGATTAGCCATTCAAAAGTTATCAAGAAAAGAAGAAAGGAGAGGGGCTCAGCTCAACACCGGCCGCACACGGTTGGCGGAACCTAGTTTTTTAGTGTTCTTGAAAATATTGATAAAACCTAATCTGTTCGTGGCGGAACTGATGCTTTGGAATTGATTGTTTCATGTCCCACGTTCGATCCCCGGTCGTGATAATTCTGAATATGATTTGTGAAGCAAAAATACCGCCATATATTTTTAATAATTCATTATATTACAGTAGATTATTTTTCTACCACAATAATCGATTCCCAAATAATTAATAAATTGTGGAAATACAAAAGTTAGCAAAGCATGTTTTTCATACCAAGTTAAAGCAGCAATATTTTAAAAGATAAAGACACAAATAAAACTTATGATAGTTGATCTGTGACATTTTATCAGATGCCGACTTTTGCCAGACAAGATGACATCACTAGAGACAAAAAATATATTTTCTTTTTTGTTATATATAATGTATATAAATATTCATTTGGTTTGAAAGAGTTAGACAATCGTAAATCTACCTACCGAATTCTATCTACGTGATTGATATTTTTAAAATGAAAGTTAATAATTTATTTAATATTGACAGAACGAATTCATAAAGAACCAGTAATGCTTTGTAGCCTTTAGCACTAGTATTTGATAATTTGTAATGAAAATATATTCTATGTCTCCACTCAAAATAATTTTAAGTATAATTTAATTTAATGACTTTCTGTGGTAAAATTATATGTATAAATGTATTGTAGAATATATTTAATATTTGTAAGTTGCAGTTCTCAGATCTTCGGCAATTACTATAGCAATATAGCAAGAAACAGCAACTGACAAAAGAGGTAATGTGTTTCTACGAGATTCGATGTTGGAAGCTTTAAATAAAATTGGTTAAACTCTACATAGAAATAGAATTATTTGTATTTTTTAGAAAATAAAATTATCTTAATTATTATTACTTATAGAGATTTTAAATAATTGCAATAATTTATACCTTACTTTCAATACACTCAGATTTATATATGAACTAAATCTATATAATAAAAATGAAAAATATTAATAATATAATTAACTGCGTGCCAATAAACTATATTTTGTATAAATTCTTAATCCATCTTACAAACTATACATACATGGTGTGAGTACGGTAATTGAAGGCAGAATCGGTTTCATCTCAAATGATCTGAAGACTTATCTTTAGAGATAACAAAGTCAGACCCATTTATCATTGTCTAAATGACACTTCTCGGTATTCTGTTCTCTCTTGTGTCAAAAATCGATACATTAAAGTCATTGTCACGTTGAAGAGCTTTAATAGAATTACTAAAAGGATGTAATATATTTTTGTATTTAAACCTGTAATTTATGATTACTATTACAAATGTATACCCAGCTGTACCCCAACAAACTCTGTATATACAATATTTTTATACTACATAAACTATTTCAATTTTAAAACTCTCCTCTACTCCCATAGATTTGAAGTAACAAGTAAAGAGACTTCAATGCATGTTTGCTCATTGTTTTACTGTCGTGTTTTGTTAAAACTGGTGGATTTTTTTTAAATTTATTATGTACTTATGTTTTTCCATTAAAATGTTTAAACATATATATGTATTTTGCATGAGTTAAAATTAATTAAATATAGGAAAATTATGTTTTTAATAAGATATATTTTAAAATATCTTAGCTATATAAAATTATACATTATTCATTTATCTTCTAGCGTGTTCTCATTCCTCGGCTCAATATACTAAAGTTTTTCACTATCTTTAGAACTTTTTTAATTAAAGCTTGTTTTTTAGCTTAATCCTTCTACGTTTTCTTAGTTCTTAGTTGGCAATCGTTTTATGATTTATTATATTTTGTTTTTAAATAAATAATTCGACGTTATTCTTTAAGGTAAAACACGGAAATAAAACTTAAAACAAAGATATTAATTATTATAATTACTCGTATATATCATGTATTCTACGAGTACATGTTGACTGATTCAGATTACTGAGTATAGATTCGATTAATACGCAAATTTGTTTGAGGTCACGTTTATTGTTACTTTAATACTCTTGCTTGATACAAAAACAAAATTCTTACATCCTACGCGGTTTGTGTTTCTTTGACAAACCCTCTTGTTATAATTATATCTCACTACATATTGTAATTATTCGTTTTTCAAGACTTTTCGTATCAATTGCGAAAAATAATTTAAATAATAAAAAATACTTTATAATTACAAGTATCAAGGTCATCATTATATTAAAATAACAATAGTATAATTTATAACACCAGAATATCTCGACCTCAGCCAACGCAAATCTAAATCCTTCTTACAGTGTCACCATTACTGGACAGTAACGAAGATGTATGAAGATAAGTCCCGTTCGGGACGTGGGGAACAAATTTTTATACATCAGAGCATATGTGAAAAAGATTAAAGCGTACATAATAAAGGTAAATGATACTCTATAAATAATAATAATAAATAAATGTAATGTGAATAATTAATACGTACTACGGTGACTTCGTGGTACCGGACCAAGACCGGAATATCTAAGATATAATGCAGTTTTTAACACCATTCAATCTTAATCATCTGTATTCGTTGCATGTCTAGTTTCCTACATTGCATGATTAAGATACGTTTATATACATTATGGGGAAAATAAATTGAAATAATAGTTTTCCTCATTTATAAAGCTACTCAGTAACAGGAAGGCACTAATTTGTTTAAAGTTTAAATTTATTAAACTTGTAAATGTTATTTGTCGGTTGTTTTAATAAGTTTACGAAGTCAACATTGTAACATATTGTGTCATAGTAATAGTAGTTAGCTAAGATATTTCAGTGACGTTCTGATGACACTTAAAATTGTTTGCAATAACTTTATTGTAGAAGAATTACCAGTAAACAGTAACATAGTTTTAAATTGAATTTTCATTACTACACCTTATATGGGACGACGGTTAAACTAAAGATCTACCCAGAAAGTACTATATGTTTTTTTTATCAAGAAAATACTTTATAAATATAAGGCCTACATAATCAAAACTCCACTTATTTTTATTAGTCATTTGCCAAGTAAAAGAATATATTTAAACCTTTAAATCGAACACTAAAAATAAAAAATAGGGTCTTAAATTTCAATGATTGTTCAATACATAATCTTTACAATATATTATTAAATCATAACCGACATACTTACTATATTATTTTCAAAATTATATTCTGTATACGAAACAAAAAATGAAAAAGAGTAATTTAACTATCAAATGTTGTATGATTATAAAACCACTTTTTACTCAAGTTTAATAAGACATTAAAAATTAAATATTCTTTAATGTAGTTTATAAAGTGATAAGGCTTAAAGATTGCAATCCGATATCACAGCACCCGAAATTTCAATTTCGGTTAACTTCGCGATTAGGCCATCCGCATTGTTTTAGATCCATTATACATTATTAAAGCACAAAGCATTTTGGTCTTTTCGAGTTTGAATAAGAGAATTTCTTGCAGCTCCTATACGTTGTCTGTGACAAAAGATAAATTTATAAAAGAACAAATCTAAGTCTCCTTTGTAGTCTGAGCGTTAGAGTCAAAAGTCAAAAGATAATAGAGTTTAATGTTACCAAAATTCACGATAATTTTCATTATGGTTTCTAGTGTAAATTGTAATCAATTAAAAGTGGAACACAACACATAGATTATACTTTAACAATAATTATTAATTAGCATTCCAGGTATTTAATACCGTATATTAAATCATATCCTTCTAGAGATTATAATATATTTGCATAACACCGAGGATAACAATTAAGGTAAATACTTTATCCCGGCCACTTTACATTGGATCTTATGAGGATTACATTGTCTGAGAGTTAGATTAGCGGTTTCTTCTTTATCTGTAGCTTGGAATATTCATTATTTATTATTATTGACAAAAGAAAAGCATATTTATAAGGTAGAAAAAAAAATCAAAATCAAAATCTATTATATTAATAAATAAAAGAACAGTACTTTCATAGGACTGATTTGAAACTATTGTGGGATGATAGTAAGAGAAAAGTTTAACTACAACTCAGGTAAATGGCGTGTAATGTAAATTAATACAATTAATATTTAATTAATATTTAATTTATTATAAATCCAATAATAGCTGGGAGTTTCTGAATCTTTGGATTCATGTTCGATCTTAGGTCAAATGTTTGTTCTAAAGCTGCAGATAGATTGGGTACAAATTCAATTTATAGACATAAGATATAAGGAACAAATAAACAAATTGACCTTTCATTTTGTTATTTCTAGTTTACTTTT
This sequence comes from Melinaea marsaeus rileyi, assembly GCA_918358865.1. Lineage (NCBI taxonomy): Eukaryota > Metazoa > Arthropoda > Insecta > Lepidoptera > Nymphalidae > Melinaea > Melinaea marsaeus. Next base: position 3,319,664 of record OU911095.1, on the reverse strand, counting down.
AGTTTGTATAATATTATTAAAGGAATTTTTTTTTATTATTATTAATATCGCTAAAAAAGGAAATAATAATTATTCTTAAGAATAAAAAACTTAAAAAATGGCCGATATAGTAATAATTAAACACCAAAAATATGTCTGAATTACTTAAAAATATTCGACAAAGACGGATGACTTCGACAAGATAGACAATTTTTCACTTACATGAATTCAATTTCAGTAATAATACTGGTTCCTTCTGTTATAAACATCTTCCTTAACCAACAATCACTTAAAAGACAAAATAGCAACTAATTAAAAATTAATAACACTGCCTTTATTATAATGTAAATAAATAAATAATTAATTTTTTTGAATTATATTTTTTTACTATTTTGTTCAAATAAATCAGTAATTTACATAAACTAAAACAAATACTATTACAAAATAATAACGAATTAAAAATTAATAATGTATCGTATCAAAATTAATATTAAGTAACCTTACAATATTTTGAATATATTTATTAAGAAAATAATCAAAACAAGATATAGTAAATATTTTTAAAGTCATATATTGCAATATATGCAACACTTTTGACTTCAATGTCAAATTACTTGACTTCGTACACTCTAGGCTCCGAGCATCAGCTCGGCGTTATTGGAAACATCTCGAAAGCAATATTATTTTATTGTTGGACTGACATATTTATATTTCTTCAAATACTTTGAAAAATTTACAATATGTGAATAAAATATTTATAATACTTCTACTAATAAGATAAAAGACAAAAATGTATAATTATATGTATTATTAAAACTTAAAAATACAAAATCACGTATTTCATTTTATTACAAGTTATGAATGTCATAAAAATATATGAAATTCTTTCATTTCATCTAAGAGCAACATACACATTATAAGGATATTTTAAATGTTTACGTTACAAAATAGTTTTCATTGAAACACAGTTTGCATAAAAATATATGACATTAATTATTTTTACTTAACTTTTAATAAAACTTACTGTTGTGATTTTATTAAACATGGAACAAACTCTTTGTTTAGTGAAGTTTATAATTGTATTAAAATGTACAAAGAACGATGTTTTATGTAAAAGTGTGAAAAAGAAATAAAGCGAAGTTGAGCTCGCGGTGTGAAATAAATATTAAATGTGACACAGCTTAAACTTGTGCAACTATAATTTGTTTTAAATTATTATATATTAATTGTGGTTTTTATTTATTACAAGCAATAATTATATAATACTAAATGTAAATAAAATATGTTCCTTTCTGAATTATGAAGGAAACCAAAATAGAAAAATGGTGTTCCATAAATGTAGAACACAAAGTTTTATTGTTCATGTGAACATATCAAGTGTTTGGACAAATTGAAATATCTAAGTATTACAGACTGTCATATCAATTGTAAACAATAAATTGTTATTTTGTCGTGTACGAGTAGAATAAAAATACTTAACTATATTTTTAAAACTAACATCTGCTTTGTTCCAATCATTTATTCCATGTTGCTTTCTTCGATAATGCTTGAAGACACTTGTAATTGGCTATCAGACAGTGCTTTCCTTTCGTCAATTATTTCTCCGCAGTATAGAACATAAACATCCCGATGAGTTAGAAACTGGTCCTGCTATTAACAAGAAGAAAGGGTATTGTTTGTATATTTTTATTTACTTGCAACACAAATTTAATATCTACAATAGATTAAATAAAATTCAATTTTGTTTGTAAAATTAATACGAAAATGTAACCCACATTAAATAATGTAGGTAACAACTTTTGTTTAGGATTCATAAGATACAGAGAAAGTCGAATATAAAACAAAAGGTTTCACCTAGTAAGAAAGCTCAATGCTATAAATTTACTTTATTAATTTCTTCCATTTATTATATAGACGTTTTTGTTTCGTGACCTATCGTCAAATTAAGTTAAGAGCTGATCATTTAATAAATGTGCGGAACCTAAAGATAAAAGACCTTCTTAAAATTTGTATAAAAAGATATAAAATATTTTTTGCTCAACACCCGGCTCCTAAATCCACGATTTTTTATGTGTCCTAATTGCCATAAGGCTGTACAATAATCATTTTGTATTTCACATTTTTTTTATTTATGGGTGTTTCTGAATAATATACGAGGGTGATATTGGTAAGTTAAAATAATTGTTATTTAGAGTTTGAGCTGCTATATTTAATAAATAATAAAGAGTATAATTTTTTGGAAATATTTAAGCTAAATAAATAGAAAACAAATGATTTTCTTATATTTTCCTTTGTATGCCCATAACTTGTAGAATGATATTTTCTTTGTTATTAAATAAAGTTTAGAAACAATCAAGGACTTAAATTTTCAAATTATTTGGAAATGTTTCTTCAAATTAGTATCGCATTTAACATCGTATTTTATTTCAGTATTTAAACATCGAAACAAGAGGTCGGTGATAAATTTAGGTTAATCATAATTCTTGCATCATTCGATTTTAATATTTTATTTAATATTGGTTTTGATAATTTAAAGGTATTTTTAAAAGTACATTCTTGTTATAAAAAACAAAAATTATAAAATAAAAACGTAATAAAATTTGAATTCAGACACTTAGTTAATTTATTATATATTTTTTAAATTACATAAAATAAATGAAGAACTAGAATGAAAATCATCAATGCTACTTTCTACAAATTGAAAACGAAATAGATAGTTTCGTTTTTAAGCGTATACTTTAGTAAAATTAAAACTTTGTTCAAATAAATAAATAAATAAATAACATATATACGAGGGGAGGTCCAAAAGTTCGTGGAATGAAAGGGATCTAAATAAAATAAAACAACAAAACTATTTTTCCTTGTCAATATAATCACCCTTAAGCTCAATACATTTATTAGACCTATGAATAAATTGTTCTAAACCACTATAAAAATATGTTTTATCTTTTCCGTCAAAATGAGCCGAAATTGCCTCCCTTGCCTCAATGTCGTCGGAAAATTTCCTTCCCCTTAAGGTTTTTTTTTAATTGGGGAATAAAAACAGTCACTTGGGGCCAGGTCTGGATTGTAGGGTGGGTGAACTAGGGATTCGAAACCATGCGTGTGCAGAGCAGCCATTGCAATTCTGCTCTTGTGAACCGGCGCCTTGTCTTTCAATAGCAACACACCCTTTGGCAATTTTCCTCGCCGCTTTTCCTTGATGGCATCCTTTAATTTTTCTAATATCGTTGCGTAGTATTCTCCGGTTATAGTCCTTCCCTTTTCCTTGTAATCAATCAAGAATATCCCCTCACAATCCCAAAAAACAGTAGCCATCATCTTTCCAACCGACTCCGTCCGACCTTAAATTTCTTTGGCGGTTGTGTCCCCTTTTTATGCCATTGCATGAACTCCTGCTTGGACTCAGGCTCAAAGTGATGAACCCATGTTTCATCTCCCGTAACAATTCGGTCCAAAATCTGTGCAGGTTTATCTCCACACAACTCCAAAAAATGCTTTGACGCATCGACGAGCTGCTCTTTCTGAAACGGCGTGAGCAATCTCGGTACCCATCTTGCACTGACTTTTGTCATACCCAGGTGATCATGTAGGATTCGCAAAATGGTGGTATCTGATACTCCAACTAATCCAAATAATTGTTTTTTCTTCAAACGGCATCCTCTAGTACAATTTTCTCCACTTTTTCGAAGACGTCCGATGTGGTGGCCTCAACTGGCCTTCCCGAGCGGGGGTCGTCTTCAATTGACTCTCGACCATGTTTATAAAGACCATGTCTTGTAAATTATTGATTTACTAGGGCACTGTTCCCTATAAACGACTCCCATTTCATTCAAAATGGTTTGAGCGTTCTTTCCTTGCTCGGTAAGGAATTTTATCACAGCGCGGTGTTCAATTTTCTCCATAGTTTCAGTTTTCTTCCGGATTGACTTGTTCAGCAGGCGACTGTTCGTAAACGAATGACGCAATCGGGTTGAAACTCGGTATCTATACTAATAATGAGTCTCCGATTCGTATGACACCAAGCGAGCGCCTCTACCCCCGCTCCATCCTCTCCATTCCACGAACTTTTGCACCTCCCCTAGTATTTACAATATTATCTTTACCTAATTTCACAGATATATTCCATATACAGCTGCCAGTGCTGAGCCGAGAATTATATACTTACATGAGAAAAACTGAAAAACTACCATATAAATTTATTTATGTATGTTTGTTTGTCTGTAGGTTTTAAGAAGTGATATATCCGGTGATCGATCTTGACTAAAATGAGTATATTCCAACAAAATATGGGGGCGCACATGAAAGGGCTTGTAAAAGATCGGTCACCCATATAGTATTTTGTATAAAGAAATTTTGTATGAGCAGTTCGAGCGAAGGAGCCGGAAAAAACTAGTAAAACATACATATAATTAAAATGTTATAGTCGTTAGCAAAATAGAAAATATTAGTTAGTAGCAAGTCTAGCTGGAGCGTGATGGATTCTAATCAATAGAATAGAATTAAAAAAAATCTATTCTATTGATAGGAATTTCGTTTTAAAATCAAATCAGAATATGAAACTACATATTTATATGTAGAAGTAATGTAGCGAGCGAATAGCGAAATTCCCATGCAAATATCAAACATCTATTGTACTATTACGACTCGAACATGATCCGTTCGACTTGCACATATACGTAGTTATTACATATATACATATAAACTTCACTTCTTGTTTGACTGTAATCGCAACAATGAAACTCTATTTATTTCTCATTAATTTTAATTTTGTGTATGAGGATATAAAATATAACTGAACATATTCATATTCAATTATGACAAATCTTTTTAAGTTGTGTACATAGTTTAAATAATACATTCAAATTAATGTTTATAAAATAATGTTATAAAATTTCTTGTAAGCTTGTTCAGACAGTAATAATTCTGGGCCGAACTGACAAAAAACTCTTATTTATTAGTTATTATTAAAGTGGTTTAAACGTGGTTTATGTTACATAACAAATAAAATCACAACGTTAAAATAATTACTACGTTACATGACATAGTACTTTTATATTAATAAAACTAATCTAGGGAGAGCAAAATAAGTTGTTTCTTCAAATGATAAAGACAAACACGAACAAACAATATTGTATAGAAAGTAAGCGTGAATTACTTGTCTTCTATTTGTATTGTCTACATTTCATGTTTACTTAAGTTGTCTCTTCGACTAAATGAACGTTTGTTCAAGGAACAAATAACAACCATACTACGATGTTTTTATAATAATTTCTACTAAATTTAATTTGTCCTGTAGTGCAATATTGACAAGTTATAATAACAATATAAATTAGTTCACATAGTTGGTGATAAGAATTATATTTTGATATAAAATTAAATCAAGACCTACAATATATTAAAGAGATTACACATATATATATATATATATGTATATATATATATATATATATATATATATATAATTTAGAATTAATCGCATAGCGATCGATACTTAATGTTTACTTAAACCTTTAATATTATTTAATAAACTCTAAAATATTGGTTTGTTTAATGCAAATAAAATTATTAGGTGTTCTGAATGTGTTATGATATTTTGATTTTGATATGAAGAGTTTTCTTTTATAATCATAATCTTAATGAATGATTTTGTAAAACTATGAAAACTACAGAAATCAATCATAATATTTATTACTTTCTTTTGTTTCGCCATATTTATATATTATAGTAAAAAAAAGTTCTCAAATGTTAAATAAAAGTACACAGTAAGTGATATACATATATTAAGATTTATTGAGCTGAGCGTCAGCGAACCTCTTAACCGTTCATTTTGCTGTTGTACGACATCGGTAATTTTAAAACCTATAGATGTATTTTTTTAGAATTTGGCACATGGCTAGATCTTTAACTAAAGATGATTCTGCAAAAAATAGAACAAAAAAATTCAGTCTAATAACAAAGTTAAAAAAGTGAAGATTCATTTAAAAGACATATATATATGGCTATAATTTTATTGATGATAAACTGATTTTCTTTTCAATTGAGATTCTAAACCGATAGTTGCTGAGCATGTTACAGAGCAATATTATATGTTAAGTTTGTTAGCATTAAAGAAGGGGAGGGCGCTCAGCTGAACTCTCGCAGCGCACGACGGCGGATCCTAGTTTTAAAATAATAGTTTGTTAATTTTAATCAATGAACGAAAACTTAAATGATCTGATGTATAAAGTTTAGTATTTAAAATAGGTCGTGAAAATTAAATGCAGACATTGATGCTGACAAAGCGAGTACTAAAAAAATAATAATAAATGAAGTCGTAGGAGTCCCGCTGATGTAACCATAATGTTAAACGCAAAAATACACAAAATAGTCACTTCGGGTCTGTGACAATGAATCGAGGGAAGACAAAACTCCTATTCAAGCATTTTCAGAGTCCAATTTTCTTGAAAGCCTTGCATTATTGAGAATGAAAAGGCTATTACACACTTAGGTTTCTTCAATATACAATATATACAGCTTTTTATTTCCACATTATAGTTTGTGTGAAAATAAATTAAAATCGTAAAAGAATATAAATTAAAATAATTGATAAAATAATTGTGCATAGAATTCATATTATAAGGTATAAATATTATAGAATACCAAATTAATAAGATTTTATTGGTGTAATCTCATTTTTTATCTTGTTTCTTATTGGTGTAATCTCATTTTTTATCTTGTCTCGAGCAAACAAATTTTCATTAGCGCTCTTGTCTGTCCCTAAATTTGATTAAAAAGAAATCTAGAGCGTATTTTGTGATAAAACAAAACATTTCTAAATGATAAAGAAAATTCCAAATATTACAAGAATATGTATTATATATTTAAACAGTAGTAGGTCCTATATCTATATCAAAATAATTGGTTTCGTGAAGTTAGTATCACGTTTCAGTTTAGTTATTCCAAGTAGGAGTTTCAAACTTTCGTGATAGTCAATAAAGTTATAAGTTATGTCGGTCTTCAAATATATATCCTAATAATCAAAGGAATGGATTAAAATTGATTTTTATGAAACCGAAAATAAAGAAATATGTAATTTTTTTTTACAGACTCCAATAATATGATGATAATGATAGCGATTTAATATTTATAATTGACGGCTTATGAAATATAACGCTTTTTATAAAAATCATTCTTTCAAGTTTACTGAACCAGACATGTATTGATACCTCAACCATAAATATATCAAAAGTACTTTCATTATAACAGAACAGTGACGCTCTATTAAATTTAGGTAAAGTGTATCATCACAACCTTATATTTTTTTTTACAAATTACGTAGTAGTTTTAATAGTACTTTAATTGTAGCTCTAAAGTATAATAATACTCAAAAAGTCAAAATAAAATTTCAAGTTCTCAGGTACTCTGTAATCAGTGTCTATTGTGAGTGTTTGCGTCACACTCGCGGAGCTTTGTTATATGTTATATATTTATGTAGAAGCAAATATCATAAATAAAAAGTTTTCTGGTAGAACGTTTCGTTTAAAAGACCTTTAGTAATTATGGTGAAAATATTTTCGTTATTAATATCATTTTAAAAAGACATAAGCTAAAGTATTTACGAGTATATGTTATGTTATAATGTCTGTACTGTAGGTATATTAAATAAATAAGATATATATAATACAATATACATAAGTAAGTCGATCCGACTGTAATTTGTTCTTAAACTTCCTTTATTATAAGTTTATTTTGAATGCGGTAGATCGTTTGTGTATTCATTTAACTGAAAGTAAACCTTTCCCAGAAGAAAACCTTCAAACTTTAGTGACTTAGGGTTTTGTAGGATGAGAAAACTAAAAAGCGAATACATAATTAAGGATATACAACAGTATATAATTTAATTATTAGGTCTACAACTTTGCTCCCGCCGTTTTTTTTTAATTTAAAAAATTATATAAAAAAAAATGGTATCTTATTTATGTTTCAAAGTATTGTCCGTCACTTTTCACTACTTTGGCCCATCTTTCAGGCAACAAACAAATCCCGCGTCGGAAAAATTCTTCATCCTTTGATAAGATCCAAGAATCGATCCATTCTTTCACTTTTACAAAAGAATCGAAGCACTGGCCCGCCAGGCCGTGTGCCATCGACCTAAATAAATGGTAATCAGATGGAACTACATCTGGAAAGTATGGCGGGTGAGGTAGAATTTCCCATTTCAGTTTATAAGTTGACATATTTAATTAAGTGTAACTATATGACTCAAACAAAAAATTAACTAATATCGATGTAAGGTTATATTTATAGATGTCAAAACTGATGGAAAACAACTGTGATTTATTTATTTGAACTATTACTGGCTACTAGCGCCATCTTTTGGAAAACGGCGGGAGCAAAGTTGTAGACCTAATATGTTAAGAAAATGATCACTTAATTGGTTTAAAGGTAAATTTAACAAAGAAGGGTTTACTTGTACGCACGTGCCTACTTTTAACATTTTCTGGCTCTCTCTGTACTTGTATACAAGAATATGTGCATATGTAATACAAGAAATCGATTTCAATATACTTCGAATATTATTAATATTGATATTTAAAACTTTTTAATATATATGTAAAAGATACTTTATGGAAAAATTAAATGGCTATGAAGATGTTTGAGATAAATATCTATTGAATTTGTAACACTTGAAATATAAGTTACTACATTTATACGAGAGTTACAACCATGCAAGAGGGAAGAGTCTTAAGAAGTGAATACGTTTAATGTCTAGAGAACCACTCCACTCAGCTCAGCTCAGCTCAGCTCTGCTCGGCTCGACTCGGGTCGGCTCGGCTCGGCTCGGCTCGGTTCGGCTGGGCTCGGCTCGGCTCGGCTCGACTCGACTCGACTCCAATCCACTCCACTCCACTCCACACTTACACAATGCGGTAAACAGCCGAAAGTTGATTTGCAACTTTAACCTATTTATATTATTTATATAAAAAATAACCTTGGGCTTTATAATTCGAATTTAAGATGAAAAATAAGGCATATACTTTTTCTTTTGGATCCAAATTTCAATATTAGTGACAATATTTAATTTTAATAAAATGTTAAATTCTATGAAATATAATATAATCTTACATGTGTTATTTTGTCTACAACAGATTTTAATAGTGTCCATAAAAAATTGTAAAATTTTAAAATTATATAAATCAAAAATAAAATGAACTAAGTTACAAATACAACATTACCAACTATTCAATGATTAACAATATGAGAGCGATTTCGTCTTCCACAATTTATGTCAAATGGAGTTATAGTTTCAATTTTTGTTAGGTTAATCGCATCGTAATGAATATCTGTGTGTCTGTAAATCGGTCGTCTGTCCTCAAATTTGCCAAATACTTCCTCTAGGTTTCATGTATATATACATGTATATACATACCGAATATATTTAGAAGGCACCTCGAAACCGGGCTTAGAGCCCTGTTCATTTACAGTCCTTTGAAAATGTCCGCAAATGACACCCTAATGACTGTTCTCATTACAGAACCGTCATTAACGAACTATTCAATTAGTGTCCTTTCTTCTCCATATATTTCTTCTCTCTTGATTTACACAAAGTATCTATAAATATACTGGATAATAAAGTGGTAAACTTTATTTAATACGTATTTTCAAATAATAGTATAGGGAGGTTTATAAACAGAGTAATTTTAAGTGACGGTTTTTCAGCTTAACATTTATGTATGTAAATTGAACCAATCTAATTAATAGCTCTTAACAATATGTACGAGTATGACGTTAACGCTAAATTAGTATCACTTGTATTGAACAAAAATATTTAGTAAATAAGGTATTATATATCATATATGATTAACTTCACTGTATTAATTGTGTACGAGATATGAAGAAGAATCCTTCTTATATTTAATTTCACAAACTTGTAATACAAAACGTTGACTGTTTGTATTATGTCTTGATAACTGTACTTTCTACTGTGTGTGCCGGTACTGTTCTCAAGCTCTCAAGTTTCTCCTGGTGTACCGGTAATGTTCTCAATAAACATGAAAATATACGAACTTCAAAATATGGCAACAATTCAATATTCTATTATAATTTCTATGAATGTATTTATGCTCGTATTAAGTAAAACTAAATTGGTAACTATTGCTTACATGATTATTATATTCATTCAACTTGAAATCTCTTAATCTGTACATAGTAAACTTGAAATATAGTATGTGTCCATTTAGGACAATCTTCAGGCTATTGATAATAAACAATACAAACGCTTAGTCACTAACAAAAAAACGAATTCACCAAACTTTCTCAATTTTAAGTTCATTGCAACTCTATTATCAAATAATTTTGTTTCTTTTAATAAATTATTTGTTTTTTCTTTTATTAACTTTATTACTTAGTTCCTTCGTAATACACAAAGAGACTAAATTAATTAACTATTAGTATCTGTATCACGTAAAATAATGGTCGGGTTATTTTTAAAGTTTCATAAAATGTTAATTCTTAGAGTAGGGTTATATTTCCAAACATAACTTAACAAAGCTCTAATGACAATTAATGCGAACGTTAAGTTTTAGAGAAACACAGATTTAAATAAAGCAAAACTTAAAATAATACATTTTTGCCCAACTAGTTGGTTCTCTATAATTAGTAACATAATCTGACAAATAATGTAGCAGTTCTGTTACTTTCAATGTTATCAAACGTTACAAGTGACTCTTTGTCTGTGAGACGTTTGTATTAATTGAATATGTATTCACTAAACGATTGAATATCACTAATGTCTTCATTTATTATGTTTGTCAAAACTAAACAAAAGTGCATTACAAAGGCTCATTACAAAGCTGGGCTGAGGCCCCCTTGGCCTTTAAGCATTTTAATCTAAATATGAATTGTTTGTGTTTATGATATTATGTTTATAAAATAAAGTATCAAAAAATATTTGAATGTGTTGGTGCAAAATAAAACTATTTTGAAAGAAAATTTAATTTAAACAATTTTATATTATATTTATAAGGACTGACACTAGTTATGTTTCTAATTACTTATAGCAATATGAATATTTAATGTTTTTGTAACAAAATATTGATTTGATGTCTTGATAGACTTTTTGATGATGAAAATATGAAATAAAGTTTTTGTGTTTAAACTTAATCGTGATCCAAAATTATTTTATACAATGGTTCATTTATAATTCATTCTCTGAAAAGTAATTTTAATAAGTAGAAAAAACTAATCTACATAAAATCTCGCCATCACCTTCTTAAATGAAATATGATGGTAATATGGTGCTCCATATTACCATCATATTTTATACGCAACGAGTTCTAACTAATACAATCATAGTCATAAACTATGCGATGTGTTTGTACAGGGCTCTCTATTAGTCTCATAAAATCTGAGCAGTAAGTTTGCTTGGTATCTAAAAATATACGACCCTAATGAAATATAAAGACTTGCTACATTATATTTATTAAATAAAACCTTTGGCTAGTTTTTGAAAAAATGTTAAAATAACAATGATTGAACAGACCTGGCACATTCAAGACTCGGTTAGCTATCAGGCCTCAAGAAATCAATGACAAGTGAAGTTTAAAAGATATTTGTCATAAGAATATATAAGAATTTATAACATCTTTTAGTAATAGTAGTATTTTATAGTATGCACTGTGTAAGTATATATTTTATAAGATGTAGGTATAAGAGATTTTTAAATATGACATCCAACGCACTTTTAGTTTCTCTCGTGATTTTAAATTTACATATGACTCATTTTATGTTATCTTCATATTGAGATATGAACTACTATAGCTTTAGTGTCTGTAGGATAACGTCCAAGTCTTTTAACATAAAATATATTCCGTTTTATAAGATCAAAATATTAAATAAAACTTGTTCAAACATTATATAATGACCTATTAATAATATTGTATCTTGCTTAATAACTTTAAAATAAATATATTGTGGCAAAATCGACACGGACATGACTTGAAGCTACTTATTCTGGAACACCGTTCCCGTCAGTCTACCAACTGTGTTATCATGACTTCATTATTAATAAGTATTTAACGGGAAAGAGGCGACATCTTTATGCAATATTTCTAACTTTGCAGTATAACATTAAAAAGATGTACAACATTATATATTTGACACTAGATAGTTATTTAAAAGTGAATATTTTGTAAAGAGCGATAATAAAATAGATTTTTAGTTTACTGCTGTTATTTGTAAAATGTATTTATGTTTCGATTGATCAATATGTATATTATATCGTATGCTTTGTAAAACTAAGTCTCTGCAAAATATAAGACATAAATTTCTGAACAGCAAACAGCATAAGTGTTCCGCTCATACTGTAAGACGTATCCCAAACATACTTTGAGATATGAGCCTATGAATATAAAATATGATGCTATTTTTAAAGAAGATCATGTTTCATTGTATTCCGTTTTCTTGATTTAAAAATATGTCTGCAAAATATAATATTACAATGAATATGAAACACGAATAAAATATTATATTATTTTTACCATTTTTGTTAAGAACCCACGTTATCTGATAGCTTTCTGATGCTTTTGAATAATTAAAAAAAATATATCATTCATTAATTTTCTTAATTGGTTTTATGTTTGGACTTTGTAACTACATACATTGCGATTACATAACTAAATTATAATTTAAACATATCAAGTTGGCCTGCTCTTGAAGTCAATAGTAGTTTACCAAACTAAACATATGAGGAAAATTTTGATTATTTATATAAAAATAATTTAATATTTGTTCATTATTTTAATCTACACAGTTTTTCAAAGGTTTCATTATTCATTAAAGTACAAGAAACAAAAGTATTTAAAGTCAGAGATTTAAGCCTTAAAAGATATAAAAAAGTTTATTTACGAGTTTTTTATTTCTTACGGTAAGCCGTAAATGAATAAGGAATCTTGGCAATGGAGCCAAGTTTAAATTGTTAATTATTAAACAAAAGAATTTACTCAAGGATTTTTTATTTTAACGCCACTTTCAATTATCTATCTAATTAATTATGTATAAAAAATAAGATATAAACCACTAATAATAAATCTTAATAACCTAGAATATAATTTGAGACAGTAATGAGCCAAATGAAATTTAAAAGATCAAGTGTAAAAATACTTATTCGTAATATCAATTAAGGATGTATTCTTTTGCAGTTTAATCTTTCACAGTTTCAGTTCTAGGATATTTACATAAGAAACAGGATTTTTTTTAAAGTTATATAACAGAACTTGGAATGATTGTATTATTTTTTTAACACTGAACTTTCTAAGTTAGATAAGTGTTCATTTAGAAAACGATTTAGTGTATGGATACAACTATTTCAAAGTCATCAACTAACAAAGACGACTTTACCAAACTTTTATTTCAGAGATTTTTTTTCTCAGATAACTTTGTTAATGCCTTATGTTATTAAAAGCAATAAATATTACCTCTTTTATAAACTCAGATGTAATTTAACATGAATAGAAGAATGAACATTTGTATAAAAGGGCAAATTTTATTTGTTAATATCTTATATAATATGTTATGGTTACTGTGCGTTTCTTAATTTATTAGTGTTATATCTCAAATTATAAACATTACACAGTGACATTCAAATTATTATAATTAAGATTTATCAGTTACTGTGCTTGGGTTGGAATAGTTAAGAAACAATGTCTGTAGTTTCATCTCTTTGAGTCAATGTTACCAAGCGTAGCAAAACGCTTCTGTTGCTTTGAGGCGATTGAGTTCATTCAGCAGCTATTCAATAAACGCTTGAATACCACCAATTTATTCTCTTTTCATTTCTATCAGACGTAAACATAAGTACAATTGCTCTTTGCAAAGCTAAGTTGAGGCCAAAAGCAAATAAAACAAAATGGTTTGTGTCTATCGTCCAGTCTCAAAACGTTGATTTAAACCTCTTAATTATATAAATTATAATGTTTATGAAATAATAAAATTTAGTAATCAAAGGCAAAATATATTGTCCTACCAAAATCTCATCAATATTACTATTATAAATATATATATATATATATATATATATATATATATATATATATATATACATAGTTAGGCTTATATTTAATATTTAAACGTGAAAAATATAATGAAAATAATACCAAAAGTAACTTAAACGATAAAAATTAAAATAATTGCGTTAGTCAACATCATATAAAACTTATAATTTAGGCGTTAAAGGAAAAAGATTTTTATCACTAAAGTAAGTTGCTGCTGGTTCTTTTCCGTGAACGAACATTCTCAAATCCTTTATGAATACTTTCGTTTCGCTCTCGCTATAAAGGTTGGTTCATTTAATCTTGTCAAAATGCTGTAAAACGACAAAGACAGTTAACTAACTGTCTTTGTGTCTTACTGAACTTCTTAACTGAAGTAACTACTTCGGGTCTCTAAATATGACTCCGGGGAAAGCGAAAAGTTCATCCGAACATATTTTATCATGTTTTTTTTTAATCCGTGTCATATGTAAAATAATAGCTGTTAATCCTTTTGTGTCTTAAACGGAAAAATTGCATAAAAACTGCTTATCACAATTATGGTTCATCAACAACATTTCTATTTTATTTTTTATTTTCAATTTAATTAAGCTTTAGTCGGCCTTCTAAGCCAGAACATAAGATAAACTTATTAAATAAACCTTTTTCAATGACTAATTTAATGCTAAATAAATTTTATTTGTAATTACAATCATAGAATTTGAATTCCTAAATATTAATAGTTGAAATGAATATGAAATATAAATAGAAATAATTGCTTTTTTGCAAACTTTAACAACTGTTTTTTTCAGACTCAATTTTCCCAGGTGTAAATGTTTTAAATATAATTGTTTTTAATTTGATCTGGAATTTTAAAGATTGTCTGCCAGCTGACCGTTTAATAAAAAAAAAGCGCTTCGCCTGTCTGAAATATTTGTTGTAAAATCTCCTGTTTTATATTAAAGAATTCTATAAGGGCCTCTTTTATCCACGAAACGTCCTAATTATTAACATGTAATATCTACCTTGACAGAGTTATCTAAGAATATAAAAATTTTATTTCATGAAAAGGAAAAAAATTGGTCTGTGTAATATGACACCTAACTTCTTTATCTTCTAAAATAAATGAAAAGCTATCGCTGCGTTAATTTTAAATATTATATCATTTAATTATAAATGTTATATATTATCAGTTTAGTTTTGAAACAGAAAACACTTAAATGAATATTGAATAATGATTTATATGAATTTATCTGTTACAAATATTTTTTATCCATAATAATAAACGACAATCTTTTCAGGCTCAATGAGTTTTGTTTAATGAAATTATTCCTTTATCTTATTTGGATGAATACACATAATAAATGTTTACAAAGATATCTTTGAGTTACAAAACATATTGCGAAAGTATCCTGTATCACTATAGAAAAGAGGATCGCGTACAACGTGCCGCATATATATTGCTAAACAAATTACGACAATAATTTTGTTTTAACAACTAAACTACTACTACTACTTTTTAACTAGTTAATATTTGTCTATATTAAGAGAAATTGTTCTTCCTTTTATATTGTAGGTATGCTGTTCTGTTTGAGAATATTTAACAAAACTGTAACATTATTCGAAGCAATTAAACGAGTTTTAATAACAATTCTTATAAATATACCAATATTACTCGTGTTGTTATATTTTTCATTTGATATACTTTAAAATGTCGTATTAACGGAGACACACCAAAGTTGGTTTGGGCTAAAACGCAAAACTATCAGTAGAAGTTTTATTTATTTAGGTGTAACCATTTTGGTTTATAATATAATAATTCATTTCACTTATTTTTCTGAATGAACCCAAATATTAATTATTATTATTATGGGTTACTTTATTTTTTTATATTAAGAATAAAAAACAAAGTAACCCACAAAAACTGACAACATCTAGCTTATTAAATGTTTACTAACGAAAAAATACAAATGAAAACATAGTTTTAAGTAAGTATATCAAAATCATTTAATTTAGGTTGTAATAAACGGTATTTAAAAATATGTATTTAACGAGCTATAATGATTTAGTTAGATATATTTGTATGTAAACTAAAAGCAACAATAGTGAATTTACTTTGTCATCTCGTCGTTTGTCTTTTCATTGAAAACCAAGCACTTTAAACGAAGAGCTTTAATTTATCTTTCAGTTACTATAACATATAAACTAATTTTGCTTCAATTTCACAATAAATTTAATGAAGTGTAGAAAACAAACAAAACGCAAAGGAAAATTTATAGTACATACTCAAAATTCTGACCTTAAATTATCTTTTCAAATTTCTTTTTATGACTTAATGGGTTGACTGGGTTGACGCACGTCCAAACTGCCTCCAGATGTTCGTATTGAAAGATTAATATTAAACCAATTTGAGATCGGAATATTTTTTTAAACTTAACATATACTTTATATACATATATATTTTTAGTCAGTCTAGCTGATCGAATC
This sequence comes from Melinaea marsaeus rileyi, assembly GCA_918358865.1. Taxonomy (NCBI): domain Eukaryota; kingdom Metazoa; phylum Arthropoda; class Insecta; order Lepidoptera; family Nymphalidae; genus Melinaea; species Melinaea marsaeus. The sequence continues at coordinate 3,303,189 of OU911095.1, read as the reverse complement.
TGCATTGAAGAGATCCACAGAATGGCAGGTACTAGCGAAGGTGTAACGGTGAGAATGAAGGAGAAAGTGCTCAGGAGGTTTGGGCACGTCGAACGAATGAGTGATGAAAGAATGGTAAAAAAGATTTATATAGGAAAAGTGAACGGTAAGAGAGACAGGGGGAGGCCTCGAGTGACCTTCGAAAACACAGTATCTATGATGCTGGAGGAAGGTCACGTAAAAATCATGAGGACCCCTCGGTGGGCATGTATGAAGAGGTTCATGTCTGTGGCCGAGGCGAAAGAGGTATGCAGGGACCGTAGCGTTTGGCACTCTGTCGTCTCTGGCTATCCCGTCAGGGATATGGCGTGAAGCTAAATAAATAAATAAATAAATTTATATACCATAATTGGGCCTGTTAGATCTAAACTTAAACTTAATTCCTAGAGTTACAAATCAAAAGATTGGATAATTTAAACTGAGAATTTAAGTGTTAAGAAATTTAAAGATAAAGCAAATTACCGCCTTCTTGTCATAATGTCAGCTGCTTTATAAAGGAGGAGAAAACATGAACTCTAATTTGGTTTTCTCGTAAACATTTTAATGATGCAATCTAGATAACTTCGAATCCAGATTAAGAGATTGAAAAATGTTCCTGAAAATAACTTAATATCTTCGACATTAGTCTTCGGGGCACGTAATATTTAGGTATACGAACTATTTTTTAGTTATTGATATACCGTAACTATATACCGTAGTTAAATCGAAAATCCGATATCGGTGCTTTGAAATTATATATTTTACAATATTGATACATCTGTCGTTCTGTGATGGTCTGTTGATGTTTGTATTTAGTCTCTGTTGTCGATTTGTTTGAAAATATATCAAAAGTAATAAAATTAAATAGTGGTCCGTTTTTATATTATTGTGAGATATATCTGTGTTATATCTATTTTATATACATTTAACTATCTGTTTGTTCTACATTTGTGTCCATCTCCATAGTGTTTCTCCGTTCCACATAACATTTTTTGAAATATATTGTGCACAATTTAATACGCTATAACAAAAGAATTAAATTGATAGAGCTATCAAATATTTTACCCTAATATAATTTTCGTATCGGTATCGCTTAAGCGGTTTGTATCAAATTGGATTTAACATTATACGAGTATATATTTATATAGTTTTCACTGTCTGCAGTCGTTACGTCGTGAACAGTAATGGCAGGATTCGTATTAATTAATAGTGAATAATTAACTAATTCCAGCATTCTTTGAATCGTTTATGTCACTTTACCTTTATTTTATCTTACCAACATCTGTTTTTTCCCGCAATCTATTAGCAAGAAAATATCGGTTAAATAAATAAACTGTGTTTAAGAAGAATGAAAAAAACGTGGACTATTAAGTTATTTTAAAATTACATCGTGTAGCATATTATTGTAACGATCATATTAAATACCGTAGATACAATAAAAATTGTTTTTATGCAAGTTATGTACACCTTTGTACCATTATTATCATTAATTATATCTGTAAATCAGAAACCAACCCAAAGTACATGTAGAACGTGTCAACTGGAGGTCATTAAGGTTATATTACGGTTCAAATACTATGTAGTACCAAAACGATTAATGTCTTATCGTATAATCAAAATCAATTAAATCGCAAAATGAGGGACAAATCTGATTATAAAAAAAGGTTAATAGTTTTTTACTTCAAATTTATATTTTTGTGTAAAAAAAAGATTGTAGTGTTTATGTTAATAACAAAAATTGACCTTATTTTGACCTTGACAAGATGGCGAGCAATATACGAGTATAACAATGATTAAAATGTTTAAAATTACTATTTCTCACCTAATTTAACAATATCCCATAAAAAATATTTTAAATAGAAGACTTTTAAAATAAAATTTGGCACGAAAGTTTAGGAGAGGGAAAAGAAACTTCTAAAGCAAAAATCTTAAAAATGTAATATAGAGGGCCGTGAAACACACTAGAGTACACACTAGAAGACGGAAGACAAATTCGAATTTAAGTTCGCTTTGATATCACACAATACTTTTACTAGATAGTGCTTTTGTAATTTAATATTTAAATAATTTATCAAATGGTATTCAGAAGATTCATCATAAATTTTAAGTTAGTGGTATAACAATTAAAAACAATGTTGTTTCGATTGATTACAAAACTGCAAATGATTATAAATCTGTAATATTTTTTTTTAAACAATATTAATCTTACGATAAATCTCTGGCTAAAATCCGTCAAGCCCTTTTGGGCGTTAGTGCAAAGGAATTGACAAATATACACTTAATATATATAATATACCCTCGAAAAACCTAACCCTTCTGCCGCAGTAGACTTTAATTAACTAATTAATTAATTTTAACCCTACAACACTCATTGGCTCATGTTCATACATTTTAATGTTTTCGGAGACACAAGTACGTAATGAGCATAAAATTAAAATATCTGGGGAATGTTTGAAGTGAAATGTCCACCAGCTTTAACAAACACGTCTGTGTTTAAACAACGAGTAAACACGCATTGAGAGCTCATCATTTGTGACCTCATTCCTGTGAGAATAAAAGAGAGATTTTAATTAAATTGTTACATACTAGAATATACTTATTGTCATAATGAAAATATTGACTTTCGTTTGACAAATATCAATTTAATCAACATGGCTGACGTCACGTAGATTAAATAGGATATGGAGATACGAGTTTCTAAGTCTTGAAAACCAAATGAATGTTATTTTATGTATACAAAAAGAAAAGATTTGGTCCTTTGTCTTAAGAGATGTGTCTGGCAAAAGTCGGCATCTGATGAAATGTCAAGGATCAATTTTCACATATCTTATTTGTATGTTTTTATCTTTATAAATATTTCTGATTTAATTATATACTATTATTACTGTTAGTGAAATATTAAGGTATAGCAATTGTTTCAACTGTTAAAAGACTTCAATAAACGAATTTTATATGGTTAAAAAGTAAACTACTGAAATATAATGTATTATTAGATAAAATATTATCTTAATAACAACCAAATGACAGTTATAACAGCGTCTACATGTATTCTTATTAGCGTATTTCTATTTTTTCTTACAACGATAAATAAAAAAACCGTACAAAAGAAACAAGAGTCAGATTAACACATAATAAATTGCTTCCAATATTGTGAGTAAAATAAAAACAGTGTGTTGTGTGCTGCAGTAACAAGTCAGAATCACGCACGAAGGGTTCCGTGCACAAAAAAATAGCTTTATGCTGAAAATTATTTATATCCATAACTAAAGATGTAGGTTTATAGCGAAGTTGGAAAAAATATATAAACCGACCGCTTGGAAAAGATCTTTTATTACACAACATTTATCAAGAGATACTGATTAGATGTTAAAGAAGGAGGAGAGTTTTAGAGATCCATTACACATTTGCAAAATAATTACTTAAAAGGACAAATCGACTGAGAAACAAACGGACAGATACACGAACTAAAAACAATAAAAGTAACAATAAATATAATTCATTAAAAATATATTAACCTTGTTTAAGAAGCGTTTTATACTTCCAAATAGTATTTCAAAGGCAAGTAATATTTTTCAAAAACATTTAATAAAATCATCTCATTTCTTTCATTCCCGTAGCGTTGATGAAAAATACAATCGAAGTCACTCTTGCTAAATTATACCTTCGCTTGACAGAAAAGAAAATCCATTTATATAAATTACATAAAGAGGTTTTCTGAATCGAATTTCTAAAAGGTTCTGTAAAATTTTCTAAAAAACCGTTCACTCGTTTACAATTAAAAAATATTTTGTATTATAATTATTATCTGTCGTGTATCTGTTTTTATACTTTGCTATAAAACGTATTTTTGATCTAAAACCGCTTAGTTACGTTCAATCCAAATTACGAGACAATCCCTAAAGAACGGGCTGAAGTACTTTATGCTTGATACTTAAATTACTATAATTATAAGATTATTATTAAAACCTGGAAAATTATTTTAATAAAAGGAATATAAAATAAATAGTGTTATATAGAAAAGATGTTAAATCCAAAGTTGTTGCAGAGAAAAGAAATAGCCTACAATAAAATGAGGTTGTAACATTTTCAAATATTCTGAAGAGCAATAACTTTAATCTAACTATAAAAAAGGGAGAGTCAGCTGTATTGTTTCAAAGCCCTCTTTGAAAACCAGTTATTGCCCCTGACTTCGTTTGCGTGGACTACAAAAGGGGATTGCCGGCGAATTTGTATTTTCTTCTGGAACATGAATACGCTAATGAATGAAATATTCCATATCGATTTACTTTTATTAAATAAAATATATGAAATTATATATTTCATTACACCGTGATTAAATCAAACAACCCCTTTTTATGTTTCCTACTTTTTATTGGCTTACAATAAATTTGATCATAACGAAATGACTCGGAGCTGTATCAATAGGATATTATATTAACTTGGGAGGGACCAATTCAGAGGATATTCTTAATTTGATTTTAAGAACCCAAAATTGTTTTTTGTTTACTTCTTTTACTTTTTATTTAAATGTGTTCATTATAAAAAAAGATTTTCTTAAGTGTACTTAGTTTTCCTCTCGTGTGACCTACTCACCTGTGATTACATCCATTTCCCCAAACTTGACCACGCCTCCGTAGCCTTTGTCCAAAAGTTTAGGAATCGTATAAAGTTTACAACCACATTAAATAAAATAAATAAACAATATAAACAAGATTTGTTCTCAAAAATGTATGTCTTATTATATTAGTTGAATATTTATATTCAGTTTACATATTTTGACAACTTAACTGTTTTTATTCAATATCATTTTCCAAAACTGGCATTGTAATGTTATGTATACAAAATTATGTTAAGTACAATAATTACATGTGCTGTTTTAAATCTATAACTAACACTCTTACACTATTTAATTACTCTTGAGAAGACCATAGTTAGCTTGTATATATATGGAAACGAATGGAAAACATTTTCGTCAATCATAGGGAATCAAGGTGAAAATGGTTGAGGAAGAGATAGGTAAGCGTTAACACTTTAATAGTGTTGACCATAAATATTGAATATTCATGAGGATGGGTCGCAAGTAGAGGACAAGACGAAACGCTTCTTCGACCGATAATATAAGCTTCATGCCAAGTTACATCAAACTTCAAAATAGATGACGAACATTAATTTGTTAATATTAGAGATTTTTTCAAATTATCACCTTATAAACAAAGTACTTTCTATAATTTGATTCAAATATAAGCTACTACGTATATTTATACGAGTATCTAGAAATGTTTGTGTTCTTTTAAATTTAATAATTTTTTAATCTTTCATAATAAAGTGTTGTACGTTTCTTGCATAACATAATATACCGTAACTACTCAGTTACGGTATATTATGTTAAATAAGCTACTCAGCTTATAAAATAAAAAAATAATATAAACAAGAACATTAATTGTTAGCCATTATACATATATGTATTTCAATTGCAAGTACATGTTACACTATACACAAATGACAGAACGTACTGAAATTCATTAGAAGAGACCACTTCACGTCAAAGGAGCTAAACACTATCCAGAGGGAACAAAGCCAGTACATTTATCATTGTCTAAACGACAGTTCTCGGTATTCTGTTATTCCTTGGGAAATTCAATACGACAAGGACGTTTATTGGCACTTTGAAGATGTCCAGTAGTTTGAAAGATGTCTTGTTGTTGTTGATAATTTTAAACTCGTAGAAAACATCCAGATCATTCATTGATCTGAATGAATATATAAGCTAGTAAATTAAACACAGTATTTTTAGTCACATAATTTTATTTGTTTTGTAAATAAAGAAAAGATTTTATTTTATAATAATTAACGGAAATATCCGAAAACACTTTTGTAATGTAATTTTATACATTATAAAATAAAATTCTTCTCCACTGCCATAGGAATGAGGTCAAAAGTGATGAGACCTTAATGCATGTTCGTTCACTGTTTAAAAAACAACGGGTTTTGATTAAAGCCGGTGTATTTTAATTTCTAAAAAACTCGTACATTTTTATTTTACATTCATTGTATGAGTGTCCCGCAATATTAAAATACATGAACACGTGTACTTCAACGGTTTTTACTGTAACTCATTTATTTGTAATTGACATCTAACAAATTACGTAAGAATTTTGATAAATGTATTAATTATAAACATAATATAAATGTTTGCTACATTTGTGTTTATAAGAAATATATTTTAAATAATTAATATAAATCCAAATTTGATTTATTATTATGATTTCAAATAAGAATTAATGAATGAGAATCTCTACCCATTTTTTTGTTCTTTTTTTTGCATAGAATAAAATAAAAATAAAGTAATTTACATATTAGATATTATCTTCAAAACAATGAATAAAAAATTTTTCTTAGATTTCATTTTATTTTACGATTATAAAAACAGTATCCATTTTAGATTAATAGGGTCATGCTTATTTTGTTAAGGTTTATTCAATGAAAAAACGTTATATAATCTATATGTACACAGAATATTAGTTTCAGGTAGATAATGCAAGCATGCGAACTCCAAACTCTCAAAATATGCAAGCTTACATATCATATGAAAATGCAGTTCCGAAACGTCGCCACAGATGTATAATTATATAAAGTAGTTTCTGTGTGATAAATTTGGGAACTATTTAACTATAAAAGGATCTGGTTAATTTTAGATAAAAATAAGGGATATATTTTTTATAAATGAATATCAGATCCTTTGTAGTTTGAAATTTAGAGTCAAAAGATAATAGAATTGAATTCCACCAAAATTAATGTTAATTTCACGAGTTCTGAATAACGATTTATCTCATAAATTTAAAGCTTATTATGAAATAATTATGTTCTCCCTTTTCAATACACTATATTTTATAAATATATTTGAATAATTAGATAAAGTACAACACCGAGGATAATAATTAAATAAATACTTCATGTAGGCCACATTACTCAGGATCTCATTAAGACTACATTATCTGAGAGCAAGATTAGCGGTTTCTCTTTGATCTGTAGCTTTATACAATATTCATCATTTGTTATTATTGATAAATGAAAATAATCTTCATAATTAATATAAATATATAATATTACGCAGTTTATTAGGTTAATGTGAAAAAGTAATACATTTTATAATATTTCAGTCTAATAATTCGATATGATGAAAGATTTTTGATTTTTATTTTCTACAGTTATAATCTTTAATATTAATAATTTCGTCATGGGGTAAATTCAAATGAAACTTTACCTGAATAAAAAACATAGAAAAATAATGATTTCGTGTCGCAAAATTCGAATAGTCGAGTATTTTGGTAAATTCTGACTGTCAAATCGCAGTCGCCATATTCTACACTCTAGCGTCACTGACACCGGATGCCATCTTGAATTCGTATCAGTGAAGTCACAGTTCCGTCCGGTCCAGTCCGCCACATTTTTATGAACACATCCCTGTCAGTCAGTGTCAATGACGACAAAGTGTTCTCAGTGTGTAAATGAGCCTTTATTGATTTAGCTGCCAGAACAAAAAATATCGGCTTTTAAATATTTTTCGTTTTTGTAGCATTTTTAACTTTATGAAGCGAAAGTTAAAATGTTGGTTGTCATTATAATGGCTAAGTTTGTAAAATTTAAATCTATAGAGAAGGTAAAACTGAGATAAAATAAAATTTATTTTGCTTGAACTATGATTACAAAATTAAATATTAATAACCAATCAGTTATTTAAGCATTTCTGCCCTTCTTATATTTCATTTTATTTTTGATTATGTCGTATGATTAAATTAGAAATAAAAGATTTTATGGAGCGGGAGACCGATAGGTTAGAAAAAGCTCTCTTTTAAATACGCTCATGTTTATTTCAACAGGTGCTATTTTAACAACTGTCAATGCCTCTTTTTTGTTACGTGCGCTGTAACAGACAGATTTGCGACACCTGATAATGTTAATAAAATAATATAAAATAGGAGATTTCATTATAAGGTTATATTACATTAAATAGAACTTGGAAAGAAAATACATTATTAACAATAAGTCTAAGAAAATATATTTGAATATTAAAAGTATTTTTTTAATAAAAAAGAGCCAAATCCAAATATAGAGTTGAAATATGAATATTTTTGAAATTAAAAATGATGTCAAACCCAATATAATATTATATATTTTATTATAACTTTATACAATTACATAAGTAAAGTTTATTTATTGTTTTAGTAAAGAGACAATCTCTTTAAAGAAGTTAACCTGGTTGGGATGAAATGAATTTAATTATAAAGAAAATGTCAACACAGCACCAGCTAGATATCAGAAATAAGTTGTTTAATCTTATTATAAATATTTGTGTTAATTGATATAATATCTCTGTATATCAACGTCTAAAATGCAACTTGCATTCTTTGAAATATGACTAGGTAGGTAATAATATACTAATAATATATATATTTTTTCCTCCTTTAGAATACTTAAGTAAGTCCAATATTACTTAGGTTTATCTTTAGTCAAATGTTTATTTTAAAATTGTAGCTAAAGTAAACGCAAATTTTAACATATAAAGATATAATGAAGTAACAAACAATTTGATCTCTTAGATATTTTTTTCTTGAATAATTTATTTTGAAAAATGTACTTATTTAGCAGGAATTGAATTCATAACAATTTTAAGGAGATAAAACTATGATCTATTTAGAAATTGTTAGTATTATTATATGATTTGTTTTGTAAAAAAACTATATAAAGTGTTGGTATTGTAAATGGCATTACAGCTTTTTAAAACCTTAAAAAAAAATTTAATTCTTCGTGAGGTCTAATAAACGGAAAAGACCATTTTAAAATTTTCGCCCAGTATTTCTTACAGATACCATCAACTAGTATATATCTTCAGATAAAGTTGTACGCAAAATAAAAAAATAAGAGTTCGGTGCATCCTCTATTATTGACAAACATAAAAATAGGTGATTCTTATCCTCATTGATCATTATAACTTCCCATAAATTTACTATCCACCTCAGATTACTGAAGATACCGTTATCAAGTCTATATGACAAAAAACAAAAATAAACATATACTTTCACAGTAACTCACTTTTAAGAAAAGATTTTAAGTGGATTAAAATTTATAAATTATTAAGATAATTCATTGATAATGATTGATAAAATAGGTAACAATCAATAATTAAAAAGTCCTAACACGCACCTACTCACATATGTATTTATAGTCATACTCAAACTCAAACATCTCATTTATATTTTTAAAGTAAGTACTATTGTAAAGACGGCATTCTGTAAACAATGCACGCTTTATGCTTCTCCGCAACATAATTTTTTAACCACCAGACACATTAATAATTATCTTCTTGTCATATTAGATGATTACATCTCCTCCCTTTTCCTACCACTTGACCTTCACTTATTCCGTTCATAGCCCAGTACTCCGATCCATACAAAACAGCAGATCGTATTGTTAATCAATATTTCAATTAATATTAAACATAGTGAAGGACTAAACTAAGGTACCAAAAAACGGAACGAACTATTTTGGTTCAAAACCGGAATTGTGGGTCTGTTATTTAATTTTTTTTGAGAACTAATAAGATTTTTATTATTATTTGTTCGTACATAATATACGCAAAAAGAACTCGACCGATTTTGATGAAAATTGCTATGGTTATCGTTATTGCAATCGTTCATATGTATACATATAAAGCGTACACATAACTCTATCTTTATGATCGGTGTACTGAAACATACTAAAATTGGTTTGGGTTATAGGTATTCTTACCATGAAACTAAAAATGAATGATTTCACATAAAATTTAAGTAAAGAAAGTGACATTTGATTTTAAAAGAAAGGGACTTTATTAGCGAAGTGGACTGTAGAGGCTTAATTTTGAATAAATATTTAACATTATGTATCACTTGCGAATGAATATAAAAAAGGCCCTATAAAAATTATATAAGATATATAAAATAGCTGATCATAACACATTCTGGTAACCGAGTTTTCAATTATCCGGATAACTCACGTTAATAATTAGTACCGTTAATGGGTTTTCCACCGTTTTCTTGGCTGCCTCTTCGCCGATATTACCTGATACTAAAAATAAAACCATTCATATATTTTTTAAATTATTTATTTAACAAACCAGTTTCTATAAAGACGTACATTACATATTATCTCATATGATAACAATATTAATATTAATTCATATCTTTAAAATAAATTCTAACTAGTCAGCATTCGACATATGACATTTTCTCGCAAAACTTCTAAGTGGCCTGAGTATTGAAAATATGAATTAAATTTAATGTTTATAAAATAATCAACTACTTTCCTTATGCAGTAGGAATGTTCATAATTCTACACTGATAAGAGGCTTTAATTAATAATTATTGAAATGTGTGTAATCAGACTTATTTAAAAGGTGTACCTAATTGTCTACATTCCATGACGTTTGTACAAAAAAGGACAGCAGAATGATTCGAGGGAAAACAAAACTTCTATTCAATTTCGGTCCTTAAATTTGAGAATAAGACCCATAAAAAAATACCCATAGTTTTCTTTTATTCATGAGGTATAATAGATAAATACAGATTTTATATCTATTGTGTTCCCAAAAATAATTTAAAATAACAAAAGATAATACAATTTTCATCATTAAATAGAGGGCACAATAATATAGAATACAATACAGAAATAGGTTTTATTATTGTAACCTAAATTCCTATTTGGTTATTGAGATACTAATCTTTCATTCGGCCGTCTTTCATAATAAAATTAATTGTATTCATGTAGTTTATATAACATAGTTATTCCAAATAGGGATGACTTTCATAATTGTTAATAGAGTTAGAAGTTATCTATCTGGAATCCGAAAGGGATAGAGTCAAATTAATACTGAATAAATTTGAAAATAACTTTTTTGAATCTCAAAAATATCTATAAGAGTGTTGTGATGGGCTTCCACTTCGAAATATGCTTTCTAAAAATAATTCAACAAAAATAAGAAAAGTTCATGTAGTAATAAAGTATACCGTTACTAAACTTTCCATAATAGCATATACATGGCTTCTGTGAAACCTAATCGATCATGAATGTTCAACTTCATAACTATGTATGATAATAATACGCAGCCGACACCAATATTGAAATATTATAGAATCATGGATTGTCCTAATCGATGGAAGATAGCGATTTTATATTTATAATGGACGGCTGTGATGTACGAGTAGAACACTTTCATAAACAAACCTTTCTTTCATAAAGCTTAATGGATAGATTTCATTTAGATTAAAATGGAACAGAGATGATTTAATAGGTTTTAGTAAAATATATAGCATAATACAGCATAAAATATTTATTTATTCTTACTAATATTATTTAATTATGGGGGAATTTCAAGATAACTCAAATTCTTCTCTTCACCTTTACCATTTTACTAATACTAATCATAACAAAAATACGTACATATATTAACGGAATCACTGAAACACAACTGAAAAGATCTTTATTAGCTCTCTTATATTTACAAATGTCTCTTGAGTTATGTAAATCACAATAGAAGTTACAATCACGAAACTCTTTAATTGCTTTAAAGGTTAGTTCTGATAACAAAAAGACACATGTGACGGCTTTTAATATACTTTAAAGTACCTTTTTTATATATGGTTTTAATTTAAAATAACCATACCTTTACTGGAGAACATAATTGTATGTAAGCAAACTCAAGGAATCAAACTTTATATATTTATTTTTATTAATATAACATATATATTATATCTAATATAATTATAATTCTTATTGAGGTTAAAATAAATCAAATCTAGATATCTTAGAAACTATTGAAATGAGGAAATAGATTGGAATGGGCGGTAAAAGTCATATGTTATGGATTGTAGATTGATCTAAGTGGTGCAAGTTAAAAGTGTATATTGAATTTGTAACACTTGAAATATAAGCGGAGTTTTTATATTTATAAGAATATTATAGAGAGAAAACTTTACTTAATTTGTATGTTTGTTTATGAAGAATTAAACGGTTTGAAAAATGCTTATTCTTGCATTAGGATGGATTGGAAACTGTTATAAAATAAAAAAATAAAAAGTAAAATCGGAAATAAGTCAGAGCAGAACCTACACTCAGAATTCGAAAATATACACAAAATAAATTCATCATAAGTTAAGTAATGTTACCTTTAGCGAAAGGGATACGGGATAGTATATAGTAAGTTAAGTGCAAGTTAATATTATAGTAGAATAATTGTTTGTTGTACACATATTTTAGAATTGATCATGATATTACTAAATTACAACAGGTGCCCTCAAAAACTTTTGATTTATTTATAATTATCTCCTTTTTTAGTACAAAACCATGCTTTACTTATGTTACGAAATGTTCTAACATTGGAACTGATAATCATGTTTGTGTTATTGTGTTCACTTCACATAAACTAAATAGCAAAGTCTTAATAGCATAACCAAGAACATTTTTGTTTCCAAGTTCATATAAACATTTGAAGGTTAACCAATCATTAAGATGCACTATAAACTAAATTGCTTAAACACAAGAAAGATCAATCACTATCATTTAAATTTACAAGAGAAATAACTATTACAATAGAGAGTATTGTATTGTAACAATGGCATTGTATAGAATCGGTTCTGACTTTATATAACAGGAACTTACTACCAAAACTTAGACGTACCAACTACTTCAGAAATATAATTAAATAACATAAATTTATAATTTAACCTGTAAGCTGTCTGTAGTCTCAATTCAAAGCTCCATACCGTACTTTATTATTCAGTATTATTTTCTATTCTCTGTGTCAATTATATTTAAATTAATATTAATAAACCTAGTTTTTCTCTTTGGTTTGAGCTTATTTTTAATCACACATCATCATAATCACAAACAAGCAATAACGTAATAATACACAAATAATATGTTTATACTTATCATAAAATAATATTTTAACTTATATCTATTATTTTGTGTATATAAATCTGAGTAATAAAAGTAACATTGAATTGTATTACTAACAATAAATACTATTCAAAAAGTTAACGATTTCGTGCAATTTACATCAAATGGAATTCGGGTGTCAATTCCAGTAAAGCAATCCTATTAAGTAAATATCAGTGTGACTGTCTGTAAATTGGTTATCGGTCCTCGCTGGATGCCAAATAGCTCCTCTGTACCAACTCCACTGTAATTTCCATTTATCTCACTGCGGATAATTTATAGTTGAAATGACGTACTAACTATTGTATTATAAAACTATTTCCAATTTCATTATGATTCATTGAAGTTGTTTCTAAACCTATTTCTCTCTGGTTGCATGAATTGTATATATATACTTAAATGCATTTTAAGATTCACAAGAAGTAAAGCTCAAAACGCAGTTCATTTAAACTTTTATTAATTTATTTCAAAGCGGTATTTGTACCACTTTACAGGGATTGAAGCTCAATAAAATTACTAATTGCTACACGATCTTTAAATAGGTAATTCTTAGTAAGTTGTTAAGTATCAAGTACTAGTAAGTTTTAACAAGTAAAAGGCAATATTAGCCCAAACATATTGCATATATATTTGTGTGGTATTGTAAATTGCTTATCCTACCTTGTATACTTGATATTGTTAAAGACTAAATCACCTACTGTTTCAAGATATGTTTTCAAGTGAATAAACAATTAATATGTTAAAGAGGATAAGAAGGTTTAAAGTTAATTTGAAACACTAAAATAACTTAGTGTTTTAGTAGCAGTATAATTATAAAGTGGTAGTATATTTATGCAATTTTCAATTATTATATATTCTGCACTTCAATGTACTATGTATAATTTTCACGTCGACTGGATAAGATCTCTATAAGTCCGCCTTTTTGCATAAACTGAAATTTTATGCTATTTATTCAGCCATGTTTTTTATTATTATGATTTTTTTAATTGATTGTATAACCTTTAAATACCAAAAAACTAGAAATATATACTATTACCTATCTATCTATATATTAAACATAACTCAACATAATCTTGAAACATGTTCATTAACAATCTTTTCAAAAAAGTGTTTTTCACGTCTTGTAAATGACATCCTAATGAGTGTTCTTATTGCGGAGTATTCAGTACCATCCTTTCAATTCCAAATAAAATATATATTTTTGCTCAGTTTACTCAAAATATCTAATAATATTCTAAAAATATAACATCTTTTTTATATGAAATAATTGTATTTATCGTTTTCACTCATAATAATTATCATCTTAGTTTTAAATTATTTAATAGTATTCAAAAAAGTTTAACTATGTTAGTATACAACAATGTCATATACAAATAATCAAAACCGTTATTAACTACGCTCACGCTGTGTTTCTTTATTAAATTTTATTTGATTCAACAAACATATCACGCAACGTTTTCGACAATAAATCCTCAAATATTCACCCGTAACTAATAATAATGAGAAAAAACTGATAATTATCAGTTATTTCTTTCAGCGACATTAAATATATCTTTCTCCTTAATCTTTCAAACTGTCTGCCTTTAAGATGAATAAATAATAGAAATTTCATAAATATATTAACCCAATCCCACCCAACACAATCTTAAATAGCAAGTTTATTTGTAAGCACCGGCTCTTTACCTTAATACATATAAATATATGTATAATAAACCTAGATAGGTTAAATAGATTTCAGCAATTTGAATGAATTAGTTTGATGTTTTTATAGTGTTTAAAATTACATATACTTATTTATTTATGTAAAAACCAAACCTCTTATAGAAATGGTTATTATTAGTGTTACATAAAAGTCTAGTTTACTTCTCTATCTCTAAGTCCTTAATAGTGACCCCGATAGTAGTAATAGTAATAGTCAAATGGTATTAGTAGTTTTATAATAATACTCAATTAGACAGACAACACAATCAGTAATTACAATTAGCTGTACATTGATTAGATTAATTACATTGGAAATACAAGATACTGAGGTCCACAATAAAATTTGTATTTTTAATTTTGAGAATGATTTACACCTTGTTAAATTGTATCCGTATTATTTTATAAAAAGAGTGAGTTTTTGTTATATTGATAATTAAGGCACCGAATATAGTAGAATAAATATATGCGCAAATCCATTTAGAGTGTATATCCATATATACAGCTTGTTATTGTAATCTTTTTAGTTTTTCAAAGATTTATACTCGCGTATTTATTAAGTACAAGAAATAAAAGTATTTGAAGTCAATAAAAAAGAAAAGACTTAAGCTTTAAAGAAAGTAAGGAAAGTTTTTTTTTAATACGTTATTTAATTAGACAGTTAAGAATCTTGGCAATGGTTCAAGTTTTAATTGCAGTTTACTTAAAATACAGCAAGATATTACGCAATTACTACTTTAATATAAATATAAAATATTAATACTGTTGTAAATTTGTGTAAGAAAATAAGAATTTGATATTTTGATAACTTTTATAGCCATATAAAAGAAAGTTTTGGTTTTTTAACTAATATATTGGGTTCATTTATAAAACACGCGCAAAAAGTTTTTTAGGTAAATGAATAAAACTACCGAGCTTAAGCTATATTGTACTGACGATAGAATACATTGGAGTTTTTTTGTTCAAAGAATGTAAAATACAACAAATAAAATCCACCATATTACCATCATATTTCACAGCCTGTTCTAACTAAAAATCATAGTCATAAACTATGCGATGTGTTTGTACAGGACCCTCTATTAGTCTCATAAAAATCTGAGCAGTAAGTTTGCTTGTTATCTGAAAATATACGACCCTCATGAAATGTAAAGACTTGCTACATTATATTTATTAAATAAAACTTATGGCTAGTTTTTGTATAAATATTACAATAGAAATAATTGGATTAAAGTCTTGGCTATGTGATACATGTCATTACCCAATCAGAAAAGTTTTTTTTATAAGCCTTTACAATAAGTACTATGTAAGTATTATTTTTATAATTATAAGATATATAAGAGAATTTAAAAATGACACTCACCGTTGTTTTAGCGTTCCTCGAGGTATCAAATTTACATATTATTCATTTTATGATATCTTCATATTAAGATATGTACTACTACAGTTTTAGTGTCTGAGATAAAGTCCAAGTCTCTTAACATAAAATATATTCTAGCTATATAAAATCTTAACATTTATGTTACTCTTCATAAAATTTTGTGAAAATATTTCTATAGTGTGTTGAATTGTATAATGATAATCATGATGTGCAAGAATCAAAACCACAAACTGGATACCGTACTCGTCACTCTAACAGGCTTTTAGCATTCTATATATTTGTAATTTTTTTCGGGATAGAGGCGGCATCTATAATGTTTCTTACAAAAATCCTTAGGAATATTTCTAACTTTGCAGTATAATATTGAAAGGCTGCAACAACAATATATAAATAAATATTTTTCAAATTAAAGTGCCTTCTTAAGACATCTTTAAAAGTTTTTTACTTTATCGAGAACAAGAAAGTTATTCTATGTATTTTAGTGGCAGATAAATCAAAGGATTTAACTGTTCAGGTAAACATAAAAATTTGCGAATAACTGCAATCTGCTCGGGACATAAAAAGGGCGTTCTAAACTCTGCTCTGGTACACAGAAGGGACGACACACAGACAAGATCGAAGTGACATGGAAAGACTTTCAAAAAGAAGGCTTATTTCTTACTCAAAGTGACAATTTATTACCACTTGACCCTTATGCTTATTTACCATTTTAATATATCAAAATAAACTAACCTAACTAACCAATTAAAAAAAAACATTATTTAATTGTATCCAAAACTAAAACGCTATAAGTAATATCTTATATTACTCCATAACAGTTATTATATATTTTAATTTTTTGTTTTATTTTATAATAAACCTTTTATGGTTTTCTAGATAAAAAAAAAAATTGTATGAATTTATTGCCATCTTCCCTCCTTATATCAAATATCACTTATAAGAACCGAAACTATTCTATATAAACTTGAGAAGAGAAACTACTTATTTCAACTATCTTAAACTTTTACTATGGTATAAGCTACCGAATTAATAAATAAAATTCATGATATAAGTTTTATTTACTCTAAGTTCGATATTTTCAACTCAGATCTTTTTTTTATTAAAGTTGTTGTAAGTTACTGGGATTTAGAAGTAATTTTGAGAACCGAGACGAAGATAATGTATGATCAATATTTCGATAATGTGTGAACTGAATTAATCATCTGATGTATTCTGTTAGGTCTAAAAGTTTTTTTACGGATAAAAATTTGAAAATAATCTTACAGTAAATAATATACTAAAATAGTAGGTATAAATAATTAGTCCATTAAAAATGTTATACTTTTATTCTTAAAAGGGTTCTTAGAAGGGTTTTTGTAAAAAAAATATATATAGATGTTAAATAAAAAAAAAGACAGCCAATAATATGCTTGACTAAAGGCTGTAACATTTTCAGTGCCTCTGTGGAGCAATTACTTTGAATGAACTGTAAAAAAGGTGTAGATTGCTGCTATAGTTCAATATTGTATTGTAATAATAGCTATTGTTTGCAGCGTGGATTACAGAAAGGCATGTTAACATTTTTTAAATTAAAAATGATTGAATCGTTGTGGTTTACTTTTGCTGTTTTTGTTAAAGACAATATTATACTTTGTTATACTTTTTCAATTGTCACTATCTAATCTCGGATGTAATAGTGGTCATGTGATAATTATTATATATCTATCAAATTGCAAGAGCTTTCTTCTAATGGGTGGTTCATGAAATTCTACTCCAAACATAATATCATCTTTTTAAGATATTAGAAATGTTTATTATACTTTTTCTTAATTTTAATGTATTTACTATCAATGCTTATGAATTAATTTGATCTTTAATTCAAAATGCACTCCGTTGTACGCGGTCAAATGGTACAAGCTGATATTGGGGTGATACGGACCAGAGATGAGAACAGTACTCCATGTGTGGCCGGACCTAAGAATGTTTTGTAATAAATATTAACTAACTATTGATTTAATAATAAAAAAAACATTTATCATCTTTGTTGCTGAAACAATAACTATCTTATCTCTCATAACTCATTACTTATAAATATATATTTCTTTGCGTTGCAATTATGATGTGATTTTGATCCCCAATATAATGTGTTTTTAATACTAATATTATTTTAGCGCTGTCTTAATGTAAAATAATGTTGCAGACTTTTATGAAGTTAAGGAGTCTAGCTCTATATATGGAATTCTGTATGATTTACAGTATTTATTATAGACGAAACATACATAAAATATGAGGTACGTCAATAAACTTACATCAATTCTTTGTAATTTTTTAACAGTTGAAAATTCATAATTAGGTTTAAATATAGTAATCGAGAACGATTAAACAGATTGTATTATTGCAATTAAATCTAAAATTAAAACTAAACACTATGCATACACTCTATAAAATTGTAATAACAAAGTTTGTATACTGTTTAGGTATTAATAATAAAAACTATTATATTACAAATAATGTTCATACTTTAGCTAACTCTTAAGATAGATAAATTTGTACACAAATACAAAAATGTAAGTATAAAATAAATGGTGTACGTTGTCTTACAAAAGAAACTCGAAAAGTGTAAATTTTATTTTATATCACATTATTGCAGTAAGTATCTTCTTTATGTTTTAATTTATTCATAATTGTAGTGTTCATGTTGCTAGTTAGAGGCAGTGTTCCCGTGTTAATGTTGTGAATTTGCTTTTATGTGGTCTTGTGTAATTATCTTTATGACTGTACCAGAGGATACATTTTAGACAATTATATTTTTAAGTAAGTAATATCGGTTTGATTATTCGAACTATCCTGACTGATAGTATTGCTTTGTTATAGAAAATCAGCGTACCGAAGTCATTACACTCTTGTGCTATCGTCTTCTTCTAACAGTATCAAGAGTTGGAATCCCAACCACACAGTTTTCCTTTGGACTTTTGGTATATTCCATTTCATCACTCCTTTTGCCGTGACAACGTAAAACACATGTTTATGAGACTCGGTGATTTGTAACCATCAGATATATCATATACGTTTGCCACAACCTTAAATAAAATAAATAAACATTTTTATCATTATTTGAATTGTTTTTCATAAACGGGTACCTAATTTAACTAATGAATATAAATTATTTATATAAATGTAATATTTTCGTACTTTTGTCTTTATACAAGACGATTAAAAACTGTGTGCTTTGTCTGTACATTATGGTACAATATATTTATATTGTATAAATATTTACTTAATTTAATATTTACTATGTAAAAATTATATCTAACACTCTCATACAATGTAATTACTTTTGATTATACCTTAATTATCATGTATCAATCTATTCTGTGTCTTCTTCATGGTATGCGCTATTAAAAATGAAATATTTCTTGCAATGTCAATACTTAATTCCATAATCGAGTTGAAAATTTTTTCATCAATCTTAGGAAACCTAAGATTATAGTGTTCGTCAGAAATATTGCATATTCATGAGGATCAGTTGCAAGTGGAGGTCAAGATAAGGTTCTTTTCTACGAGCGTCGATAATGTAACCTTCATATAAAGTTAAATTAAACTTTAAGGTATATATAATATAGAATGATGATATTTACTTCTTAAATGTTAAAAAGTATTTTTTCGAATAAATATTTAGCAAAGAAATTAACTGAACATTAACTGAACTTTATGTAAAGTTTTCACACTTTTTATGCAACTAACGCAACAAACAGTAGTATAAGTAGTAAGTAGGGAATTACTCCACACCGTTAAGAAACACATTTACTGTGCTTTATATTAATATTCTTAAAGATAGCACATAAGTGACAGAACGTACCGTAATTCATAAGTACATCGATTTTATCTCCAACGATCTCAACCCTTATCTCAGAGGGGATAAAGTGGGTTCCATTTATCATTGTACAAATGACAGTTCTCGGCGTTCTCTTCTTCCTTATGTTCCAAATGGTTTACGAAAAAGACACTTATAGTCACGTCGAAAAGGAACACAAATATTATAGTAGTATATAGTAATATTACCTCAACCCCAGCCAAGGTAAATCCAAATCCTCTTTCAGTGACACCATCTCTACGACAGTAATATTATTTTAAATTGAATTTATTATACTAGACATACAACCACAAATTATAGACATACATACGTACTTATTACTATAATGCATAATACACAACTAGTCCTCTTGTATTATTAGGAATACAAACTTTAAGCTTAAATAATGGTGAAACAGAACAAATGAACATTTGCCAAGCGTTCCATAATACGATATAGTTCCAAGTTTAAATCTACCACTAATCTTATCTCACGTAATTATCTTGTATTCGAATGGCTATATATTCTCTTAATTTACACAATGTATGCTCTTTAATATATCCTTTATAGTTTCAATTATCAATGGCTACATTAATTAAGCTCACATTACCCATGTGCTTATTCTACTAACCCTAACTTCACTTTCACTAACCCTAACCCTACTTTATATTTTATATATATTTTAAAATAATTTCTGACACTGGAGTTATAGTTAATATTAACATCGGCTTAACATAGGAATAATATAAAAAGTTAAACATTGTATTATTTTTAGTGCACTGTACATACAAAAAATCAAATAGAATTATTAACATAGTATATAATTGGTACTTTTTGTTTTTTTTTGTAATTAGTTTCATGAGTTCTAAACCACTAGTTACTTAACTTTAAGAGCATTGTTATGGTTTTATTAAATAAGGTTTAGTCAATACAAGCAAACCTTATTGTTTGTTAATGTATTCTAAACTAACAAAACTTAAATTTTATTTTGCAAGCTTCCGGAATCTAGAATCTCAACTGCTTTTAACCTTTTAAATTAACACTGTTACACTTTACGTAATTAAAGCCCAAAGCAGCTTTGTCTTTTCTTACAGGAATAAGATATTTCACTGCAGTAAACAACTAAACGGTGTCTTTGATAATAAGCTAATTGTATAAAATAACATTTCGTATAAAATATTTGAAAACTATTCTTTAGCTTATGATTTATATTTAATATTTCATGAATTATGCATGTATTAATAAAAAAGAGCTCATTATATCTGTTTTTTTTATGTTATTGTTTCTGCTATAAAATAAACAGAGTTTATTTAGTTTAATTTTAGGTAAAAATAAATGATATATATATATTCTGAATACTGATCTTTTTATGTGAAAGCTTTAGAGTAAAAAGAGGATATAATTTATAGCTAATCAGTCTTGCATGCTACTTTATAAATTGAAACCAAACGTACTTAAAAACATCCATTTAGTACATAAATGAAAGCTTATTAATTATTATATAAATATAAATCCACTGATGGATTAGCATACATTTATAAAATAAATTATATTTAGAGTTAATAAATTTTAATGAATCCTCTTACATATAACATAGTTTGAATAAAATATCTCTGACCTATATTACTTTTCACTCATGTATTTTTAAAAGCATTTGAGCTTTATGGCAAATGGCTTTTAACAAATAAGTAATTGCATATTTTCCATTAAAAATATATATTTTTTTTTTTTCATTATAAACATTTGTTTATTTCTCACATTTCACTGTTCCGATATGTTTTAATAAATTATTGTTTAATGTTCAACACTATTTTTACTTTATTTGAGATAAAGATTCGGAACTTATTTAAATTTAAACGCCATCAAATTAAGTACACTCTTCGAGAATGTCAGCTGTTTTTTTGTGTTCTTATTAAGAATACCTCTGTTAGATTATCTGATAGTAATAGACTCACCTTACACAAGTTAAAACTAATATTTTTATTCTGTCTATATCATTAAAGATAATAATTAATAGAATTAATAGATCTTATATACAACACATACTTTAAAAGTTAACATAGTTATAGCGGAACTCGACAAGTTTGCAAATTTTCTTGACGTCAAGTTACAAGATACACTCCAAGCTCAGTGTTATTGGAGGTTTAACGAAAACAATATTACTGTATTGTTGGACTGATAATATTGGCATTGTTTTCAAAAACAATTTTAACTAGATGATATTTTCTGTTGTTGTTTGTAACATTTTTTTCTTTTTTCGGTTTATTTAATTTTGTTATATTAATACAGATTTTTCTTTGTAATTTTTAATATACCCCTATTCTTTTTTGATTTTATTATTTTATTGTATATTTTTTATTTGTCCTATACAAAGCAGTACATAAATAAAGTATTAGAATTAGAATTTTTCAATTGGACATTTAAATAGATATTTTATTCTAATCACTCGTAGATAACGCAGCACCGGATCGAATGTCTGTTAATTATTTATTGTTTAATTCGAAAAACAGTGATATTAAATGTTCTGTTCTTAAAACTTACCTTTTTTTAAACAGTAGTATAATTAAATTCAGACATTACTACACACAAAATAACTTTAAAATATAATAAGAATAAATCAACTATCACTATTATTATAATTAGTCTAAGATTGTGAAGATTTTGAATATTTGTCAACATGATATTCATATAACGATAAAAAAAGCACAAAAAGATACAAAATAGTTACTTCGGGTCGGTAAAAAATTCTTGAGAAAACACGAAACTTTTATTCAAGCATTCGGAGCTTAATTTTCTCGAACGCCGTGCAATATAAGGCATGAAAAGGATTTCAAGAACACGTTGATTCACATGATATACAAGATTAACATAGATTTTTTATATAGTTCTCTCCCTCTAAAACAAATTACAAAATTTTAAATAGTTGCTAAACAAACAAAGCATAGAAATAATATTGTGAAAATTATAATATATTAAATTAAGTTTTATTATTGCAATCTCAATATTTATCTTCTTGTCGATTGACCAATCTTTGTATAAATAAATAATTTGAGCCACAATTTATTTGAATACTCATTAAATCTTATTCTTAAATAAATTGAATATTTATATCATAAACTACTCTAATCAAAAAAATAATCAATAATTAGATAATTTTTGCACCAAATGATTATTAAAAAAACTATCATATGGGAGAATTTTTATAAATTTGTATCGGTTCAAGTATGTCTTTTGGTCGCGATATTTACATACGAGTATTTGACCACATTTACTTTTGAATATGTTAGTACTTTAGCTATTCAAAAGTAATACATTTATATTTAGTAAATTTGATTTGCTAGTTTAATACTGTTTTTATTGCCACGTGGATAATTTGATTTATCAATATACATATTATCTAGCATACTTTGTAACATACTGAAAAATGTATGTCATATACCTATCTGTACCAAAACACATAAGGGTTGCGTTCATACTTTATGACGTATCTCAAACATACTTTGAGATATGAGGCTATAAATATAAAATATGTTAGTATTTTTAAAGAATATCATATTTCATTGTCCTCCGTTCTTTTTATTACAAAAATACATCAGAATATTACAATAAGTATGAAACACGAATAAGTTTAAAAGTATTAATTTTTTACCATTTGTATTAAGATAACTCATGATTGCATTTTTATACTTTTAAATTATTTTCTAAAAATTTAAATCAGATTGAACTGTCATCAATTTCCTTAAATAAATCTAACAATAAGCCACTGGTCTTGCCTTGTTATAATTTATCTATATAAATAAAGATTACAAATCATTTTATAGTATAATTGTTCCTATATATAGACTTTTCAACTACATAGGAAATAGGGTAACTAAATTATAGCTTAAAGTCATCAAGCTGACTTCCTCTTGAAGCCAGGTGAGTTAAAACCACTATCGAATTTGTGTCATGTGAAGAGATGCAGAGTAACTTTATTAAATTATAATTAAATATAATAAATATTATGTTAATATTAACTGAACATTAAGTATTACTCATAGTGTGCTAATGTTTTGTATCAATGCTGTAATAAATGTTACGTTTAAATAATGGAGATTTGTTAATTACGATTATTAAAGACATGTTTTTTTAACGTAGGTTGAGTTTATACTTTGTTATAATTATTTTAATGATGTAATTATTATTATACACAATTAATATTACTGTGAAACTAAATGTACTGTACTAAATGAAATGTACCACATTATGTTATTTACGGAAGTTATATCAAGAAATGTTATTACCAGTTCCTATTCACTTGAAGAATAACAAATTATTAAAATACACTGTAAATTAAATTGCTAAAATACAAGAAAAATCAATCACTATCATTTAAACCAAGAGAAATAACTTACATTAGAGAGTATTGTAGAGTAACAATGGTTCTGTTTAGAATCGTTTCAGACTTTCTATAACAGGAACTTACAATGGAAGATCCCAAACCTCAAGAAGTAGCATGTACTCCAATTATATATTTAAATAACATCAATTTATTATTTAAACTCTGACCGCAGTCTAAATTCAGGTTTCTATATTGTACTATTTTATATGGTATATCGCTTTATATTTGACTCTGTGTAGAAAACCTGTATAAATAATATTTAGTTAGACAAATATTATTTTCTCTGTTTTTTTTTAATAATTAATGTTTTATAAAGCTTATAAACTCTTTTATATACGAGATTTGTATTTTTGTAGCATTGAATTATATTTAAATTAAAAATATCACGCAAAAGTATAGAACTCTTTGATTTAAAAATATTAACCGAGACGTTACTTTATCCTTTGATAAGTTAAATTTTAAATTAGTTTGGTAAAGTTGTAGTGATATTAAGAGATCACAACTCAAACAACTAACAGACATTTAGATAAAACAAATGTTTGAAGAAAAACATAATAAGTTACTGAATATCAAAACAGTATTATTTTCTAAGGTTTCATTTAAATGATGTTAAATGAAATTATTCTCTTCCATTATATGAAAGATTTATTTAGTATTACAAGATTCACAACAAATAAAGCTAAGGTGGTGGTAATTTCCACTTTTAATTAATTTATTTAAAAGCGGCGTTTGGTCTACTTCAAAGAGATTGAATTTCAATATTAGAAATTGCAAAACAATCTTTAAATACAGCGAGTATTTTAAATATATTTTGTATTGTTAAATTGATATATATCGAATTAAAATAATAACTGTTTCATTGCAACTTAATATACATATAGCAATATGAGTAGGAATTCAATCAAGTTTGTTCAAACACACGCCACATATAACCCCAAACCTTTGAAAATTTGTGTGTGAGGCATTTTAAATTACATTTCCCGTTATCGTATTAAATTTATGTCGTTAAATTTGTTGAAGCCCACTTCACTGCACTTCATGTGCTATAGAATTTCAGTTCTATTTTTGGTTACGGATTAATGGAATAAATATTTTAATTTTTGAAAACAACAAATGAAAAATTTATTATAATAATATTTTTTTTCAAAAATATATATATTTGAACCCTTTAAATTCGGCTGAAATTTAAAAGACTAAAAACAAAGTAAGTGTTGCTTAAGAATTACTGCTTTATTTTGTAAAACGTATTAATCTTTACTCGTGTAACATATTCTGAAGCAACCTTGGAGCGGGGTTCTTAGTATTTTGTTAATTAACAGTCGTTTCGAAGCTTTCCACGTCACGTAAATGATGTCATCTCCGAACACTCATTAGGATGTCATAATGACTGTTCTCATTACAGAAACATCATATCGAATCAAATTTTAATTACTATAATTCAATCTTCAAATAAAATATGTGTGAATAAATTAGGATTTTTTAATTTCACTTGTTTGACAGGGTGGCATAGAAAAACTTATTTTTTTTAAGTTTTCTTAAACTTATTTAATATTTATTTATCGTTAAAAGTGTTGCATAGAAGTGATGCGCATAATTGGAACAATAATTTTATTTCTTTACCCAAATATATAACTTGTTATATATAAATAAGGCCAATTTACCTCTTTTTCTTGTAATTTATTTTTTTGGTCATCACAAGTTTTAAAAACTATCACCGTTAGAGAAATTTTTCTTCATCTTTTTTAACCACGCAAGAATTATTTTAATCACATAAAATACATTGTGAAGATGACAAAAATATTATAAAGTACCTAATAAATGCATTCACTTAATTTCAAGAGTGAGGTTTATAAATAAGACAATCTTAAATAATAAGGTAATTTATAAGCGCTCGCTCTTCTACTTAATATAGAGATATGTACTCGTATGTACTTCAAACGACCTTATTAATAAGCTATATGTTGGATGTCACAATTAAGTCAGTTCCCTTCTTATATCTATCAAAATGGCTGATACTCGTACCTAGTATGTAAGGTATTTTAAATTACATAAAAGATACTTCACTAAAATAATTTAAAATAGGACCGAATTTGGCTTAAAAACAAATTAGATAATCACTTTATTACTATATAATCTTTTTCATAAGATTGGGGTATAATTGTTGATTATAAATCTTCTTGACTTGTCTTATCATTATGTCTTATCAGTTCTAATTGTGCTAGCAGCTAGTCATTTATTACAATTAGCGCTATAATAATAATTAAAATTATAATTAATTTCTTAACATATAATATTTTTTTATTTTCGATAATTCTTTTACACTTAGTTATTATTAGTTAGTCAATTATTATTATGTTCTTTTAATAAGTTACATTTTGGTAAATTAATCATAGTAAAACTAAAGCAAAATAATTTAATAATTTCCAATTTTTTTATTTTTTTTTTATAAAAGTTGTCAAAGCTTATATGTATGAAGATTGAAAAAAAGTAAAAGTTTCACTTACAAGATTCTTTTTTAAGTTAAGCTGTAAATAAATTAAGAATCTTGGTTGAGTTTCAATTGTTAATTATTAAACAAAGAAATTTAATCAAGATTTTTTTCTTTTTTAACGCAATTTCATCTTGACTAACTAATTATGAACACAAAATAAGATATAATAAATAAGGCGCGAGTAAATCAAAAATAAAAAATCGTTTGTTAAAATTAAAATATGAGACATCGTAAAGAGCTGAATGGATTTAAAGGCTTTAAAAAATATGGATTTTTTAAAAATATTTACCCATACTATGGATGTTCCTTTTAGATTTTTTTTCTCTTGCAGTTGAATCTTCTGAGATATTTACATAAGAAATACATTTAAAAATGAAAGAACTTGATTTTGATTTATAAAATCTTCTATTATCTCTTGATAACTGAACTCATATGATGATATGGTTCAGAATAAGGCAATAATTGTATTACATATAAATTTAAAATATGAACAAAAAATAGTAAGCGAATATTATGTTTAAAATTTTTTATAAATGTATTGAATTTATCAAAAGTCTGAAGTTTTACGTGCATTTGATAACTTGTTTATTTTTCACATTTCCTCCTCCAGGAATGTGGTAAAAATAGTTTAAAGTTTTAATATAATTATTAAACTTGAAATGTCGAAATCTGTAAAATATTGCAACTTAAAATTTCGTATGTGTTTATTTAGGATACCTCTTGATCTATAAGAAACTATTCCAAACTCAACCACTAACAAAGGTTTAATTTCACCAATCTTTTTTATTCTGGAGAATACTATGTTGTGAAATTTTCAATTTTACTAGATACTTTACTCAGATAACTTCGTTTGTTTCACTCTTAGAAAAGGTAAATACGAGTATGTCTTTCTTTATTAATTCTTTGATGTAATTCCACCTTAATAAAAAAAACTAACATATTTATATAAAGGAAAAATTATTTTGCTAATACTCGTAATTTGTATAATATGTTATTAGCAAAATATTTATTTTATACATATTTTGTTAACTGATTAGTGTTATGTCTGAAATTATAAACGTTACAGACGATGACATTAGAATCCTTATAATTAATATTTAACAGATATTGTGCTTACGATAGAACGATCAGAAAATAATGTTTGTACTTAAATCTTCCATCCACTCATTGCTCATGTCATTGCTATCAAGCGTTGCAAAACGCTTTTGTTGCGTTGAGGCGTTTGAGTTTATTCAGCTGCTGTACACTAAATGCTTGAATATCACCATGTTTTTCTTTTATTACGTTTATCTGAAGTGAATATGGTTACCACAGTTACGTTTATCTGAAGTGAATATGGACATGAAGTTGAGGACTAGAGCGTTTAAATAAAACAAAACATGAATGTTTTCTGCGTATCACCCAGTCTTAAAACGTTTTGTATTTCAGTGACTTTTTAACTAAAAATTATAATTGACTATGAATCAATATATATGGACGCCAGGCTTATGTTGATTTAATATTAAACAGTAAATAGCAAAAGAATTTAAATGATAAAATTAAAATTTTGTTAATCGATATGATAACATGAAATCAATTAATTTGGGTGTTAAGATAATAAAATAATTTATGCCTTAAATAATCTTTTAGGCTTTCTCTTTCATTTAATCTTGTCAAATTGTTGTAAAAGGACAAACATTATTATTTCGTTAAAGATGACTCCGGGGAGAACTAAACGTTTTTCCGAACATTTTCTGGACCTAAGTTATCTGAAATCAATGTCATATTTTAAATGAAAGGAATTAATCCTTTTATACTTTTAAAGGAAGAAATAGACAAAAATATTATAAAAAATATATAGCTGCTCAACAAATTCATCAACATTGGTACAGAATTTATTTGTTTTTGCAACTTGGTCTAGCTTTTTGCTATTTTACGCAAGAGAAAATAAAAATTGTAGAGAAACTCGAGTTTCATAAAAAATACAAATCTATTAATTTTAAATTACAGGTATTAAATTTTTATGAATTTAAATAAAATTACATTTTTTTAAATAAAATTGCAATGAATATTGTCATAATATATTGTGACTTACAGAAATTTAATACTTAAACCTATTAAAATTACCTAGTACTTAAATGAATATTTTTTAAGTAAACGTTATGTAAATTCTATTTTTAACAAAAATCGTAGAAATCGAAATTACTAATTGCTGACAAAGAAATGAAATGTAAATAAAAATAATTACTTTTATTGGGGACCCTAATTACTGTTTTTTCAAATTAAATTTTCCCAGGTGTAAATGTTTAAAATGGAAATGTTTATAATTTGTTCTGGAATTGTAATGATTGAATGCCAGCTGCCGTTTACTAAAGAGAGCGCTCCGCCTATTTGAAGTATTTGTGATGAAATCTCCCTTTTTATATCTAATTAAAAAATTTACAAGGGCCTCTTTGGTCCACGAAACTTTCTAATTAACATCTAAAATTTACCTTGACAGAGACTTATTTGAAAAAATAAAAATTTATTTTATATATTTTTTTATATCTTTTAAATACCATGAGTAAGAAAAAAAATTGGTTTTTAATACAGTACTTACGGTTTATTGCCAAGTTATCACTGTAAGCTATCCTTGGTCGCAATTGGAACTTAACTTCTGGTAACATTATAGTTATATATATACCTTGTATACATATACCTTGATAATTTTAAAAATTTAAATCAGTTGTGAGTTTTCAATCAGTAAACACTGAGATGAAGTGGAATATAGCTGTTACAAATATTTTTTATCCATAATGATAAAAGACAATCTTTTCAAGCTCGATGAGTTCTGTTTAATGAGATTATTCCTTTATTTTATTTGGATGAACACACATAATAAATGTGTACAAAGATATCTATGAGTTACAAAATGTATTGAGAAAGTTATATTCTTGTACATTAAAGTTATATGAATCGTATAATAAGTATCATAATAATTGTCACAAACAATTATTATTAATTAATTATTTTTAATTTTATAAAAAAATTAATAACTTAGTTATTCAATCATAATACAATAATAGTCCAGGCTCTTCACTGGATCTTTTGTGTATTGTATATTTAATGAATACTGTGTACTTATCAATGGAAGAGGGTTCTGGTATTATTGGACACAATTGGAAATGAACTGCTCTTAAAAATGTCGTATCTTTTCATAAAAGCATTTTTGTATATATCACCAAAATCCAGCGTCATATTATACATACACAACATAAATTACTTTTTAAAATTCATTAATTTAAAAGCCAGTTAAAACTTTAATAGCACCCAAAAAATCTACCAGTTCTTACAGCTTTCGAACGTTTTCAATATTTTTTAAATAGTTTTTTTTTCCATATTAACAGAATTTGTTCTTTCTTTTATATCGTATGTTGTTCCGTTTTGTAAAGTTTTAATGAAACTGTAAAGTTCTCCAAAACAATTAAACGAGTTTACAAACAAGGATTGCAAATACGAGTATAGCAATACCACTCGTTTTGATGATATTTTCAGTTTATTTATTGTTAGTTTGGAAAATTTTGTTGTATTCACAGCGACACACAAAAGTTAATTTGGGCAATTTGACTTTGGGGTTGTATTAATTTTAGTCTAGTCATTTTGCGTTATAATCTAATAACTTTTTTATTTTTCCTAGTGCACCCCAATGTTGGTTTAGATTATAATTAATAAGGAAACTTAATAGTAAACTGTAGAAATTCCTAGTTTATTAATTAATTAATAGTGACTAACAAAAGAATTTAAGAGAAATAAAGAAAAGGTATGAAGTTTATGATAATATGTATGGTTCTACTATGTATAAAAATAACAATTATTATTTTCTAACATATAACAATTTAACATTGTAGGTATAAGTGAAAATGTTAGAAATCCATTTTACTGCAACTTAAGGAAGCCGGATTTCAAACCACCATCCTTCCTTTTGAAGAGGAAGACTACTAGATATATAAGTATTCATTATTTAGTCACTAAAGCGTAATTTGGTTAAATACTTCCTTAGATAGGGCTGTGGTAGGAGCTTAGGATTCATTTTAAAGTCGATTGAGTCTGTCGTCTCACTAAAGACGGTAAGATTCTAAAAGGAAGATAAGGGAAAGGCTTAAAAATTAAGTACATGTTGTTTTTATTTAATAAAATATTTGTAAACTAGGTAGCATGATAAAAAGATCTACACAAGTTATAGCTTACCTTATAAATATGCTATTTATAGATTAAATTTTATTTATTGAAAACAGACTTTTAGTTACAAATGTAGCAAATGAATTACATTTACTAAGCAGTAGATCGTTTGCCATTATAGTCAATTGACGCGCGATTTTGCGTTGCTGCAATTTTAGTTAAATGGAATCCAAGTTACAAAACCTCATTGGTAAAACAGTAATCTATGGCTTCTTTGGTTTGATAAATAAAATTTTAATATTTTGTACTTACTTTTATTTAAATTGTCAACAATATATGTGTATAGTATTTTGGTTAGATATATTTTTATACAAAAAATGCCTTCTCCTACAGTATGTATTAAATTGAAATTGTCTCCGAGTTGCTTGTCTTAAATATACACAAAGTGCTTACACTAAGTGACTTGTCGTTGGAAACTAAGCGCTTTTAACAAATGGCTTCAATGTATATTACATTAACTATTTCAAATAAAATATTTTTGTTTTATTTCACAATAAATTTAATGAGTTTTGTCAAGACTAGTTACTAGAACATCAAATAGCAAATAAATCTCAGAAATCAAAATTCGTAATAAATAATCGAATAAATTCCAATATTAAATTTTCTTTTCCTATTCTTCTTTTATCATTTAATGTCCCGATTCACGACCGAAATGCCTCCAGATGTTGAATGAATTATATTAAACCAATTTGACATTAGAATAAATTGACAATTTTAAAACATAATTTTGAAACTATAGTTGCTTTTGTGATATCTAAATCTGTAACATATTATTCAAATAATATAAATGTGTAATTTATATTATTATGTAATAAATGAATGATATTATATAAATTACCACTAACATTCATTTTTAATATGCTTATAACATCGCACTCTGCGTCGTCATGAGAATTTTCTACTTCTTTTTTCTCTATTTTGATTTTCTTTTCGAATTTCACTGAATTAGTGTATCTGAGACAATCTCAGATACGGATAATAACAATATTATCTGCTAAGGGAGACTGCGAAAGAGAAATCAAAAGATAACTTAAATTTTCAAATCTGAAATGAGTAGTAAGCTTTAGCGTATCTGGCAACACTGTAATGTTATCAAGGTTAGACTAGTAAGAACGTCAGTTTTCTCGATATTTGCTTTGGAATCATGAATGTCTCGTGTATCAGACCGGAAAAAGCATGACGCATTTGAAATGTGGTATTGAATGGACCACCAGAAAGACGAATAAATCTATATTGGGACAACTTAATATAAAAACAAGACAACAACCTCCATAAATAACTTATCTAACTCGCTTATTTAGGAAAAAAAGGGCCCTCGCGGCAGATCACCAAGCCTTTCATGTGAACAAATATCTTAAATGACTAGTCTCTTCATAACAACTGCATTAAAAGAGACCAAAAACCCGAGGAAATGGAGGCAAACAATACATCAAGCCACGAAGGGCTTTCGAGGACGCGGCGTTCAGTAAGTGACGGACGAAGAAAAAATTATTCCAATCTGATTTTGAGAAAAAAATAGCTCTTTCTTAATTCCCCTTTTATTTAATTGTGGCGGTAATAAAGATAAATATATATAAAGTTTAATAGATAGACATTAGATTCGTCGATTTCGTTCTAACGACACTGCGAACTATCCTATAATCTTAAGAAAATCTAGAAGTGTCAATATGATATACTTAATATATATTTACTTTATCTTTTCATATTCCAAATTAATTTTTTTTTATGTATTAAACGTTGCAAGTGTTTTTACATGGTTAATATTTAGTAATCTTTTACTAATAAATTATAAAGTGTTGTATCATTTACTGCAGTATTAAAAATATCACACAATTTTCACTACATTTCATTAATTTGTAAATTAATTGATACCTTTACTATCAATAATATACTTTATAAGAGGGATGTAAACAATATTGATTCACGAAGGCGACATGTATTAAAGTCTGAATGTAATTACACTTTGATGTTATACGGAATATTAAATTAGTCGTCTAGTATCTTAAATAAGATTGATACAATATGAATATATAAAAAATTATTTAATGAAGATAAAGAAATATAAACACAATCAGTTAGAAAGAAAATATACGCATGTTATCACATATATTGTTGTTCTGTTAGACGTGAACTCATTCTTCAACGTTAGCCTTCTATATTAAAAGTCAATTTTCATTCCATAGCCTTAATGATAATATATCCGTTGATTCATTACAAATTTTAATTATAAATAAATTTATAAGAATATTGATTTTTTTAGAATTTTGATGAGAAATTCTATCATAAATTAGATATAGCCAATGACTTCGCCTGCCTCTTCCTTTCTTTTTCACATTGACATCACAAACAATTTACCAAACCTTAAAATTTATCAATATCTATGTACATATTTTTGGTTTGTTTTAATTATACCCATAAATATTTAATGGGTTTTAAAAAAAAACTATTACTACAAAAAATATATTATAAAACTATGAGCACTTTACTTTATTATGTGTAGAATGTAAAAACATCGTACAATTTAGGAAGAGGAGGAAAAAAAACTTGAACTCTAATTAAGTTTTCTCGTAAACATATAATGATGCAATCTAGATAACTACGCGGGCAAAGAATTCAGATTACGAAGATTGAACAATGTTCCTGAAAATAGCTTAATACCTTCGACATTAGTCACCGTGGCACGTAATAATTTGTCTCCTATATAGATTGTTAAACTCACGTATGACCTAAGATATACGAATCATATATAGTCATTGAAATGAATGAATCGTAGTTAAATTGAAAATCCGATATCGGTTCGAGGTGAAGTATTTATTTTACAAAATACGGTATTGAAATATCTCTCTTTCCGTGATGGTGACAATTTGTTAATGTTTGTATTTAGTCCATATTGTCAATTTCCTTGAAAATATTAAAAGTAATATAATTTTATAATAATCCGTTTTATATTGAGTGTGGTGTATTTAAGTAATGGCTATTAATAATGTATACACATTTAGCTATCTGTGTTGTTTTAGATTTATAACTGACACATTTCTACTATTTAGATACTCTTTATAAATCAGTAAATTGTTATAGAAATTGATCATGTCCATCTCCATTGTATCGTCTCCATTCCACATGATATTGTCGAAATATATTGTGAACAATTTGGCACAAATGACAGCCACAACAAAGGTATTGAATTGATACATCTGTCACATATAGTATACGAATACGATTTTCGAATCGGTATCACCACAGCGTGTTCGATACAAGCTGTGGTTATACCGATTGAACCTAACATTACTTATATTTTTATGGTTTTCTCTGTCTGCCGTCGCTTTGTCGACTAGAGAACAATGATGGCAGGATTCGTATTAATTGCCGCTTTTGTATTGTATTGTGTCTTAATGAGTGAGCTATGTATCAATGTTATTCTTTTAATTAATTTATTAGTTATTATAGTTTAATTATTATTGTTAGTTACACTATGTCTCTTATCTTCACACAGTTAAGAGATGGTTTCACCGTAAGAAAAATAGTGCAATCGCTGATATTTTGGTGTTTTTAAATTCTTCTATTATTACAATTTTACTCGACTCGAAGAGCCGAGATTTACCAAAACAGCTATAACGTATACCCTTAATACAGTCATCTGCTCGGTTTTCATAATATAAGTATCAAAGAATAACAATAATATGCAAAAATAGTGTAGAAGAGATATAATTATAAACAGGAAGGTAACATCGGAGAACAAGACTTAGTATAATATAAAAAAAAATCAGTGGTGTATGTTAAATACAAAAAAAAAATAAGAATTTATGGCACACGGTCGCAGCGTCTTACATATATTTACATATTAATCAAACTGGTATTTAGGAGTCTTAAGTGGACACTATAGATAGTTGATAGGAATGTGACACTGGTGTTAACTAATGTCAAATATCCTTTGTAAAAATTATATCTGTTACCAGATGCTTTTAATCTATATATATTAGTATATTAGTGAAACTTATCTATTGTGTTGGTATGTATAAGCATAAAGGCGTTACCTTAGAATAGAAATGAAACAGAATCATACATTTTTATATACTTTCTTAAAAGTATGAAGAAATATCTAATTCTAGCATTCTTTGAATCATTTGTGTAACTTCAGTTTAGTTTTACCAATATACCAACATGTGTTGTTTCCCGCAGTCTATTAGTGAAAAAATATCGGTTCATTAAGTAACCTGTATTTAAACAGAATAAAAAAGGTGGACTGTTTAAAGATGTTCTAACAATAATATCATGTGCCATATTATTTTAACGAATATGAAATAAAGTTTGTTTTTAAGTAATTAATGTACACCTTCGAACCATTATTATAATTCAATATTGGCGTAATTAGAAACCAACACAGAGTCCATGTAGAATACTAGTTATCTAACTTAGTCTTTGTATTACCTGGAGATCATTAAGGTTATATTAAGGTTCAATTAATATGCTGCCAGAATGATTCAAATCTAATCGTCTAAAAAATATTTTCGGAAGCATGAGCGTAAAATAAAAATGTTTAGAGAAAATTTGAAATGAAATGTCCACCAGTTTTAACAAACACGTCGGTCGGTGTTTAAACAACGAGTAAACACCCATTGAGAGCTCATCATTTGTGACCTCATTCCTGTGGATAGATTTTTAATTGAAATGGTTTATAAAGTATAAAAGACAAAGAAAAGTTTTTTCGCGCTTTTTTTTTTGTTTTACAAGATGAAAAATATTTTTTTCGTCTTAACATTTCCAAGAAATTAAGTAAGTACAGGCGTTTAACTATTTATAATAAACATTTGTAATGATGAATTCTAAAAGTTTAAATTCAAAAACATATTTCGTCTTTTATGTAATTGTACTGGACCTCTTCAACATGACAATAAATATCTTTATTGTATCGAATTTTACCACAAGATAGAATACCGAGAAGTGTCATTTAGACAATGATAAATGGGTCTGACTTTGTTATCTCTAAAGATAAGTGTTCCGATTATTTGAGATGAAATCGATTTCTCCTATAATTACGGTACTCACAAAATATTTATCTATAGTCTGTAAGATAGATTAAATAATTTAAACAAACTATATTATTTCTTTGTTTAAATCTGCTTTAAATTGGTATTTTGTTTATAAAGCGATAACTAACATAATATGGACGATAAAATATACGTATATGTTAATAATTTATCGTTGCCGGTATTAATTTCATTTTAATCAAAATATCAAAATATGCCTGAGTAATAACGGAATCAGGAATATTTCAAAGTAAAAAATTAAAAACATTTAATTAAAAATTTTCTTTTATATTTGAAACACTGATGGAAATCCAAAAAAAAATCTTTTTCCTAAGTTATTACCTAGCTTGATAAAGACCAGAGATCCATTTACATAAAGGTATTTTCTAAATCGTCTCTCTAATGAATTCTACATATTTTTATAAACCAATGCACTCATTTATGATAAAAAATACAATGGTACTATAATTATTACGCAGTGATTATGTATGATCTGCATTTAATAGTGCGTTAAATTATAACAACTGAAAACTTAACAAACGAAGGAGAAGAATTCCAAGTATTTTTTGGATCTAAGATCCTTTAGACCCAATAAAAAGCCGTGTAAAAAATGTTTATTTCTTTTTCAACCAAAGAAGAAGTTAGAAGTTTAATAAATAATAAATAATGATCCCCGTAAAAATAAGGTATGTTTGAATTACACTGACACTAAGAAGGTATTATTAGAAACTGAAAAAAATATTTTTGTAAGAGAAATATGAGAAACAGCGCAATGTATAAAATGTGTTAAATTCGGTATAAATTTAACATCTGCTAAAAAGAAATAGTCTTCCATAAAATTAGGTTGTAACATTTTCAGAGCCTCTGTGGTACAATTACTTTGAACGAACTATAAAAAAGGGATAGCTTACTTCTAAGGTTTAAATTCGTATTTTAAAACTAGCTGTTGCCCTCGACTCTGTCTGTATAGACTGCAGAACTGCGTTACATATTGAAAACCCTAATTCAAAACATCCTACTGGAAGAAACATCGTTATTTACATTTTCTCTAGTTATCTAGAAGATACTTTTAATACTTTGCTACACCTTTTAAATGACACTTATAATTTGTTATAATAGTCGCAATCTGATGATAATTATATATATCTATTAGTTATAATGTATTTATAATATTGTAAAAGGTTTTTCAAATTGGTAAAGTAGTGCTAGAGATTACACTCAACATTAAACAAAAATTATTAAATACCTTAATAAAAATTATTAATACTACTCATCTTTTCAAATATTAGTATAAATGGATAATTGTTATATTTTTATCCTAACTTAACACTTCCCTTAATATCTAGAATATATATATAGGTATGAATTATTTCATTTTTTTCTACTTAATCTATCTTGTTACTTTTGAAAAATTTAATTAACAGCAAACATAAATTAAGAATTAATGGTTTATTAAGGAATAAACCAAAATATCTTAGTGACAGGACTTTGCTAGTGTGGTGCGGATTCCGTATTATCAGGATAGAAAAAGTTAACCCGTTTTAAAGATAAGCATGTTTAAAGAACAGAAATACTAGAGAAATGTGTTTGCGTTTGGATAACATGCAAATTAAATGAGTTGTATTCTACTAGTATTCCGTAACTAGCTGCTGCCAGCTACTTGCTCTGACCCATATAACACAGATAAAATTTTATTTCAGGGACATTGCTTAATCTCACTTGAATTCGTTGCACGTGTAGTTTCCTAGATTGCATCATTAAAATGTTCTACATACATTATGAGATTACTAAATTGTACT
Source organism: Melinaea marsaeus rileyi (assembly GCA_918358865.1). Lineage (NCBI taxonomy): Eukaryota > Metazoa > Arthropoda > Insecta > Lepidoptera > Nymphalidae > Melinaea > Melinaea marsaeus. Next base: position 3,265,396 of record OU911095.1, on the reverse strand, counting down.
TTAAGTTATTTTCACTTCATTTATAAATCAGCTCAATCCATAAAATGGCGGTAATTCCTTTAAACTTTAGATTTACTTCTACTTCAATTAAAAGTCTAAATGATTCAAGGTTATTTTAAGTCCAGAAAATTAGTTTTAATAAATTATTTACGAAATTATTTTTATTGCTTATTTAACATTAGAAATCCAATTTATGTCTGTTGATTTTACTTATTTTACTTAATATTTAAATGTGCTTATACAAAATAAGAAATATAGCAATCTCTCATATAACCTTTATAATACTCATATATTTTTTTATAATATTGAAATTAATGTAGAAAGTGTTGTAGCCGTTCGACTATAGCTCGCACTCGTTTGATGAGGACAATACCGCCCTTTTATAGAAGATAGGCTTGTAGTAGATAGGAGTACAATGAGTAAAAGAGCTGGATGCCCCATTTTTTACCTTCTTGTGACCTACTCACCTGTGATTACCTTTTTTTCCCCAAGAGTGACGACGCCTAATAATTAGAACTATTAGTTGTAATGGCGTAGACTTCAGATACTAAACATTTTTATAAAAAAAATGTGGTTTATATTACTGTGTAGGTAATATTTACGTAATATATTTATATTTTTCATATACTAAATTTAATATCTGCGTAATTTTAGATTTATAACTAACATACTGGAAAATATCGTAATCGAGCGATTTACCACTTGCTGACTCGTCACGAAATCTCCGAAACTATCTGTCCGATTAACTTATACATTTACGTATTTCTTCTTTTGTGACGTAGACATTCACCAAGGACGGATTTTACGGAATACCTAAAATTATCAAAATACCAAATTAGTCAATTCGCCTTATACTCGTAGCTACAGAGGTTTCATGATGAGTGTATAGATGGAAGTAAGAGTTACTATAGCAACGGTTACGATGCAATGGTTACCATAGCCTCAGTTACCATGACAATAGATACTATGACAAATGTTACCATAGCAACCAGAGTTTAGATGAGGTTGGGGGGAGGGGGAAGTTGAAATTTTATAATTAAAAATTGTCATAAATAAAAAATCAAGGACGTACAATTTTTTCGTGGTGTAGGCTTACTGGGGATCCCGCCACATTACATAACGGGAACGCATCCCAATAAACAGTACCTTATAGGTGACTTCTGTATATTCACTGGCATTATATTTCTCTATTTAAAATTTAAAAAAATTACACTTTTAAAATATAAATTAAATTTTTTTTCAATACAAGAAGTCTAAGTTCACATCGAAATTAATAGTGAGCCCAGCAAAGCGGGCGGGAATCAGCTACTTACATTACGTACACCGACCATTCACGTTCTACTCATCATTTTACGGGACTTTATTGAAATATTACATGCATAATTTGACAGTGAAACCCATATAAAAAAAATGGAAAATATTTTAACCAATCTAAAAAAATCTTTTAGAAAAAATTACCCAGAAATATTAGATATACTTGAAAAGGGTTTCTATATAACTGGATGATAAAAACTTCATATTTTTTAGTATTTTTTCCTAATGGGAATTTTAAATACAAAACTGTTTGTATTTTTTAACTTTAACCATATTAACCAATATTTAGTAACGAGATCTTGAGTAATTTGCTACAATTTGTAATGTTGTGTTGTTTGTTTGTTTTTGTAAATGTTTTTACAAAATACTCAAGTATATACTAAATAAATAGGCCATAAAATAAATCTACGGATATTAAAAAACTGCTAGTTATTACACTACATCTTCACTTTATAAAGACTATAGACAAATGACAGACCGTACCGTAATTCACAAGGAGATCGATTTTATCTCCAACGGTCTGAACACTTATCTCAGAGAACAAAGTGCGTCCCATTTATCATTGTCCAAATGACAGTACTCAGCGTTTTGTTCCTACTCGCGGCAAGGTTTAATACAATAAAGAAATTTATTGTCATGTTGATGAAGACTAGTAGGATTACTTTAAAAATATAATTTGTATTAATTAGTTCGCATATATTCAAGGAGTTTGACGTAAAAATATTAAGTACGTACGTACGTAGTCCGTACTATTCATAGTATAAGCTAGTAAATTAATTGTAGTTATTTTACTACCATAGTTACTTATTATGTGACACACAAAGTAATCGCGTAACTTTTGCTACGTTAAACTAATTTAATTTAAAGTTCTTCTCCACGTACATGGAAATGAGTCACGAGGTCACAAATCATGAGACTGCAATGTACGAGTATGTTTATTTATTCTTTAAACAGCGACGAGTTTTGGTGAAAGTTGGTGCATTTTACATTTTAAAAAAATCCCCACACATTCTAATTTTACATTGTATAAGTTTTCTCAAACAATAAAAAGCATTAACAGGTGTATCGTAAAAATGTTGTTAAGTGTATCAGTGTAGTAATTTATATGCATAATATAAAACTATTATGTAGCAAAAATAAAAAAAACATATATTTTGTTATTTATAACAGATATAGAGCCAACTTAGAAATATTAGTATAAAAAAAAGGAATTCTAATGAAAAATTCTCAATTGATATTTAGATATTATTTCTGCATAATCGGTTTTCTACTTAGATCAATCTATATCGTTTTATAATAGCTGAATAGGTATCACTCTCAGGTGTTGTAATTTTCTACGTTATATTATAATCTTAATTAACCTGCGATTATACACAGACCTAGTTATGGACATTATTCATTATGTCCCTTGTGCACATTTCTTGTTTACACCTAGATTAAGTCATGAGAATGCTTCATAGTTATACATAACTTACCGATAAACTTTTAAAACTATCTTGGTTTCATCTACAGTAGCTACATATTATTGTATTTTCCTTACAATAATATGCTATATAATATTATTGATAGTGAAGCCTAAAAGCCTACTAATTATTTAACTATTCTTAAATTCGATCAATCAATATTTTCTTGTGTTAACAGGAAAAGAAAAGATCTACAAGGTCAAAGAAAAAAGAAAGTGGATTAAACGAAGTAAGTTTATATTAATAATTCAAAGAAATTGATAGAATTAATATTCCTATAATACAAATAACACTGAGGAATCATCTCATAACATATTTACATATCTTTCCGAGTTGCGAATTAATAAGTATACGATTTTTGTTTTAATAGTTGTGACACTTTCAGTTCAGATCAGATTTAAACTCCAAAGTACCAGTTTGATTAATAACTAAACTTTAAGGGCTGCTGCGAACAGATGTCGTAAATTACTATATTTTTTTTCTTCTTGTAGTACAAAGATTGTTTTTGATTTAAATTACTGTACATTGTTGGTGTATTTAGCTATTCAAGTAAATAATAGCAAGATAATTATCACTGATATTAATATACTTTAAATAATAAAAGCATATTTAGTACACTAATATCTCCTCAGCCACAGCTAATACAAATTTAAATCTTTTTTACACTGACGTATCTTGACATCTTACCTACATAAGTCCAATTCGGGACGTGGGGTGACGAATTTTTATATATTTTCAGAGCATACGTGATAAAAGACTACGTGATGAAGATAAGTTATATAATATATAAACTATTTTAATTAATAAATCGAGTATAAAATACAATTTCGCCTATTAATATTCTCAGAGAGAAACGAATTAACACAAGCCACGATGATCAACATCGAACAGATAAAGGTATATTCAGTAACATTGCTAAATCTTGTTCGTCTACATTCAAGTTATAGTTTTTTTTATACCTCAATTATGAATCAGTTTATTATATGCCAAGAATACAGTAATTTGTGTTAATAATGAATTTAGTTAAGTTTCTATAACCAATAGTCACAATTGTTTTTTTTTCCATATGCTTCTTCTAATTCGTTATTAATCTTACCTCATATTTTCCATGTATTTTAAAGTTATTTCATTTAGTTTCCTAAATAAAGCCATCCGTACTGTTTCAGATTCTTTATATGTAATGAAATCCCCAAAACAGTTATTGTCATTTCTTGTGCAGGCTGTACTGCAATTACGAAACGTTGTTTCGGATAATACACTAAATTTGTAAAATAATACAGCTAAATATCCTCAAAAGCCATTCAGTTGACTTTGTATCAAAATTAAAAATGTATATTATTTCACTAACAAGTAAAATATTCTAGCGCTGTTAAACAAGTGGAAGTCATCAGATCGGAACAATCATATCATTAAAAAGAAACATTCTCTTCGTGCCTAAAAGATCCGGAGTTAGTTTCCGGAATAACCTGATAAACAGGATTTTTCGGTTCATTTGGAATGAACATATATGATACCTTTTTTTATATATGAATGTCGGACCCTTTGTAGCCTGCGCTTTAGAGTAAAAAGATAATGTAATTCAATGCTAACCATAATTCATAATCATTCCATAAATTAAAGCTTTACTAATAATTTATTATTATTCCAACGATTTCAAATATTAATTTAAATTTTAGCATAAATAAGAATATATTTATTTTAATTAAATGAAGTACAACACCGAGAAATATAATTAATAAGATCTTAATAAGATTATATTATTATTTAATGTTGTCCGACTTATTCATATTTCATTTTGAATATCTCTTTCCCTATAATTATATCGGTCCTAGTTAGATACACTTAAAAAAAAAGGCATTTCATAATGAGAGGGCGACATATGGAAATAGAACAGTTCTGTAGTTCAAATACACTCATATTTATTACAACAGGTAGTTTCCTCACCACCGTCAATGTCTCCTTTGTTAGGTTCGCTCCAACAGGTAGAGACACAACAAGCAGACAATATTGCAGATTTGATACACTGAAGGAAAATAATTAATTAGAATAATACTATTATCAAATATTTATAAGTATAAACATATTATATTCCCTATCTGTATATAAAATTTTTGTTTTTATTCCGTAAAATATAGTATAATAAAATTATCAAATATTTAGAATTCAGAATATAATTCATATTATGTGGTTAATTTTAAAATTTATTTGAGCATTAATAAAAATGAACATGGACATGATGGAATGGGATTTATTTATTTTATATCTTTATACTTATGATATAAATAAAATCAAAATCTAATTATTGTATTAGAAAAATAAAATTATCATTCCAGATACAAACTGTTTGAAAAGAATGTCAACAACACCACCGAATCGTGATTAGAAACGCGCCGGGAAGAAAAAAATAACTGATTTGCTATCAAAATTAAGTAAATAAGATAACACAAACAAAATGTAAAACAATATGAATCATCACTGACTCCATATGAGAGTAGGTGTGATATGTTGGTTATAATAACAATATAAGGTATCCAGGTGAGGTGAGAATGGTTTTTGGGTAGACCTCGAAGAATTCGGTCTGCCCATTCATTTGTCCCCTACTTTCGAATTTTGGAAAAATTTCTTCACAGGAGGTCTTCTTATGATCGCCTGAGTCCAAAATGACCATTGGTCAAAAAGTTTATATATATATATATATATATATATATATATGCGTGCGTGCTTCCAGATTCGACTTTTGTCAGCACGATAGCGGCCGCAGTTTCGCTCGGATCGCTTTCAAACTTTGCACAAAAATCAAACATCCAAAAATGAAGGTCAAGTTCGTTAACCAGAGAAATCTGGTTACAGGGGGCGCTAGGGCCTCACTTTTTCTGATTTCAGTTTTTCGACCATATCTTTGTCCCTATACAAAGGAGATCAATCGCATTCATATTATATGATGTCTTTGATAAATACCTATAACTAATGTAGATAAACCGAAAATCTAACTTCAATAACTTAGGGGTGGGGGTAAAAAAACCGAAAATTTTTGGAAAAAAAATCATAACTATTTTCTGATAAACATTCTTGCATCACAAGTATTTTTAATAGAAAGGTTATTTTTTACTCTAAATTTAAGTACCAAAAGTTTTTCCGTAAAAAGTACCGTTTCCGAGAAAAAAAATTAAAACCACTTTTAGCTTGTAAATTTTAGGTAGGTAAAACCACGGCAACTTTTTTCTGGTAAACATTCCCTCCTCGCAAATATTTTTAATAGAAAGGTTATTTTTTACCCTAAATTTAAGTTCCAAAAGTATTTCCAAAAAAGATACCTTTTCCAAGAAAAAAAATTAAAACCGCTTTTTGCTTGAAAATTTTTGATGTAAACAACGGCATCATGTCTTCTTCTTAGGTAGTGAGTTATATTTTAAACGAGTTACACACGAGGTCTACCCACGCGTGTCCCCCTGCGGGCACGGATTTTTTTATTATTAATTTAGTTTAGTTTATTGAGTTTAGAGCATTTTTCATGTTTATGAATTTAAATTTGGTTAAGTTAAGCCATTAAGACTGCAGCTGGTTTGAATACAAATGTTGGAACAGCAGAAAACTTCTTTTAAACTTTTATTTTATATTAATACAAGTTTATGTTAATTTTGTAAAAAAGCATTATACATTTACCGTATCGGATACGACACCGACAGATAATATTAATAAATAATGTAAACAATTTACTTCGGTCGCTTTACGCAGGGTCTAATGAGATTATATTTCGTTACGGACGGAACAGCGGTCTCTTTTTAATAATATTATACTTATATTATTTTCTGTATTTTACACTTAATTTACTTTTTGTTAGATTGTATAAATATTATGAAGAATAAATGAAACATGAATATAAGTATCGTTTTGGTGAAGTTCATCATGATATAATAGATTGTATAATGAAATATGTTTTATACAAAAAGTAAGGTTTTCAAATAAAGATTTAGGGTTTTGTATGAATCTTATTCTCTTTATGCTTTATATTTATATTACAAATGTATATATTGTGATTATTTTTGTATTCATAATAGCCAAAATAAGAATTTATAAGATTTTTTAATGTAAAGTATGAGGTGTTATACATAGAAACTCTAATATCTGAAACTACCTACCGATATAAGTCTATATATATATCCCACAACTGAAAAAAGATTAAATTATGAACATGTTATATATTTTAAATTATTATTGGGTGTCGTTACCCTAAAGATTTTAATTTTTAATTAAATGTTAGCTATTATAAAATATTTTTTTTAATCTCTCATATAAAAGGACATAAATTATTTTTTGTTACCGCCTCGTGGCTCGTAAATCTACGGTTTTTTGTGATATTCAAATTGCCTACGAAGAATAATTAATAATCTGTTTTATATATTTTCATACTTAATAGGATATTCTGTATAATTTATAAAATATATTGATGATATAATATGTTTTATAATTTATTTTCCTATAACATTTATTAACCCATTTTTAAAAAATCGATATTTTATAATTTAATTGAAACTAATTCATTATCTTCATATACATTACATTGTTGGAATAATTTGTGTGTAAGTAAATATAAAAATATAAACGAATCATCACTTAAAAGACATCGTCTGTGACTGCATTATAAATAGTATTTTCAGCTTGTAACGGATTGGAATATTTGATAAAATTATATTTATATTACTAAAATAGAAAATGCAAAAGCCACAAAGTAATTACTTAAGGGCGGTCGGAGGGAAGACAAAACCTCCATTTAAGCATTTTCGGGAACTAATTTTATTGAAAGCCGTGTAATATCGGGAATGAAAAGGGGTAATATTATAAACCTACGTTTCTTCAATACACGCGTTATTATAGATAAACAGCGAGTTTTTTTTATAGTGCTAGGTCTGTCTGTAGAAACAAATTAAATCAACAGAGGTGTATTGCAAGAATGCAAAATTTAAAATAATTTATAAACTATTGTAATAAAGTATAGTAGTCATATTTGGAGAACAATATTGTCATATGCTGGGTATTATGATACACATTTATTCTATATGTAGCTTAATTGAGTTTTATTATTTTACCCTCAATTTTATTTTGTTGTCGAGTGACCTCAATTTTTATAATACTGTCATTACTCTTGTCTGCTCTTAAATTAAAGTAAAAAGGGAATTAAAGCGTATATCTAACTAAATAAATATATATATATATATATATAAATTACTGAGAAAATCCGTTATAAAATGTTTTAGTGTTAGTAGGTCCTACTCTAATCATAACAATTATTAGAACCATATAGTTTGTATATGTTGTAGTTATTCCAAGTAGAATTTATTGATTGCCATAATTGTCAATAGTGTTAGAAGTTACGTTAGCCATCAGCTACATATCCATATAAAACCAAAATATATAACCACGTTAGTGGCTATAAAGGTCAATGAAATATTGCATTATACATTGCATTGTTCCTCGGAAATGTACGTCTTCATAACTATGTATGATATCAATATGTCCGTCAGCAACATTGAAATATTATAGAATTATCCTAATGGATGGAAAATAGCGATTTAATATTTATAGTTGACTATTTTCAACAAAATACCTTTCATAAAAAACTGCTCCTTCGTTAATGTTAGTGACCCATGCAACAAGGGTTTGATTTAATGAATAAATCAAGCTCTGTAGGTTAGTTCATTGGTACTGAATAAATAAACTCCAGAAAGTTCCAAGTGAGAAACTACTGGAATGAGAAAATCGGTCTTCACAATTTCACAATCTATGACGGCAAAAGACTGAATTATCGATTGCAGGCTTATTGTTAGAAATGAAAAGAGATAAAATGACCATCAAAGTTGTAAAACTTGTTAACAAAACAGAGTTTTTTATTAGATTATATGAAAATAAAATAAATATAAAAATATAATGTTTGTATTTTTAATTGAATATTACGTATAATTCATAGTGAATAATATTTTGTCTATGTTGTATAATTAATATTTCATATTTGATTTATATAAAGCCATAAGAAATAAATGTATATGAATCGTAAAATACTTTTCTTCACGGATCAGTTGAATATTGTATATGTACATGTAAATAATATAAAAATAGTCTAAGAACGCACACGCTGCGTTTCTGGGGTTAGAAAGTATTATTTTTTCTATGATGAGAAACTCACGAAGAAACAAAAGGATTTAGAAAAGAAAATGTAATTCTTCGATAAAATTCTTCGAAAAATAAATGTATATTCTAGGTTAGAAACTTAAAGTAAAAGATAAGTTTTCAGAAATTATTCCCAGTATTAGAAGAAACCTGTTAAGAACCTTTCTTTTACTAACTAAAACATATTGAGATGTAAATTTAAACAGGGTTTTTAGAATCTTGTTAATTAACAGTTTTTTCAACGCTTTCTTCTCACGTCTTGTAAATAGCACCCTAATGACTGTTCTCATTTCAGAAATATCATCAACTGTTTAATACTATCGTTTAATTTTATAATAAAATATACTGTTTCTCTTAATTTCTTCAACTATCTATTAATAAGCTGGGAGGAGGAGGAGGGAGCAAAAGAGGAAAATTTTTATTGCCTTTTACAAAATAGATCTATACATAATTATAATTTACATCCCTAATGTTAATTATATTTATATTAATATATTTAAACCAAATATTAAAAAAAAATTTAAGGTACCTTAGGTACTTCAGAATCTAAACCACACTTCTATACGACAATTTATGACTTGTTTTAAAGAAACATCATTGTAGTATGACGAACAGATAGTATGATTTCTTGAGATGTATTTTCTATTGAAAGCTTTAGTGTACTTAAAAAAAGCTATTACTAAAATAATTCAATTTTTTCCTCTACAAAAAATTTCATGTAATTTTTTTTCTGAAGATAAAAATCTCTAACAGTTATCTTATAATTATCAGTTATTTCTTTTAGTCATTTAAAAACATATTATTATATTAATATGGCTGTCATATGTATAGATTTCAAGATGAATAATTAATGTTAATTTCATAAATGTATTCATTCAATAATATCTAGGGTGATGGATAATATTCAATAACAAGGTAATTTATAAGCGTCGGCTCTTCTACTTAACATAGAAATATGTATGTAAATTGATCCGACCTCATTAATAGCGCTTAGCAATATGTTGAACGGCAATATTAAGACTTCTTATATATACCAAAATAACAGATATATTTAACTAGTAAATAAGGTATTTTAAAATACTCATTAACAATTAAACCAAACATAACATGAAAATAAAGTATACAAATTCATTATTTATTTCTGGTTAAATCGATTCTCTTTCTGCAGCGTCCGTCATAATGGTTAATCAATAATATTTACTGTACATGTAATATCACTAGACCAAATACAATTGTAGCGACCTTATTGTTCTAATAAGTACCATTTGTAACAAATTAGACAAACAACACAATCATTAATTGCATGTACTATACATTAATTACATTAGAAATACGACAGTTGTAGGTCAATAACGACACTTGTACTTTATTTCTTAATATATATACACTTTAGGCTTGAGAATCATTTGCAATCAAATTGTATTGGTATTATTTTCTAAAGAATAAGTCAAGGCACCAGATGTAGTAGCCTATATGGTTACAAAAGTTCCTTCGGAGTGTAGGTAGCTTTGCCTTTGTTAAATAAACACAATATAACTGTCAGTCATGAACACTGTTTTAAAAAGGTTAATATTGGCACGTTTATTAAAGTACTAGAAAGAAAAATAGTAGAACTTAAAACACTTTAAACTTGAGATGAATTAGAAAAGTATTTTATATTCTCTTTTTTTAAGCCGTAATTTAATTAAGCAGTTAAGAATCTTGGCAATAGTAGCAGGTTACCAGGCTTTTTATTTTAATTTTTAGATTCAGTTCTAAAGTAATTTTATATGAGATACATTTAAATATGAAAAAAATCCTTTATAGATTTTGTTTTACAAAATTAATTATTTTTGTAATTTTAGCACAATATTATTAAAACCATAAGAAGAATTTAAGTAAACTTTGATTATTATATAATTAGACCATAATTAAAATTCACTTCCTCAATATTATAAAACAAGTGATAAAAATATTTGTCTGAATTGATACACCACACTGAAGTAGGTTATCAGAGTCAGATAGTACCGACTGGAGGCACAGTAGGGATTCCTTCCGCAGCTACAAGTATCCTGAGGTGACAGCGCTAGATTTTTTATAAAGGATCACACACCACTCTACCCTACTACCGGTTATGACGTAATAGAAATGACCTGTTATTTTGAATAAAAGAATAAAAATGATTTAATTATATTCCGTAATTTATAGTTATAATAATGATATAATACTTATTATTTCTTAATTTAGGCCACATTTTTGACTATTAAACCTCTTATTCAATCAAAATTTTTGAACATCTCACAAGTTAATACAACATCTATTTATCTATATCTATTTCACATTTAGTGAATGCTTGAATATCTCTAGTGTTTGTTTTTTTCTTATTATGTTTGTCAGAAGTAAACATAAGCGCAATAGCTCTTTACAAAGCTGAGCTGAGGTCAAGCTTATATAAAATAAGACATGAATGGTTTGTATCCATCATTTAGTTTCAAGCTATCAGAACAACATAACAATATCTAAATAAATACTAGAAAGGATTATTTTTAGCAATTTGAAGATGAAAATAATAATTAAGAAATACCGAAGAAATAATTTAATTAACACAAATAAAAGTATGCTTTAGTAATAAAAATAGTATTAATTTAGATGTTAAATAAAATAAATGACTTATTTATGAATACATTATGAAAAAACTAATGGGAAAAAATTGTAAAAATAAAAATTTGGTTTGAAATGTTCTTTTAAAATGGTAAATGAAATTTTGTATTAAAATAATACCATCTAGAACTATTGTAAAAAAATTATACATATTTTTAAAAAGATTTCTGTTTGTATTTCTTTCCGCTCGCATCATCTCGGTTTCATTACTAAAGTCTTTTCTCCTAAAAATGTCTCACAGAATAAAAAATGTCTCTTAGCAATAAAAGCACCTTTACATACTCTATGTACTGTTGTTACAATGAAATCTGCCAGTGTATTTAATGTACGAGTAGTATAATAAATAGTAAGTTACTTATCTATCTATTTCATTAATACAGATATGTATTTCAATGTTTCTTTTAAAAACTACTTTTTTCTTAATTGCTTTTAACTTCCTCACCAAAACCATAAAATTAAACAATGTTGGCTTCCTAAACTTTTAGGACAAACCACGCTCCGACCTACAATAACAACCCAGATAATAATATAATAACTTTTATATTGTAGCGCTAAAAATACACAAAGGTATATTTAACAAAGAAGGTTCGTTCAAATTCATTTTAAAATCAAATTCGCTACTTGGTGATGGGTTCGCAAAGGCTAATTGTATTACATAAATTGCATTATGTGTATTTATAAAATATAGTATGGCTTACAATAAATAAGTTTTATGATTGATCGAGTCATTCATACAATATCTATAGATGTAGGTAACTTTTCACTATTGTGAGAACTCGCTATGTTTTTTAAGAAGCAGTTTTAAAAATTCGGAATCGAAACAGTATAAGTGTATGCCTAAACATTTGAAATCTATTATAATGTTACAAAAATATGTATTAAAATATCTTTCGTTAAAACGCTCTCGATAAGGTATCTTTGAATTAATGAAAACTAGAAATTTATTCCTTATTCAAAAACTCTCCAAAAACAGAAAAGTGTACTTTTTGTTTCAGTTTTAAGACTTTTACGTCAAAACTACTTCTAGATTGTAGCACTCATCATTAACTAAAATCATAACAGTAACAGAGAATAACTAGTTGCAAAATGTTAATATGAAAACAAAATTATAAAAGTTATGGGTTCTTTATGATATTAAAACTATTACATACGTATGCATATTTTTATTTGTCATATATTTTTTTATATTCAACTTAAATTCAAAATATGTTATAAAATATAAACATAATTCGCATAAGAGATAAGACATAACATTTAAGAAAATATCAGGAAATACTTATTAACAAACACACATAATAAGATAAACAGATAAGTTCTTACTGTAGTTACAATTTGATCATGAGTGCTTATCTTTAATTACATCTTTAAGTATATATACGAGTATGTAGTCTATTTGGTACTTTCTCTTAAAATCGTAACTAGTGACATACTCTTCGTATATACAAAGTCCTAAAACCTACTTACTTTAATGATTTTAAAGATAGTACATTCAATGTTATTATACAATTCACAGGAAGTAATATATTTTTTTGTTTATACTAATTTTCATAATAAAGCTTAGCACTGACCATCAATAATTACTAAGCAAATGATATTTAATACTTATATATATTTATACTATAAACCGTAGCATGCGTACGTTCTATCACATTGAGACCTGAAATAAAACCAACACTGTATAATTCGTTCATTCATTCAATATTTCGTAAATATTAAAAAAACACATTTTCTGATTTCACATTCGCTAAGCTATACACAACTTATAACTATTAAAAGACAGTTATAGCTACTTTCGCACGTGCATATTTTGGCATCACACTTTTAGACTAGAATAAAATCACGCATTTATGTATATTTCATCTTTGCCACACGGATAGTCTTTGGGAGGTAATTTGAAACTGTCTCTCAAGTAGGAGAAGCGATGAAAGTTATAGAAGTACTCCGTTCCATCGGGAGAGTATTGGGGGTAGAGGGTGTAAGCGGGGAACTCGAATTCCGACGAGGAGTCCGCGAGGGCGTTGCGCGCGAACTCCTCTTTATATCGTCACGACTGCTCTCTATAAGCCTGTTGTTTCGTACATTTTTCCTTCAGGATGTAGCAGAGTGCAATAGCTATAAGCACTGCTATCGCAATCGCCATACTTATACTAATCCAGATTATTTCTTCGTTGATCCCACTCGTCGACTTCCCTGGAAGCCATTCGAAATGTTAAATAATTATTTTTATTATTTGTTAAAAACTAGATTCACAAAAAAGTTTTTATTAGGACAAGGTTATTAATTTATCATCGTGTTATTCCTTATTCACGAACGAAATTTACCAAATACTTTATAATTACTACCGTTTGGCTGTTGCTATAAAGATTCATTTAATCTTGTCAAAAGGCTGTAAAATGGCTAAGATAGTTACTTTGAATCGTTAAATATGACTCCGGGGAAGACTTAAGGTGCCACCGAACATTTTCTGGACCACATTTTCTTTAAAACCATATCATACTTAAAATGAAAATGGGTTAAGAGAAAAAAATAATAGTGTAAATAAATAAAATTTTGTTTTTTTGTTCGTTTATTAATACATAGATATATTAAGTGATTTTATTTTATAAATTAAATTTAGATGTGTTTAAATCAAATTATTTACAAAGCCTATAAATGGACTATTACTATGAATTAAAATTAAAGAAATTATTAATTTCTAAGTCCCATCTGGCCGAGATGAGTGGTGACGTCATGTCATATCATAACACGACAAGGTAAGACACGACACGACATTATATGACCCAACACGACAAAGACAAGTTCCGCCATGAGGACACGGTAGTTCTTAATGCCTTAATATACATACATACATATTACTATACTCTCACCTCCCATTTTGTTTGAGTAACCGCCCATCTTGCCCGCGACCCTGGCGGAGACGCCGCCCACCGCTACCAGCACTAGGGCTCCGGTCCGCAAAGATATGCCACCTTTGGGAAAAGTGATTAAATTAAACAAAATTTGAATACCTTAACGTGTTACAATTACCTACTATATAAATATATTTCAAGTAAACACAATACAAAAATACATTTTATTTGTAATAAAAATCGTAGAAATTGATATCGAAAATATTAATTGTTGCGAAAGAAATGGAATGTAAATAAAGATAATTGTGTTTTTTGCAACCCTAACACCTTTTTCAATCTCAATTTACCCAGGTGTAAATATTGTTAATGGAAATATTTTTAATTGGGCCTGGAATTGTAACGATTGTCTGCCAGCTGCTCGTTTTATAAAGAAAACTCTTCGCCTATTTCAAGTATTTGTTATGAGATCTTACTATTTATTTTTTAATTGAAAAATCTACGGAGGCCTCTTTTGTCCCCAAAACAGAATAATTATAATAATCACTTTGACAAGACAAATTAGCGGTATCAAAGATATAATATAAATTATTGGATGTTTTTAATGTTTAGAACGTGATGTTTGTATTATTTTAATGATTTAAAGTAAAATTTAATTTACAAATCTAAGACATATATACGAGGGTCAAACTGAAAGTTTTTAGAACTGGCCACTTAAAAGCATTATATTAAAAAAAATAGTGTAAATTTTGAAAATAGAACTCTTTACCAATATTATTGAGTGTACATTTCATTCATTTGTCATTTGTTTTACGATTTGGCGGCAAATTGAAAATTGTATATGCACGTCAGAATGAATTTAAGCCGAGAAAATTTTCGTGCAATGATTTTTTATGACTTTCGATGTCATTTAAGTCAACAAGAAAGTTATGATAGACTTCGATTGGTTTTTCACGATGAAGCCCCATCTCGTGCCACAGTTTACAACTGGTTTAATGAATTCAAACGTGGTCAAACTAATCTCACGGATGATTTGCGTGAGGGACGGCCTTCTACTGCGACGACTGTAGATAACATCAGTGTTGTGCGGCGTATGATAGAGACTGACAAAAGAGTGACCTATCAGCAGATTCGGACAAGTCTAGGCATATGTATGAGTCAAGTGCACAAAATCCTCCATGAACATTTAGCGGTCAGGAAGCTTTGTGCCCGCTGGATACCGCATAATTTGACCGAGGCTCAAAAACTCCGCCGTGTTGATTGGTGCCGAGAAATGATCCAAAAATTTAACGGAGGTGGCTCAAATGCTGTGTTCGACATACTAACGGGTGATGAAAGCTGGATTTACTGTTATGATCCGGAAACCAAAATACAGTCTGCTCAGTGGGTGTTTCCTTCCGAAGAGTTGCCAACTAAAGTGAAGAGAGGTCGAAGTGTTGGAAAAAAGATGGTGGCCTCGTTCTTCGGAAAGACAGGTCATTACGCGACAGTGGTCTTAGAGGATCAGAAAACGGTTAATGCAGAGTGGTATACTAACAATTGTTTGCCACTTGTCTTGGAAAAAGTTCGAGAGAAACGACCTCGCCGTAGGATCCTCCTTCATCACGACAATGCCTCGTCGCACACCGCCAGGCAAACGATCGACTATTTGGTGACCTCAGACGTGGAATTACTGGGTCACCCGCCGTATAGCCCCGACCTCGCACCCTGCGATTTTTATTTATTTCCGAAAATAAAAGAAAAACTTCGAGGAAAACGTTTTATAGACGCCGAAGAAGCAGTGGCTGCGTTTCAAAACGCCGTCGAAGAGACCCCTAAGGCCGAGTGGGCAAGGTGCTTTTCTCAATGGTTCCATCGAATGCAGCGATGTATTGATGTAAATGGACGCTATTTTGAAAAGTTACAATAAAACTAATAACTTGCTAGAATGCTTAGTTTTTGATTTTCTAAGAACTTTCAGTTTGACCCTCGTATTACTTATGATATATATTATGTACTTACGGATTAACACTGCCATGGTGATAATGTTGCTATTCCCGGTCGCGATTGGAATTACACTTCTGGTTACATCACTCCTAACATTCTTTAGCTTCTGGAATAAGAAAATATGTAATTGACGCTTTCTATAAATGTCGATTTTATATTTTACTTGGTTCTCATTTCCAATCAGAAAACATTTATATTATATTAACTTACCAGAATTTATTGTTTAAAATATTTTTTTATCTATAAAAATATAATCAATCTTTTGTTTTTGTTTTGTGTTTTTTAAAGATGATTGATTACACTTAATAAATATGTACAGATATACCTACAAGTTAAAATATATTTTGGGGCAGATCTATTCTTATATTATTATAGGAAAGTGGGTTGATGATGTCCTGTATAAAAGTTTTTTTAGACAACTGACAACAACAACTCTGTTTTAAGAATTCAACATTTCAATTGTTTTACCAAAATTAGAAGTAAAACGAATTATTTTATCCATAAATTAATAGTATAGTAGTATGGTGAATAGACAATTTATGAGGCTCGTATTGAGTATTTTGAATAAAATTTCTAACATTCAAACATCTGGTTGAAGCAAGGAGAAAGTCTATAATCAAGGCTTTGTTTTGGTTCCGGAGAAAAAACCGGCCTAAATCTTTGAACAGCCAAGGAAGTATCATCTTTTTCTCGAACTAATAAAAGGCTCGTTTAAGGCCCTTGTGTGTATCTGTTCAACTCCAAAAATTTCTAATAATCTACTATCCAATACACTGTTGGTGTCAATACACCATATTAAACAATATTAGTGACCCCGATTGCTGATATACGGTAACTGCTTTATATAATAACCTTAGCATAACATTTAACATTAAACATCAATTATATTTTATTGGCATTAGCAAACATTGATAAGAAAGATATATTGTTCCTTATTATCTTAATTTATACAAATTTAACTGCTCTACACGTGTTCCATAACCCTAGATTTAATGTGTAACTTTCAAAATTGAATTAAGTCTAAACTTTAATCGCACCCGAAAAGCTGCCAGTTTTTAAAGCTTCCGAAAGTTAGCCATACTTTTTAACTAGTTAATGTTTTGCAATGTTAAAAGTCTTTGTTTATCTTCTAAATTGCACGCGGTTCTGGTTGAGATAAAGTTTTAATAAAGCATGAAAGTTCTCCAAAGCAGTTAATCGAATTTATAAAACAAAAAATATTAATAAAGCAATGGTACTCGTGATGATGAATTTTTGATCTTATCTGTCTACAATAAAATACTTAAGTCAGCATGCTGGTGCATTACGTTGGAAAACTTGAAGTTTTCATTAAAAAAAGGAAAAACTGATTAAGTTACACTTAAAATGCAGTTAAATGAACTGTACTATAATAACTATAAAACGAACGAATCTATGTGTACATTTTATGTACTTATACTTTATAGCTAGTGATGATGGAGAAGGGAGGGCAATGAAGGCAGACTAATTAATTTTCATTGTGACATCTACATCGTTATTCTATGGCGTGTTAGAGGTATTAGTGAGGATATCAAAAGAGACCTAATAGATATCACCTATGACGGGAATGCCTGATTTAATAAAAATATATATTACAATATATAGATTGCAATACTTAAAAAAAAAACTTTTATTTTAGATTAGAAGTTATTAAGAATAAATGTAACATGAAGTTAGGAATTCATTTCACTGCAGCTTTAGAAAGCCGGATTAAATTACTTCCTTTTGAGAAGGAAACTTCCGCATAGCTTGCAAGAGAACTGCATTTGCATTTTTCAAATTTTCAGAGTTCCTTATGCACAACGCACACAGCGAACAGGAGAATCTCCTGTTCTTTTGAAACCATTAAAAAAGATTAAAGACTTTGTATACATTTTATCTCAAAGAATTATATATATATATATATATATATATATATATATATATATAATTTTATTTACAATATTTATCGCTGTTTATGACATGGATAGTAATTATAATTCAATCACTAGAATATTATTTGCTCAAATACTTAGTTAAGGCTACCTCAGGAGTCAAAGATTCATTTTCAAGTCGATTGAATCTATCGTTCCACAAAGACGAAAAGCTTCTTATAAAGCAAAGTCTTCAAAATGTTACCAAATAATCAATTTGTTTTATTTATATATTTTTACATTGTAAGTGCTTAGGTAAATTAATTTGATTTTAGCTCGAAGAAGCCGGATATCAAGCAGGCTGCGCCCTTCCTGTTGACGAGAGAAACTTCTCCGTTCTTTGGAACGTAAAGCAATTACAATTTTCTACATCTACTCGTACATATAAGCAAAATGGACTCAGAATGACGTCCTAGTCATTTGAAACCTAATAAATAACTTTACGATTTTCTATAACTTTAAAAATCCTTTACTAATCAAAAGTACAAGATACAAATATATAAAAAAATCACAAACCTTTAATGTATCGTTCTATCACTGGAGCGATATTTGCTCAAATCATTAGGTTAGACTATGACAAACTTAAGATTTATTTTCAAGTCGATTGACTCTGTCCTGATGATGACCCACCTAAGACGCAAAGCCTCTTACAGAAGGAAGCCTTCAAAATGTAACCAAATATTACATTTGTTTGATTTGTCTAAAGAAAAAATCTTTAAAAGTTTTTCATTTTGGAATAAATAGTCTATTAATAATATCAATTATAATAAATGTCAATTTATCGAAAATACACTTAATACGAGGTAACAAATGCAACAAATGGTTAATATTACAAAATAAAGTACATTAACTAAGCATTCGACTGGTCGCCATTATCGTTAATTGAAGCGCGGTTGTTGTTGCTGCATTTTTAATTAAATGTAATTGAATTTACAATACCTCAATGGCAAAACAGTTTACATTATTAATTTGCACAAATCTTGATTACACACACAATGCAATAAATTTATCACTATATTAACAATGAAAATAAAATTTAATATATTTTACTTTGATGTAATTATTAGAATTAACATTTCTAAGATATAACATATGTATGGATGACCAGAATAAAATTTACAATAACATTAACTACCAAATGAATCTTATAATAAAATATAAAGACAGACAATGGTAAAATGGTAATGGTATTGGTAAATTATTCCTAACCTAAAGTTTTTCATAATTACTATTCTACTACTATAGTGAATTGACATTGTCGTCTTGTCGCTTGTCTTAACTATACAAACTACTTACCCAAAGTGACTTGTCGTTGAACTGAGAGCTTTGAACAAATAACTTCAATTTATCTTACAGTTACTATTACCGGTTTTTGTTGTTGTTTTAATTTAAAAATTTCAAAAAGCAAAGAAATCTTTCAAACGCAAAAGTAAATTCATAATAAAAACTCGGATAAATTCCAATGTTAAATTATCTTTTCAAAATCGTCTTTTATCAGTTAATGTCTTGATTCACGCTCAAATTGCCTCCAGATGTTCATATTGAAAGATTGATATTGAATCCATTAGAGATCAAAAATATTTTTATTGGTCTTTGTCCGAAACATTTTTTTAAAGAGAATAAATGTATAATTTATATTATATAAACGAATGATGTTACATAAATTAATATTATTATTAATTTTTTTTCCTATTTAACTTAATTGTAATGAAAAAGAGATAAGTTACTCGTACATAAACTGTTAATGTCTCTCTAAATCTCCTTACAATTAAATAGATAAGGTCGGTGGTCATTTCCAGTATTTTAATAAAGAGAATTATCCAACTGTAGAAAGATAGCGTTTTATCGACACTGTTTATTAACTCATCAGTGTCTAGAAATTATAAGATTATATATTGAATATATTATATTTTAATTTTATTTTAATTTTAATTATACCTTATATGTCAAATTATTATTTTTTAATTCAGATAGTACCGCACTACAAGTATAGTTGAATAATTTTAGTAATATTTATTATAACTTATGTCTAAACTGATATTACACTTTAATTAAATAATTAGCACATAAATTTTATTGAAGAATTAATAATTTAATATAATAAGAGCAATGTAAAGTTCATTGATTCGCAAGTGAAAGTTATTCATTAAACCCTGAACGTAATTACATACTGGTTTTCGAATACAGAATATTCCATTAATCTAATCTCTATATCTCTATTTATATAACCGCGGATGTTAATATGTATCCCTTACACAACGAATATTTTTATATATACATTTTATAATTTTAATATATTTGATTATTGCATTTATTAACAACTAGATATATCCGGCGACTTCATTCGTCTCTCCCTTCATATCTTCACGCTCAAACCACAAACAATTTATCAACATTCAAAATTACTAAATAGTCATACTTTTCTTACTTCAAATATAACAAAGTGAAATAAATTTTACACAATACATCTTGACCACTGTAAAGGACAGTCAGTACATGCGTGGGACAGTTGATAAATGACATAACTTTTATTATAGGGTCATTTATAAGCGGTCGCTGTTTTCGTGATCCGTTAAATGGGACCGACGAAACTAATAGTATGAATTTGTTAGACTTCAACACGAAATATATATAAGGTCATAAAAAAAACTGGTACAACATCAATTGTTTATCAAAGTATTATTAACGTTTTTTGTATTATAAAGATACTTCAGATCAGATAATAAATATATACACAATATATACAAAAAATCTAATTAATTGAGTTTTAAAAACTTATTTTAAATCAGTACAAAGATTATCATCAAAAAGCCTCACTAAAGAAATTTGAAGGTTAACTTGGAATGTTTCTTTTTCTTGCGATACTTTATCATTCACTCAGACACTAATACGGCAATTTGTGATAAATGTTACAAAAGACGATAAATAAATTACACATAATGCTACGTTTATACACTGTGTTGAAAAAGCAGTAAAGAAAAATCTTTTAATTATAAATGGATGTAACGAATATGGACCGATCTCATTCTATCCAAAATAATATATAAAGTAGGTTTAGTTTTTGTTTATATTATACGTTTCTAATTATTTATCTTGTTAATAAAAAACTATACTTTTATTGACCACCAATATATTGTAAAGAATTTAATATATTATTCATAAAAAAATATATCCCAATTTAAATAATAAAGCTTAATCTAGTTTCAAAAAATAAACTATTTATCCTACATTTCCCAGTTGGAAATTGACTATTTAATTATCAAATAAGATATTTATATATAAAAAACATAATTTAAACCACATATTATAAATGTTGTACTAATTACTAACGTAATATGTAAATTCAATTACCAATTCAACGCCAAAGTGCCTACAGATTGGGATTTAATCCTTTAATCCACATTATCCTGGACACTGGCAATAAAATTGCTGATTCCGGGACAGATCACATAAATCACACTGCACATTTTTGTCCGGAAAAATTTGAAGCGTCAAATATATACTTCGATACCATTATGATTCCGTAGAAGTTGTTTGGGAAAATTACGAGAAGCGGAGAGAAGCGTTCTGCGCGCAGTCCGGGATAGCACTGGCGACCGTGTCCCGGGTCCCGCCGCGCCCAACCCTGGATTTGTCGAAGTGTTGAGATATTCTTGTTTTCACCCCGACTTTTATATTCAACGCTCGCACTTCAGACCCTTAATACTCCGTGACATGATTAAACTTCGTTAAAACGATTGTGCATGAGTAATATTTTAAAATGATTTCGTCTTAAACATATGAAAATAAAAATACAGTAAAAATATATATCTAATTTGAAATTTTTGTTTAATTTATGATTTACTTTATTTTAACGAATAGTGAGATTACAAATAGTGATGTGTTTTATTTACTAAATATATAGAATATATGTTTTTAAATTTTTCATTCATTTATGTGAGTTTTGTTTTTAATTAATTTTTATTTTCATGTCTGTATTTTCCTTTTAATTGTTTTATTTTTAATATTAAATAAGTAGAAAACGGTAGAAGAATGCATGTAGTCTGAATACTATAAAAAACTTTCATAATAAGGTTACGGATGAAACAAATACATTAGTGATTAGGAATAAAAAAGTTTGACCTAGAATACCTAACTCGTGTATAAAACTTGCTGCCGACACACACTCAATACAATTGATAGAAAACAATGGAATTATTTTATTTTATAAGTCTAGTCTATTGCAATAATTGTAGTTACAAAATAGTCTCGAGAATAATATAGTAATAATTAGGATATTATTTAAAAATATAAGTCACAACTGTCGGAATTGACCACGGGTTACGTTATACATAGCGGCAGTCAGACTGTCGACTATAATAAGAGTGAGATAACATGTGTTCGATAGAAATGTTCTACATGTTGGGCATGTTTCGTGTATCTGACGTGAGCTTGTTTATATAACTGTTTTTAGGATTCATTAATTAATATTCGAGTACAGACACAATAGCTTAGTTAGCAGAGCGACGAGGGCAGAACGCTAGAGGTTCAAGTTTCGAATTCGGATGTAAATGTATTTGAAAAAAATCCGTGCCCGCAGGGGGACACGCGTGGGTAGACCTCGTGTGTAACTCATTTAAAATATAACTCACAACCTAAGAATAATACATGATGCCGTTGTTTACATCAAAAATTTTCAAGCAAAAAGCGGTTTTAATTTTTTTTCTCGGAAAAGGTATCTTTTTTGGAAATACTTTTGGTACTTAAATTTAGAGTAAAAAATAACCTTTCTATTAAAAATATTTGCGAGGCGGGAATGTTTACCAGAAAAAAGTTGCCGTGGTTTTACCTACCTAAAATTTACAAGCTAAAAGTGGTTTTATTTTTTTTTCTCGGAAACTGTACCTTTTACGGAAAAACTTTTGGTACCTAAATTTAGAGTAAAAAATAACCTTTCTATTAAAAATACTTGTGATGCACGAATATTTACCAGAAAAAAGTTATGATTTTTTTTCCAAAAATTTTCGGTTTTTTTACCCCCACCCCTAAGTTATTGAAGTTAGGTTTTCGGTTTATTTACATTAGTTATAGGTATTTATCAAAGACATCATATAATATGAACGCGATTGATCTCCTTTGTATAGGGACAAAGTTATGGTCGAAAAACTGAAATCAGAAAAAGTGAGGTCCTAGCGCCCCCTGTGACCGGATTTCTCTGGTTAACAAACTTGACCTTCATTTTTGGATGGTTGATTTTTGTGCAAAGTTTGAAAGAGATCCGAGCGAAACTGCGGCCGCTATCGTGCTGACAAAAGTCGAATCTGGACGCACGCACTCATATATATATATATATATATATATATAAACTTTTTGACCAATGGTCATTTCGGACTCAGGCGGTCATAAGAAGACCTCCTGTGAAGAAATTTTTCCAAAATTCGAAAGTAGGGGACAAATGAATGGGCAGACCGAATTCTTCGAGGTCTACCCAAAATCCGTGCCCGCAGGGGGACACGCGTGGGTAGACCTCGTGTGTAACTCGTTTAAAATATAACTCACTACCTAAGAATAATACATGATGCCGTTGTTTACATCAAAAATTTTCAAGCAAAAAGCGGTTTTAATTTTTTTTCTCGGAAAAGGTATCTTTTTTGGAAATACTTTTGGTACTTAAATTTAGAGTAAAAAATAACCTTTCTATTAAAAATATTTGCGAGGAGGGAATGTTTACCAGAAAAAAGTTGTCGTGGTTTTACCTACCTAAAATTTACAAGCTAAAAGTGGTTTTAATTTTTTTTTTTCGGAAACGGTACCTTTTACGGAAAAACTTTTGGTACCTAAATTTAGAGTAAAAAAATAACCTTTCTATTAAAAATACTTGTGATGCAAGAATGTTTACCAGAAAAAAAGTTTTGTTTTTTTTTCCAAAAATTTTCGGTTTTTTTACCCCCACCCCTAAGTTATTGAAGTTAGGTTTTCGGTTTATCTACATTAGTTATAGGTATTTATCAAAGACATCATATAATATGAACGCGATTGATCTCCTTTGTATAGGGACAAAGTTATGGCCGAAAAACTGAAATCAGAAAAAGTGAGGCCCTAGCGCCCCCTGTGACCGGATTTCTCTGGTTAACGAACTTGACCTTCATTTTTGGATGGTTGATTTTTGTGCAAAGTTTGAAAGCGATCCGAGCGAAACTGCGGCCGCTATCGTGCTGACAAAAGTCGAATCTGGACGCACGCACGCATATATATATATATATATATATATATATATAAACTTTTTGACCAATGGTCATTTCGGACTCAGGCGGTCATAAGAAGACCTCCTGTGAAGAAATTTTTCCAAAATTCGAAAGTAGGGGACAAATGAATGGGCAGACCGAATTCTTCGAGGTCTACCCAAAAAATAGTTATATCAAGTGAAGTAAGTTAAAATGATATTCATCATGGCTAACATTTTTAAAAAGTTTAATAAACTTATACCTCTTTTTTTATTTAGATAAAATAAGCCTTAAACTTATAGACAAAATGTTTTGTTTTATAAAAAATACATTGTTTAAATATGAAAATAATATACTCGTATGTTCTAACGACTTCAGAATGACAACCAAACATATTACATATCAAGACTTATTTTACCAGAATCAAAGTTATCGCCCTGTAGACATTTATATTAAATATTCATAAGACAAATCTAAGAAATATAGTCTGAGCGTGATATGAAGTGCCGTAAATTACTTTAGTTCTAAACAATTCAAAATAGCTTCTGAAATAATAAATTATGTTTTCAAATGTATTTTTGAAAGAAATAATCGTCTTTAGTGTGTATATTTTAACTTTATGTTATTTTAAACCTTCGGTTTTACGTTAAGTTATCATTATTATAAAGTGAAAGTGAAACTTGTAGAGTTATGGTTCTTGTTGTACCATATTGCGTGCTGACCTCTGGTGATCGAGTACAAAATTAAAATAATTTTCTTTAGTTTAAGACTGAGTCGTATAACCTTGAGAGACTTATATAAATATACAATTAAAATACATTTAATAAACCTAAACGTCAACTAGATTCCTAATATCTAGTTGGACAACAGTATAAAATCGGAGATATTCCGGTAGTAGGTTCAATTGTATGAATTCTGTTCTTTTCAAGAACTTTATTCGACTTTGTTGTCATTATGGTTCTCTTGAATTTATTTATAAATAATATTTTATCTCGTTATCAAAATTTGATCTTGAATTATCAGGTCTCCAGCTCAGTTAGGACTATTAAGAAAATATGATTGAAATTTTCTATCAGTGTTTTACTTAGTTTAGAAGATCTTTTAAATTTATATTACACCAGGAGGATGCTATAACATAATTCGGGAATATACATTTTTTTATTAATAATAATATTTATGACATTTGTTTTTTTCTCTTCGTTGAAGCTTCACAGTAATATTATATCATAGCAAAAGTAAGTAAAAGAAAATGTCTTTAATTTATATTTAATTATTTCAATACAAGATGCTTACAATATATTTTATCTGATACTTTTATCCACTCCTTGAATCACTTCAAATATATCATTTTGAATGTTCTATTCCATTCATCAGATTTGTATCTTTTGAACGATCCCAACCACACTCCATTTCTTAAGTTGAAAATTTGCAGTCTTCTATTTATATGCAAATTTCAAGATTCAAGCCATTTTCATTAGGTATTTGAATCAAACTTGGCAGATATTCAAAAACTGCAGAAAGATTTATGATATTTATATATTAATGGCATTATAGGATCACTTCTTATTCTCAACTGTAATACAGTCAAATGGATAACGTTTTAAAATTAAGGTATATTTAACACAATTATATTAGAGTATATTTATAAGGACAGTCTGTAATAAAGTTTTGTGAGATACTTAGTCCTATTTATTGAGGTCCTATTTACTCAATAAACGCTGAGTCAAACGTTTGGCGAAGTGCCTTCTTCCTTTCATCTCATTTTGTTTTTTATTTAACCAAATATGTTTGTATAACAAATACTAATATCTCGTAGTCGTAACTCCAGACATGACGACTAGTCTGTGTCTGGACATTAATAAAGCTTTATTTTTCCGCAACAAATCCATCGCCATTTAAAATTGTTATTGATTTCTTTCTTTTTCCTTATCAGTTGAAGCAAATTAAGTAATGGTAATATATTCATAGGGACTATAAACAACATAGCGGGAATTGAGTAATATGGGAAATAATAATTATTCGTTTTTTTACAACAATTATAAAACAAAACAGTTTTAGACAAATAATAATATCTTTATTTTAGATTCTATGCGGGAAGTAGGTACTGCAGTGATCTAATCTTCCTAATTCTCTGATGTTGCTTATGACCGTGATGCTGGTAATAGCTTCATGATTAATTTTGTTAAACCATGTTATTATTTAGGCGATGATTGGAAACATGAGATAATTTTTTTTTTTTAATATTACAAATGTATAAAAGTTAAATTTGGAATACGTAAAATGTATGAAATACATTTTTTTAATAATGGTTTTTATTAATAAAAGCAGTTTTTTTTTATTTCCTACTTTTTAACAAGATATTAATGAAAAATTCTTGCAAAATATTTTTTCATTTTATAACATACCGATTTTGAAAGATTTATCAGAATTATTTGTAAAATTAAATAATAATTAAATTTAATAATAAATAATACAAAAGAAAACTCAATGTACTAATGATAATATATGCCAATTTTCACATCAAAGCGTAATTACCGGTATGTAATCAAAGCAGCTCCCGAGGGCTTACTGTAGAAAGTTGTTCTTTGAACTGGAAAACTATTTAACCTACAAATATAGTACAATAACTAAATTTAACCCTTCCTTAAATATAATGTTTTTTGATTTGTCTTTTGTACAAATAAGAATTTTTAAACTCTCAGGAGTCGTTTAAATCCTTTAACACCTGTAGATATATTGAACTAGAATGACTTCATCCTGAATAGAAAAAATTAATTTGTTTAAAATACGTTTTAAGTTTAAAATTTCATGATATGGGAAATAGGAGGCAAATGTTCAAATTTCATCGAATTCTCAACTTTTTCAAATAATTTTCAACTTAATACCTAATTATAGAAGTAGTAAAATAATTACGGGGTAAATAATTTTGGTAAAAACTAAAGTTCACTGATAATACTAAGCTTAATCTTGATATTTATGAGGATTTATTTCTTTTAAAGGTCCTTTCAAGCCTTTCATGACCTTGGTTTCCCACACAGCAGTAAACGAGTAATAAATTTTGGTACGTTTTAGTAACAAACACCTCCTACTGAAGACTACTTAAATTCAAATATATAGCTAGCTATATTTTATATTTAAATATACTATTTATATTTTATTTAACATGTACTCGTACTTGTTATTTTGTTTGACTTACGTACATTTTTGGTTTCAAGTAGACATTGTTATTTAAAATATTATTTATTCAAAGTCAACGTTTATTTATTAAAACAATAAAACTGAGACAATATCTATAATATAACAACATTTATAGAATAAGAAAGTGAATAAAATAAGTATTTTATTAATCAAATAAACATATAGTATAAAACGTATATGTTTTTTTTTATTGAAGCTTGTAAAGTATTTAATTCACAAGCAATTTCGTTTTAGTTATTGCGCTCTGCAGCTCTTTACTGACGTGTATCAGAAATATCACGTTTTAATGGAAGTGTCATTACTTACATTTTAGTATTTCATATTATATTATTTTATGTTCTTTTCTATTATTTTGTACTTATCTTTTCATTATTTACTTAAAAAATAATAATATAAATAAATAAAAGAATATTATGTTCCCAATGGATTGCTTTCACTACTGATAGAAAGTTGTAGAATTTGTTCTTGTTACAAAAATTTAAAAAAGCATTGTTTTACAAATAAAACGGGTCAATATTTTTATACTTGAATATAGTGCAATTGTAATAGCATTATCAGAATTAATTTTATTAACGAGATATGATTTGTAGTTAAATATTTAATTAATAGTATTTTTATGAATTTGTAACGTATTATATTTTTATTTATTATATATATATATTAAAAGTATCTTAAGTAGGTTTAGGTATGAATTTTATTCTAAATCTTAATCTTTTTATGATTTGTTTTATATTACAAAAAATATAGTTTATGTTGAATGCGTTGTTACAATATATTTATATTTATTTATTTAGCTTCACGCTATATCCCTTACGGGGTAGCCAGAGACAACGGAACGCCAAACGCTACGGTCCCTGCATACCTTTTTCGCCTCGGCCACAGACATCAACCTCTTCATACATGCCCTCCGAGGGGTTCTCATGCTTTTTACGTGACCTTCCTCCAGTATCATAGATACTGTGTTTTCGAAGGTCACTCGAGGCCTCCCCCTGTCTCTCTTACCGCTTACTTTTCCTATATAAATCTTTTTTACCATTCTTTCATCACTCATTCGTTCGACGTGCCCAAACCACCTGAGCACGTTTTTCTTCATTCTCACCGTGACATCTTCGCTAGTACCTGCCATTCTGTGGATCTCTTCATTGCAGATTCGATCAGCTAGACTGACTCCGCATATTCTGCAAAGAGATCGCATCTCCACAGCATTCATCTTTCTTACATTCTTCATCTCTGTTACCCACGTTTTTTGTAACAAAAATCGAAATAAATAAAAAAAATATTGATTAGATTTTTTATGTAAAGTAACAGGTCTTATATATTTCTATATATAAAACCTAAATTCTAGTTTCAGGTAGTAGAGATTCTTCTCTACTATCTGAAAGTAGATTATAATATAAAAACGTGTAGGACATGTTCCACAGCTGGTCAAAACAAATTATATAAAATATGCTTAACCTACCACACAAATCAGCCGGAGAGCAGTCCCAGAATCTGACAAATTTAAATTAAACAAATTAAAATGGGATAAAGATAAGAATACAGAAGCTGCGTGTGTTATCATTGACTACTTTCATCGAATGTTATAAAATAAATAAATTTTACTGTGATAATAAGTTATTTGTCAATGGAACTTGAAACTTAATTACTGTTAGGTGTTGTTACCCTAAAGACTTTAATTTTTAATTAATTTATAGCTGTTATAAAATACATTTTTAAATCTTCAGTATGAAAAAATATAAATTATTTTTTGCTTACCGCTTGCGTTGCTCGTAAATTTACGGATTTTTTATGTGGTATTCAAATTGCCTACGAAGAATAATTAACAATCTTTTTATATAAAATTTTATATTTAATTGGTCGTCTCTGTATAAATTATAAGAGTTTGATATTAAAAAGCTTGATTATTAATATGATTTATTAATTAAAACAAATTTATTCAATACTTTGTATTATATTCAATATTATGATAAACCTAAGTTTTTTCAATACCCGCGTTATTTTAGATAAACACCGAGTTCTTTCTATTTTGTAGTTCTAGGTCTGTTTGTAGAAACATATTAAAACCACATACAGGAATGCATAATTTCACATAATTGGTAAACTAAAATATTATAGAAGTTATATTGTTGAGAATAATATTGTAACATGGAATACAATATTTAATGGGATTTTATTATAATAACCTCTATTTTGTTGCCAAGGGACCAATTTATTATTCGGCCATTATTAGCGCTCTTGTCCACTCGCAAATTAAAGTTAAATATGAACTAGGGCGTATTTAGCGACAAAATACATTTATAAATAATATAGAAATATTCTAAGAAAATCTGTTATTAGATATTTTAATATTATCAGGTTCTACATAAACCATAACAATTATTAGAATCTTATCATTTATATAACATTATGGTATAGTTATTCCTAGTAGGGATTCCGAAATACCATCATTGTCAAGTGTTAGAAGTAACTTTGGTCGTCAAATACACATAGAGAAATTTAAGATATATATACATTCCATGGTTCGTCTGAAATCTAATCCATCATGAATTCATCATCATGGTTCATCTTCATTCATAACTATGTATGATAATAATACGCAGCCGACACCAATATTGAAATATTATAGAATCAAGGATTGTCCTAATAGATACAGGCGATTTAATATTTATTATTGACGTCTTATTACATAGAACACTTTCATACAAACTACTACTTCGTAAAGTTTAATGAACCAGACATCAATTGTTACTTCAAACTTAAATAAACCCAGTTCTATTCAGATTTTAACAGGAATGCTTTAAGAATTGTATTTTTAACTCTAAAATAAAGGTTTTTCTAATAATAATTATTAAAATATAGTTTCCGGTTTTTGGATCTTGTAATACCTGTCTAATTATAGAAATATACAATATACAATACAACATACAAATAGCACTAATATTCAACATATATTATATTTATTCTACAATTCTATGATTGTAAATATCGCTTAATTAACCATCATTAATTATTGCGAAAACAAAGGCTTAATTTAATGATTAAATCGAGTTCATTACGTTTGTTTATTCGTACCAATAAATTTTAAAGCAATAATATTATTTCAATAGCAATATATAAACTCCAGAAAGTTCCAAGTGAGAAATTCTTGGATAGAGGAAATAGGTCTTCACAATCTATGGGGGAAAAGTTAGTATTATGGATTGCAGTTTTATTGTTGGAATTAAACTGAAATTAAACTGCTATTGATTTTGTAAAATGAAAATCAAAGCAGTATTCTGTAATTGTTTATAAATATATATAATAAATATTATATTTCTTTTATTAATTGAATATTAAGTGCAATTCACATTGAAAAGATACAAGTTCCTATGCGAAACAAAATATGAATCAAATCTATAGTAAAATACTTTTAAGATCTAATCCAATCAATTTTGCATATGTTCACTTATATTTATATATGCTTATAAATATATTCACATATATACGCAAAAGTTATCCTAATTAGAAACCTATGAATGCATATTCTAACCCCGGGAGATCAGGGAGAATTTTTATTTGCTACAAAGTAACATTGTTTTAACATATAAAAATAAACATCTTCAAATTAAATTTAATAAAAAAAAAATACAGATGTTTGGAAATGTCCATAAAGGAGAATATCTCTGAAATAGGTTCCAATCGAATACGAGACCTGACAGGAATTTACGTGTATATATATATATATATATATATATATATATATATATATATATATATATATATATATATATATATATATATAAACGTATATATTTATATACAGACGTTTGGACGGCAATATTAAGACAGTATCACTTCTCATTTGTACCATCATTACAGATATGCTTATCTAGTACATAAGGTATTACAGATTATACATCACTTAAGCCACTAAAAATAATAAAGAGTTTACTTACTAAAATAATAAAACATAACATGAAAATAAAGTATACAAATTCATCATTTATTTCTGTGTAAATCAATTATCTTTCTGAAGCATCCGTCATAATTATTAATCAAATATATATGTCGATAAATAATTGTACTAATAAATTAGACAAAAGACACCATCATAACTACGATCAGATATACATTAATTATGTTTGACTTTCGAGACAGTTATATAAATTAAGAAATAATATGTCTCGTATTTGAATTTATAATAATTAGGTTTTATAATTTTCACTCAGTTAAACTGTTTCAGTATTATTTATTAAGAAGTTTGAGGAAATCAATCATTATCAAGTCTCTCTGTGGGTTTAAATTTGGTACATTAATAAAAGCAACGATATTTAGTATACTACTAGTATAAAACACACTATAGTCAATAAAAACTTCGTTTATGTTTCATTTTTTTTTAAAGTTTACAATATTTTCTACTTTTTGAATCTACGCGCTGTGTTATTTAGATAGTTTTATGTGTCAATACTCATAAGCGCCAGTCCATTAATGAGAGTAATCCACAGATAGAAAAACTGACAGTATTTATTGAATTCAATATTTGGCCAAAGTTTTCATTTCAATGGATAATCCCAATAGAAAAACCTACTGAAAATTCTATTAAAAATATTCAGAATAAAAATTAAATTGTGTATACTGACTGACACACATCCTATGCTTGCTTGAAACATATTTATATATTATATCTTTGATATTACACACCTCTGATTCCTTGATATTAAGTTGTAGCGACTATTGGTGGTAGAACTAGAAACAAGGGCTGTGACACCTTCGTCACTTTACCAATGTTGTTAGGTGTTTTATGGTGGTGGTGGATGGTTTATGAACTCATGTATATTATTACTCATTTATAACAAAAAAATTTTGTTGCCTATAAACATATGAGTTCATAAACCATCTTTATACTAAACGCTTGAATATCACAAATATATATTGTTTTTCTACCATATTTGTCGGAAGTAAACATAAGTGCAATAGCTCTTTACAAAGCTGAGCTGAGGTCAAGCTTAAATAAAACAAGACAGAATTGTTTGTATCCATCATTCAGCCTCAAGCCATCATAACAACATAACAATATCTAAAAAAAAAATACTAGAAAGGCTTATATTTATAAAATTTGAATATGAAGATGATGAATAATAATGAAGAAATACAGAAGTAATAATTTAGCTAAATCAAATGAAATATGACTGCTTTAGTCGGCATAAAAAATATCATGTTAGATAAAATAAAAGCCATATTTATTGCTAAATCATAAATAAACAAATACACACTAATAAGGCAAATTTGAAAATTAAGAAAAAAAAAAGTATTAAACAGTTTTTTTTTATATTTCTTTCTGCTGGCATATCCCGGTATTTACTAAACTCCTTCCTCCTAAAAAATGTCTCGCAGAATAAAAAATGTCTCTTAGAAATAAGACCGCCTTTACATACACATATGTATAGTGATTATAATGAAATCTGCTAGTTTTGATATAATTTAGTAAATAGTTCAATACTGATCTATCTCACTCACATAGATATTTATTTCAAAGTGTCTTATTTAATTTAGTACCAACTCTGACAGTGTTGAACTACTTTTTCGTGAAATGTTGTAACTTCCTCACCAAAGCCATAAAATTAAACAATGTTGGCTTTCTAAACTTTTAGGATAAACCACTCTCCGACCTACAATAACAACCCAGATAATAATATAATAACTTTTATAATATAACGCTAAAAATACATAAATGTGTATTTAACAAATAATGAGCTTTCAAATTCATCTTAAAATCAAATCCACTATTTGGTAATAGTTTCGCGAAGGATAGTTGTATTAAATAAATTTCATTTTGAGTATTTGTAGAATGTAACGAGGTAAACAATAGAAGTGTTAAGATTCGTAGAATCATTCGTATAATATTTAGAAATTCAGAATTTTTTCCACGATTTGCTATTTAGAATGAAGCAGTTTTAAAAATTCGAAACTAAAAGAGTTTCAATGTCTATTTTTTAAGTTTCAAATGAGTCATAAAGTTTTTTCCAAATCCTCCAACATTGTCTATACTTTATGATTAGCAAGTTCTATAAAAATTATAAAATATAAAGTGCATTTTTATTCATTCATATCATTCAGTTTTAATTATTCATATTTACTCTACGTTAAATCAATAATAATAAGTTTACTGTATTCCAACTCTTGATATTGTATTGTATGAATGCATGTATGGAACCTATGATATAAATAAAATATTTTATAAAATACTTATTTTATTAAAGTGCTTTCATAATATTTTTTAAGACAGTATTCTCTTTGAGATAGATATCTTCAATATATAAAAACTAGAAATTTATTTTTAGTGAACGAAATCTCCAAAAAAACAAGGATAATATATTTTTAGGTTTCAGTTTTCAAGTCTTTTACATCCAATCTATTCTTAGATTATAGCAAGAATAATTAAATAAAATCATGCAAAACAAAATATATCAATTAAATACAAAAACAGAATTTATAAAAGTTATGGGTTCTTTATGATATTAAAACTATTTCATATGTATGCATATTTTTATTATAGTCATATATTGTTTTTATCTTTAAATTATATCATTTTCAAAATATGTTATAAACATAATTCAAATGAGAGATAAGATATAAAATTTAAGAAAATTCAGCAAATACTTATTAACAATAACAAATAATAAGATAAACTAATAATAAAAGATAAGTTCTTACTGTAATTACAATTTGATAATGAGTACTTAATTCTCTTTAATTACATAAAGAGTCTATTTGGTACTTTCTCTTAAATTCGTAACTAGTGACATTTTCTTCGTATATACAAAATCCTAAAACCTACTTACTTTAATGATTTTAAAGATATTACATTCAATGTTATTATACCATTCACAGGAAGTAATATAATTTTTTGTTTATACTAAGATTCATAATAAAGCATAGCACTGACCATCAATAATTACTAAGCAAATGATATTTATATATAAATATATAAACGCGGTATATGTTTTTTGGTTTTTAAAGTAACCTAAGTTAGGTACTCCTTATAAGATCAGTTATCCGCCCCTGAAAGTCCTGTTAAAGTAGGTCCAGCCATTTCAGACACTAACCGGAATAAGTAAACACAGACAGACAGAAAATTTTAAAAATTGATATTTTTATTAAAGTTGAATAGTAAAGATGTTAATTTGGAATTACAAAAAGACATAATTTTTTTGATATATATAATAAACCGTCAAATACATTCGTTCTGTCACAGCGTGGATCCTAATAATAAAAAACTGTATAATTCGTTCATTAATTAAATATTTCGTAAACATAAAACAGCACATCTTTAGATTTCACATTCGCTAAGCTATACATAACTTATAACTATTAAAAGACAATTATAGCTACTTTCGCATGTGCATATTTAGGCAACATACTTTTTTACACTAGAATAAAAATCACGCATTTATATATATTTCATCTTTGCCGCACGGATAGTCTTTGGGAGGTAATTTGAAACTGTCTCTCAAGTAGGAGAAGCGATGAAAGTTATAGAAGTATTCCGTTCCATCGGGAGAGTATTGGGGGTAGAGGGTGTAAGCGGGGAACTCGAATTCCGACGAGGAGTCCGCGAGGGCGTTCCGTGCGAACTCCTCTTTATATCGTCACGACTGCTCTCTATAAGCCTGTTGTTTCGTACATTTTTCCTTCAGGATATAGCAGAGTGCAATAGCTATAAGCACGGCTATCGCAATCGCCATACTTATACTAATCCAGATTATTTCTTCATTGATCCCACTCGTCGACTTCCCTGGAAGCCATTCGAATTGTTAAACGTTTATTTTTATTATTTGTTAAAAACTAAATTCACAGAATATGTTCTTATTAGAACAAAGCTTTTAATATATCATGGTATTTCCTTAAATTACTACCATTTGGCTGTTGCTATAAAGGTTTATTTAATCTTATCAAAAGACAAAGATAGTTGCTTTGAATCGTTAAATATGACTCCGAGTAAAACTACAGGTACAACTTAACATTTTCTGGATCTCATTTTCTTGAAAACCCCTTTAAAATAACAATTGGTTAATAAATAGGTTAAGAGAAAAAATAATAGTGTAATTAAATAAACAGCTGCATACTGAATTTTGTTTATTTGTTTGTTTATTAATGTATAGTTTTCATTTTCATTTTGGATTTGATTTAGCTCTTTTTGCAACATCATGTGCAAGATAATATATATTTCAAAATATAAGAGTTAAAATACACAGATATATTAAGTGATTTTAGTTTATGAATTTCGTTTAGATGCCTTTAAATCAAAATAGAGAGCTTATAAATAGACTATTACTATGAATTAAAGAAATACTTTATGGAAAAATATAAATTTCTAAACCCCATTAGGCAGAGATGAGTAGTGATATTATGTCATATTATGACACGACAAGACAAGAGAGGACACGACATTAAAAGACCCGACACGATAAAGTAATACAAGGCCCGGCATGAGGACAGGGTTGTTCTTAATGCCTTAACATGTATAATACTATACTCTCACCTCCCATTTTGTTTGAGTAACCGCCCATCTTGCCCGCGACCCTGGCGGAGACGGGGCCTACCGCAACCAGTACTAGGGCTCCGGTCCGCAAACATATTCCACCTTTGGGAAAAGACTAATTTTAACAAAATGATTGAATGAATTGAATTTCATCGCGCTACATATTGCAACATAGAAAACTCATTACTCTAATGTGTTTCAAAATACAGAAATACATTTTATCTGAAAAATAAATTAGTTGTTGCGAAAGAAATGGAATGTAAATAAAGATAATTACTTTTTTGCAACCCTAACAACTTTTTCAATCTCAATTTACCCAGGTGTAAATATTTGTAATGGAAATGTTTTTAATTGGGCCTGGAATTTTAACGATTGTCTGCCAGCAGCCTATTTAATAAAGAAAACTCTTCGCCTATCTGAAGTATTTGTTATAAGATCTTACTTTTTATGTTTAATTTAAAAATCTACGAAGGCCTCTTTTGTCCACGAAACAGGCTAATTATAGAGATGTAATTATTCACCTTGACAGAACAATTCAGGGGTATCAGAGAAATAATAAGGTATCGGATGCTTTTAATGTTAGAAAAAAGTTGTTTAGAACGTGCTGCTTTTACTGTATATGTAAAATTTGATTAACAAATCTAAGACATATCAATTACTTATGTAATATATTATGTACTTACGGATTAACACTGCCATGGTGATAATGTAGCTATTACCGGTCGCGTTTGGAATTACACTTCTGGTTACATCACACCTAACATTCTTTAGCTTCTGGAATAAGAAAAGATATAATCAATGCGTTCTATAAAAGCTAATTTTAAATGTTGAATTAAAGTAGCTAGTTTCCTATTAGAAAATATTTAAATGTTATTGAACAGAAGAATGCCGTTTAAAATATTTTTAATATAAGAAAATCTATTCAAGCCCCATGAAACTTGTTTAAAGACATTATGATATATATTCTTCTAGCTATATTATTTAGATCAATATTGTACACTTAAAGAATATGTACAAAGATGCCTACGAGTTATAATATATACTGGGGCAGTTCTATTCTTATATCATTATAGTAAAGAGATTTGGCTGGTTTCCTGCATTAAATTTTGTTTAACAACTGACAATAACAACCTTATTTTAACATTTAAATATTTTAATCGTTTTACCAAAATTTGAACATGATCTCATTGATGATTACTTGATAAATATGTAAAGTTGCTAACTTTACTAATCATATCCAATATTTCTTATCTATCCGGCCACTGGGGCTAAGACCCGAAACTAACCAATGTAAGCATGAGAACATTTTAACCAAACACTTATAGTAAATTCTAACATCTGGTTGAATAAAGTAGAAGGTCCGTAATCAAGGCGTTATATTACTTCTGGAGAAAAAATAGGCCTCCTTTAAGTCAAACAACAGGCTTGATGGTACCATCCTTTTCTGGAGCTAATAAAAGGCTCCTTTAAAGCCCTTGTGTATATCTGTTGAACTTCCAAGAGTTTCTACTAAACTGCTATCCATAAATGATATGTTTTGATTCTGGATACATCAATACACTGCTAGTGTATTGATTAGTGACCCCGATTGCTGATTTGAGATAAGTACGTAACTACTTTACATAATAGCCATTATTGTTTAAAATTATCACAAATTTCGATTATTCATTGATGCACATAAAATGACTAAACGACTATTAAAAAAATAACATTCAACATTAAGAATTGATTATACTTTATCGGCATTAGCAAACATTAGTAAGAAAGATATATTTTTCCTTACTATCTTATTTAATTTAACTGCTCAATATGTGTTCCTAATTAAATATTATTCAGTTATATATCAATTTAGTACTAGTCTTAATGTCCAGTCTATTTGTAAAAAATAAAGCTAAACCCTGGATTTAATGTATTACTTTCAAAATCCTATCATGTTAAACTTTAATAGCACCGTGAAAACTGCCAGTTTTTAAAGCTTCCGAAAGTTAGCAACACTTTTTTTTTAGTTTATTTATTCTACAGCGACATCTAAGAGGTATTGGTACGGATATCAAAAGAAACTTAATAAATGTCACCTACGACGGAATCTCTGGGGATACAGTCGAGTCTTGTGTTGATCAATTTAAATTGTATATTTTATAAATATATATTGCCTTATTTATTCATAGATATGAATATTTAAATTAATTCTTTTATATTTTATTCGAGACTAGAAGATTTTATTTTATTTTATTATTTATAACAACATTTAAAAACCTTTGTGGATATTAAGTTTTGTATGTTCATATTTTCAAAGTTTTCGTGCATAACGCACAAAACCTTCAGAAAGTTCTACTGCTCTGTTGAAATGCATATAAAAAAGTTAATGACTTTGCATAAATTTCATCTTAAACTTCACTATAATTCAAATACGAAATTCAGAACGAGTATACTAAAGAATTTCGCTTTAAAATGTATCTCATTTTATATATAATATGTATAGCTGTATATAACCTGGGCAGTGTTTATAATTAAATAACTAGAACATTATTTGCTCAAATAATCGGGATCTTAAGTTTCATTTTCAAGTCGATTGAGTCTGTTGTACCATAAAAGACGCAAAGCCTCTTATAAATAAAAGCCTCATAAATATATCTCAATATTTCAATTGTTTCATTCATTTTACGAAGTGGGATAAAAAATGTTTTAAAAGTTATAATGTTTCCGAATAAATAGTTTATTAAAAACATTTAAATTATAATAAATGAATATCGCTTCAACGAAATTACACTTAATTCAAAATAACAAATGCAATCGATTAATAATGTTACAAAATAAATTTACATTTGCTGAGCCGTCGACTCTTCGCCATTATCGTCAACTGACGTACGAGTTTGCATTGCTGCAATTTAATTAAATATAATTGAAGTAACAATACCTCATTGGTAAAATAGTTTCAAGTAATTAATTTATATAAATTCTGACTATACTCACAACGCAAGCAGTTTATCAGTATGTTAACAACGAAAATAACACATAAAAAAATAAATAACAAAATATTGTGTTCTTAATTATCAGAGATAACATTCGTTTTTTCGAGAAATTTTTGTAATAAAATATTTAAACAATAACAAAGAATAAAAATAAGAAATTATTCGTTACCCAAAGTTTTTCACTGACCCTTAATTGACCAAACGATACAAAGTTCTACAAAAATAAAACTTTTATAAACTTCTTCTTCATCTCTTCCTAAAGTAAACTCTATTAGGACAAGTTAAC
The DNA here is from genome assembly GCA_918358865.1 of Melinaea marsaeus rileyi. NCBI lineage: Eukaryota > Metazoa > Arthropoda > Insecta > Lepidoptera > Nymphalidae > Melinaea > Melinaea marsaeus. Next base: position 3,225,871 of record OU911095.1, on the reverse strand, counting down.
TTATTTTAGGATAATATTTCTTTAGGTCCACAACAACCACATAAGATAAAAGTTTCACATTTACAATAGTACGAGTACATAACTGTGTTTATTTTTGGTTAATAGTCAAAATATAAATATTTTGATACCTTCAATTTCTAAATATTTTAACAAAAATCGTGTATAAAATGGCACAGCATAATAAATAAATTAAGAAGTTTAATGTTTTTTAAAATCAAAAAAAAATTTGTCCTGTATATCTTTACGTTTATTTTAAAACGCTAACAAAAATGATATATTTCTGCATAGTATTTTAGTATTTGTGTATACATAATACTATTATATTCCTATAGTGAATTGACATTGTCATCTTGTCGCTTGTCTTAACTATACAAAGTACTTACCCAAAGTGACTTGACGTTGAACTAAGAGCTTTGAACAAATAGCTTCAATTTATCTTACAGGTATTTTGTTTTTGTTTTAATCAAAGAATTTCGTGATAAAGGTTTCAAAAAGCAAACAAGCCATACAAACGCAAAAGAGAATTCATAATAAATACTCGGATAAATTCCAATGTTAAATTATCTTTTCAAAATCGTCTTTTATCAATTAATGTCTTGATTCACGCTCAAATTGCCTCCAGATGTTCATATTGAAAGATTGATATTAAACTAATTTAAGAAATCAAAATATTTTTCTTGGTATTTTTCTGTAAAATTTCTTTAAAAATAAATGTTTAATTCACATTATATAACCGAATGATGTATTTCGAAACTCCTTACAATTAAATAGACAAGGTCAGCGTTAATTTTCCAGTATTTTAAAAGCGATAATTATCCTGCATGAAGATAGCGTTCTAACGACACTGCTAACAGTCTTATAAACTCAAGAGACTCTAGAAGTTTTAAGTCTGTATTTAAACTTATGTCAAATTAAAATATTTTTATTTCCGACATAGCACATTATATAAATAATTGTAGTAATTTTTATTATAACTTATATCTAAAATTGATATTGCACTTTAATAAAATAATTAGCAAATTATTTTTAATAATTTAATATAATAAAGGCGATGTAAATAGTAATGATTCGCACGTGAAAGGTATTATTACCTCCTGAATGTAATTATAGTAGGTTGGTTTTGGTATACGGAATATTCAATTAATCTAATCTCCTAATATTTCATTATAACCGCAAATGTTAATATACATACATCATTTAATTACGAATAGTGATCATATGTACATCTCATAAAATATAAAATCTTTTAAACCTAGATAAATATATAGATACTAGTGACCTCTTTTGCCCTTCATCCTTTGACGCCTTAATCACAAATAATTTAACAATACTCAAAATTAATAAATATAATACCCTTTCTCAATTTTAACGAAAACTAGTTTATATGTTATCTTGCAAAATGACAGAAAAAATCAGAGTAAAATACACTCTGATTTTTTACTTTACCATTATAGGATGATTAACACTTATATTAATATTGGTTAAACGAGATTATAAAAGTACATTATATTTAAGTACATTTTTTTTTTAAATATAACAAAGTGAAATAAATTTTACACAATACATCTTGACCACTGTAAAGGATAGTACATGCGTGGGACAGTTGATAAATGACATAACTTTTATTATAGGGTCATTTATAAGCGGTCGCTGTTTTCGTGATCTGTTAAATGGGACCGACGAAAGTGTTGACGAAATATATCTTATTTTTTACTTTAAAAAATCTTGTTAAATATGTACTGTTTATCGAAGAGTTATTAACATTTATTGTGTTATAAATATAATTAAAATCAGATTATAAATATAACTAATAATAAAACAGAACAAATAATAACTTTAAGAAAAGTATAAATACTAATAACCTTTAATTAAATTAGAACAATTCGAAAAACGAGAATTCTGATTAAGATACTTAAAATCAAATTAATGAAATATTAAATCTTATTTCAAAACGATACCAAAATGTACAACAACTCTCACTAAAGAAATTTGAAGGTTAACTTGGAATGTTTCTTTTTCTTGCGATACTTTATCATTTACTCAGACACTAATACGGCGATTTGTGCCAAATGTTACAAAAGACGATAAATAAATTACACATAATGATACATTAAAATTGTGTTGTTAAAGTAGTTTAAGTATTCTTTCATTTTATACATGTCTAATTGACTATAAATGTATTGTAAGAGCTTAAATATACAAGTCATAAATAAAACATGTTGAAATTAAAATAATAACAGTCTAGTTTCAGAAAATTGGCTCTTTTTCCTACATTTCCCAGTTAGAAATTGACTATTTAATTATTAAATTATTTTTGTATATAAAAAACATGTTTTAAAAAATATGTCATATTCATTACTAACGTGATATGTAAATTCAATTACCAATTCAACGCCAAAGTGCCTACAGATTGGGATTTAATCCTTTAATCCACATTATCCTGGACACTGGCAATAAAATTGCTGATTCCGGGACAGATCACATAAATCACACTGCACATTTTTGTCCGGAAAGATTTGAAGCATCAAATATATACTTCGATACCATTATGATTCCGTAGAAGTTGTTTGGGAAAATTACGAGAAGCGGAGAGAAGCGTTCTGCGCGCAGTCCGGGATAGCACTGGCGACCGTGTCCCGGGTCCCGCCGCGCCCAGCCCTGGATTTGTCGAAGTGTTGAGATATTCTTGTTTTCACCCCGACTTTTATATTCAACGCTCGCTCTTCAGACCCTTAATGCTCCGTGACATGGTTAAACTTCGTTACAACGATTGTGCATGAGTAATATTATAAAATGATTTCTTCTTAAACATATGAAAATAAAAATACAGTACAAATATATCTTATTTGAAATATTTGTTAATATAATTTACTTTATTTTTACGTATGGTGTGATACGTTTTTTATTAACATAATTTTTCGTTTTAATGTTTTAATTTTATTTTAGATAAATAATAAACGGTAGGAGAATTCGTTTACTCTGAACAGAAAGTGTAAAAAACTTTCATAATAAGGTTACGGATGAAACAAAGGTTCACCTAGAATACCTAACTCGTGTATAAAGCTTGCTGCCGATACACACTCAATACAATTGATAGAAAACAATGGAATTATATTACTTTATAGGTCTAGTCTATTGCAATAATTGTAGTTACAAAAGAGTTAAGAAAAAACTTAATAATAGTTAAGATATAATATCAAAATATAAGTTACAATTGTCAGAATTGGCGGCAGGTCATGTTATACACAGAGGCAGTCAGACTGTCGACTAGTAATGCTAGAGCATCTACATGCTGGACACGTTAGGTGTATCTGACGTGAATCTAGATTAACTGAGCTTATACAGCTGTATGGATTATTCAATTTGTCTAGTAAAAGCATAAATAAACCCATATACGGTTGTTTTAATATTGGCTTACCTAATAATAAGTTTTAAGTCTCTTTAATTAATATTCGAGTACTATGCAATAGCGTAGTTGTGAAATTGACGAGGGCAGAAATCTAGAGGTTCCAGGTTCGTATTTCGATATATTTGAATTTGAATAAAAATTCAAATATATCGAAATACGAACTTTACACTATGGCTAACGTTTTTATAAAAAATAATAATATTAAATCTCATTTTTTAAGTAAAATAAAAAGACCCTTATCATATTTTTTCGAGACATGTTTTGTGTTGTTTAAAAAACACATTATTCAAGTATGAGAATAATGTATGTTATAACGACTTTAGAATGACACCCAACCATATTATATTTGGAGTCAAGTCTTATTTTACCAGAATCAAAGTTATCGCCCTGTAGCCATTTATATTAAATATTCATAAGACAAATCTAAGAAATATAGTCTGAGCGTGATATGGAGTGCCGTAAATTACTTTAGTTCTAAACAATTCAAAATAGCTTCTGAAATAATAAATTATGTTTTCAAATGTATTTTTGAAACAAATATTCTTCTTTAGTATTAAGTTATCTTTCCAATCCTTTTAAAAATATTTTTTCTTGTTCAAATTATTCAACATATAAACATTTTATTTAGTATTATTATCATTAAATAACAATTAAATCATAAGTACACAATATAAAGTGTAGTATAAATATGGTTAAATAATGAAAATATTCATTTATAACTAACTGTACAAGTAGTAATGAAGTGAATTCTCTTGAGAATAAGATTAATATCATTCCAATTTAACGACGGGCGTCTGAAGGACGGGAAATGTGAGATGCTCTTGATATCTGGAGAATTATATTCAGACATCATACTCGTACATATAAATATTGAAATTAGAATACTAATTACTTCACTACGACATACTAAAGATGACCGTCTGGCACCTTGGTATCAACGTTTGATATAGAATTGAAAGCTCTCTGGTTTAATTAGGACTATTAAAATATTATTGACATTTTTAATCAGTGTTTTACTTAGTTTAGCGACAAATTAATATATTTGGAAAGGAACTAGGTCTAAAAATATATGTATAATATATAGGTATATGTGTATATTATAATATTTATGATATTTGTATTCCTAACAGTAGCTACTTACTTATGATATTTATTTCTTCTCGTCGGAAATTTATAGTAATTTTATATCATAGCAAAAGTACAATTGCTTTTAATTTATCATAAGAGACAGTTTTAGAGTTGTGTCCTGTATATCTGGTCTGTTGAATATAATGAGACTCAAAATCAAAACTCAAAATAAACGAATTTTTAATATGTCCTATAATTTTTTATGATGTGAAACACAGAATTTATTTTGCTGTCTTATTATATAAAAATCAATAATCATAACGTAATGAAGATAATTGTTTTTCTATAAATGTAATTAATACGAAATATATATCACATAAATTTAAGTCAAATATAACATCGTTCTGGTTAGCAATGAGGCCTTGGTCTCAACGAGGAAACGATAGTACTATTCATTCTTTATATATTAATAGTATATTATTTTCTATAAAGCGGTTATGTGTAAAGTTTTTTTTTCCGCTTTACGCCATGAACCGCACTTTGTGTAAAAGGATAAAGCATATTACACCTTTCTTTTTTTACTTTAGCTTCCTATGTAATGAATATACATATTAGCAAAACATATTTAATAGCGTAATTTTGAGGCACGATGTGATAATAATCAAAATTCTATTTGGCTACTATATTTGTGGAGTCACAATGTTCTTTAAGATTTAGACATAAGGATTGAAATAATTTAATAACTTAAAGATATTTTAGCAGTAGCTACTTTGTATGTATTATCATATTATATAGTACGTTTTATTACGAGTATATACCGTAGGTAGGTCACAAAACTAATAGTGGAGAGACAAATTAGTGCAGTTATGAATTTTAATTATAGTTGACTCAACGCCCAATCCCAACTTTTACGTATGGTTGGATTTTTTCAAAGTTTTTTTAGCAACCAAGGAATAAAGTGGATTACTAGATAAAGATTAGAAGTTTATATAAAAATCAGTTTTTTTCTGTAGTAAATATAAAAATTACCACTTTACTTTTATCCAGTAACAAATAAAGAAAAATTGTTTCGATGCCTTTCGAAATTCAATCCGTAAGATAAAGTGATGAAGTTTTGTTTGTAAGGACGGTAGCTGCAGGCAAAAATCTAAATTTAATTCGTTAAATGTTGTAAAGTACCAACAAATTTCAATAATAAAACATCACGCTTATGGATATCGCTTTTATTTATTAAATTGAATCCTCAATCGTTGACCTAAAAACGATATTAATATTTATGACACCGGCGGTTCACAGAGATTCCAATTTTGCAGATTCAATGGAATAGACAAGCTATTAAGCACGTACGCAATATTTTAATTAAGATATTAAATCCAAATATATATTTATCTTTCTCCTTCTATCACATTAAATCAGTTTATAAATTATACAATTTGATAAATTAAGTAAATTTTATTCTGCCAATACTCTGATTTATTTTTACACACATATATATTCTGATTGATATTTGACATTGTGTGTAAGTAATTAGTAACTAAAATTCTAAAGTTTCATTTAAGGAAAAATTCACAAAAAAATGATTAACTAAAAAGAAAAAAAATTGTCTCGCTGGATTCAAAACTTCATAATGTCTTATGTAGTATTTATAACACAAAATACTTAAAATGTTCTTTATCTGTTATTTTTATCCATTCCTTGGTACTTTAACTTCGGTAAAATTAATATTTAACATTTTGAATGTTCTCTTCCATTCATCAGATTTGTATCTTTTGAACGATCCAAACCACACTCCATTTCTTAAGTTGAAAATTTGCAGTCTTCTATTTATATGCAAATTTCAAGATTCAAGCCATTTTCAATAGGTATTTGAATCAAACTTGGCAGATATTCAAAAGCTGCAGAAAGATTTATGATATTTATATATTTATGATATCATGGGATCATATCCTAGTATAATACACATTAAATATTAAAACAATATTATTATTGCCTAAAACGGTTTATGTTTTATAAGAAAGATGTATTTAACATAATTATCTTGGAGTATATTTATATAAGGACAGTCTGTAACAAAGTGTGAGATACTTATTCTTATTTACTGAGGTCCTATTTACTCAATAAACGCTGAGTCAAACGTTTGGCGAAATGCCTTCGTCCTTTCATCACATTCTATGTTCCTTAGTTAACCAAATATTTTTCTATAACAAATACTAACACACGTCTCCAGACATGACGACTAGTCTGGGTCTAGACATTAGTAAATCTTTACTATATCTTTGTTTTCGTTATCTTATATCTGCTATGTATTTTAAAACATGAATCAAGATTTATTTTCATTTTTATTTACAATAAAATTCAGGAATATATATTACGAAACGTTTTAACTAACGTGTAATATAAGCTATAAACATTATTATAAAAATAAGTGTTTAAGGCGTGTATGGGTAAGTGCATGTTCAAGTTCTTTCGATATATTTTGTGCAAGTGTCGTTATCATTATGACTCACTTCTTTTTGAAGCTTTAACTTTTCATAACACAATAATACCAAAAGAACTTTTATAATCACGTAGAATATTTGTTTCTAAATGTTATTCCTACTTAATAAAGTATACTGACAATTAAAGTTTTTGTTTCCCATGTATCAATGATAATAGTATAACAATACACATTCCTGATGAATAATTTATTTATTTGTTATGGATTTACAATGCTGTCTGTTAAGACTTCATTTTATATTATTTCCTTTTTTTTCAAACCATAGCCATGTTATGGATTTTTTTCTTTCTACTTATCAGTTGAATCAAATTAAGTAAAGATAATGTTTTCCAAGGGACTATAACTTACATAGCGGAAAATATGGGGAATAATAATTATTATAATTATTGTAAAAACTCTTTTACGCAATTAATAATATCTAAAATTTCTAGGTGGTGATGACTTACTACTACGAAATCTCCTTCCCGTTTACTGCCCATTTTTCTGAAAAAAATTTAAAAAGCTACTCTAAGAAATGGAAATTATAAACTTTGGTACCAGTGTTTAAATATTGTGGTTCGAAGTGATCTAAATATTTCCACAAAACAACCTAAATCTTAATTTATTATTATAATATATTCTATCTTCTATTTCATCATGATAAATTTTGTTAAGGCGTAATATTATTTAGGCGCGGATTGGAAACGTGAGATAAAAGTTTTTTGTAATATTACAAATTTGTAACGATAAAATTCGGAATGACAAAAATGTGATGAAATACCTTTTTTTAATAATGGTAATGTTTTTCATAAAATGAGAACAAATTTTACTTGCTACATTTTTTTTTATAATCGATCTGACATGGTGCTTTAATGTGGAATGTTCATATAGAAGTTATTAAGGAATAATACTTGCAAAATTAGTTTTCTTTTTCTTAAAAATATGCCGATTTAAAAAAAATATCAGATTGACTTCGAAATGTTAAAAATAATTTAAGAATATGGAAAGAATTTAGTTATAATGTTAATATATCTTAAATTTGACTTCAAAGTGTAATCACTGGTATGTTATCAAAGAAGTTCCCGAGGGCTTACTTTAGTCGGTTGTTATTTGAGCTGGAAAACTATTTAACCTACAAATATACTATATAAGGTTATTGAATTTAATTGTTTTAAATTATAAAAGATAAAAGTAACCTAAAATTATATTAATTATTTTAAACTAATATAATTAATATAGAACTAAGTTTAATTGTAATAATATTTTAAAGTATAATGTTTTATAGATTTGACTTTAGTCCAAATAATTTCTTTGGACTCCTAACCAGGTGTCGTAGAAATTTTTGAACCCCTGCAGATATATTAAACTAGATTGACTTCACCTGGAATTGAAAAATTATATTATCGTTTTAAATAAATTTTAATTATGGAATATCATCAGAAGTGTCTTGATTTATCAGTAAAATAATTTAATTATTCTGGAATCTCAAGGAAATATTAACCTTTTCATAAGTATTTTAACTTAATATGTTATTTCAAAAAACGGGTCAATTAGTTTTGTTTAAAACTAAATATTTCACAGTTAAAACTAATATCGATAATTTAACGTGTCACTGTTAAATACCTTTAAGACTACCAAAAATGATATTTATAATGATTCTTTGAAGGGTGTTTTCACGTCTTGTACGTCTTTGGTTTCCCACACAGTAGTAATGGGGTAATAAATTTTGTTACCTTTCGCAATAAACACCACCTACTGAAGGTACTTAAGTTTAAGTACATAGATATCTAGCATTATATAGTATGATATAATATATATAATTCATATAACATGTACTTGATGTAGATACAATTTTATATAAGCATAGACTGAAGATCTAACATTTCTGTTATTTTGTTTGAATTATTAAGAAGACATTCCTTTTCTAATAAAATAATTTATTCAAAGTCAGTTTATATTTTTAAAGAAAATAAAACTGTGATAACATTTATAATTTTATTAAAAAAAAGCTGATTTATATGTATAAGCTATATGTTTTTTTTTTTAAGACATAAAATATTTCGTTCACAAGCAATTTTGTTCTATTTATGGCTCTCTATAGATCGTTTCTGATGTGTATCAGAAATATTATCTTTTATGGAGGTGTCGTTACATATATTTTAGTGATTATTTATCTTTTATGTTTTCCCGTTTTCTGTTATGTTATCATCTTTGTATTTATGTTTCAAGAAATGTAAGATAAATAATAAATAAAAGTATAGTATGCTCTCAACAGATTTCCTTTTATATTGATAGAGACTTTTCAGAATATATTTTATTTTAGACGATAAAATTAGAAGAATTATTACTTTATAAAGAAAATGACTTGTTATTAATATTTGGAAGTTAGAATTGATTTTATTAAATAAATATTTAAATTTACTAAACAAGTACTTTTGGGTTAAAGAATACCATTTAAAGATTCAGCTAATATCAATAGTGAATCTCCATTTCTTGTCTACTTTGAGCATGAATGTTTATTTCAATTAAATAAATATCTTGTCTAAGTATTAAATTGTATTACAATTGTTTAGAACTCAATAAACAATAACTGAAATAGTATTTTTAGATATAAGGATGTGATCTATAGAATCGTTACAGTCTGACCTAGCTTACTAATGGAACACATTTCCTCACGTCTGTGTCGTTAATTTTCAGAGGAAGTTTAACGATAAGTGCTGCATTACGTACCGATGTCACATTTCAATCTTTTACTAGATATTACCGTAGGTTAAATATCAATTATATCATTTATTAATATCCCGTTAATCGTATATATATAACATAATCATATCATATGTATCATATATATAGAAGGATATATGAAGACACCCAATCCATTAGCTGTAGCTGATTGCATATTCATTTATCACTGTCATTATCTTTCGAAAAAAAGATGATTTATGTGTCTCGAGAAAAAAGAAAAATATTTTTCTAACAGAGTATGACGATCACTCATGATGGTTAAGGTTTTAAAGGTGATAACGTTCTGGAGGGTGAGATTTTAAAATGACATTACAAAAAAAGTATATGCGTTTTTATTTTTTATATATTGTTAAAACAAGAAATACTTTTATCATTCACGGAAATAGTTTCTTATTTTAAAATGCGTCCTTAGCTTTTTGATTATTAATACTATATACAGTCTGGCAATACTAATTGTTTTAGAAGAGTACTTTATTTTATAAAATATTATAGGTTTTCCCAGCCATTGTATATATCTGACATTGTATCTGACATATTTTAAGATTCCTAAAGCGCCTCAAATTGCAAATAAATTGCAAAATGTGGAAGTTTCAATATAACGACGACAATGTCAGTGTAATTTTAAATACTTTTATATTATGAATGAATTATTGGTACCTTACCTGGACTAATATCTTCGTCTCACGAAAAACATATATTAAATTGAACGTATTCTGTATAAAATTCGTATTCTGTATAAAATAACTTGATTTATCGGAAAAATCATCACAGTTTTAACAGTTACACTTTCGAAATTTCTTCTTCTGTACTAACTTGTTAAGATCAGACAAAGTTATCAACATTAAACGATAATAAAAAAATGTGGAATATACATTGTATTATATTATATTATTGTCAATATAATTAACGGTTGAACCAGGCGTTGACGGTATTAGTGAGTTAATTTAGAAAAAATATAATTCTCTTTTCACAAGCTGCCTAATTTATCGATTGGTATTTTATGGCTATGAGTTTCTTATATGTAAAATATATAGTCATAAAATGTACCGTAATAATATTTCAAAAATTGTTATCTAATACTAATTATAATAATAGAAACCTTTTTAAAGTTTGGTTAATATCGAATAGATATTCGTTAATTGGTTATTATTTTAATGTTACTGAGATCCAAATCATGTCCATTTAGATTTTAATTATAATCTCATTGAAACTACTTCGCACATATAATTTATCACTTCACATAACTATTATTTCACTGCGAGTGTCTATATTATGAATATGAAATATTTATTATGTAAATAAATATTTTATTTAGTGTGACAATATTGTATGCAAAATTTCAACATTTTATTTAAGAGTTTAATCAAACTCTATGACAAACGACGTACTAATTCGACTGAGGTACAGATTCATGAAGTGTCTATTATACGATACGATACGATATAATACGATACCATGCGGAACAGTACGGTACGGCACGGCACGGCATGATACGATACGATGGTATACCAAAGAATAAAAACATGGCAAATAAAAAACTACAAAGGGCTCCTTTAATGCTAAAAAGTAAAGTTTTTCAGCAACCTGTGAGTAGGATAATGTCCAATATTGAAAATTTATAAATTATACATATTTTATTTTGATTTTCATTATTTACGTTGTTTAAACCCATCTGTTTGAAAACTTTTTCAGTTGCAATAAAAAAAACCACTTCTGAATCCATTACCCGTTTCCCGATGGAGCAGTCTGCATATATATTTGAGTAATAGTTTTTTGGGTCATATGTCAATAATAAGTACATGTTTAATAAAATGTACCATAAAATATTCAATTATTGCAATAAGATTTCCTATACTAAGATTACTTACTTTTGCCGCATTTCAAAAAATGTTCACAGTCAATGTAAGTTTTGTCTTGCTTGTTTTTTCTAAAAAGATGCGGCGTACACAATTTTATAAAGAAGTGAGTCTTTTCGTTTATATTCGAGAATATGTTATATGTTACACAAGATAAATGAAATATGTATTATATACTCGACAGTATATTTACTGAGGATAGAATTTAATTTAAATTGAACATCAGTAGTTCAGTGTTGTCTATTAAAATTCTTAAAATGAAAATAAGACATTATTACATTACTAATACTTGATGTTAATGCTTCGGATGTTTTAGTATGTAAATGTGAGACCAACATAAAATTATTAATGGCGTAGCTAGTCTCCTTCTAGCCTCCATTAAGTACTAAGCTTTTTTAAAATTCTTTTATTTTCGCGTTAATTACGACTGTTAATAATCGTAACTAAAAAAAATATATCTTAGTAGAGTATCCATGGAGTTTCTTGCAGGGTTGTCTCTATGGACTTAATATTCGAAATGTGCAACTAGAATCTGAGGTTTATAAAGATTATTTTCACTTATTATTTTTCTTTGTTTGTAAGTACGTAGCGTATGTATTTAAAATTGTGCAATAAATCCACATAGTAAACAGTAAAATACTAATTTCATTTTTTTTTCCGATTCTAAAATTCTTTATAAATAAATTATTTACTCGGATAAAAGGAGTAGATTAAAAAAAGAGAGTATGTGCGGGAAGTGTGTGGACGCGGTATCTCGGCATGTGAATGTATCAAAGATATAATCTTATTAAGATCACTGTAAAAAAATAAACAAAAGTGTCCGGTACTCCAAACTTAATTGACGTACGTAAGGGTACGGCTTATCAACTCTGCATTCAAAAACGTTTTTCAGGTCATTTATTTAGCTGAAGTTTAATCTGGCTTAAGCAATTACTGCTTTTGGTTCTGACAGATTTATTACCTCATTGGAACTTAAGACTGTCTGAGATAACAAAGTATTTGTGAGAGTTCATTTCCTGAAAAAATATTGGTAACATTTCACCATTGCAACGAACAAATATGCACTTGAAATAAAGTATGTTTTTTTTATATACAAACATAAATAATAATAAAGTAATAGAGCAAAAGATAAAAGTAATGTTTTAGGTCGTTACTTATATCCTGTATATACATAACTATATATATTTAAAGAATACATTATATCGACAACCTGAATAATGCTTCAGATCTTTTAAATTACAGACTTCACTCAGTTAAATATTTGAAAAAATCCTGTTAAATAAATTATTAGATCATTTTAATATTTTTTTTCATAACAAACAGCTTCGTTTCTCAAAAGGCGATTTACCACTGTTCTGGTGTCTTTCCTATAAAACATATTGGGTCCTGGGAGAGCTCTGCTCTTGGAGTATTCTGTGAAAAATTTGAGACATTCGATTGTGTTTAACATGAAGCATTGGGCAGAAAATTCAATTCTTTGGCATTAAACACAATTATCTCAAACTTTTGATTTCTTACTTGTATAATAGAATTCAAAGGGTTAAAGTCAATGGAAAGAAATCGCCTAGACCTTCTATTGATATCGGGGTTCCTCAATCTTAGGCCTATTTCTCTAACTTGTTTATAAAAATGATCTGCCTACGTCTGTAGACAAACACAATGACATAGTATTGTTAACTAATAATACTTCTTTGATATTGAAAGTTAAACGGTATCAGGCTATGTATGACGATGTAAACAATGCTCTCTCTAAAATAGTGCATTAGATTGGTATTAACATCCTGTTACTCTACAATAAAAATACCAAATCTCTCAGATTTAATTCTCTAAATGTAAAACAGAGGGCAACTAATGTACTGTTAAATCATCAATCGATGGAAGTGATTCAAACCACAATTTTTCTTGGCATCACTGTAGAGCGTAAATTACAATGGGAATCTCATATAGCTGGACTATCTAAAAAACCTAGCTCTGCTACGCAGCAGAACTAAGTAAATTAGATAATAAGTAGTTTCGTAAGTCAGGGATCTTATTTCTTTAATAGCATACGCATGCTACTGCCAAGATAGTTTATTATAGTTATTTTCATAGCATAATATCGTATGTTAATAGGATAGCTATTAAATACCAGTTTTTTTTTTATAAAAGAGAGCTATCCGTGAAAATATTTAGATCCTAGGGATTCCTTACGAGATAAGCAATGTAATATATAAGTATATTCGGTCGCTGGTCAGTATATTTTTTTAAAATCATAAATATGTACATAAGAATAAGGATCGTTTTATTAAGTGATGTACATCATATAAACACCAGAGATAAAAACAAAGTCGTATAAAAAAAAAAATCTTTTAAGGGACAATCTATACACTTTTTTAACAAGCTCCAAGTAAACGTTCAAATTTTACCCTTTTATAAATTTAGAAAACTTGTTAAGAAACTTTTGTGTGCTAACGGATACGAATAAATTTCCGAATATCTAGAGTATGATGCACTTTGGGTATGAAGCACTCGCTCCCAGGCTACTTTAAGATTTATTATAAATCTAATTTCGGTCTTAGGAATGGCTTTAAAAAACGGTTACACTACACGACCCCGCTGAGTTTCTGTCGCTAGCTCTTCTCAGGTTAGTGGCAAATAATTTTAGCTACCACCAGCTAGGAGCTGGTGGTAGCTTCGACAATGAAAAAATGTTTTGTTTAAAAGTTACTTTTAAAAAACTTTTTTATTGTAGTTGGAATAAAAGCTATCTATACTGAATACTTACTTACATGCAATAAGGGAGTTTTATATGGAGGAATAAAGTAAAAAAAATTCTTTTACAGACACTTTATTCTTTCTTTACTACTACTACTACTTTACTTTATTCTTTCTTTTACTTATGTTTCCTGTGCTATTTCTTTTACAGACGCTGTTAAATTTGCTTCTCTTCTCCATTGTAAAAAACTCCAACAGTCTATCCACAGAGTCCGCAATGCGCTTGTGCTCTAAGTATTTCATTTACCTTATCCCACCAGATACCAATTTATCTGAAGGGATTTGTCTCTCGCTCGCTCGATCTTCAAACACCGAATTAAATAAATATAACCTTATTTTTAAGATTTCAACGAATTTAGTTACAAAGAAGGGTATATATATTAATTCATATCATATAATAAATTAAAATCTTATTATATAAATGTGAAATATAAGAACCTTAATTATAACTGGTTCATTACAGCAACATTCTACACAAAAGAACAAAATATACATGTTCAAATTAGCGCAGAGTTCTTTTGTTAACCAGAGCTTTAAGAAAGGAGATTACAACAATGCTCTTGTTCTTAATTAGTGAAACAAATACATTTTAATTAAACCTCCATCTTCTGTATAACGCTTATTATATTTCATGGAAAATTATGTTTATATATTAATACTTGCTATGATTGACTATCACTTAATACTTGCTATGATTGACTATCACTTAATACTTAGCTTTTTATGTGTTGGTCGATTTAACTGTTTGCGTATAAGATAGAATGTAAGTAATAGCAATAAAAAATTGTAATTTTTGTGGTAACTATTGACTTAAATAATTTTATACGATATTTAAAGTAAACCAAAAATAATATGGTAGACTATTAATTTAATCATGACTTATATAATGTTTAATTTTTCACTAAAGTTATATTTTTTTTTAAATATAATTTGATATTGAATCTGAGTTTTTCCAAGCAGTGGATATCACTTGACCTCAATCTAACAAGTTAGATATATAAATCGAGAAGAATTTTGTGACAGCAGATAAGTATCGTGCCCGTTTTGCTGCTTTGATAAAATTAGCTATAACTTTCTAGCAAATTTTATTACCACTACGCACATTTACAATTTCACAAATCAGAATTCTGTTTCCCAACAACAGTTTTATATAAATAGTGGAAATAAAAAATATCAGCCATTCACTCGTTGAATTAATATTTGAATAATGAGAACAATTATTTATTTTACTTTTTAGACAATAAATTGTCTTTCTGTAATATAATAACAAACAAATATTGTAAGACACAGAAAAAATTAAGCAAAATATTAATATATATCTTACGCTTAATATATATTATATATTCGTAGACTTAGAAGGATATGAATATTTTTTTATATCAAATTTTAAATACGACTTTACTACTAAAACAGATATTTGTCGACAAAATTAGAAAGCAAAATAGGCAATATTTAAAAATGTTTAATTAGTATATTTTATTAAAGTTATATATTTTATAATAATTTTATGTTTTATATATTAACATATATATATTAACATAATTGTTTGGAAAGAAACGGTTCTTATTAATCTAACGAGAGAATATATCAAAATTAGTATGCACAGAACATTGTAGTTTCAATTTAAAGTAACCGCTGCAGCAAACTCAATCAAGCGAATAAATTGTAGCGGCGTAAAGTTTTCATATAAAGCTCGTTTTACTGCGACTGAAAACATTTACACTCTACCGCTTTTGAAGCTTCAGCTACAGAATGATGTTAAATGTTAAATGTTAAATTTCGTTCATAAATATTATAGTAAAATAAGTGATAAAATGAAAAACCATGCAATTTAAAACATGTATATTGAATTCTATACATTCTTTTAAGTTTGTAAAATAAATCCAGTAAAATTGAAAACGTCACGAACGACAGTGCAACGATCTGAAGTGCTTTTTATATTCGTCGCTGTACTCCGTCTGACACTGTCTTCTCGTATTAAACTGTAAATAAAGTTAAGGTGTCTCTTTAAATAACTTTCGTATTACTGATTCAAAAGAGTTTATAAAATAACACAACTTATTTCTCAAAGCTACACTATAAATACAAAACATAAAACAAATTCTACCACGCTCTATTTCTATTCTTTATTTATTATTGGGTAGACCTCGAAGAATTCGGTCTGCCCATTCATTTATACCCGACTTTCGAATTTTGGAAAAATTTCTTCACAGGAGGTCTTCTTATGACCCCCTGAGTCCGAAATGACCATTGGTCAAAAAGTTTATATATATATATATATATATACATATATATATATATATATATATATGTATATGCGTGCGTGCGTCCAGATTCGACTTTTGTCAGCACGATAGCGGCCGCAGTTTCGCTCGGATCGCTTTAAAACTTTGCACAAAAATCAACCATTGAAAAATGAAGGTCAAGTTCGTTAAGCAGAGAAATCCGGTCACAGGGGGCGCTAGGGCCTCACTTTTTCTGATTTCAGTTTTTCGACCATAACTTTGTCCCTATACAAAGGAGATCAATCGCGTTCATATTATATGATGTCTTTGATAAATACCTATAACTAATGTAGATAAACCGAAAACCTAACTTCAAAAACTTAGGGGGGGGGTAAAAAAACCGAAAATTTTTGGTAAAAAAAATCATAACTTTTTTGTGGTAAACATTCTTGCATCGTAAGTATTTTTAATAGAAAGGTTATTTTTTACTCTAAATTTAGGTATCAAAAGTTTTTCCGTAAAAGGTACAGTTTCCGAGAAAAAAAATTAAAACCACTTTTAGCTTGTAAATTTTAGGTAGGTAAAACCACGGCAACTTTTTTCTGGTAAACATTCCCTCCTCGCAAATATTTTTAATAGAAAGGTTATTTTTTACTCTAAATTTAAGTACCAAAAGTATTTCCAAAAAACATACCTTTTCCGAGAAAAAAAATAAAAACCGCTTTTTGCTTGAAAATTTTTGATGTAAACAACGGCATCATGTATTATTCTTAGACAGTGAGTTATATTTTAAATGAGTTACACACGAGGTCTACCCACGCGTGTCCCCCTGCGGGCACGGATTTTTTTTTATATCAAATGGTTACTTATTAATAATAATGATAATATATATATATATATATATATATATATATATATATATATATATTACGATATATCATATTCTGATTGTGATTTTATACCAAGAGCTATTTCATATTTAAAACAATATGTTGTATAAAAAATATTCTTGTTCTTTTAAGTAAAAACGTATTCGTATTGTATACATAAATAAAAACATTACGATTTTGATTGTAATATATATGCAGTTCTATATATAAGTTATAGTAATAAATTATATAAAAGTGTAATATTATAGAAGCGCTCTAACTATGACCTTAAATTTACTTGTTTTGATACCCAAACAAACAGAAGTAATATTAGATTTTATATTTTATTTTCAGTAAACGAAACGTTCTCTACCTGCGTTATTATTAAAACATTTTTCTTTACATTTATTTTTCATTACTTACTTTATATTCAGAAAATAGGTAATGAAAAATAACAGTTTAATTTGTACGTATCATGTACTAAATATGTAAATAGTTGAAATAGTACTTAAAAACATTATAAATTTAATATTGACAACTCTTATCAAATTGTGTAATAGGCATCAAATATTTAGTAAATGTGTCAACTTTATAATAGGTATACGTATTTTTTAATAATCAGCCAATCATAATAATTTCTGGTTGTTGTTGAAAGTTTCACGAAGTACACATACATGTGTAAACACATAACAGCTTTATAAGGCGGCCATAAAAGTGAATGTTCGAACAACAAACATTTTATTAAGTCCCCGCCATCACATGATGTCTGTGTGTCTGTGTGTGTATCATTATACATGTCTTACGGCTTGTTGTTGCCAACCTCTTTATTGTTATAGAATCGTTATATTTTATTGAAATACTATATTACCATTATAATAGTCCCTTATTACCATCTTGTATAAAGATCTCCAAGAAACTTTTCCATTATTTAATAGACAAAGAATAAGTAGGTTATTTGACATCATAAATTATTCTTGTGTTTAAAGTAACGTGAAAAAAAATATTTTCTTTTAGATGAAATTTAAAGGTTTTTTTTACATTTTATTGAGATAATAACTCTCTTGACTAACACACAATTGATGTTTGAACAATATAAATTGTTAACAATTTATTCTAGTAAATCTACCTTCTATAGACGCTGAGTTAAATTGGATGGGCGTTGTATCAATTCATCTCTGAATTACAATTCTAAAAACCGTATTTGGATTTTATTTTAAACTTTATTGATATGTATTTATTTGACAATGTCACTGGTCTTAAAGTATACAATATGTATTTTCATACAAAATAACGGTTATCTGACGTAGAAATACTATAACTTTAATTTAAATTTGCGTTGTCTAGAGTCCGTTAATTTTATAAATTAGCGACGGTAACTGATGTAGGTTTTATCTGTCATTTATATGTTAATGGTTCTTATTAACTAATTACAGGTTATGAAATATGAAATAAGTCACCACATTTGTATTATAAAATTCTTCATATTTTATTAAATAATAAATCCTAATTATATATATTGTATACCTAATAACCGTTAAAAGGTATGTTTGTACTACATATATAACAATATATATAATTTATTACCAGTAAAGCTTTTTGCAGCCTCCAGACCTTTTGGACAGCCTGTAATCATGTTTACAAGCAAACGCAATAATAAATGGAAATAATTAAGAAAATATACACAAATCGAAACTACGGTAGTTTATACAGATTTAAAGCTTCTATAAAAAAAAATATTCCTTGTAATTTTATATTTTCTTCGAAATACACCAGTTCACTTTATTTTAATAAAACTATTTTTAACGGGTTTAACTTGCGTGAAGTTAGATTTACAGTTAGAGATGTAGGTCTGTTAATGAATCAGTTAACTTGTCTTCCACTTCCTACAGTTTCTTAGTTTCAGGATGCAGAGTTCAGTGCATTTAGTCTACATCCTGAACGTTGAATCGATGAAATTGTTTTTCAGCAATCGTCGTTCATGTACTCATATTCTTATAGTTTATAAAAGTTAAATATAAGTTAAATATAATGGCTTATATTAAACAATTTTTCATCATTTTCAATTTAATAAGTCTTATTTGAAAGTTCATCATTCCATTAGTGTACCAACGAGTATACAGTATTGAGCGTAATTCCAAAGAAAAACAGGTTACAAAAATATAATAAAAGTTAAATGGCTTATTACAGTGTTATTTTTATATACAAAAATTTTAATCCTGACCGAGAGCTCTGTATTTAAAAGTACAAATGTTATTTTACATACCTAATGTCGTGGAACATGGTATTAGTAAAGTTGTATTTTTTTTAATTACAGAGAAGTTATATAATATTTTATAACTTTGTTTTTTCACTGAGAAAAATTTAAGTTCTTATCCTATCATTCACATAATTTATCTGGTTAAATTATAATTACTTGTATTCGCGTGTTCTGTTTCCAAAATATTAAGTTTGGCTTGAAACAAAAGTTAAAGAATGATACTCCGTCAAGTTTATAAAAACAAATTACTATTACATGTAGTGTTTTGTTTTAAGAAGTAAGAAAGCATCTCTTAAGAAGATAATCCATCTAGTCCTCTTCAAACATTCCACTCTGTGTACATTGGTTTTTAGAGACAATATTAGGACAAGCTCCATGGTCCATTAAGAAATGCTTTCTTACAAGAATATACACAATATTGTAATAAAATTTCAATATATTTTTCACCATTTTATAAGATGACAGTGTATATGTATATATATTAAATTAAAACCAATGTAGTAAATTCTACTCAAATTACTTTTAAAATGCTTTATACTTCGAATTTAATAAGAATTTGGACTGCAAAGCTTAACGATAAATGTTTAAAAAAATATTATATAATTTGGAACGGAACTTTTCCGCATTAGAGAGCCTTCATATTTATTATATTATTTCTATATTTTTGCTTTTGTTTAAACAAAAATTTATTAGCTGCAGTGGACTGATGACCGCACACAGCAATGTAACCCATGTAATCACTTGTATGTTGTTTATTCTATAATATTAACGCAATTTTTCTGAGTATTTTCTTTATTAATAATTCGTATTTATGAGAAGTTGATAACAATTACTTTAGTCAAATTCAAACATATAAGTAGGATGGAAATAGCAACTTTATTTCTTTGTCTTTCTACAAGATGATATTTGATTATTTTACCAGTAATTGTTATAAATCTTATTATGTGTGTGTGTGATCCGATGTGATATGTATGATATTTGTGTATGTGTGTGTATAAATCTGATGTAACACCACACTAGATTATATCTAACTGCCGATCCATATAACAATATGTGTACAGAGAACACTATTATACAGATTAACGATAGATAAGTAAAATATCTGTTTGTACATCTAAGTCACTTCAATATTACAAACCAACGACGTTACAAAGCTTAGTGCGATATTTATTATTAATATTTGCCATTTCAAATAAAGTTATTGCTTATCGGCTAAATTATGCAATTGAAATTTATTTCACGCACAAAATGTTATTTTCATAAGATAAGCAAACTTTAATAAATTGTCATGAGAAAACATAATATTGGCTTAAGCTAGGAAACTAAAAACGATTTATATAAATTAGAAGTGATTATAAATAGTTTATGATATAAGTTTCAGGAGGGCAATGGGTAGGCTACCTATTTCAGCCATTTTAAATACCCAAGATAAAACCTTACCAAAATAAAAAACGAGCTATGAGTATTTTTTTCCACCTGTGACATACGCCATACATGTCATGTGTCAATAGAATTACGACTGCAAATATCTGCGTTTCTCGTCATCGAAATGTAAAGATACACATAGTACAAACACAACTATTGTTGTGTAAATATAAATAACAGTATATTTTAACGTTTCGTATAATAGTAACTAAATCTGACTGACTGAGATGTATTTTATATTAAATCGTTCCAAGTTATTTGAATAAACTGAATGTGTATGTAAAATATAATTTTAAGATTGAGATAGCAAAAAACATCGTTTTACAAATTTCATTCATGAATTTTAAATATATTGATGTGGAATTTAGTTCTTAACTATGCAATACTTGTAGTATGAGGACTAGATAATTAAAAAATGTCATAACTTGTGTTTTTGGACATACATTGAATATAAAAGACACCAAGAGATATATACAACTTATACAATACAATACGCATCCAATCCAGAAGTGTCGACAGCAATAGATCACAACTGCTTAGAAAAACAATGTTTCTTTTTTATTTCTGAATATCATGTACTATGGACTGGACAGTTCATTTGACAGAGCGACGAGATTGGCATCGCACAGGATGTCAGTTTAAGTACTGATAATATGTTAGTACAGTTTCTTGATGGGTGTTTTTCAGCTTATTTTATTCATACAGCCTATTGAGTGGTAATCGTACTTTTAGGTCCAGCGAATAATAACGTGATCAGGTCGTTAATATAATAATATATAAATTGTCGTCTTTTAATAAAAATTGTGTCTCTGAATAAACGTGTATTGTTTATCTTCTATGGTTATGGATATTAAATTAAAAAAATATTTAATTGTCTATTTGTTACATTTAATTAATTATATTTATTTGTAATCTTAGTCCAGAAAATATTATTTATGAGAGGTAAGAATATAATTATCTATCAGCCTATATATAAAACATAAGAGTTGCTCCCTTATTTTTTTAGACGAATAATAATACAAACGAAATTGCAATAATAACTTTAGATCTTCTAAAGTTTAGTTTACGTAAGCCATTCACGAAGCCAGATAGTACGAAATAATTTAATCATTTTACTTTTGGGTAGACCTCTAAGAATTGGGTTTGCCCATTCATTTGTACCCGACTTTCGAATTTTGGAAAAATTTCTTCACAGGAAGTCTTCTTACGACCCTGTGAGTCCGAAATGACCATTGGTCAAAATGTTTATATATATATATTGTTTATATATATATATATATATATATATATATATATATATATATATATATATATATATATGCGTGCGTGTGTCCAGATTCGACTTTTGTCAGCACGATAGCGGCCGCAGTTTCGCTCGGATCGCTTTCAAACTTTGCACAAAAATCAACCATCCAAAAATGAAGGTTAAGTTCGTTAACCAGAGAAATCCGGCCACAGGGGGCGCTAGGGCCTCATTTTTTCCGATTTCAGTTTTTCGACCATAACTTTTTCCCTATACAAAGTAGATGAATCGCGTTCATATTATATGATGTCCTTGATAAATACCTATAACTAATGTAGATAAACCGAAAACCTAACTTCAATAACTTAGGGGTGGGGGTAAAAAAAACGAAAATTTTTGGAAAAAAATTCATAACTTTTTTCTGGTAAACATTTTTACATCACAAGTATTTTTAATAGAAAGGTTATTTTTTACTCTAAATTTAAGTAGCAAAAGTTTTACCGTAAAAGGTACCGTTTCCGAGAAAAAAAATAAAAAACACTTTTAGCTTGAAAATTTAAGGTAGGTAAAACAACGGCAACTTTTTTCTAGTAAACATTCCCTCCTCGCAAATATTTTTAATAAAAAGATTATTTTTTACTCTAAATTTAAGTATCAAAAGTATTTCCAAATAAGATACCTTTTCCGAGAAAAAAAATAAAAACCACTTTTTGCTTGAAAATTTTTGATGTAAACAACGGCATCATGTGTTATTCTTAGGTAGTGAGTTATATTTTAAACGAGTTACACACGAGGTCTACCCACGCGTGTCCCCCTGCGGGCACGGATTTTTTTAGCTCTATTTTTATTATTTTTTCATGTTTCTTTTTTATGATTATATCTGAACTTGTTAATATTACAGCCATTATTGAGCACCTGCTCTTAAATTATACATTTTTAGTAACTCTAAGTTTTTAAATCTATATTTCAAACTGATTACCATAAATCATTCGTAATAGTTATTTGTTTGTTGTTTTTAATATTATAACAGAACTTATTGGGTAGACCTCGAAGAATTCAGTCTGCCCATTCATTTGTACCCGACTTTCGAATTTTGGAAAAATTTCTTCACAGGAGGTCTTCTTATGACCCCCTGAGTCCGAAATGACCATTGGTCAAAATGTTTATATATATATATATATATATATGCGTGCGTGTGTCCAGATTCGACTTTTGTCAGCACGATAGCGGCCGCAGTTTCGCTCGGATCGCTTTCAAACTTTGCACAAAAATCAACCATCCAAAAATGAAGGTCAAGTTCGTTAACCAGAGAAATCCGGCCACAGGGGGCGCTAGGGCCTCATTTTTTCCGATTTCAGTTTTTCGACCATAACTTTTTCCCTATATAAAGTAGATGAATCGCGTTCATATTATATGATGTCCTTGATGAATACCTATAACTAATGTAGATAAACCGAAAACCTAACTTCAATAACTTAGGGGTGGGGGTAAAAAAACCGAAAATTTTTGGAAAAAAATTCATAACTTTTTTCTGGTAAACATTCTTACATCACAAGTATTTTTAGTAGAAAGGTTATTTTAATCTCTAAATTTAAGTACCAAAAGTTTTTCCAAAAAAGATACTTTTTGCGAGAAAAAAAATAAAAACCGCTTTTTGCTTGAAAATTTTTGATGTAAACAACGGCATCATGTGTTATTCTTAGATAGTGATTTATATTTTAAACGAGTTACACACGAGGTCTACCCACGCGTGTCCCCCTGCAGGCACGGATTTTTTTTATCTCATTTACTTAATGTACACACCTTTTATTTTACATTATTAAATCTTAAATTCAATATTGAAGGAAGAGATCATTTAAAATAATGTACATTTATTTGATAACTGTTGTGTTTTACATACAGTAACGTACGTTTATAAGCCTAACCGTATCAGCTGCAATTAACCACAAACCGCTTTTTGATATTCTAGTACTCAGTTTCATGTATTGGTTCTATTTTTCTAACAATATTACTAAGTATAAGTTGCTAAAACTACCTTATATATTATGCAAATTGCCATATATATTGAAATTGTTTTAATGAAACCTTCCAAGCACGTACTATCTCGGGAGCTCACGTTAATATTTATGGAGTGATAGATGTTAATACTGTGTTTTTAAGGTATATAGAATTTATTGTCTTAAAAATGTGAACTATAAAAGTAAAACAAAACACATTGGCATTTTAGTAGTAAAATTATGTGTGCATTTATGACTACTATATTGGCATATTTTTTGATTTATGAAATAGTTTTTAATTAATTTTTATTTTATAAAATATATTTTATATGGGTGTTTAAAAAATAAGTGTAAAATAACGATTAAATAAATTCGGTTACGATAAAGATTTATTAATTAAGCTTAAGTTAGTAATTAAACAATTAGATGTACAATTCATAGATCGACAGTGTTAGTATTTGATCAATATTATGTCGTCATATCAACGTCTCCATCAGTTTTGACCATATCTATAAACAAATCTAATGACGTACATAGAATAAATATTATTTATAGGTATCTAAAACTTTCTATGAGCTTTAATATATCATGTCTTATTTACAAAAATATAATCATGTTTTATCTATAATTATTCATTTTGAAAGTTTGATTAAACCTGAAAGGTTTTTTTTAATATATTACGTTAATTTAGTTAATAGTAAATTTTATTTCAATCTATTTAAGTTAATTAAAAGACATAGATATAAAGATAAAAATATGGAACTTTTAAATATATCTGAAATACTTAATACATAAAATGCTAATAGTTTCTGAAATGATATCATAAAGATATTCAGAATACGATATTCTATAGCAAGTTATTTTAAAAATGTTTCCAAATAGCTTTCGTGAGTCCATTATTTAAAGTCTGTCAAGAAAAGAAAGTATTACATTTTAGCTTTAAAAGTGGTTCTTTTTATTTTATAAGAGAACACGAAATATATTTATTTCTGTATTCTTTAATAACATTATATGCTGTGTCATAATATTAAATATTAACTAAATCACAAACAATATAATTCACAAGTTTAATACATTTAAGACTAATAATATAACGCGGCGGAACGTGTCTGTAATATTATATCTCGTTTCACGTTCATAACATGTGTAACATCTCTTTGATAATAATAAATGAACTGTTTGTAACTTTATGTTTACGACTCTTGCTAATGTGGGACATGGTATTATTTTATAAACTTGTTAATTTCGTAAAAGTACCAAATTTATCAGTCAGAATGTTTACTTCTATATTTCATGATTTCAAGTAACGAAATCTAGAGGTCTTTAAATCAATATAAATTTGAGTGGATTTAAAATAAATTTTAATAAAAACCAAATGGAGTAACAGTTTTCATAAATTATATTATATAGATTACATTATATTATATATTTGATATTATTGTCAATTAATATTTAAAAGAAAAACATTGTTCGATTCGAATAGTAATACTATTGTGATATTCAAAAGTCTGTTGAAAATGATAGAAATTGAATTTTAATGAGAAATAATTAAAAAATGTTATTCAGTATTTCAGATACAAAATCAAGTCTCAAGCTGGAGACATAATTCTGAAGACTTATCTGAATAAGTGATGAACATAACTAATTTTGGACTCAAAATTAGCATGCATTTGAAATTTGGTGCCTTTCTTTGTTATTAAAAAATGAAATAGAATCAATATTTTATAATTATTTCTTCAATAAATTGTAAATAACCTTTTGGGATGGTTTATATCTTATGCACAATATTTGTCTTAAAGTTCCTAAACCTTATATTTGAATTATAATTGGATAAATGATTAATAATAAAACCTGAAAATACTTTGGAGAGATAAAGTTAAAAGGCTCATTATTTTGTTTTTTTTTAAACTGGTCCAATCACATCAAATTTCAAGTACAAATGAATCCTTCAATATAAAATATTTTTTTTTATGTTTTGTTGTAAATTAAAACTTTATTTTGCAGGACATTGTTCTTCAACAAATTCCGTTAGTGCCTTTTATAATCGTATATTAACGTTTGTCTTATCGGTGCAACTAAACTAAATAAACCTACACGTCAATTACATCTCTATGAAAGTATGTTAATAGTAATGATGACTTAACATAGCACATTATATTACTAAGTTATTAATATAGTGTGAATACCAATAATAGCCGATATTAAACAAGTCACAAATTTGTTCAAAACTATGGGAATCTTTAATGGTTTAGATGGCTCGATAAAGGCAATACTCACATATTTGTTTTGACAAATTATTTTAATATTGTTATATTGATATCAAACCATAACTTTAAAATTATTTATCAAAATTACTTACAATTTTGTATAATAGATTACATTTTTTTTTCGGAACAAAATGACGAATTATTTAAATATACATTGCGAGTCATTACTTCTCAGTTACTAATATCATAAGTATTAATACTTGAAACAAAACAAGTGTACTTAACTCTTGCTCACGTTATTTCTACTAACGAAGACCAATTATATTGAAATGTAAAATTAAAAAAATAAGATTATATAAAAATCTCAGTTTATGTAGTCAATAAAAAGTAATTAATACGAAACTGATACGTGTGGTGTGAAATTATCATGATTTTAGATTTAGAAAACAATTATGCTTATATGATAACGGTTCTAATAGCCATCAGACTCATTAACTAGGTAGCTTTTTAAGTCTATAACATTTTACTAGCTAAGAGTCAACCGTATCTTACATTTTTTCATTCACTCGTGGTCGTTGATGAATTCTTAAAACCATATTCTTGTATGAAATTTAAACATGATCTTATTTAAATATCAGCAGGTTGCAGAAAGTTCCGTGGTTTTGTTATTTCATCATATTAATTTCATATAAATATTATGATAGTTCCACACTGCATACCTACAAGGTAAGCAGCTTTACTGGCTTTCTCATTAGAATTCATTCACAGTCCCCTATTTAAACTTTATAAAACATATATAACTAAACATATGTATCTGTATTAAAAAACCTGGACAAGTGCGAGTTGATTCATTCACCGAGGGTTTCGAAAATATAAATAAAGTAAGCTTATAAAAATAAATAAAGTATTTTTTTAAATCTTTTTAAATCACGGTATGGACATACTATGAGAAGAGATGAAAGGCATATAATCAAAAGAGTACTAGGTATAGAAGTGGAGGAATATAAAGGTAGAGGACGGCCGCAGAAAAGATGGATGGATGGATGGCAAGAAGATGATGATATCAATAATAATGTGAAAGAGCTTGATAACTCATTTAATCTAGTATATGGTTTTAACTTCAACTCCAAGTATCCCCTAAATTTTTATATTATTATACAGTATATATAACATGGAAAATGATCCTAAATTAATTTTGTATACAGTGACGTCGTAAAGTTATTCTAGGTTATAATTTACGGATTACAGAGAGCATTTTCACGAATAACAGATAAATATAGAGTAAATTGTAACTTTCTATAAATCATTTCCGTAGCTAAAGGAAGCGTTTGAAATATCTCAATGAATGTAAATTTTGCAGTCAAGACAGTTTCCCAATCTCACCGAATTCTCAACAATACAATATTTTCTTATCCAAAATACTTAATTTTAAAATCGCAATAAATAAAAGTGTTACTTTTTATAAGAGAAAAAAATTATAACCACAGTAATTTAGATTGTCGATATTAAATTGGTTTAAATATAAATAAATATCTTCATATTTATGATGATTTGGTTCTGGTAAGGGTTTAGGTCCTTTCACAACCTCCCACGTGGGTATTAATGGGGTAATAAATTTTGTTACCTTTTCACGATAAACATTACCTTCGAAAGCTCTAATTAAATTTATGAATTGTTTGTCTTCACACATATACAAAATATTTAATAAAAAAATTTTAATTATAATCACGTCATACTTCATAATTAAGAATTTCTTGTTTTTATATATATGTATATTATTTAATTGATTCAATTGAATTTTCCGCTTGAAAGGAAAAGTATTTTAAACAATAGTGTGCATATGCGTTTATATACATGTATATATATATATACACACGCAAACACAAACTTACATATATTTTAGTACTATATATATATACTTACATTGTACTTTGTTACTGTAGGTTAGAAATTGATATAAAATAAATAAGTCTACTACTACTATTAAGTTACAAAATGTATGTATTTACACTGCCTATACAAAATTATAACTGAAATGCGATGTCTATTTAGAATATTTTGACCTTTAGAATTATTACAGCCTGACCTCGGTATCTAATGGAACATTGCCTCAGGTTTCCGTCTTTAATTTTCCACTAAATTTTCACGATAAGTGCTGCATGGCGTACCTATATCACCTTTCATGTGTAAAATCAACTGATTGTTATATATAGTAAATACCAGATTAATCCCTTAGATATATGAAGTTATATGACGATACTGAATCTATTATCAATAGCTGAGTAGATATTCATTTACCACTATTATTATCTTTCTAATAATATGTTAGTTCTGTTTAATAAATGACTTTACATAAAAAACAGTATTTTTGTATATTTTGTATATTTTTAGCTGCAGTGAATTTCTTTTATAAGATATGTTAAGTTTTACATTACATATGCGAGTATAAAGTTTTCAAAAGAGCTTCAAGTAATCAAAGCTACTTATAACAAAATGGATCAGTAATTTCCGTTATCGCGTAAACGGGGAAAGTTGTATCATAACATCATATTACTTCTATAAAATCCTGTCTTTGGTATATATGTTGAGGTAAGATCTAGATATTTTTATAAAATATATAAACTATTACTAGATACAAAATTATCATCTTAAACGCACACAACTACCAATATATCTAATGATTGAAAATATAAGATTCCGTGTGTCATATATAACATAATATATACCCTGTAGTGAACTCAATTAAGACTACACTATACTATTATTGAGCTTCAATCTACAATCGACATATCAAAGATGCCTTGTTTGTGAAATTCCCTTTAAGTATAACATATATAAATATGTATGAACTTTTAAAGTATAAAATATACAATAAAGAAAAACAATATACATACTCCTAAACAAGACAAAGTTGATTACTTTCACTTTATAACTTCGTTAATATTATTTTAATATTTCATAATTATTCGCAGGTTTAAACTCCAGTATAAATAAAATATCTTTTCTCTCGAACTAACGAATTGCTTAACCTCTTTGCTTTTTCTGTCTAAATTATATCTCTAGACATTGTTTAATAATTTACTAATCTATGGTTAACAATACTAACACTCGAATTTGTAATTTACTCGGAATTATTAATTCGTCCAGTAATTTGGTTGCCATTATAGTCCAGGCAAATTAGTCATATGAGGGCAAGAATCTCGGAATGAGAGATAGTCGGCTATAAACTTGTATAAACCTTTATTTCAACACCCTAAAACTTGTCTCAAAACCTACTTATCGTAGGGTGTCCGCGTCTACAGATATTCCAAGGTCAAAGGTCAAAAAATCGATTTTTTACACATTTATTGCAAATATCTCGTTTCCTATGAGTTTTATGCTATTTGTATGTATGATAAATATTGTAGAGGACTAAATTCTCTACAACTTTTGTTTAAACATTTTTTTTTATATCTTCAACCATTTTCGAGATAGAGGGCAGAGCGCGCGCAGTGTTTATCTATATACAGTATCTTTCGATGTCAACCTGTAGTCTCGATTAAAAACACGCCGTTTAAAGTTGTTAAATTATTAATAAATACATAATTATAAATGATTGGCATTTTTGGTTAACTATTATTAGGTCTACAACTTTGCTCCCGCCGTTTTTTTATTTATTTTAAAAATTATATAAAAAAAATGGTATCTTATTTATGTTTCAAAGTATTGTTCGTCACTTTCCACTACTTTGGCCCATCTTTCAGGCAACAAACGAATCCCGCGTCGGGAAAATTCTTCATCCTTTGATAAGATTCAAGAATCGATCCATTCTTTCACTTTTTCAAAAGAATCGAAGCACTGACCCGCCAGGCCGTGTGCCATCGTCCTAAATAAATGGTAATCAGATGGAGCAACATCTGGAGAGTATGGCGAGTGAGGTAGAATTTCCCATTTCAGTGTTTCGAGGTACGTCTTGACTACTAGGATGTCGCCACAACCGATTCACTTACAGATGAACAAATTGTTGATTTAGTTTCAAAAAGTAAGGAAAACCCCAATAATGATGATGAAGAAGATGATCAAGTGGACGAAGCCGAATCACCACCAACAATTCAACAAGCGCTAGATGCTGCTAAGTTGATAGAAACATTTTTGTTGTTTAATCAAGATGATTCCACCACATATCTAGATATGAATAGGATACATAAGATAATACAAAACAAGTACTGGCATAGCGAAAAACGTCAGACAAAGTTAACGGACTACATGTGTAAATAACAATATATGTACATATATGCATATTTTATCTAAGACTTATTAAACATTATTGTAAATTTGGTTGTTTTATTTGTTCACTCCATATAACGATAACTCTCTATAACGATGAAAAATGCTCAGTCCTTTGAGTTTCGTTATAGAGAGTTTACACTTTTACTTAATAATTTTATAATTTCACGTGCAGGTAAGTGTTATTAAATGAATGCACTTAATTATTGAAAAAAAATGATTAATGATAATGTAATAGTTAACAAAAAATGCCAATCATTTATAATTATATATTTATTAATAATTTAACAACTTTAAACAGCGTGTTTTTAATCGAGACTACAGGTTGACATCGAAAGATACTGTATATAGATAAACACTGCGCGCGCTCTGCCCTCTATCTCGAAAATGGTTGAAGATATAAAAAAAAATGTTTAAACAAAAGTTGTAGAGAATTTAGTCCTCTACAATATTTATCATACATACAAATAGCATTAAACTCATAGGAAATGAGATATTTGCAATAAATGTGTAAAAAATCGATTTTTTGACCTTTGACCTTGGAATATCTGTAGACGCGGACACCCTACGATAAGTAGGTTTTGAGACAAGTTTTAGGGTGTTGAAATAAAGGTTTATACAAGTTTATAGCCGACTATCTCTCATTCCGAGGTTAAACCCCTAATATGCCTGGACTATTATGTTTGCATAATAATTTGTGTCCAAAATTTTTCTATTTTTCAATATATAAATAAACTATAACCACGTCCAATTTCTTCAAAATCCATTCCAATTTTCGTTGACAACAACTAAATTAACATTTCAAATGTTATTTACGTTTTCGAATCCATTTTTATTTCTTAATTTAATTAAGAACATAATAAATGGTGATGTTACAAAAATATTTTTAGAAGCACGAATGTGTCACCTGTGTCAGATGGTTCAAGATTAACTGACAAGGGTATGTGAGGTTAGCTCTACATTTAATAACATTTTTCGCGTCATTCAGTATAAAGCTTAATATATTTTAACACTAACAAATGCCGACTGTTCTGTTTCGGTAGATTTATAATGTCAATGAAAGTAAAATTTTCGAAGATGATAAAGTTATGTTATTTTTTCCGTTTCATAGTAACCGAATATTAATTGCCAATATTTGTTATGATTCAGAGTAATCGAAGAAGAAATATGCCGACATACGTGTCGTTGCAATCATAATATGAATAATATAGTTGTTTTTGTCATAAATATTAATATTCAATAACCTAGTAACCAACAGACAAAACTAACTCATTTAAATATAATTTAAGATATATATTTCTTTCACATTTTGCCCTGCTCAGTGTTCTTAGGCTGTGTATCTCCAGAGTCCGCAATGCGCTTGTGCTGCAAGAATTTCATTTTCCTCAAGCCGCTAGATATCTACTTATCTCATTTCATTTCTAGCAGAAGTACATTTACAAATACAGAAAGATATATCAGTTAGTTTACTTTATAGTCACATTGAAGTTGAAAAAGCGTATTTAAAATTGTATTCGGACCAAATTTCTTAAGGTTTGGAATTCGTCAGAGTGTTGCATTGACATAGGCATTTTATTATCTAATTTGGGGTGCTCTATTTGACTCCAAAAATATCAAAATAAACGTGTTCACCAATCACAGCTCACTAACAGTCATTTCACTATGCGATGTTAGTATGCAGCAGTTGATCTAGCACTTGATAATTGGAATTCGAAGTCAATATGTTATGTTATGTTATTATGTGTATATGTTAACCACCTGGTTATATGTTAACCACCTTATGTGCATATGTTAACCACCTGGAATATTAATTAACATTAGACAGCGAAAAATATTTTAAGGTTTGATAGACTTATAAAATAAATTAATGTAGTTATTATAATTGTATTAATTACTTACGTTACAACAGGATTAGTATGTACATAACTTTATGTAGTAAACCCAATCAAGCAGCTAAATTATGGTGGCGTGAAGTTTTAAATAACCGTAACCTTTCATTAATTTTAAAGTCTTAGCTTGACAATATTTCCTCCTTATTTTTAAGAAAAAAGAATACTGTACAATCTTTTACAAGTTCTATATTATATTTAATATAATTAAACTCAGAACGTGCAACCTTTTAATAGAGATAATGTTATTATTTGTTAAAATCGCTGTACACGATTTGGCACTAAGTTTTCTCGTCTGGAAACTATATATAAAGTAAACGTCTCTTAATATGAGTTTAGAATTTAAGTGAGCAAAGTTCATAACATAACAAAACTTATTCCTTAGAGCCACAGTAAAAATTAATAACACCTTAATTTTACCACGTTTTATATGTTCTTTCTTAATTATTATTATTAACCATATTGTTTTTAAAAAATAGGATAAAATTGTTTTATGATACTTTTCTTTTAATTAACTTTTGGAGCAAACGAGAGGAAGTTCACTAAAGCAGTTTTCTCATTCGCTTAGTATGTTTTACGAGCGGTAATTATTGTAGTATCCTTGAGTGGGTAGTTTTGTTGATGGTTATACAGAAAAACCTTCTGTATTTACGTTTTATTACTATATTAATAATATCAGTAGGTACAAAATAAAGTGACACTGGTCACAAATCAATAAGAGATACGAGTATACGAACAATAAACTTACGTTACGATGACGCGGAAAATAATATATCTGTTGCAAGGCAGCAAATACATATTTTAAAAAATCACAATCATGTTATATGACACGATCTCATACGACATGCGACATACAACATACAACAATACTTATCAAATCGTGTCTTAGACATTAAATATTGTATACACAGGATTTTGAATATATAATGTAATACGTTTTGTGATAAGTGAGATAATAAAAAGTCTTGGCTCGTTTTGGTGGTTTCACGATCTCATATATATGTAACAAAAATAAACGTTGGAATAACAAATACGAGTATGTATGTTCTGATTCCGCCATCTCATGTTGTCTGTGTGTATATGTGTGTTTGTGTGTGTGTTTATATGTGTATAATGACCATGTTTGTTGTTACTCGTTACGGCTTGTTGTTGCCAACATCGTTATTGTTATAGAATCGTTATATTTTATTGAAATACTACATTACAAATACAACATGATATCGTATAAAATCTCCGAGAAACTTTTCAAGTATCAAATAGATAAAGAATCAATACTTTATTCAACTCCCTTGACTCTAACACCCTTACTTCAATGCTTGAATAATATAAATTGTTATATATTTATAATAATAAATCTATTTGCTATAAATTCCAAATCGATATAAATGGGCATTGTACTATTTAGAAACTATTCCTTTGCAATGTATATTTGATTTTATTGCCGTTTATTTATTACATAATAATATTGATTATTATCTGACATGTATTTTAATAAAAAAAAAAAACCCTGACTTCAATGTCAATTTCAAATTTATAGAATATAATCCTGAGTTTATACAGCAGTATATGTATTACGTAGGTATATTCCTACAACCTATTTATGCCTTACTAACTCTATCTACCATATCACCTACATTAATCAATGCCTTTGTGCAATAGCTAAGGGTGAAGAGCGTTAATAGTGATATCTCGTGGTATATAAGGCGTTCTTTATGACAATAGCAGGAAAAATATGTCTAAAAGTAAAATTGTGCTGACATGTACATGATATACGAGTTAATAATGTATTTGTATCCGGTAATATTTATTATTTTAATATTTATTCATTGCATACAAATCGCTATTTATTTGAATACTCAAATAAATAAAAACGAGCGAATCCTGAATCATTGATTCGCAAATAGCTCATGTTATGAATTGGCATAAAATATAACAAAAAAATATATAGTTTCATCACTTATATAGAAACTTATAAGTCACAAAATAGAAAAATAATAAATTTTAAAAATTCATATATATATATTTTTGGATAAACAATTATTTGCCTTAATCACAGTAATAATTATGCAATTATTTAATGTTAATATAAATATAAATATAAGAATATACGTTTTATCTTTTATTATTCAAACATACTTATAAAATATTATATTTATATATTACAGTATAATAATACTTACTATATCTCTAGGATCGATCAAACGATCAGCATACTTATAAATATTTGAAAATAAAACGAAAAGAACCAGGAGAATTGAATAGAGTTTCTAAGATAATCTTCTGCAGATATTTCATTTTATTTTATTTAATTTATATATTTTCAACTTTGAATCAATACCAGTGATCACTTGTATACGTCAAATGGAAGTGACAAGAGAGCCTATTTTGAAATCGTATGTATTAAAATAAACCCTTCTGTAAAGACACTTTCCAACTTTGAATAAGGCTACGAGGGTTCCAAACCCTCTGAAAACCCTCTAAAAAAGGGTCTGAGAAGAACCACACAACAAACTCAGCCGGGTTTTTTTTTTATTGTGATCACTGTTTCACAAACGTCAATATATTTGGTGAGCAATGTACGAACGACCAGAACCATCGCAATCAATTCGATAAGCCGTAATAATAATAATTAATAATAAGAAAAGGGAAATCCGTGGCTAGCAATACGACCAGTCACCGCAAGCAGCACCCGTTCACGAGCATAACGCAAGAGTCAGCCATCACCCCCTTCGCCATAATTGAGGGTAGGGGGCAACCCGGCCCCCATCGCAACCGCAAGTAATGACTTCTAAGGGAGTGGTGTGATGCAGCCAGTAGATTAAACAGGATTAACAAACAGCGTCAGAAAAAATTGCGTAGGCACTAGTTATTCGCTAAAATACAATTTATTCCCAGGCCATACCGTCGTTAATGTATTCCTTTAGACTATAATAACTTTTTTCTATCAAATTCCTTTTAATGAATATTTTGAATTTATTTAGAGACAAATTTAAGGCTTTACTGGGGAGTTTATTGTACAAACGTATACAATTAACCTTAAAAGAATTACCTATTTTATGGAGCCTAGTGATGGGCATAGCAAGTTTATTTTTATATTTAGTATTAATTTTGTGTACATCACAATTTTTACTGAATTTTGAAATATTTTTGCGTACATAAACTAAATTTTCATAAATATATTGATTGTACACAGTCATAATTTTTAATTCTTTCAATTTATTTTTTAATGACTCATTGTATATTGTATATTTCTCTAACAGCCCTCTTCTGCAATACAAAGAACGTATCTATATCTGATGCATTACCCCATAAAAGTATGCCGTATGACATGACACTATGAAAGTTGCTAAGGTAACTTATTCTACCTGTTTCAACGTATGTCAATCGGCGTATTCTGTGAACCGCGAAAGTGGCAGAACTGAGTCTGCTCGACAAATCACAGATATGAGGGCCCCATTGCAATTTTGCATCTAAGGTTATGCCCAAAATTGGTTTTATACATACTTTTCATCTTAATTTGGAGGTTATTCTGTGAGAAATTCCTTTTTAATATATCATATTATATTATAATAAAATATTAGTGCGGTTAAAGATAACATTTTAGTCACCTTGAAACATGTTGCAAAGAAGAACAATATATAACATAAAATCATGTCGTTACCCTCTTCAGATAAATAATACACATGTTTATTCCGGGACACAATTTACATATAACGATGTCGACGCGATGTCTGGTCACGTAGTTATCCAAGTAACCTAATAGTACAGTTACTACTCACAAGAATGAACCAAATACATTCAATAATATGCAATAAATGGCGGTCGTCTATAAACATGTTAATAACGTTAAATTTGCCAAATTTTTTTATAAATAAGATATAAAATTTTTATTAAGTTCCGATAAAGTTTATATATCATATTATTTAAGAAATGTAAATTTGATTATTTTATAATTTTGTACACTATTATTTACAATTCTTTTCTCAAGACCACGCAGATGAAGTCACCTGCAATACTTAGTCTTTAAATTTGAACCGGTGACTAATTAAATGTTTCTGTTGTTCATAAATAGAAGGTACTAATAATAATTCACTTCTATAATCAATAAAAACAACTTATTATATGCTATATTATAGCTTATTATATTATATATTATAATGCTATTTTAGTGATATGTTAAAGTTATTCTATTTCTTGACAACAAATACGATTTCACAGACAGTATATTGGTAATCTGAGTAAAAAACAGCTCGTTCTCACACTACCGCCTAAACTCGTAAATTTCTCCAATAAAATGGATTTTGTTATTCCTTAAATTACATTTCACATGAGCACATCACCCGATACAAAGAACGAAATAGGAGACCTCATATATACAATGAGGATTTGTTAGTATAGAGATAACTGAACAGTGAAATGATTGGGGGGTAGGGTAATTAATAATACATTAGTTATAGTGTGATGTAGGAAAAAATTAATAAATACATTACTTTTTAAATTCAAACCTAGCACGGTATGTTATCCAGAGAAGTGGTTGCTATATTTTTATTCTATATTTACTTTAAATGTATATAAAATAAAAAAGATTGTGATTTTCAGTACAATCTTATTATATATACTACAGGTTAAAAGCATTGGTTAGGATTTCTGATACATTTGTTACTTAACGATATTTTCAACATTTCTAAGACATCCAGTATCAGCTTGTGCTTAAATCATAAAGTCAAGATTGTATTCGAGATTGACAGGGTTGCCTCTTTCAACAAAATATATTTGTGGACTCCATACTCTCAATATTCATGTATTAAGTTATGAATGTATCCAATACAAATTAAATGTCAGACTTACCTCATTCTCGATAAACAAACAAATTCTGAAGTGGCATAGCCTATTGACTGCAGCTGATACCGGCATCCTCGCAAGGGACCTCTAACTAAAGATGGATGTTAAGTAGCTATTGTAAGGGTGTAGTGGAGAGGGCCGGAAATTCAACTCCTTTTTTACTGATTTCTTCATTCTTCCTTATTCAATAAGGCGGGTAAGGTAGGTATGGTGTTTTATATAACGATAACCATCAGATAGGCTGTACTCTCGATCGTAGATATACTCGTATTCATATACTTCAACAAAAATAAATCACATTATATAGACAACCCTATTAACTTACAATGATAATGTAGAATGTTTGTCCGGAAATTAATGTCCTTTAATTGTGAACTAAAACACTATCGTAAGGCAAAAAAAACTAACTGCGTTGATATTGGGTGGAAAACATATATTTTTACTTTGTTATTGTTGAAAAAATATATGACAAAGCAACATTTCTATTGTTAAGCTTATATAAAAATATTAAAAGTTATAATCTGTGTTTCAAATAAACTTTATTTGACACTAAAGACAATATACTATGCCATTAACCTGTGATTAACCCAAATGCACAGAAGAGCTTTAGTTCAGTGATTTATTAATTCCGTGCTGCAGAACTCACAGTTCTCGAGATATTTCAAATGCCTACTTTTAGACGGAAATGTAGGAAGTTTAGAATTACTGTATATTTTTCTGTTACTGGTGCAGTTGCTCGCTTGAATTAGTAATTGCATTACTTGTCATTTGATTTTCTTTTATGAATTATTGTGTCAATGTTGAAGGTAAATGAATATTCGATATTTTGTAATAGGGTAATGTTAGTTTAATATATTTAACATATTCTTTACATTTCGATCGCAATTTTTTTATAGATTGATAAAAAGTAAAATACACGAATCTCTTAAAACGAACAATTAGTCATTTTTAATGAAATCATAAGTTTCATTTATACAACATAATTAAGTCAGTGTAAGTAATAGCAATTAATTATCTCTACATGCGAGATAATATTTGTAAGAGCTTCCAAAATTATGAGAGTAAATATTACTTAGAAGTTTTAATATTTTATTTTCATACGAATATTAAATTTATCGTTGATTTATATTAAAATATAAGAATATATTATATTTTCATGAATATTTTAAATAACATTATGGAATCCAAATCATAATATAATAAATATAATTCAATTATATATGTAATTTTGTATTACTTCATAACTAAGATAATGATTTTAATCTAATTGATTCAGTCACTTTTTTCATTATAATCTAGTCTACAAAATAGCAACAATCATTTTATATAGTATAGTAGTAAGTTTTTGTCCTGAATATATTACTTTTTGATATTTAAATAAAGGACATTTTTTTTTAATAGAAGAAGACGACAGAGTGATAAGATTATACCTTTATAAAGGCTTTATTACACGTATTTAAAGAAATTAATTCATACCATATTGTTTTGATATTTTATATAAAACATAGTGTATGTGAAAGTTTAATTAAGATATGACTAGACATTATTAGTATTAGTGTTGTGTTTCTGTTTTGCTATACTATTACGTGATAAATAAAGAAACATAGACATTATTCAGTTATATTTATGTACTGAAATAATATAGACTTAAAACGCTACCTAACTAACTGGTATTACTCAGAGCGATAATGAAACACGTTTTCGCACAAACCTTATTTTCCTCTCAATTTTCCACACCACGAGTACTTCACGTCACTTCCACAATAATTAACGCTAACCACATAAACTGAGAACTTATTTATGAAATGTATTTATTTTATAAAATATTTTATAATAATTCATTTAAACTCAGAAGTGTTAGTGAAAATAGCATGATTGTCGTTTTTAGATTCAACATTTATCAAATTAATTATGGATGAGAGATAACTTGAAGTTAACAGTTACATATCAATCATCAAT
This sequence comes from Melinaea marsaeus rileyi, assembly GCA_918358865.1. Taxonomy (NCBI): domain Eukaryota; kingdom Metazoa; phylum Arthropoda; class Insecta; order Lepidoptera; family Nymphalidae; genus Melinaea; species Melinaea marsaeus. Next base: position 3,186,384 of record OU911095.1, on the reverse strand, counting down.
TTTGTACTAAAATTAAATTTTAATATGGTTGCCTGGATCCTAAGGATTACAAAAGAGGACTGTATAATATAGGTAAACTGGCACCCAAAAACACGTACTTAAAAATATAATAAAAATGGATATGACCCTTTCCAATTTAATAGTTAGGTAATTGATAGCGAGCTACAACAATTATTGATATTTAAATATAGTTATATCAATAAACTTTTTTATAATAAACAATTCATCTTTTAATTTCATATAATTTTTTTGTGACATAGATTTAATCCTCACTGGTACTTCAGTACATCGTTATATTGTTTTGACACTTTTAGTCCGCTGGCTTGTGGTTTAATTAAAAATAATCCTTTCTTAATTACAGTATAAGCCGAACGGCTACTTATAACTAATATAATAGCATAGCCCTGTATAAATCTTTTTAAAAAAAAGATAATTATTACTTACTTAACAGGTCTAAATCGGGATAAAATTAATTAAATAATATTTCAAATAATTAAACGTATTTTTCGCCTAGATAATTTATTAATTCTATACAAAACTGACATCTAAATTGCAGAATATTGCTTTGTACACAAAATACTAACGTTATTTCCTCATTGTGTTTAATGGAACAACGGGGCAATGGTCCCAACTTGTTCTTTTATAACAAGAGTTTAAAAATATATATATATTATTGGTTGACCTGGAAGTATATTATATTCAGAAATGGAGATATTACTCACAATACTATTACATTACCTTATAAACGAATATAATGTTTGTATAATATGAAGTTTGTCTTAGAACTGCACAATATATTTACGTCAAGTCAGTTCCTATGCTTAAAAACAGATGAAGTTTATCGCATCGACCATATATAAAGATATGTTACTGAAGCTAATCATATGAGAGTCTACTTGATTTTAACATATAGCTACAGAAAAGGAGGGTGTGAGAGAAAGTATGGTTAGATATCTTCTGTGATATAAAAACATATTATTCTGTCTTTTTTTTTTTTTTTTTTTTTTTTTTTTTTTATTCTAGAGGAGGGCAAACGAGCTTGCGGGTCACTGTTGGTATATGATCACCGCCGCCCATGAACTCTTGCAACATCCGAGGATTCACAAGAGCGTTGCCGGCCTTGGAGAAAGGAATATATGCCTTTTTTGAAGGTACCCATGTCGTATCGATCTGGAAATACCGCCGAATTAAGTTCGTTCCACATTTGAGTGGTACGTGGGAAAAAAGTCCTTGAAAACCGCACAGTTGAAGATCGCCACGCGTCCAGGTGGTATGGATGATAAAGGAGGCGATGGCGAGCTGTGCGGTAGTGAAATTCGGCGTTAAGCATCAGATCGAATAGTTCTTCGGAACACTCCCCGTTGTAAATGCGGTAGAAGACGCACAAAGAAGCCACGTCTCTACGCAATGCCAAAGAGTCCAGCCGTTCGCAGAGCACTGGGTCCCCGACAATCCGAACGGCTCTCCGTTGTACGCGGTCAAATGGTAGAAGCTGATATTGGGGTGATCCGGACCAGAGATGAGAACAGTACTCCATGTGTGGCCGGACCTGCGCCTTATAGAGCGCAAGTCTTTGGCCAGGTTTGAAGTACTGCCTCGCTCTATTGATCACTCCCAATTTCTTCGAGGCCAACTTGGCCTTACTCTCCAGATGACCACGAAACTGACAGTTCTGATACTTGGCGAGGCAATAAGAGGAGTGCTCTCGAAGAGCGGTGATACGACAAATGGGGTTTTCTTAGTGGTAAACGCGCAAACCTGTGTCTTTAGGGGATTGAACTGAACGTGGTTCAGTTCACCCCACTCAGAGACCATCCCCAGGGAGGTCTCTATTGAAGACACAAGTTTCTTTCGGCACTCGTCGACGTTTTCCCGAGAGAGACCTGCACGACCGGAATATACCGCATCCCCAGTGCTGTCATCCGCATAACAATGTATGTTGGAAATATCCAACATATCATTGATGTGCAGGAGGAACAGAGTTGGGGATAGCACGCAGCCTTGGGGTACACCAGCGCTCACGGGCTTGGGGTCCGAGCAAAAACCGTCGAGAACGACCTGTATGCTCCGCCCAGTGAGAAAACTGGTGATCCACTTGCATAAACTCTCGGGAAGCCCATAGGAAGCTAGCTTCGAAAGAAGCCCCTTGTGCCATACACGATCAAAGGCTTTTGCCATATCCAGACTAACTGCCAGACCCTCTCCCTTGCTTTCAATAACCGCTGCCCAACGGTGCGTAAGGTATAACAGAAGATCACCAGCTGATCGACCATGGCGAAAGCCATACTGCCGGTCATTGATCAACTGGTGATCCTCGAGGTACGTTAGGAGCTGTCGGTTGATAATAATCTCCATTATTTTGGAGAGAAGGGAGGTAATGGCGATAGGTCTGTAGTTAGTTGGGTCCGAGCTATCACCTTTTTTAGGGATCGGATGGACAAGGGCACGCTTCCATGAGACCGGGACTACGCCTTTAAGATAGGAGTACCGAAATAGACGCGTTAGCACTGGAGTCAACTCAGGGGCACACGTTCGTAGCACCAATGGAGAAATGCCATCCGGCCCACTCGACTTATGAACGTCCAAGGAAAATAGAGACTGCCTGATAGTTTTTTGTCGAAAAACTATTTCCGGCATTGAACTCTGACACCGCGGGATGATGGGCGGTGTCTTCCCTTGGTCGTCCAAAGTCGAGTTGGAGGCAAAAAGAGTGCCCAAGAGATCGGCTTTCTCTTTTGCCGTGTGGGCCAGAGAGTCATTCCCCATGTGCAACGGCGGTAGGGACGGCTGGCTAAAGTTGCCCAGAGTGGCTTTGGAAAGCGCCCAGAATTTGCGCGTGCCAGGCGGGTACTTTGCCAGCTGATCCCCAATTTTGACGACATGCTTGAACTTTGCTCTAGTGATTTGCCGTTTGAAGAATCTGGAGGCACGGTTGTATTTCCTCTTCAGAACTCTAGAGTTCGGATCCTTAGTGACTAACGCATTAGCCCAAGCTTGATAAGCCTGCCGTTTGCCAGCTGCTGCGGCCCTGACAGACGCATCAAACCAAGGCCGCGATCTGCCGCCAAGTGGTACCACAGAGCTTGGTACAAAAAGTTCCATGCCCTGAAGTATCATATCAGCTACAGCCGCAGCGCAGTCACTAGGATCATTGGAAGGGAAACAAATCGGCCCCCATGGGTAGGATGCAAAAAAAGACCGCATTCCATCCCAATCCGCTGACTTGTAGTGCCAAACGCGTCGAGTCGCAGGTCTTGTGCGAGCAGGACGTTGAATGGGCACCACACTCCGTACCAGACAGTGATCAGAGGAACCTAAGGGAGCCTCGACAGTGATCTGGTACTTTTCTGGATGTGTAGTCAGCAGAAGATCCAACAAAGAGGGCGTGTGGCTGTCCACATCCGGTAGACGAGTGTGCGTCTTTACCAGCTGGGACAGACCATTTGCCAGAGCAAAGTCAAACACAGATCTCCCCGCGTAGTCGGTGGCACGTGACCCTAGCCAATCGGCATGGTGCGCATTGAAGTCCCCGAGGACTACGACTTCGGCGGAGGGAGTCTGTGAAAGCAGATCGTCAATCTTCGCCTGAACATGGCCCAAGAGTTGATCCGTTTCTGCATTACGACTATGGGACCTGTAGAGGCACGCGTAGACTCTGACACGGTCGTCCATGTCCACGCGCAGCCAGAGTACAGACAGGTCCCGACCTTCAAAAACCTGAAGGCGACGGTAGCAGATATCCTCCCTTACGAATACAGATACCCCGGCGTGTGGTATAAAATGATGTTCTAGTTTATACCCGGGGTACGATAGGTACGCTGTGTCGCTAGGTTGAGATATCTGCGTCTCCGTCAAAAACAACAAGGCTGGCTGCGCCGTCTCAAGGTGGTAGTGGACGGCGTTTAGGTTCGAGTGAAACCCCCGGATGTTGCAAAAGTCCACATCTAGAGTGGAGCGGAGTGCCGCTGTTTGCCGTCGTTTGCCCTCAGAAAACACAACAGGCAATACTTTGCCCGCCCCAGATACGACGGGCAGCCCGAGCAAAATCCGAGGATCATTCCCCGATTTTGCTCGAGGAGGGGGTCCCCGGCTTCATCAAAGCCGGTACCCTCCTGGGGTATACTTTTTGGAGGCATCGCTATCATGTTTGGCAGGGGGGGGGGGGGGTTGGGCTTCCGGATTCTCTCACTCACCGACGGAACATAACCAAATGAATTTGGTTACTACACGTCGGTCTTCTGTGAGAGGGTGGTCCTTCCCCGGTCGAGCCAGCCCAATACGAGCTGCAGTCAGAAAACTACAGCTAGGCTCTACCACCCTACAAAACATCTGTCTGAACATAAACCTGGACAAAATTTTACTTACATATATTAATCTATAAAACTACCGACAGGGTTTTAGAACTTGTACTATACATTCTTGACAATACTTCTACTTCCCCGGGTTCGGTGAATAGTTCTAAACTATTTCCCGATTTTTCAGCATTACTAGAACAAGCTGAAGGAGACATCGAGGTAATAATAATGCCAGCTGTCAATAAAACAAGTTTAATTGTCCTTTTAGAGTCTGAATCAAGATCAAAGTTTTTAGATCAGGTTGTTTGAGCAAAACATTGTTTAAACTGATTCACCTAATGCTTTTATTTTTAATTTTCTTTATCATCGTGCACCGTGCAATTTTGTATTAAAGCTGACGTGAAACTGCTGTAGGCAAGTTTTGGTCGAATATTCCAGTATTTTATCTTGTATGTATCACCATATATTGAAGTTGGCAGTTCAATTATTACGTGTCAAACGCTGCTTCTAAATGGAAGAGAATAAACAAGACATAACAATGACCGAATCCAATTACTTCCTCTTTACAAAATGTATTGCGTTAAATTTTTATTAATCTTTATTCCATTATTTCATTTACGTTACAAATATGTAAAATATTTTTAGTAAAATTTAAGACAATTTTATGAAGATATTTATTCATCTTAATATTCCATTTCGAAAATGTATATTTTAGAGATAATAGCGAATCGCAAATTTTTATGCAAACTTTTGTTATGTTTACTATCTATTCATATATGTTTTCAGAATTATAAATCTTCTATTGCGAGACTTAGATTATTATTTCTTTGAAATATACTAACTTATTTTTTGTTCAACTTTACTGTGTTTCGGAATACAAGTTCAAAAGATTTGTAATATTTTTCTAATTCAACTTTATAAAACTTTAAAACATTTTCATATTCAAAATGTGAGACATTTTCCTGCGATGTAGACAACTGAAATGTTGTTCTTTAGAATAAGTAAGACAACGGAGAGACTGAGGCAATGCATTCCGCAACGTTCATATCAACATGCAATATCTTTATTTATTACATGTGTAATAAGATTTAAAGGTAAATAAATTTGTTAATTCAATGTACAATTTATATGTCGTCTGGATTCAAGTCTCTAGACCGTCAGGTCTTGTAAATTAATTACCTTATTAAAGAATTACTTCCACTTTGATTTTTATACAGTTATACAGGTTAGAGATAAGCTATAAAACGTATAAAAAGTTCATATTATAAATAAGTACGATAGTCATATTTCAAGACACTCGAATGAATTTATCATTAATGAAGTTAAAGAAAGTGCCTTTAACAATGAAGTGCTGTTAATTTCTGAAATCACTTACAAACATTATGTGTCGGTCTGAATAATAAACTAATGTCAAAGATTTGACATTAATTTTAAAGTTAAATACTTAATAAGAATTAATTGGGTAAAAAGAAAATAAATATTCGATTCTCCTGATTTTTGCCTGATTAGGTATACTCGTATGTTTTATAATGAACACAATCTAAACCTAATTATAAAAGGTCATATATCATCACTAGATATATTCACGAGGATCTATACGAGCCCACTTTAGGAAGATATTTAAGACAATTATAAATTCACTATATCTACTTATTTCTAATACTATAAATATATTTATTAAACAAATTTTGATTATAAAATTAATTGGCTTTCATATAAAGTTGTCCGACGATACAAAATTTACTTTTTTAAAAATCGTTTTCTAGAACAAATTATTCATATAATGCTAACTTCTATGAGTGTTTATTTCAGGTACAAAGATACGAATAAGCTAAGGTTATTAAAAGTTTAAGATCTTAAACAAACCAATTTTTTATCAAACTAATCGAATCAAACGTTATAACTCAGTTTTTTTATTAATGTACTTTTATTATCATTTTAGCATATTGTAAAGCGTGTTTAGCGTATTCTGTTTTCTAATATACACAATAATATTATAATTATACAACAACAACAAATGATATTATAATTATATAATAAGGGTTATTTATGTTGACGAACGTCCACTTGTGAGATCATAATCGGGATAATATATAATATTTTGCTATAATATTAGCTTTTATATAGATAACGTAATGAATAAAACTTACGGTAATATACAATGTGGTAGAAAGACAGTATATTTGAAGAGTTAAGGTAATTAATATTTATTGAAATAGGTCCTTTACGCAAGCAGCTTGTTATCCCTGAGGACAGTTGTGGTTAAGAGACTCGACTCACCATTAAATGAACATTCCAGGCTGCCCTAGGAAATAGATAGGGTTGTCTCTATCAACTAATTTTGTTCAACTTTAACTTATCCCTTTTTTGGAAATGGTATTTGTTATTTCCGGGTGTTTCATTAAGTAAATATTATTATTTATATTTCACATACATGAGTATTGCAGTGACAACCCTATATATAGTTGAGTATTAGCACAAGAATTAGCATACGACTTTGTGACGACTGTGAAAATTGGAAACAGTTATGTCTGCAGTTATGAACGAGATTTGGAAGTTACTTATATATTTAATTATATTGCAAAAAGGTGTGACCATTTTTAACTTTATCTATTTAGAAAAGTATTAATAAAATGAAAAATAAACTAAAAAAAAAAAAAAAAAAAAAAATATTCCAATGTTACCATAAAGCAGATTTATTAACTTAAATAAATATTATTAATTTTCCTTGTATGTCATTGGTGTACATATAACAGTTACCAGTTAAAATAATGCCAGTGGCCTAGTTGGCAGCCATAGTGTTAAACACAATACAACCAGCAGTGCCTACACAGCAATACAACCATAGCGTCAGTGGACCAACACGCTACGGTCTCGAGAGCTTTACTATTGAATATTACAATTATGTTCGTCAGTATTCTTATTATGTCGGTTTAATTGTATATTTATGAATATTACAAAATATTTATAGTTATATGTTAGGGAAGTATAATAGGATAAGTTCTTGGACAGTTGCTTTCTATTTACATTTCTCCTCAAACTAACTTTCTCTTATAGAGAGCTTTGACAGGATTGTGCATCTGATATCTTTAATATAGGGAAAGGAATATGAGGATTTTATGTTTGTTAAAATTTTATATCAGTATGTCGATACAAAAAGTAAAGTATACATAAAAATAGATTATTTTAAAAACTACTTAATTTCAATTTGGTTTAAAGAGATATAATCTCGTGTTGCTTTCTTTTAAACTTTGTGAAGTAAATATTTTGTCTGAAATATTTAATTTTTGTTAGTTACTCCTTTTATAAACATAAAAAAGTTCAGAAAATAACGTCGGGTCCATATTAACAGAAGTCGTGTTCATAAACTACTCAGAGTTCATTTATTACTATGAAAGTTATGAACGTTACAAACTTTACGAACATGAAGCGATATTAAAATATTACAAACACGTGCCGCCGAGTTCCACCACATAGCCTGTGTGCCGCCGAAGTAACGGTATTATGTAATTTAAGTTAATATATGTATAAAACAATATTTTTTTATTGAATTACACTGTGAATTCCTTAATTTTAATATTTTGTACGTTGTTTCTATTGTCAGCTAAGCATAGTTTTTATAAGTAGCACAAATACCATCTATCACTATAAAGGACAACCATGAATATATTTTTAAAGTTGCAATTTTAATAGTTTCTTCTCTTGACAGCCAACGACTAATGGTCTCTGGAACGCTGTTTACAAACATGTATAATAAAAGTACTGAAAGAATATTGTCTGTTGCAGTAACTATTACACAACACGGAATACAAACATAATAAAACTACATTTATCAGAAGAGTTATCAGACGTTGGCAATCTAAGTTTATGTATGTTACAGCTTCGTTTACTTGAAGTTCTTTTGAAAAACTAATTACTTGTCACCGTATAGATATATATACATTAGGAAACTACAATTTATATTCGAACATTTATTGAGAAATAGAGTTCACTCTGAACCTAATAATTAATAATTTTGTGACTTTTTATTTAATAATTAATTATTTAGTATAAAGAAAATTAATAAACATAACAAAGTTGTTATGAGAACAAAATACATTTATTGCGTGAATATTTAATTATGAAATATTTAATTGTATTATTATTTATTTCGGCGTCAATTGAAAATATAAATTATACATAAAAGTAACATATATAAAACGGTATTTATTTTAATCAAACTATATACATATATATATATATATATATGTATATATTTTTTTTTAAACGCCGACAACATTGTCTTTCAACGAAACTTTTTACAACAACGCTTATGATAGAATTTTTTTTTAGAATCTAGAAAAATGTGTAAAATAATTTAAGTTACATTAATTATTTAACATTTTCTTCAAAATTTATTTTTCGAAAGCTTTACATTATTATATGAGATCAAGTCAACGATCATAAAGGCGCATAAGTAATAATAAAATCTTATGCGAATATTAATCTACTCCTGTAATAAGCGTACCGTGTAGTCTATAATTTAATTGAAAGTCCAATATAACAATTTAGCTCAAATTTCTGAGCAGTTCTTCAATTTACTTCTTCTTTTATAGTTCAAACTGAGTTCATACTCTGTGTTCCGTAACACAGGTTGTATATTACGTAGAAGCGTTGAAGACTTAACATTAAACCAATTACTTTCAGATATGTTTCTCTGTTTTGAGTGGAGAATTTGTAGCTGTAAAATAATATGAAAAAGTTGCATTAATATATATATATATATGTATTAATATATATATATTTAATTCATTAATTTTCCTATAAATATATATATATTGATATAAATATATTTATAGGAAAATTAATGATATATAATCATTAATTTTCCTATAAATATATTTTTTATAAAATATAGATAGTTTTACATTTTATTTTTTAATGCGTTTATTTTGTATTCATCTAAAATACTCATTGCCTTAAAAACAACCATAACGTAGAGAGTCCAGTCTCTAATCGTACTTGTTAATCTCTTATCTGTTAGTAACGAGTAAAGTTGTAGTTAGAATCCATTAAAAGTTTGCCGAAAAACAAATATTTATATAAAGAGATAATGTAGTCTAATTCTGTATACGACGAAGGACTTATTTAAAATATAATTGTTGTTTATTTACCCGTACCGAGCCTTCGTCCTATCGATTACCTTAAACAGACTTAATATTAAATAATTCTAATAAGACGACCACCCAGAGGTGTATTATTCTCATCCTTAGAACATGGGAATTCGAACATTTGTTGGCACCCACTCACCGATCTCTACCAGTGTAACTGACGATTCAGCTTTCTGGATCGACATGACTATCTATTGCTCAAGTTGTTTTTTTACCTTAATACTAGACTTTGTGTAACTTGTCCTTTTTTGTTAAGGATCTGTGTGACATTGTACTTTTTGCTGATGACACCGCGCTTATTTTTAAAGTTGTACGTGATAGGATTAATTATGACGAAGTAAACAGTAACAGTACTTTGTCACGAGTCCTTCATTGGTTCGAAATTAATAATTTAGTCCTTAATGGTTAGAAAACTAAATGCATAGAGTTTACACTTCCTAATGTAAAAAGTAAAAATGTTAACTTGCTCCTTAAAAATGAAGAGTTAGAATTGATTGACTTAACAACTTTCTTAGGTATAACTTTAAATAAAAAGCCCAGTGGAACCACCATCTTTTAACACTGGCAGTCAAACTCAGCTAAGACGTCTTTGCAATTAGAAAAGTTAGACAATTAACGGACGTTAATACGGCTCGACTTTTTTATTTTAGTTATTTTCATAGTATTTTATCTTACGGTATTTTTTATGGTGCAGTGCTGACAAAATTGATTCTATATTTATTTTACAAAAAACAGCTGTGCGGGATATTTATAACTTAAAAGCTAGAGATTATCTGAGAGATGTTTTTAAAGAAATAGGTATTCTTACATTCGCTTCGCAATACATTTTTAATAACGTATTGTATATACGCAAAAATTTTAATAGTTACATAATATAAAAAAACAGACACGCGATAAATACGAGAATTAAAAACAAACTCGTAACGCCAAAAAATTCGTCTTCAAAAATTTAATAAATCCTTCATGGGTTTGAGTATACACATATATAATAAAGTTCCACAAGATAGCTTAGACCTTAGAGCTTCCTTTTCTTGGTTTTAAATCTAAAATCAAAAGTTTAATATTCAATAAATCTTATTATAGCATTTGTTTATTATAGCAGTGCTATAGCAGTGCAGTATATGTGCTAAATGGATTGTCCAATAGTGGTCAACACTTTACTTCAATTTAACAATAACAATAGACTTATAACGTGAACTTACTTCTATGTAGCCATTCAAATTTTTCCCAACAAGTACTATTTTACAGACAAGAAAGTGTTAATATGGGTTTCATATAAATAATTTATGCCTTCATCGCAAAATCTTTCTCGACCTGACAACCGCGTACATTCGTAAATTTCAATAATGAAATATATTTTGTTAAGTCTCTAAATATACTCTGAGTTTATAATATCAATTACTTTGAAATAAGCATTTATTAGCAATATTATATACAGATAACTAAATATTACAACTATTTAGAGCTCAGTGAGTACTAAAATACATATAATGGCAATAAAAAATAAATAATAAAAATTTTAACCTGTGACTTCTGGAATGTGGGCCGAAGGCTCTGATTTTATATCGTAACACATCAATTTTAATTAAAATTGTTAACCATAAAAGGATAAAATGAAATTCCAATTTATTTTTTATTTTTCTTTTATTCATGAAGTTACTCCCTTTAATAAAGCGAATCGAATAAAATGACAAGTTGACACCTAAATTTCAAAACGTTTGTTGTAAGCTATAAATGAATGGGTATTATATATATCCTTATTGTATTCCATTGAACCGAATTATTCCTTTGTAACGAGGGTCAAGCTTCCTTTGTAAATAATTCAGTAACTATTATAATAGTAGACTTGTTAGTTCAATGACAATCGGCAATGGTAATGGCAATGCTATACAATGTGATATATGTAATATGGTATTGCATCCAGAACTGCACCATCCATCTTGTATCGCATCGTATATTGCTGAACTTAATGATGTGAGGATCAAAATAATTTTAACATAGTCTGTGTGACCCAGTCATGCTAGATATCTACTGTGCCATTAGACATATATTATATGGTTATAAAATCTGTATTTATATTAAAATGCTGAAAAATCTGATTATTTGAACGTACCTTTCTCCTACGTACCAGTCCAATGTGGAACGAATTCCTTTCGGCGGTTTTCCAAATCAGTACGACATGGGTACCTTCACTCTCACTCTGGTGAATCCTCGGACGTTGCAAGAGTTTATGGGCAGCGGTGATCACGTATCATCTATGACCCGCCCGTTCGTTCGCCCTCCTCTTACATTAAAAAAAAACGCTCTAATCTAGAACGACGTGTCGGAATTTAAAAATTCTTTATAATAATCGAAAAATATTAAAGGCTGTATAATATAACAGGTTTCTTCGTAATATTTTTAAACTATTGTGTTGAATTTCGCCTTCCGGAACAAAGTCGAATACAATATCTAGTTAATAATAATCACAGCTGCCCGAAGCATTGTACTAAATTTAATTTTGTTTTGCGAGTTGAAACAATAATTATATTATTACAGTCTAAAAGGAGAGAAGAAGTTGCTGAAACATGGCAATTAATAATAACTGACGCACCATTTTCATATTTATATATTTTCTTTTACTTTTATAAATATATCACTTTAATTTTATATTTGAGTTGACGTTAAATGACTTGTAGGCGAGGTGTAGTCGAAAACGCGAATATTTCAGTATTTTAACTTTTGGGTATCGTATTGGAGTTATTAGATTGTAATTGGAAAAGACTAAACCAGAGAGAACAAAGAGCAAATCTAATTACTTTCTCTTTAGAATGTATATCATTATAATCCATTATTTTCATTAACGTTACAAGTATTATGTATTGTTTAGAAAATTTAAGGTCTATCTTTTAATATTATATGATTTCATAATCTTAGTTTCTTTCAGTATTTAATATTTGATAGGAGATTAATAAAAAAAAAAAAAAGTAAAGTATTTTAAACATATGATATAGTAAAAAAAAATGCGTGCGTACAAAGTACACATGTCAGAAGTGAAACTTCTTTGGCGAACTAATTTATAAATCTTGTTTATATTTATACAAATCTAAAACTTTAAATTTCCAACATTAAGAGGAAGGGAAAAAGGAAGATAGGTTAGGAATTTAATTGTCATTAAAATAAAATTAACTAGTAAACGAATACACAACCAATAGTAATACGACGTTTGCTCTGTCTCACTTTTTCTCTCAATCTTTCTCACTCGCTTGCTCCCTACTTTCACTCCACGGCTAGTTGCTCATGCTACGTTCGCCCTGTCTTACTCTCTCTCAATCGGTCTCGATCACTCTCTCTCTCTTTTCCGACACTTCCGTTGCATACCGGCGTGACGTTTCATCTGTAAAAATTTTACCCTCATGCGCCTAAAGAAGTTTCACTTCAAAAATACTTATTACTTCTTTTATTAAAATTGAAAACATCGTTCAAATATCATGATATTAATTTAACGAAAGTTCTTTCATAGATATATGAAATATACTGCCTCTCGTGTTGTATGTACTCTCTGATATGCGAAAAAGAAATGCTGAAGTTTTGTTTATTCTGCGTCAGCTGTATCAAACTTTTATCTTGCGATACTTACAGATTTTACAATTGCAAGGAGATTCAAACTGTCAAACGATGTAAAGGAAATATAAATATTTTATTATTTATAAATAAAGTTCAAACTTAATACAAAGAATTGTGTTACTTAAACCTTCTATTGTTATTAGTATTATACGTATAAAATTATATATAATATTATATTTATAACAAATAATGTATAATTATAACATTTCAAAACGATTGATTAATTACTTTGTGTACTAAAATAGAGTACTTTGTGTACTAAAATTAAAGAAAGTGTCTTTAACAAGTAAGTGCTATTTTCTGTAACCACTTGCAAGTGTAATGTTTCTGACACAACATTATACAAATGTGCAAACGCGACATCAGTCATTAATATAAAAGTTTCGAGCCTCGATGCTCCATCAAAACTTTTCTACTTCGTCTTTCTTTCCTACTTACATATAATTTACAAGAAACCTTAAAAAAAAGTGTTATTAAATTAATATTAAACCTAGCAGTAGTAGTAAGTAATTAATTAAGTTAATAGTTATGACTAAAGAGTAAATGAAACGTTTGAAGGTTTTTAATAAAAAATTGTATAAATTTTATTCACAGTTTAATATAAAATGTACGCTTCCTTCAATTTTAAAGTTATTTGTGCTTTCAAAATTTTTGTCCGTATTTGCAGTTATATTATTTTATTGTCTGATACATTTGATATTTTATAGTCAAAAATAAAACACGAATTAATTATACTTTTATAAACGAGGATGAACTCTGATAAAGGAGGGAGGTATATACAGCGCTGGAATAAGCTACAAACCGATTAATTGATTAAGATTTTTTATTGATATTAAGTTAATTCTCATAATTTTTTTTTATTTGGCTAAAACGCGTTTGATACAGCAAATTAAATTGATATGATTTCTAAAGAATGGCTTTTAGTATTTTGACTCTAAAAGATTTTGTGTAGAAAGCGAATTAAAGTTTTATCTTAATAAAATGTTTCTTCAAAAATAATTAAAAATAAAAGAAAAATCTATGATGTGAAATTGTGATTTGTGTGATTTGTGAATTGAAAAATTGTGATGAATTAAGAAATTCTTATCCAGAAACTCAAGACATAACTTTTTTTTTAAAGGAGTGTCAAAAGAAACTGAATTAATCGACGATGAAAAATTTTATAATCTCGAGGGTTTTACTAACGAAATTTACTTAAAACAATGATTAGAGTTTAAAAAATTTTAGATTTTTTGTTTGTTGAATTCCAAATGCATTTCGATATTCACGGATGTATTATTGTAAACTTCTCTTAAGATTTACCGTTTTAGATTTAGCGGTCATAAGTAAAAAGATGTCTCAATTAAATAAAACCTTTATTTTAAGTTCTACAAAGATAGTTTTAAAAATCTGTTTTAAGAACTGCTTTAGCTAATTATATAACTACGTAACTGCAAAATTAGTGCGGTTAAAAGTTCAAACTTTTAAATGCAAGAGACTTAAAAATTTACAATTTCGGAAATTAGTCTCTCCAGCTTAAGTTGAGTCCCAATATATATGACCAACTTAGTAAATAGAGTTCAGCTTACGCTGGCCGCCTTGGTTTAGCCACGACCGCACTGGTTTATACCGTGATTAACAGAGCTATGGAGGAGGGAGAGTCTAGCAATTATTTAGTGCATTGTTTCTAGAACCTTCAGCGCTTCTGGTTTGCCGGCTTATAAGATTAATTAAAATGTTGACGAATTTATAAAGCTTTTTTTAAATATTAACCCACCAAAACTTTGTAAACATACCAAAATAAAAGTATTTAGTTGTAAAGAACGTGCCGCGTGTGACTATTACAGATTTCTCTCAGTCCAAACGATTATCGTTTTTGAGTAAGTTACGCGATGATCTCGACGCCTAGGCCTCCAATATCGCATACTGGTATTATTAGATAACAGTCTGCAACCCTTTCACCGACGTTCCTATTGAATAAAACAGTATTCTATCTGCTATTCTAGGGTTGAGGCTACCTCCATACAAAATTACAGCGAGATACGTTCAGTAGGTTTTGTGTTAAAGTGCAACAAACATACATACATACTCACAATATATGGATCAGTAAATTTAATAGTAATTTATATCTGTCACGCCTTCCTTCTACTTCAATTTTGTTTTGTTTTAAACATATTTTCTTGTAGTGAGTTATATTTTAAACGAGTTACACACGAGGTCTACCCACGCGTGTCCCCCTGCGGGCACGGATTTTTACGTAGATTTTGTCTGGAATTATAACATCATTCAACTAATACATATGCTTAAAAAATAATATAAAATGGTTGGGATATATTGGGTAGACCTCGAAGAATTCGGTCTGCCCATTCAGATGTACCCGACTTTCGAATTTTGGAAAAATTTCTTTACAGGAGGTCTTCTTATAACTCCCTGAGTCCGAAATGACCATTGGTCAAAAAGTTTGTATATATATTAGACTTTTGTCAGCACCATAGCGGCCGCAGTTTCACTCGGATTGCTTTCAAACTTTGCACAAAAATCAACCATCCAAAAATGAAGGTCAAGTTCGTTAACCAGAGAAATCCGGCCACGGGGGCGCTTAGGGCCTCACTTTTTCTGATTTCAGTTTTTCGACCATAACTTTTTCCCTATACAAAGTAGGTCAATCACGTTCATATTATATAATGTCTTTGATGAATACCTATAACTAATATAGATAAACCGAAAACCTAACTTCAATAACTTAGGGGTGGTGGTAAAAAAACCGAAATTTTTTGGAAAAAAATTCATAACTTTTTTTTGGTAAGCATTTTTACATAACACGTATTTTTAAAAGAAAGGTTTTTTTTTACTCTAAATTTAGGTACTAAAAGTTTTTCCGTTGAAGGTACAGTTTCCGAGAATAAAAATAATAACCGCTTTTAGCTTGTAAATTTAAGGTAGGTAAAATCACGGCAACTTTTTTCTGGTAAACATTCCCTTCTCGCAAATATTTTTAATAGAAAGGTTATTTTTTACACTAAATTTAAGTACCAAAAGTATTTCCATAAAATATACTTTTCCGAGAAAAAAAATAAAAACCGCTTTTTGCAGTTACATTTTAAACGAGTTACACTTGAGGTCTGACGCTGAGGTCCACGGGTGTTCCCCTGCAGGCATGGATTTTTTTTTGTATTGTTTGAGGAACGGAATGATTTCTTTTCGTTTTTTACAAACGAAGTTACAAATGATTCTTCCATTCTTTCGGAACTGGTTCATTGGAGGCTAAAATGCACAAGTACATTGTATTCAATATTTTAAACAGTATGCTCTGCAATAAATAACAAAGATCTTAACAACAAACAACATTTTAGAGTTCTTTTATATTTATCCACTGACTAATAAAAAAACAATTGCAATATTTCGGCAAAGGCGGCCGACAATATTGATACTAATTTCATTTTTTTAAATATTTTATATAATATTTTAACTACGCCTAGTGAACGAATACTTCCTCTATTAAAATTTGTCTACATACATTTGACTAATCATTATTTAAATATTGTTAAGATGTTGAAGACATTATATCATGTTGATTTTGTCATATGTTTTAACAAAAAGCGCTGCAGCATAGACAATTAGCAAATAGCAAAGACAACTCTTAAACGTAATGACATCAAGCTTTGCAGCAGAGTTTTGTGCGACAACAAAAGGTGCCCAAACACGTTACAGCATATGAAACCGTAAAGTACATACACATAACAGAGTTGTTAGATGATACATATAAAAGTGGTCAGGATATAGTCACGGAAGGATACACTAAAACATTAATAATATATAGAAATTACGACATTTACCATCATTATGCTGCTTGGTATATTTTTTTTTTTTTTAGAAAAAAAGAATATATAATGTATTGTTTGTAATAAAGAAAGCTCAGTTTTAAATTATAAAAATCACAATCACCCCAGTCTTTAAATATCTGAAACTTTTATCGGCTGTTAAATATCATGAACTTCCGTATTCGTTACTTTACGTCTATAAAATCCGGGAGAAGCTGACTGAGTGATTACTATACTGATATATGTCTGTTCTTTATTTATTAAATGACACACATTTTTTAGAGCAACCTAGCCCTTTTAACAAACAAAAATTCCACATTAATTATTGTTATTTGTTTTTGAAAGACTTCCTAATGAATAAAACTCACATAAAATATTAACACGAATAATAAAATTAGTAAATTAATTAATATTCACTAAATACGTTCCCAATGCAGTCAGTCAGTTTAGCCTCAGAGCAGAGTTGTGGTTACAGAGTTAAGCTACCCATTAAATGAACATTCCACGTGCCTTTGGTGACAGATAGGGTTGTCTGTAGCAATTAATTTGTTTAATTTTAATTTATTAAAAAATACTCCACTTTTAGGGAAACACATTTGTTATTTTATCCGTTTTGGACTTACCAGGTACTTCATTAAGCAAATAATAAAATTTACCTATACGATTGAAATATTGTGACGTTACTGACAACCCTATTTGTAGTTGACTATTAGAGCGAACGCTAACACACGGCTTTGTGACTACTACGTGAAAATTGAAAACCGTTATGTTTGAGTATAAACGAGATTTTAGAGTCACTTATACATCTATATAATATAAAATAAATATATTACCATTACTATACTTCTTTATTATTATATCTTTAATTTCTTGATTGTATTATATCCATAACATTATATTATATTAAAAGAAATTCTCCCTAGCAGCTAAGCATAAATCGATCTAATTGGAATGGTGACGGAAGTCTGGTTGGTAGCCCCAGTAGGTACCTATCACTACACAACCACGACTTAAGTAGACCAGAATATCGAATTACTTCGAGTCTCGAATGAAAATGAATATATATCTAATGTACTATATATGATATTACCCGACTATACTCAGGTTAATTAAATATAAAGTTACTCTACTAGTTTCAAACACATTCGGGATCCTTATGAGATCAGAGCACTTTCAAGGGCACACAGAGAATAACGTGATCGAACTAATTCAGGTTTAAACAGGGTAAGTAAAGTCAGGTGGATATGTATAGTAGAAATCATGAGCCACATATATATATATATATATATATATATGTCTCATACTATTTTCTGTTATTCTTTAAATAATCTCTAAATTATCTTAAATATTAATGATAAAATAATACATAAATATTATGTATTATTTTATATAAGCTCATACAAATAAAATATTTACCATAGATATTTAATATAATTTAATCTTTGAAAGCTTCATTGGATTTAATGAAGTGTGTTCAAATCCACTCAACTTCATTTTGGATTAAAGAGATTTATTTTGGATTACACGTTCCTTTAAACAAACACTGGAAAATAATAATTTATATGATAAATTAGGTTTATTTTACTTTTATGAATTAAACGAGTCCAGAACATAATACCAAGTAATAATAGAGTCGTATTCATAAAGTAACAGACAGTTCATTTATTATTATCAAAGAAATGAATGTTACAAAATTTAAGAACATGAAGGGAAATTAAAATATTACAGACACGTGTGTCCGAGGTCTATTACAAAGCCCTTTAATTTGATAATATTATAAAATAGGAATTTTTTCAACGAAGTAATAACACAACAACACACAACAATTCAAAACAATGTATAATCCAATTAGATTACCTAAAAACTGTTTTGTTCCTAATGTATTTACAAGTTGAAAATAATTGAAATAGTTTTGTAAAATTTTAATAGTTGAAAGAATTAACTAAAAAGTTAATACTTTCTTGTCTTTGACGGACAATAACTAATGGTCTCTGGGAAGTTGTTAACAAACATTTTAACATAATTGTATTCGAAATCGCCTAATTATTATATCTAATATAAACCTGCCTACAGATAAAAAAATCAATTAAGTTTAAGTTCTTTAAGATTTGGTTACTTCGTGTCATACAAGAGTAAAATTCATATTCGAACATTCATCTCCTATTTAAATAAATAATTCTGTCCATACAATTTTTTTATAAATAATAAAAAAAAATACAATTAAGAAAAGAATAAGTATAAAATTACGTTAAAGAAAAGAATGATTTTTATTTTCCTTTACATGTGTTTGAATAAACATATTGTTACATCAAATTAAATAAAACAATTCTGATTGAAGAATAATCTAAAACATACATCATCTTCAATTGACTCTCGACCATGTTTATAAAGACCATGCAATTTGTAAATCATTGATTTACTAGGGCACTGTTCCCTATAAACGACTCCCATTTCATTCACAATGGTTTGAGCGTTCTTTCCTTGCTTGGTAA
Source organism: Melinaea marsaeus rileyi (assembly GCA_918358865.1). Taxonomy (NCBI): domain Eukaryota; kingdom Metazoa; phylum Arthropoda; class Insecta; order Lepidoptera; family Nymphalidae; genus Melinaea; species Melinaea marsaeus. Next base: position 3,167,041 of record OU911095.1, on the reverse strand, counting down.
GGAATTTTATCACAGCGCGGTGTTCAATTTTCTCCATAGTTTCAGTTTTCTTCCGGATTGACTTGTTCAGCAGGCGACTGTTCGTAAACAAATGACGCAATCGGGTTGAAACTCGGTATTTATACTAATGATGAGTTTCCGATTCGTATGACACCAAGCGAGCACCCCTACCCCCGCTCCATCCTCTCCATTCCACGAACTTTTGGACCTCCCCTTGTATAACCATTTATTTTTTCATCGTCGCACTTTTAGTCATTTAAAAACGCAAAGTGCATTGAAACAAATCATGTGATAAAAGGCCAATCAAAGATGTTTGAAATCTAGAAATAAAATATGAAAATTATTTAGTTATACTAATAATTACTTCTCCGCTATATTCTTTGTATATAGCAATGAAATCTTCCTACAGACGTACACACAAATGTATCAATATAATATAGATGAAGTACTAATTCTGTCAATACAACCCTATCAATTTAATATAATATAATGCTTCTTTATCGATTTGTATATCAAACCACCTTCTGCAGTCCACGCAGACGGAGTCGGGGGCAACGTGTAAGTCTCTCTGTAGAAATTTATTATTTATAAATAAGTAGTGTCAGTAATTAATTAATTTTACTTCGTTAACAATATAAACAAACTTATGATGTAATTTTTCTTCTACGAAAATGTGATCCAATTTTTAACCAAATAGTACCATTTCACAGACAATACAACCTTCATAAAAATACATTTTTGCCTTCAACGCCATAATATCTCGGGCTCTGACGCCGCCTACAGTCGTATATTTGTGGAATAAATCCTAACGAATGATTTTGTTATCCCTGAAAATAGTATTACGTTTGAACACGACACAACACAATAGAATGAATGAAGTAAGATTTTTATGATGATTTGTTAGTAACGATTGTATGAGGATAGAGATGACAAATATCATTTAGAGCTATGAGTATAGTGAACAAGTATACTGACTGAATAAATGTATGCAGAAATACATAATTATAACTTCAACCTGCGACTTTTGGAATGTCGTCCGGAACTCTAACAATCGTGTTGGTGTATTTCAATTACACAAAGAAATTAATAAATATTTATTGTCTAAAATAAAAATCCTCTGTTACCAAAGAAGATACTCAGAGATTACCTTATCTTCAATGCAACTCAGAACAGCTTTCCGTCGGTAATTTATAAGTTCCGTTCTGCAGAATTTACAGTCCTTTAGATATATTACGCTTCCTTTGCTACGGAAACGACTTTGTAGGAAGTTCCATTTTACTACATATTCTTATGTTATCCATAAAGCTGAAACGAGCAGCTTTATGGAATTGGATTGAACAATTGCATTAATCAGTATGTTCTTAGGTTTTAACAGGTAGTATACATTGAAATGAATCTATTTTCAAGAATTAGACTCGCGTATAATATTAGAAACTTTTTATTTTTTATTTATTTATTTATTTTATTTTTAAATTTTTATTTTTTACCCGATGTTTGAAATGCTTAGCAGTAATCCCATGCATGGGAAAACGGGAGGGTGGTGTCTCTCAGTGAGTCAGTTAATTAGTCACCTATCTCCAAAAGATTCTTTCTGGGTCTTTGCTTTTGAATTAAAGTATTCGAGAGTAAATCCTTAAAAATTTAAGCCATTCAATTAAAGACTATTATTTCAATTTCTTTACCTGCTGTATCATTTTATTTAATTCTTAATAACTGTGTTAATTATTAATAGAATATTTTATGTTATAATGTTTTTAATATGATTACAATTTAATATGCCTATGAAGATTTTATCTCGGCGGCGTAATTGATAAATGGAAAACATAAAATAAATGAATTTATTAATTAAAGATGTATTGTGTTTGATTAAATTGTAAGAAACGCGACACGTTACTTCGTGATATGACTATGATTTATATTATCTACGAGACATTATTGTTAAAACGTGTTTTATTATATTATTGCTTATTAGTTATATTACTTAATTATTATTTAAATACTTTATGTATAGTTTAAATTTATTATTTTTGAATAAAAATAATAATATTGTTAAATTCAAATATTTCCTATGAACTAAAAGATGTATTTTATCACTCCGTTTCGTATCCTATTTCAAATATACTTAAAAAAAGTTTCGATTTAGAGTAAAAAAAGTTTTCATGTGACTACAACAAGTCAACAAACTGAACATTTATAATAATAAATGTTCAGTTTGTTGACTAATTGATAATAATCAATTTTATATTTAGGTAAACATACATTCATATGACAATATCAAATATTTTAAAGAGTTCACATTAAGCATAAAGTGAACAGTTTGTGGCTTGTAACTATTTTAATGCTGATAGGTTACGAACATTATAATAGAACAGAATGGCGTATCTTTCTGGATAAAGATGACGTAGCGATGATATTACATTTTCAAAAAGATTATAACACGCTTGTCTTGAAATAAAATGATATCATAAAAGAACAGTGTTTTAATATTCCTTATAAAACGAGTGACTCGGAAAATTTGATAAACATATAGTTGAATAGAAATTACTACTTAAATAAGTTGTTAAGTATTACATGGTATAGGGGCTGTTGTTATTGTACTCTACCGTATTACCGTATACACTGAAAGATACAACAAAAACGAGCCTATATTTTAATCAATTAAATATATGACAGAGCCGTTAAACCTCGAGACGCTTGATAGATTTGTTTGTTTAGTAAAGTTAAAGCAAGTTTCTTTAACAACTAAGAAGTGCGGGTGTCTATAACCACTCGCAAGTAGAACGTCTCTGTCTCACCATCACTAAACCAATGTGCAAAGTAAACTGCGATAGTTGTTATTCAATTAAAAGTTCCGATCCTCGATGCTCAATCAAAACTTTTCTACTTCGTCTTTCTTGCATAGTTCCAATGATCTATCGACAATAATTAAATATATATTCTTTTACAATATTATTATTATTTTTTTAATACTTTTTAGACGTAACTTATTTATAATATTGTAATAGTTAATAATAATAACAGTTGTATGGAAGTTCTATTTTGAAATTAGATTTACTTATCAATTTACTTACATACAAAGAACAATGTAACTGCATTTTTCAATTAAATTATTAAACCCTGTGTTTTCAGTTAATGTCTGATATAACCTTGATTCTATAATAATTCCTATTTAAGGGTACATGCAGACGAAAAACCAAAGACTAAAAGCTCATTTACATACTGAGAACAATGTTTTGTTACAGACAATGACCATTCAGATTAAAGACATATTGATTTAATTATTTTATACTAATCTTAATACATATATTTTATTTTAATTCATTGTCTGATAATAATGTTATTCGTTATATTTTAAAAGGAGTGACCAAAATTCACAACAATTTAATAAATGTTAATGTGTTTCAAATAAATTTTAATGCAATATATGTATTTATTGTAAATAAAATCAAACTCATAAAAACGTAATGTCATTAAGCTTTGCAGCAGAGTTTTGTGAGACAACAAAAGGTGCCCAAACACGTTACAGCATCTAAAACTGTAGAGTAAATATAACAGAGTTGTTAGATGATAGATATAAAAGTTTTCAGGATATAGTCATGGAAGGATACGCAAAAACTTTAATAACTAGAAGTTATGATCTTTACCTTTATAGTATCAATGTGCTGCTTGGTTTCTTTAATAATAATATATAATTAATTTTACGTTTTCTCAGACCTTATTAAATAAGAAGGATGAGGCGAAAATTTATGAAACTGATCAAACCATAGCGTATTTTCAAAAGTATTTATAAATGTAGTATTTTATACTTAATTATAATTTATTTATAATTAAGTATAAAATATGTGATTGGAGTATTATTTTGTAGAACTTACTTACTTACTTACTTATCTTCACGCCATATCCATCGCAGGGTAGCCAGAGGCGACGGAGCGCCAAACGCTACGGTCCCCGCATACCTCTTTCGCCTCGACCACAGACATTAACCTCTTCATACATGCCGTCCATTTCGTATCTTCCGTCTCTGCTAAACATACTTCCCAAATATACCACTTCATTCACTTGTTCTATTATCTTACCATTCACGTTGATCTTACATTCTGTTCTTTCTTAATTTCTTTCAAATATCTTAAATATAAATCAATCATACTTCTTTCTTCCGCTCGCCCCCATGTGTACATGTGAATTTGTTTATGATCAAACATCGTGTTTGCTACAAACAAATTGCTCTCCTTACAAAATTCCAAAATAAGCTTTCCAGCCTCATTTACTCTCTTATCACCGTACTTGCCTAGCACGCTTTTGTAACCACTTCGCGCGGTTCCAACCCATCCATATCTCCACATACTATCAATTTTTCATTATTTCTGACACTACTTAGAACATCCCTGACACTCTCCCAAAACTCCTCAAGCTCGCTAACTGGAGCTGAGGATACTGGCGCATAAATGGCCAACAAGAATACTCTTGTTATCCCCAGCTTAAAGCGAACCCAAAAAGCCTCGGGTTGATAGCCTTGTATTCTATCATTGCATTAACCATTCGAGAGGACAACAATACGCCTACACCTTGGCAACCTCGCTCACCCTCTGGAACCCCAGCTCAGAAAGCGACCCGGTTGCCAGGCAAATCGGTCGCATTATTGCCTTTTCGTTTGGTCTTAGACACACAAATAACATCCACATCTTTGTTATCCATCACATCTAATAATTTATTCGTTTTCTGTTCCATTCCTCCTCTTACATTCCACGTAGCTATTTGTAGCTCCGTTCTCCACCTCCCGCTGTTCGGAACATAGCGTGTTGGTTGGCGGTTCCCAACGCCGATATTTTGTAGAAGTAGTGGATTATTGAATAAGGTTGGTCATTCATTCATTCATTCATTCACCTTCACGCCATATCCCTTGCGGGGTAGCCAGAGACGACGGAGCGCCAAACGCTACGGTCTCTGCATACCTCTTTCGCCTCGGCCACAGACATCAACTTCTTCATACATGCCCTCCGGGGGGTCCTCATGCTTTTTACGTGACCTTCCTCCAGTATCGTAGCTACTGTATTTTCGAAGGTCACTCGAGGCCTCCCCCTGTCTCTCTTACCGCTCACTTTTCCCATATAAATCTTTTTTACCACTCTTTCATCACTCATTCTTTCAACGTGCCCAAACCACCTGAGCACGTTCTTCTTCATTCTCACCGTGACATCTTCGCTAGTACCTGCCATTCTGTGGATCTCTTCATTGCGGATTCGATCAGCTAGACTGACTCCGCATATTCTGCGAAGAGATCGCATCTCCACAGCATTCATCTTTCTTACATTCTTCTTCTGTGTTACCCACGTTTGGCTGCCGTATAACAGTGTCGGTAGCAAAACTGCATTGTGTACAGCCAAACGTGCAGCTATACTGACGTTTTGCCGTCTCAACAATGCAGTCAAAGCACCATTGACTCTGTTACCAGCAGCAATACGCCTTTCCACATCCATTTCGTATCTTCCGTCTCTGCTAAACATACTTCCCAAATATACCACTTCATTCACTTGTTCTATTATCTTATCATTCACGTTGATCTTACATTCTGTTCTTTCTTCATTTCTTTCAAATATCAGAACCTTCGTCTTATCTACATTCAGGTTAAGACCATTAATTTCACACCCATCTTTCAGAGTGGTGACCAATGCCTGCAAATTGCATTCTGATGATGCAATGAGCACTGCATCATCTGCATATAGTAAGCAATTGACCTTAAGGTCACCTACTTTCACTCCCATGTCACTATCTTTCACTCCTTGGAGACAACTATCCAAATACAAATTGAACAACCAAGCTGACATAGCGCAACCTTGCTTAACACCCGATTGGATGTCAAACCAGGGCGACATGCCAGCTCCTACTCGCACACAGGCTGAGTGATCTCGGTAAAGAGACCTTACAGCCTGTAGCAAGGGTCCGTTCACATTGTATCGGGGCAGTATCTCCCATAACTTCTTTCTCACAACCCTGTCAAACGCCTTTTCCAAATCCACAAAAGCACAGAAAACCTTTTGGTTTAGGGCCAAAAACTTTTCCGTGATCATGCGGAGGGAAAAGATCTGATCTATACACCCTCTTCCAGGTCTAAAACCTCCTTGTGCCTCCCACAACAGCCTTTCAGATCTCTCTTGCATTCTTCTCGCTAAAATTTTAGCATAAACTTTACCGCCCAAGCTAATCAAACTGATGGCCCTATAGCTTGCACAGTCTATCTGTGAACCTTTGCCTTTATACAAAGGTACGATGACTGCACTTCGCCAATCGTCTGGGACCTCCCCAGATTTCCAGCATAAATTGCATAAAAACCAGAAAAAGTCCCAGACGCGTGGCCCACCATATTTGATCATCTCGGCAGTAACTTCATCTGCTCCCGCAGCCTTACCACATTTCAGACTTCGAATCACGTTCTCTACTTCTTCTAAACTGATTTCACCATCGGCTACATCTTGACTCAGCATTACGCTGGTAGTCAAGACCGAGGTGTCCTCACGTTCATACATCTCCTTATAGAATTCCGCCCACCGCTGCAAAACGTGTGCTTGCTCAGTTAAAATTTCACCGCTTTTCGAAAGCACCCCTTTCATTCTACAGGTTACCGAACAACCCCGGGAATCACTAACTTCTCGCCAGAAAAGCTTCGTGTTTTCCCGGAAGTTGTTCGTCAACCTTTCATCCCTTTCTCTCTCAGAATTTTCACGCTTCATCTTTATAAGTGCTTTCGTTTTGTGCTTTTGCAGCTTGTACGCTCTTTTTCTTATCTCTCTCATACTTTTATCCTTACCAGAGGCTTTATAATCCAGCCATGCTTTCTTCTTTAACTCTACAGCGTCTTTCACTTCATCATCCCACCATTCATCGCGCTTTTTACTAAAACCTCTTTTCCTTTTACCACATACTTCTGTCGCTACTTTCACCATACCATTCCTAAGGTTCTGCCAGCATAGTTCAACACTTTCATTTCCAGAATCATAGCTTTCAAGCTTCTTGGAAACCCTCTCTTGATATTCCTCTCTGATCGGTGGATCCTGAAGCTTCCAGCTTCTTATGCGATAATTCAACGCCAAGCTTGGACACGTCGTGCGGCTGCGCCAACCTGCGAACAAACCTCTTATTCTAGCAACGACTAGATAGTGGTCCGTTCCCAGATCAGCACCTCTGAACACTCGCGTGTCCATAACTTGACTTCGAATACGCTGGTCCACTAGGAATAAATCAATCATACTTCTTTCTTCCGCTCGCTCCCATGTGTACATGTGAATTTGTTTGTGATCAAACATCGTGTTTGCCACAAACAAATTTTTCTCCTTACAAAATTCCAAAATAAGCTTTCCAGCCTCATTTACCCTCTTATCACCATATTTGCCTAGCACGCTTTCGTAACCGCTTCGCGCGGTTCCAACCCATCCATTCATATCTCCACATACTATCAACTTTTCATTATCTCTGACACTACTTAGAACATCCCTGACATTCTCCCAAAACTCCTCGAGCTCGCTCATTTGAGCTGAGGATACTGGCGCATACATGGCTAACAAGAATACTCTTGTTATCCCCAGCTTAAAGCGAACCCAAAGAAGCCTCGGGTTAATCGCCTTGTATTCTACCATTGCATTAACCATTCGAGAGGACAATAATACGCCTACACCTTGGCAACCTCGCTCACCCTCTGGAACCCCAGCCCAGAAAGCGACCCGGTTGCCAGGCAAATCGGTCGTATCATTGCCTTTTCGCTTGGTCTCAGACACACAAATAACATCCAGATCTTTGTCATCCATCACATCTAATAATTCATTCATCTTCTGTTCCATTCCTCCTCTTACATTCCACGTAGCTATTTGTAGCTCCGTCCTCCACCTTCCGCCGTTCGGAACATGGCGTGTTGGTTGGCGGTTCCCAACGCCGCAGGTTGGTCCATTTTATCATATTTTATATTATAATTAGTACACTTATAACAAATACAATTATAATATTAATAGGAAGCTTATATCAATCAACAAGTGAAATCAATATTAAAATATATAGTTGTTTTATTTTCAAATAAAATTTATTAGCACTAAACATGGAGGGAAAGGGGAAGGAGGGAGGTTGTTTGAGGTTAATGCTTTTATTGTGTTTTTCTTTTTCAGGAATTTCATTCTATAAATATATTATAACATGAATTCGTAATTGTGTTCATTAATAATAATTGTAATGAGTATAAAGAATAATAATAAATTAACTATAAATTGATGAAAGTTTTCCTTGAATTAGAAATGTTTGAAGGGGTCATAGCACCCATTGACCCCCTCTATTGAAAGTATGTATTATTCTTGAGTCAAAGAAGATTTTGAAGATTATAATATTTTGAAGATTATAATATATTAAAACATGTTAAAGTTTTTATTTACTAAATAAATACCACTTGCCTACTAAAACTTTTACAACATTGCTGTGTTTATTTACACTAGAAGAGTTCTAACTAAAATACAAACGCAAACATTAATTTACTCTTTTCTTGTCAATTTAATAAAGCAGCGGCTCGAACGGAATAACAAATGAGCCTTGAGGTGAACAGAGAATCCCTAACCAGTACCGGGTATAGGGATGTTAAGACAGGAGTACATTAAAGTGTAAAACATTAACTAAATTATAATATTAACAAAAACAAATACCCGTGAATAGAAGCTTAACTCGTTAGCGGTATATTGATATATTAATATTAGGCATTGTAAATTAGTACTTACTCTCTTTATTGTAAATTAAAAATTAAAATTTTTTGCGTTACCTTTAAAATCCTGTTAGTGAAGGTAAATATAATTTTACTTTCCCGGTTTTACTACATTTTAGCTCAAAAATAATCCATTTTAAATTTGGAAAACCGCGCGTGTTTCCAACAAAGTGTAAAATACCAATGAGTGAAGTTAAAAATAGTGACGTGTACAGTACTGTTGAGTAAATCTGTTTCGAGGATTGATCATTAAAATGGTAAATTAAAGCATTTTTCTTCTAAAAGGCCTAAATATAATTTCCAATTCAATAGTATTCAGTAGCACTGGCCACGTTGATTGATTAAGTTCTGTTGCGAGTTAATTACTTTTCCACGTCGTGTTCTTGGTTTGAGTTTGATTAGTTTTCAAACACAAATATGTAATTTGTGGTAATGATTAATCTTCTATTTAAGAAGAGTGATTAAATTGAATAAATGAAGTGAATAAATAAAAAGATGTTTATATTTAAGAATTGACATTTATTCAAATTATTTTATTTATTAATGAGAAAGACACAAATTTATCAGAACGATTCTCAATAATTTTTCTAACTAAAGATTATTACATAGTAGTACTAGTGTTATGGTAATTAATATTCATAAGACAAAAACCTGTTGTATGGCAACAATAAACTAGCATTTAATAAAGACTTATATTTTAATAATATATACAATATTACACGAATAAGAAATCAAATAAACATTTACTTTAATTAATGATATCGCCTCATAAAGAGAGCATCGTCGTGTTATTAGGATATAAAGAATATGACTTCAGTGGACCAAACGACATTGACCTCAAACTATTAGAGGGAGGAGGAGAGGTTATCGCTTATTTGGGAAACATTAAGACATTTATAGAAAATTGTATGAAGTATAATAATAAAATAATATACTATGTCTACATTACATTTAAAATATAAAGTACAATTAAAACTAATTTGTGGTTGAGTCAATAAGAGCTAAGTAACCACGGTAAAGGCTTTGATTTTCGCATTTAATAAAATGAAAGAAAGATAAGATAGGTATATTAAATACATTTGTACAAGTAATTGTTATATTTTAGGTGTTATTATAAAATATAATATCATGTTGTGTATTGACTTTAGATTACAGATCTCTTAATAAAAGTTTATATAATAATTGTTTATGTATCGATTTTGATAAAAGGTTGGTGTTACTATTATTACAAGTTCTCCCAGTTTTTGGAAAAAGTTAAATAATATTAGGTTGTAATTTTATAACAATTTACATTTACATAACATAATTTTTATACAAACCTCGTGATAGATGACTTTTGAATCAGAATCAGATGTAGTTAACGTCAATAAATAATAGAAGAAATGGAAATGTTAGGTACTTGGGTTATCCTGAACATATATATATATATATATATATATATATATATATACGTACCAAATTGGAATTAACATACATTTTTTGATAATTCAACCCTTTTATAATTATATTTTTCGTATAGCCTCGTATATTCTGTGCCTTTTTATTTGTCATGTTAAATACAATAGTATTTAAATAAAATATTTTAATAATTTCATTTTAATTTTTAATATCCTTTTTTTAATCAACGTTCCTTACGAATGTATGGAGCTCATGTTCATTGTTACCTACCTCGTACCATATTAGTGATTTATAAAGACCAATTATTTTAGTGTAATATTTTTATTATTTTTAGATAAATTTTATATTTCTAGATCACTATTAGCGCTAAGTTAAACATGTGATGTTTGGTGCACTGTTTCATGTCTACCATCACTAAGCGTTTTCAACTTATTCAGAATTATGTCATATAAAAGACTCGTATAACTCATCATAGATGCACTGAATATACCTCTCGTCCATAGAATACATTATACGTACTCAAGGATGGTACAGCTAGAGTTTGGAGGCACTGATTTAAACAGACTTATCGCCATGTGTTACATTGGTTTGCTGAGCCAGTGCATAATTAAAATATCACATTATGGTATAGACAGCATACATTATAACATGCAGGTATAGATAATTGAACATATGTTGCCGCCTTTGATAAGAGGACTGTCTTTTTCTTGGCAAGCTTTCCTATCGTGTTTCCCATGCCATCCTAAAGTGTTCACTTGAAACCAGACGTCACCAGAGGGTAGTTCAGGTACATAATATATTATAGCCTCTCTGTAGGACTGTATAAGACATATGACAGCGTTAGGGACGCTCTATATGCCTCTTATATTATAAATATCTGTAGATACCGGCGAGTTTTATTTATCTTAAGAATTAAACAATGCAAACAAAACAATATAATATATAATATAACTATATATTATTAATAACATTTTACATCATTTTTACATTAAGAATAATCTAAAATTCCAGTAAAAATCATATTCTTCTATTGCAAATCGAGTCCTGATAATAACTATGGAGCCTTCGTCTATTCAGTACAACCATAAAGTGGTGACTACTTCTGGGTCAAGCAAATAATTGCATGAACAGACATACTTCACCGTTCATGTATGAAAATTTATGTAAATTGTGCCACATCGTGTGTCCCTGAATAAATGTGTGTTCTTTATTTAACTAGGGTTGTCAAATCACATGTTTTTTTATATAATATATATTTTATCAAACTAAATAACTGTAACTCTGGTCTAGAAAATATTAAATATGTAAGGTGAGAGGTGTACCACCTTATTCTAGTGTTTTAAGCCACTCTTATGAATTAAGCGAATATTTTCAAGAAAGCTTTCAGAGTTTCTTAATCATATTTTCAATAAAATGATGCCAAATCAAATGCAGTATCACAGATCGGCATCTTTAAAATGTTTCAAAACTTCGTGAAAAGATTTTAAGATGTCGGTTTAATTTCGACTTCGATTCCAAAGATCTCAGATTAAAATAATTTTAATTCTTTTGTCTCTTTTGTTTTTATCTTTTAATCTTTTGTTATTCTGATAGGTTTTTTGAGATAATTTAATATTACAGGCATTTTAAAATATCCATTATAGAAAATGATATTTAGTAAGTATCAGTTCTTAGATGTATATTTATATGTATGTGTTGAAAATTTGTAATAATAGAATAACTTAATTTTATACGTATATTCACTGAGAGAATCATAACATTACTTTAAGTTATATTATTTACTGTTGAATATCATAACATGTTAATGGCATCTGATATAGTTACATATCATGTAAAAACACTAATTTCTTTCATAAATGTTTATACAAAGAAGACCGCAGAGCTTTGTATGATATGACAATTGTAATCACTTCATATTAATGATTATATAAGACATGAAATATTACTGTAATTAAAGATACATTAGTTAATTACATTTTTATAGCAAGTTACTTTAGGTAATGTAATTGTACACATCATGTTTAAAAACTATAAACAGTATTATGATATAGGAAATTACTTTTGGCTAGTGGGCGATACTTGAGAAAGTATTTTCCAAAAGAAAGCACCGGCTTCCTTTTTGAAAAGGCTTTTGCATATAAAATATATTATAGGATTAAAAATAAAATCTGTATCGTACATTATTAAAAGCTAAGTAAGTTATCAAAATACGTAGTGTATGTTAAGTAACTCATTCTTTGAACTTGTGAACTATGTAGGCATACTAGCAAACTTACTTGCCCTCACCTTACCTTATTTAAATATTTAGATTATTAAAAGAAAACATTCGAAGGTCCAATAATTAATGAGAATGCCGAACAAAAAACAAAACAAAACAAAACGTATTTCATACTTTGAGGCTTTAATGAAAACTGGGTTAGTTTTCATTAACTTTAAATAGACCAAGTTCATTGAACGAGTATTCAGAAGTTAGGACGAAGAAGTTATATTTTAATTTCCACTTTATTTATAAATGTGTGCAGTTTGTGTAAGAATGTTATATAAGTGTGTAAGTATATTATGTAGAATCGTGTCTGCTAATTTGTATAGCTACTTATAAACAGTCTGGAACAACAAGAAGGATATTTCGATAATACATGAGAGTGACAGAGTTATTGTTACACTTTGATAACTCATAACACACTTAATGGTCTTCATATCTTTTATGACGTGTATCAGTACCTAATGTCGCTTCTCCGACTTTATAGTAATTACATTATAAAAGTTGTCATAAAGCCTTTGTTATTGTCTTATTTACTATAATCTTCTATTCAATTATTTTTACCTAAGTAGAAAAAAGAAGTGTGTGATATTTCGATGTTCCATCATTAATTTATTTATTATTTTTTCCAAAATAGGTTATAGAGATTATTAAAGAGAAAGCTATTTCTGTAATAGAAGGGTGACCCGGGACTTGTAACAAATTGGCAATCCTTTCAATAAGGAGCCTTCGAGAACTTGTATTTAAGTGTGATAATATAATACAACCTTCAAATCACTGTAAGTACGTGGTTTCATTAAAGACTGGTTTCGTAAATTACCTTTGCGGATTGGGACAACTACTTCTTGAATCTGAGATTGTGAAATTAAAACGAATGCACACAGCGATGCCTCGGGATTTCTTTCTTTTGGTTTATGTAGTAATTCGTTCTTGTTTTTTTTACCCTGATTTTAATTAACAATATTATAGAACAGTATTTTAAACAACTTTAAATGAATAAAACAGTATTATTAAAAAACAGAATTGGTTATTACATTCAGCTTTCGAAAAGAAAAAGAAGCTTAGAAGAGCATAGAATTAAAACAATGCCGTGAGAAAACAATAGAAGCAATAGATTATCAGTGTATATTGTTCCCGTGAATTCCCACAAGTTTTAAGGAATTCAAACTTTAAATTTACTTGTTATTAAGAGATTATAAAGATTGAATAAAAATTTTGTGGCTTTATCTAATAATATATATGCGACAATCTCCAAGTCTCTGCCTCGTCAAAGTTTACTAAAGTAGATTAGTTTTAGGAATGATATTATATTTTAAAAAGTCTTTTTTGTATAACTTTACCTCTTATGCTGTTATGTTGTTGTTATATAAACGAACATCATTCGAATTTTCAATCTCCTCCTGATCAAAGCTTCTGAGAATCCCAGTTATACAATATGGTGATCTGTGTGTTGTGGTCAATGTAGACGAACTGATTGTTATGGTTACTAGGGCTGCCAAATATACTATGTGTCTCCATTTAAACTACATTTCAACAAATAAAAATATAATTATATCAATTAATATTAGTTTGAGATATTATCATCAAAAGTTCTCTACAAACTGATATCATCAAAGTAATCTGGCTTTAAGGGATAATGGAAATTATTTAATTAGATTGTATTAATATTCAAGGAATTTTGATCATCATTTGTAACTTAAATATGTTTATACTAATATTATTAGTTAACTAATTGTATTTCAAAATTTGTTCTTGATCGCTCTGGATAGACGGTTATGTTGTTACAAGATTTACTTTTGTTTATTCCTACATAAACCTTAAAAGCAATATTTTTTTATCTTTTGAGGAAGATCGAACAAAGAAATACTTACGTTTTCCTGTCACGTAGTTGCGTTGGTCATCTATGTCAATATGTTGAGGAACCTTATTAAGGTTTGTTCGCACTGCGGAGAGTATCAATGATGTTTTAACAACATTAATGAGCAAGGGCTTCGCTTATTTTAATATACTATTGTGAATAATATCTTACTCGAAACCTTCGATATAACTGTTTTTAATTCGAATTTTCAAACACATATAACGTTTCTTGCTTATAGTCAACTACATATAGGGTTGCCACTTGAACGGAGTTGCATGTGTACTGAAAACTGAATTATTGACTTATCGAGTCATCAAAGACGTCCATTACAGATGATATAATCAAGAACTCTGCTAATAAATAAAAAAAAACATTAAATAAATTAATTGATAGAGTCAACCCTATCTATCATCAAAGGCACGTGGAATGATCATTTAATGGTTAGCTTGACTCTGTAACCACAGTTCTGGCCTGAGACTCAACTTGCTGACTGATCAGAAAACGTATTTAACTTTACTAATTGGTCTCTTTCTAATGTAATTGAATGGAATAGTCGTTATGAGGCGAAGTCTTTGGAGGAATATTTTGGTAACGATCAATCATACTACGAGAGGAATTAAAATATGCTAAGAGTTCTTTGAAATCGAGAACAGTTAATATGACTTTTTCAAACTCCAAGATCTGCAATGGATGAAACAAAATATTATCAGTTGTCCACTCCATTTCCCCTTTTATTTTATAGACGAGAAAGTTGTATAAGTTTTAGTGTTTAATAGTTCCAATTAAACGTTTCAGATATTTACAGACTATGAATTTCAAATTCCGCTTCCTATACTACAAACAAAAGCTGAAATCCTTGCCAAGATATTTTAAAAACTTGATGCGAGCAGTGAACAAAAATAAAACAATTTTTAAAATAATAATAGCACTAGATGATAAATTGTATCTGATCTTAACAACTATCACTAAAAATGTATGTATCCCTATAGTTAATGTTAACGTTAATGTCTGTCTCAAATAAAATATTAAATGTAGCAAAACAAAGCGCTACGTCCTACTAAGCCCTTAATAAAAACCTGGTTTAGTTCAGTTGTGCCATGTTCAAGTTCATGTAACGGTTAAATGAAATAAATGAAATTAAAATCAGACATGAAAATTAAATAAATGTACAGAAATACGATAATATTATGAAATTATTTTATTACTTCAATATGATTATAATATAACATTCAGTTTTAAGGACAATATAATATTTTTTGAGTTAGCATGTATGTATTTAATATCTTTACAGTGACTTAAGTCGTCATTCACTAACTAGTTCAATCTATTTTATTTTTATATTGTTTCGACTTTATCTAACTATAATAAACTCTGAAGGTGAAGCAGATTTGTGACAGATAATCATTAAGCACATGCAGACCGTTATAATTTCTATTTAAAATAGGATTTTACATACCTTTATTTAGAAAGTAATATAATCATAATTGTGTATATAATATATAACAAAGATATAAAGATATAACATTAGTAATAATATTTCAGAAGCAATAATAGTAAAACGGTAGTCCGATCTCGGCAGAACATTAATACGACCAATAATGTCAAAAACAAAGCGATAAAATCCGTATAAGAGAATTATTGTTAACAATCTTAAACATAACATAAGCTATATGAAAGAAGTATTCATAGACACGTATGTCCAAAGTATACATTTTTATTACAATATAAATAGGAACAGGAAAAAATTATTATTCACAAAAACATTTTGGGTTTATCGACTAACATTATATGAAATTTACATATTTTTCTAATCAAATACATGGATAATTAGTATTGAATGAAGCATGAATATAAAATATATAATATAAAATATATGATATAAATATTTTTATTTTTTATCGTAAAAAGACTCTTTGAGGTAAAATTATTAGTAAAATCTTACAACGGTACAGTGTTGGTGTAATTTATATAATAACTCGGGCATTTAGGTATATTATGTATATATATATATATATATATATATATATATATATATATAAGTATTATTATTAGGTTTATATTTTGGATTCGAGTCTATAACACATTAAAGATTTTTATTTCAAAAATCAACCATTCGCAAAAAGAAGATTTATCCCTTGAATGGTATTTTTATAGTAATGTACTTTTATCGTTTGTGCCCCTTCAGTAGCTCGGGTTAGAGAGGATTTATTAGTGGAATGGTTCACCGAGTTCTCCGTCTCATAGCACATTACTTGGCACAGACTGGGATCGCAATATGGCGGTGTTACAACACAGGCCCTTATACTAATATTACTTGGATTTTGAAGTCATTTATTTAAGGGGAAATTATTTTTCAAAGGACTCTAGAAAGATAAATTGTGTATTGGTAATATACATAATATATGGTTGAGTTTTATACTTCTTACATATTTAACACTTTAGATTTGACCACTGAGCTGTTCACTGAATAGTTCACCGTCATTTTAAGAGTACTATAATTTTAAAGTATTTAGATATATTTTTACATCCTTTACGATTTGTTTAGATCAGAAATAAATACCTAAACTCAAATAATTGAATTAATTTCAAAGATTTAAAAAAAATCAGATAACCATGTTCATAGTATGTGAATGAATTATTTTTATTCATGTAATTATTTAAGCCTTAAAAAGAGGTCAGTTTATTCCTTTTTATATATATATTTAAATTTACTGTTTAAGTATGGTTGCAAATATTATTTAGTATATATATTAATTATAATATCTCAAAGTTTCTAATATATATATATATATTATCTCACGAGATAACATTATGTTTTGAGTTTTATTTACTTAGGACTCGTTGGAAATTATTTGTTCCCTAAAAAATCGTCTATTTAAGACCAACTTCGTTGTAAATCGCTAAGAGAAGAGTAAATATGTTTTAAATGTTTATTCAGTATTTGTTGTGGTTTTTTGACCGAGTAAAAAAAATTACAATGATCTTGAATGATTTTGATATCATATTAAATAAAATATATTATTTAATATAAAATTTATTTAAAAACCAAAATAAAATTGTCATTTTAAATAATAAATACACATTAAATATAAATTTCTTCTAACGCATTCTTCCCGGGAACACAAAATCCTGAAAAGTACACTCGATCACCTGACTTTATTATACTTTTAGTTTAATCACTGTGACGTGACACTACGGTCGTGAAACTTTTGCGGTAAAACTTTCTCAATAAAACAATCTTTGGTTGAAAAGTTGATGTCATCACCTTTACGATCTGATCACGTTTGTTTTTGAGCTTTTTGTAAATATTTTTGTAAACGCATTACATTAAAAATAATTACAAATAGTTTCTTTTTATCTCTTCATCTTATTCAATGTTAAGACCGCGTGTAAACCTGACTTCATACCATAAGTGTATTTTTATATTTTATCGTTAAAAATAAAACAGATTAACTTTTATTACACTGATGTACTCTCACTAATGGTCATTCCTTTCTAAATATATCAATTAATATTATTATGAGACAATAATGTTTATTAAGATTAATAAATAATAATAAATTAAGTTATTTATTTCAATATAACTCTTTAATCTTGTTATAAATTTTAGTAATTTTTCCATGTTTGCATAATAACGAGTTAAACGGGTATGAAAATAGAACATTTATATAGAACTTGTAACGAAAGTGACAAAAAATCTTTTCTTCCAACAAAGTGAACTCAAATCTATAACTTACCATTACTTTAATATTATAAGTATGGTTAAGCGACATCATTGAATGTCGGTGAATTGACTCCATGTATAGTTACAGAAAAACATTACGTATAGAAATATACCAATGCCACACATTTTTATGTACTATTAATACTTGTTTCTCAAACAACAAATATCGCTTTGTGACTTAATATTATCTTTGGTGTTTCGACAAAATGTGTATTTCGACAAAATAAGAATGACTATAGAATTAAGGTTAGACGATACACTAAAATTAAACGTGTTAGGGTTCACTTCTAATAATACAGTTACGTTGTTCTTCCGATCAAAGTAAAGAGATCTTTTTAAGAGTCACTCAATTCGTTTTCAACCGACAAAGTGATTGTTTTGTAAATCGATTCACAGTTAAACCTCGGTCTTAAAACAGTTTTAAACGAAGCCTCTCTAATAAAGTGGGCTTGTAACCAGAATTGGTTTCTGAAATTCATTACATTTGAACAAAGTACAACTACAGTATACAATAAGTAAATTCTTATGAACATAGTTTAGTTCAGTATTTAATATTCTGGAGAACTCAGTTAAAGTTCAATGATTAATAATATTATTATTACTATATTTTAGAAGTATTTTATATGAATATATAATAAAATGTATCTTTTAGAGTAATCTTACCGAACTAATGAAATTATTCATATTAAATGTTGATGAAATCAATAACCTCTTTCCTTGAATATTATATTTTATATAACGCTGTGGTAAAAGCAATTCTTCCAAAGTTACTTCTGTTACTGAGCTGACTGGAGATATTTCAAACACGGAATTGCTTTTATGGCATTTTAAGGTAAATATTTTATTTATGACTTTAAAATACAACTCCCACACAACATTACATTATAATATAACTTTTAATACCAAAAGAAGACATATTTTAGGACCAAACAATTGTCAACGAAAAAAGAAAGTAAAATATTAGTTTTCAGTTACTTAGTTATCAGTATAATTCTTATTTAATATTCAATGAAACTGTAACAAACAATAATAACAAACAGAGAGACAGATATTATGATTTTAATGATGGTGACCTCAAGACGAGTCTGAGATGATTACGATTATAACTAATATATTATAACCTAAGTTAGGTATTATATTTTTATTAAGAAGAAATATATTTTATACATCTACTAAACCTAAACAGTGTTGAGAAAGATTTATTTATTATTGTAATACCATATTACATATTGGTCTTGAAAGACGAAGTAGAAAAGTTTTGATTCAGCATCGATGCTCGGAACTTTAAAATTACTCCTGTCTCGGTCTGCTTTATGAATTAGTTTGATAGAAATACAAAGATATTATAAAGAAACTTCACAAAACGTTATTTTTCATCAGTGCACTAATGAATCTATCAAATGTCTCGGGTTACATTTATAACTGTTATTAAAACAAGATATCACTTTTATGTTTTAATAAATTATCTTATAAACCATTTTAAAAATATCATAATTAAGTAAAAGTTAAACTTTATGTAACAATAATGTACTCCATCAAAAATTAACGACTTTTTTATATATTATATATAAAATTTACTTATCTCCGGAAAAACCTCTGAGGAGAAATTGAACCTTAGACGTCGTGTAAACTGTTCATTGAATTAACTAAAGTAACATAAAAACATTGACGGTCAGATCACACAAGGGATAGACATAAAGCCTACAAGTTCAGAGATTTCATTAATTATACTAACAAAACTGCAATTTACACAAAATTTTCAGTATTGAAACTAACTTGTTACTTTTCCTCGTTTATAGAAATATGAAAGAGATAGCGAGAAACCACAGTATGTAAATATCTATTGTCATTCCTATCCCAGAGTAGTGCAGGGCGTCCAGTATTCGTACGTAATTCCTGAACTAAATAAAGAAAACGTACCGAGGTGGTAATACCACTACCATCCTTAATTCCTCCGTTTTGTTTCTCATTCTAAGGAAATATATTTTATTCATCAAAGTTGAACACCGCGTCACGCTTTGAATCTATTTCCAATTTTCAATTCTGCAAGTGCCGTATGACGAAAGTTTGATACAGCTGCCTCAGAAAAATATTGTAAAACTACCGAAATTGTATATTGATAACATGGAGAAGTTGCACAAAGAGTATGATATTATATTTCATAGAAATACGAAGGTATATATTTTTTGTATATCTGTTTGTTTGTTGCTCTAAATTAATATAATTTTATTTCTTTCATATAGATAATACTTTATACTAAAAACTTATATAACTATTTAAATTAAAAGAAATAAATCTACAAACTAATAAAAGTATTCTTTCTTTTTTTATTATTTCAATAACATTTAACTTAGTATAGCTACTATAACTTACAATAACATTAGGACTATTGAGGAAATTAATGCAATCTTCATAGCTTCATGATTAGACAAATCAATTTCAACAATTAAGCTATAAGATATATATTAATTTTAAAAAAATCTAGAAGATTTTCATAAATTCTGTTTACAAATAAAAATCCAATGATCTTAGTCGAAGACATTTGAAGACTTATCCGAATAGATATATTTTGGCCTTTCCAAATTATTGGCTAGAAAACGTATGCGTCAAATATAATTTTTTTATGTCTTTTTAAATTATATGATAACGAAATTTAATTTAATGATAACTATGAATTTTAAATAAATTGTTTAAGTAATGGTTTAAAATAGCATAAACAAATAATAAAATTAAAATAGGACAAACATATTTAAGGGTTAATTGAAAACAATGGTATATCGATTATTAATTAAACGCGAAAATACATTTTGTATATCCATAATTGGTTGTAGTCCTCATTCTGTCGCGTTCACTCCTCATTTGAAAGCAGCTTTGGGAACGTAATAATTGAACTGCCGTCTTCTATATATCGTGATATAAACAAGATATAATAATCGATTTCTCTCGTTCACCACCAAATCAACAACAAAATGTTTTTACTTTTAGGACGAAATGGACAAATTACATGTAAATATTAATTCCGAGCCATCTTTTATCAATAATTAATATTGAGAAAGTTGAAACTAACAATGAAAATTCAAGAATTGTATCAAAATATTTTATAAAATAATGAACTTAATAAATAAATTCTCAGTTTAATGAAGAAGCGTTAATTGCTGTGATAGCGATACATGAGGTGTGGAAAATTGAGAGGATAGTTAAGGTTGTACGCAAACGTGTTTATTCGCATTCAACACTCGCTGGCGAGCTTTTTACTGTATATCCTTTTACAATATAACTAGAAACACACATTGTGTATGTATTTTTGTTTTTCTTCTATCTTCTAGCACATTAGTGACAGTTGTAAAAGTAGACCATAAAATAACTGGCTTTACTCCGTATACTAATAACTAACTCGTTGTCTTATATAACATCTTAAAACCATATTCTTATATGAAATAATTTATTCCAGTACGAGCGTATTGAAGCCTTTTTAAAAGTTAATAATGTCACGTCAAGGGGTACGGTGGACGCAATTGCAACCTTACCTGAATAATACAACACTGACGTTGACAAAATAATATCCGCAAGAAATCGGATAGTCCAGTATTTTGTTAAATTCTAATGATGTTGACAGACAAATCCCAGTCGCCATATTGGTCACTCGAGCGAAACATCGCTGACTCCGGATACCTCTTAAGTTTGTTAAGTCAGATTCACACTTATCAGTGAAGTCACAGTTATAAAAATAAATAATAATAATCTTTAAAAACCGATAACTACAAAGACATCACCCGAGCGAAGCGGGGTTTTCATCTAGTAATAAAATATTTTATGCGAGTAACAAGGAATATTGAGGTATATATTATATTATGTTTCTTGTTGTCCCTATGAAGGCAGTGTAAGCAATTCAAACTAAACTAGTTCCGATACTGAGCTGATTGAAAATATATTGCTTTTATAGCATTCTGTATATAAGTATTTTACTTACTCGTCCATATAACAATATATTACAAAGGTACTTTTAATACCAATATCGAGATGTAACACTGATTGTAATAAAACTAATATTGTTAATAAATTTAACATTATGCAATATTGTTTATTATTTTTTGTAATAGACTAGCTTTCTAACTGCCGTATATTTGCATGATCGTTCAACTACACGTCTAAAACTTTGATAGCAAGAAATAAGTTTAAAAAACCTTGTAGAATTGTCAATGAAAAACTTTTAAAAGTTTAATTTACGCTTCGGGAATCATATAGTAGTAACGTTTAAAGTAGCCTCTTAGGGGTTAATTCTATACTTACGAGTATAAAGTTTGAGGTTATAGGACTTAATATGAGGCTACATATAGGATAATGTCGTAACAAAAATGTGATAATAAAACTAAATGTGCTACTTTAACTTATTTTAATAATGAAAATCAAACCAAAGGTTCATAATAATTGTTTTGACAGCGAAAACATGTATTTCAACCTATATTATAAATTAAATACTATTTAATCGTTAGAAGTATGTAAGGAAGACGAAGTGAAAAAGTTTTAATGGATCATCGAGGCTCGGAACTTTTAAATTAATTTGTCGTGTTTTGAACATTAGTTTAATGACGGGACGAAGATACTAACTACCTTTTCAGTTGGTTTAAAAAATAGCGGCACTTAGTTTCAGCGGCAGTAAAGAAACTTTCGTTAACTTTAATACAAAATGATAAAATTCATCAAGCGTCACAATATGACTATTGCTTATAATGACTTATAGTCATTATAAACAATTGACATTACTTGTTATGTGTTACTGATTATTAATTAAAGTAAAAGTATGACTTTGAACACAATTCACTATATGAGATTTGAATGATTCATTACAATCTACATTTTTTTTTTATGTTAGAGGAGGGCAAACGAGCTTGCGGGTCACCGTTGGTATGTGATCACCGCCGCCCATGAACTCTTGCAACATCCGAGGATTCAAAAGAGCGTTGCCGGCCTTGGAAATAGGAATATATGCCTTTTTTGAAGGTACCCATGTCGTATCAATCTGGAAATACCGCCGAAGGAAGTTCGTTCCACATCCGAGTGAAACATGGGAAAAAAGTTCTTGTAAACCGCACAGTGGAAGATCCAAGTGGTACGGATGGTAAAGGAGACGATGGCGAGCTGTGCGGTGGTGAAATTCGGCGGTAGGCATCAGATCGAATAGTTCTTCGGAACACTCCCCGTTGTAAACGCGGTAGAAGACGCACAGAGAAGCCTCTACGTCTCTACGCAATGCCAAAGAGTCCAGCCGTTCGCTGAGCAGTGGGTCCCCGACAATCCGAACGGCTCTCCGTTGTACGCGGTCAAATGGTAGAAGCTGATATTGGGGTAATCCAGACCAGAGATGAGAACAGTACTCCATGTGTGGCCGGACCTGCGCCTTATAGAGCGCAAGTATTTGGCCATTTTTGAAGTACTGCCTCGTTCTATTGATCACTCCCAATTTCATCGAGGCCAACATGGCCTTGCTCTCCAGATGACCACGAAACTGACAATCGCTCCTGACAATCGCTCGAAATGTCGAGACCCAGTATTCTGATACTTGGTGAGGCAATAGGAGGAGTGCTCTCGAAGAGCGGTGATACGACAATTTTCTTAGTGGTAAACGCGCAAACCTGTGTCTTTAGGGGATTGAACTGAACGTGGTTCAGTTTACCCCATTCAGAGACCATCCCCAGGGAGGTCTCTATTGAAGATACAAGTTTCTTTCGGCACTCGTCGACGTTTTCCCGAGAGAGACCTGCACGACCGGAATATACCGTATCCCCAGTGCTGTCATCCGCATAAAAATATATGTTGGAAATATCCAACATATCATTGATGTTCAGGAGGAACAGAGTTGGGGATAGCACGCAGTCTTGGGGTACACCAGCGTTCACGGGCTTGGGGTCCGATCAAAAACCGTCGAGAGCGACCTGTATGCTCCGCTCAGTGAGAAAACTGGTGATCCACTTGCATAAACTCTCGGGAAGCCCATAGGAAGGTAGCTTCGAAAGAAGCCCCTTGTGCCATATACTATCAAAGGCTTTTGCCATATCCAGACTAACTGCCAGACCCTCTCCCTTGCTATCAATAACCGCTGCCCAACGGTGCGTAAGGTATAACAGAAGATCACCAGCTGATCGACCATGGCGAAAGCTAAACTGCCGGTCATTGATCAACTGGTGATCCTCGAGGTACGTTAGGAGCTGTCGGTTGATAATAATCTCTATTATTTTGGAGAGAAGGGAGGTAATGGCGATGGGTCTGTAGTTAGCTGGGTCCGAGCTATCACCTTTTTTAGGGATCGGATGGACATGGGCACACTTCCATGAGACCAGGACTACGCCTTTAAGGTAGGAGTACCAAAATAGACGCGTTAGCACTGGAGTCAACTCAGGGGCACACGTTCGTAGCACCAATGGAGAAATGCCATCCGGCCCACTTGACTTATGAACGTCCAAGGAAAATAGAGACTGCCTGATAGTTTTTTGCCGAAAAACTATTTCCGGCATTGAACTCTGACACCGCGGGATGATAGGTGGTATGTATGGGGTGCCGCTGTTTGCCGTCGTTTGCCCTCAGAAAACACAAACTGCGATACTTTGCCCGCCCCAGATACGACGGGCAGCCCGAGTAAAATCCGAGGATCATTCCCCCGATTTTGCTCGGGGAGGGGGTCCCCGGTTTCATCAAAGCCGGTACCCTCCTGGGGTATACTTTTTGGAGGTATCGCTATCATGTTTGGCAGGGGGGGGGTCTCTCTCTTCTCTCACTCACCAACGGAACATAACCAAATGAATTTGGTTACTACACGTCGGTCTTCTGTGAGAGGGTGGTCCTTCCCCGGTTGAGCCAGCCCAATACGAGCTGCAGTCAGATAACTACAGCTAGGCTCTACCACCTAAAAAAGTTAGTTTGTTTTTGGAAACACTTTGATTAAACCTGAATCAAACAAGTCGTATAAGTTGTTTATTGAATTAATAAAATTTTTGATTCAAGTAAAAAGAGAATTTAAGTTATAATTTAATGTTGCTGGATCATAAAAGACTATGGTGTTAGTCTAAGCAACGACCTACATCCTCATACTAACAAAATCACAGTTACAAATATTCTATTGACAATAAATAAATTGTGTCATGAAAATATTGCCGCAATCTCTTCACTTTCTTATTTATTCTGGAGACAAATATTTCTTTTCCCTCAATTGCTGCACATTGTGTGAGCCTTTGAATCTCCTCGCAAATGTAAATTCTTTATAAACACTGAGATAAAAGTTTTATATAGTTTGTTTGAAAAAGTTTGTAGTTATGGTTCAGAAATATTGTAAATATTCTGAACTTATATTCCAACAGACACAGAGATATAGTACAAAGAATATTATAATACTTTTTAAAGAAATTATTTTTTGTTTTCATTGGATGCGAATTTAATTATATTATATGTTATTTGAGCGACACTGTCCATTTATGTAAAATAAAATATATAATAAAATTAAATCTTTAAAAGGAATTCTATCCGATTATTTGTATTATTTCAAATCTAATAATCCGTATGATCTTTATCTTTTATTATTAATTTTATACTTTATTAAAATCTCCGTCATTATTTAAGTACTAAAAGAGAGTAAAAGATGAAGACTCGTCTGCATCTTAAACTTGTGTGTACAGACTCGAGAAACTTTGTAGAATTGTATAGATTTTAATATTAATAACAACCACGATTATTATATTTAAAAGACAGTTAAAACAATTATAAATTCAAGTCCTAGTAGAAGATTTATTTGACTTAATAGTTTTGAACATTATTAAATGAACAAAATACAATAATGAATTCTAAATAAACTATGTAAGCAATGTTTAAGGATAGCGCATGTCATAAAAAACAATATTTATATTATATACTAGCAGACCCGGTCACGCGTTGCTGTGACTATTATTTTTGATATATTACATTGTACTAAACTATTTAAGGGGTAACGTTCAGAGTACATCTGTCATGAAAACCATAATGTTTTCTTATAGTCGATATTAAGCAAAAATCAAAACAAAATAATTATAATTATTTTTTTAATTTTATCCAAGTTTATAACACTATTTGTATATTACAAAGTTTTTAGTAAATAACTTGGAACACTAAACTTACGAATGAGGTAGGTAGGGTAGATATCTCATTCGTAATTACTCAATCCAGTCAATAGATACCGCCATCTTTTAGAATTGTTAAGAGCTAACTGCAAAATGATAAACTAATAATTTGCAATAAAATAATACTGCGACTATGAATTGAGTTGAAAATTATTATATCTTTTAAGTTAGGTCAAACTGTACGTGGTGTGTAAATTTATTTAAATCAGTTAAGTAGTTTAGGAGTCCATCGCGGACAAATAACGCGACACGTGATTTATATATATTAAGAATTCTGGTGGATTTTTTTTATCATTTAATATTTTAAATAATATAATAAATAAATCGTAAAATTTTCCTTTTTTTTAATATGTTACTTTATCATTTTATTAAGACGTTCATAATTAAAAGTATTTGGTGGTTTTTACTAATACATACAATGAAAGTTAAACTCAAAATATTTAAATTTTAAAAGATTTTTTTTTTTAATAAATACAATTTTTATACAACTCGGCAGAATTCGTTCTGTCAAATAGATTTGGAATGTGGCAGTTTATATTTCGACCTTTAGACGTTTTTACTCTGCTGATCCTCACACATCGCCCTATCATCATGGTGACGGTTCTGTTCAGGAGAATTAAAGAAAAAGGTCAGCTCGGGTGACTTAAGTATCTTAGCTTCCACGAACTTTGGTCACCCTTTTGAGACCCACTAAAAACCCCGATTGGGATGTCTGCCAGAGGGCTTCAAACCAAGAGGGGAACTTAAGGTTCAAACCTGATTGAAAAATAATCTAAAGGGATAGTGGGAACCTAAAGGTGACAAATATTTATAAAGTGGGTGCTTCAATTACAAAGTATAGAGATAATTAATTATTTATTACTATTATTATTAACATAGGGTTCATAAACGATGAAATAAAAAATAATGAAATAAAACGTACATAAGTATTTTCAGTAATCGCGTTATTGTAAATCCAGTGAATCATAATTATTAACAAAAATCTGTTTTATTTTTATTTTAGTGCTTTATGATACACAATGTTTTTTGTTTGATTACCTGGTGAATATATAAATAAATCTGATGGTTTTCCAACACGGGAACAGGCAACATACAATTGACCATGTGAGAAACATGGGTTTTCTAGATTAATACCACAAACACCTAATGATTGCCCCTGGGACTTATTTATGGTCATAGCAAAAGCAAGCCGCACTGGAAATTGTAGTCGTTTAAATTCAAATGGTACATCAGTCGGAATCATTGGGATGCGTGGTATCAAAACGTCTTCTCCTTTATACTTTCCTTTCAGTATAGTTGGTTCTATCTCGTTGTTCAATAATTTTTTTATCGCTAACCGTGTGCCGTTGCAAAGACGCGGTTGGTTGATATTTCTCAACATTATTACTACCGAACCAACCTTTAATTGAAGATTGTGAGGTGGCAATCCTGGTAAATCCAGCGAGTTTAAAAATTCAGGCGGATAGTTAACGACATCATCTTGGTTAGTAGCCGAATCAACTGATTTATATATCCTCAATTCGCCTGTAATTTGTTCTTGAATTTTGAAATTTAATTCACTTACATCTATGTTTTTTGCAGCCAATATAGCCCGTTCGCTCAACCAATCATGGTTTCTATAATTTTGAGCAACATCTGGAAACACCTTTTGAATAAGTTCATCTTTTGATCTAGTTAACTGACAAAAACCTTGAGGAAAGTTAATGCAACCAGTCAAGGTGTCTATAGGAAATTTGCTATTACCAATGTCAATGAGTTGTTTAGAGAATATGTCTCCAGATTTGTCATTTTGCAACTTGATACGCATATTCTTACTTAAGTGTAATACCTTCACATGTTTCCACAAATTGGAGGACTTTAAACAGGCATTAAGTTCATCAGCTGGCGTTGATCGTGGAATCACTGGCAATGTTTGACGAAAATCTCCTGCTAATAAAATCATTGCACCACCAAATGGGTTATTATTGCTCCGGAGATCTTGTAAGGTTCTATCTAAAGCCTCCAAAAATTTTTTATGTGCCATCATGCATTCATCCCAAACAATCAATCCACATTGCTGCAAAACCTTTGCCATTGCAGAGTTCTTCGAAATGTTGCAGGTTGGAGTTTCGTTGCTTTGCATGTTTAATGGTAATTTTAGTGCTGAATGAGCTGTTCTACCACCTTCAAGCAAAGTTGCTGCGATTCCCGACGAAGCGAGTGCAAGTGCAATTTTATTTTGTGAGCGAATTGTTGCTAATATCAATGAAATCAAAAAAGTTTTTCCTGTACCACCAGGTGCATCTAAGAAGTAAATCCCTCCTCTTTTATCATTTATTACTTTCAAAAGTGTATCAAATACATACTTCTGTTGTTCATTCAATAGTGGAAGATTCGTTTGAATTAATTCTTTCAAAGTGTTGAGATCATACAGTTTTTCTCGGTGCAACTCTTGGTTAAAAGCATCATGCATTGGACGATTGGGTGCGGCCAGGCCTAATTGAAATAATAGTTTGTTTGACATCATCAAGCACATGTCCTCAATTGAAATCAATACTTCATTGTAAATTTCTTCGCTTATTTGTATATTTGGATTTCCCCTTCTAATCCGTATTTGATACAAAATATCATCACACATATTATCTTTGTACTTGATCCACAAATCCTTTGGGTTTGATGGGAAGCAGGTAGATATGATTATAGAAAACAATGTTCGTATTTGATGAGCTTGTGATGATATTACAGCATCATTGAGAGTTTGATCCCAATGAGCATCACTGTCTAGCAATCGCAAACGTTGGCAAGCTTCTCTATATGATCCACACAAATCACCATTAACAGTTCGTACATGTTGGAACGATGTTGGGCCACGTACATTGACTAATAGCAGTCGTAAATAAAAACATTCATCATTGCTTGGATGTACTGAATAAATTCGACCAATCGCATCGGTAGAAAATATATCTGGGTATCCTGTAACTGGTTTTCCTTGTTTCCGTCGTATAAATCTTCTTGAGGATTGATTCCAAGTATAATATTTTGGCATTTCAGAATATAACAATGTTTGAGCAAAATCATCGTTTTGACATATCTCAAAAAATCTGGTTAATGTAGTAGATGGTGGCTGTAAAGCTCTTTCTACTGCGTTCTGTGCTGTAAAATATACTCTTTGTCCATTTTCTAAATGCACAGCTAAATGAACAACAGTAGGGTGTCTTTCATGAATAGGAAAAGAAAATATTCGCCAAACTGCTTCATTACTACTAACATAGCGACCCATTTGGTATTGGGTAACTTCATCATTGGAATTCTCTGCATTAATACCAATCACAGCCATATCACTCCCTTTGGTTACATATTTGCAAATGTATTTAATAGATTTTACTGAATGGCAAGATTCAACGTTGATGTGCGCTTTGAAGGTCTTTGATAAAATGGGTGAATATGGAACAATCCAGCGATTATCTATTTCAATATCTTGTTGATTTAATTTGACAATTGTTGATCTTCCATTGTCTGCTGTCGATCGGCGAGGATACAAAGGATAACCGTCATTACCAGTGATTGTTTCAGATATTAATGTCCGTGGATATCGCTTTGAACATTTACCATCCACCATACACGGTGAATTTTGATTAAGAGTTCCACAGGGACCATGTATCATGTTTTTAATAACTACCTCATGCAATCCAGGATCTACTTCTACATTAGGAATTTCAGCTGATATTACTGCATCAACTTCATTTGGCCTTATCTTTTCAACTAACCAAATCAAAATGTGTGCATGTGGCATTCCCCGTTTCTGCCACTCCACAGAATACATCCAGCAGCGTGTCTCTCCAAACACATAATGTTTCACAATGAAATCCATCAAAGATTTCAACTTTTGTCTAAAGACTCTGGCTGTAATATCATGACGATCAATAGGTGATTGCCCAGGGAATAACTCCTGCTTGATTTCTATCCAGTGTGGATTGCATGTAAATGTGATGAACAAATCTGCTGTACCATAATGACGAACATATGACACGGCATCTTGAGCATATTCATGCATATGTTGAGGGCTTCCGATGTATGTTGCTGGAAGAATAGTCATCCGACCAACATTCTGTGCATTTCCATCAGTATTAATCGCATCTCGAAGGTGAATATACTCTTCAGATCTGAGTTTGGTCTGATTCAACCTGATGAATGTTAATCTCTCCGTTTCAATTTTAACATACATGTCTACAACATACTTGTGATATAATCGCCGACATTTGAGTATGTGATTGTCTTCATTTTCACGAATCATTAGGCGGTAGGAATAATAGTTCATTGAACTGACATTTTTGTTGGTTTCGGAACCTGAAAATAGATTTTTGTTTTCATAATATTGAAAATTAAAAAAATAATAATATAGTGACTGATAATATAGCTCCATAGCTAAACTAATATTTTTTATTACCTGTAATGGGATTTATCATCTTGTTTGAAAAATCATAGCCATCTTCACCTTGCCAAAATATAATGGGATATTGCAGTGCGTCATATGAGCGGTGTGTTTCCTTTATACGTTGTAATTGATCATTCCGACGATGTAAAACAATATCACGGGATTCCAAGTTTTCTCCAGCTACAACGATGGCAACTTCATCAATAGTTGGTGCATTAAAACGTCTTGCATGTTGGCCAACAGGTGTTTTATCAGCTCTGATTACAATTTTGTGATTATCAGATGGCATCCGATCCAGTGCAGTTTTAAACAACATAACCAATTGATTGTACTCATGAAATAAAGTTTGTAATTGTTCTACAATAGACCTCTTTAGTGAATTGTTATGTGAACAACGCATATCAATTTCTCGTGGTGATTCATAGGCATGAAATAAATTTGCAGAAATTTGTAATTGCTATCTGACACTGGTAACAGTGAACCTGCTCTATGATATATTTGGCCTTGTATCTGTAAATTAAAAAAAATGATTTTTGCCAAATAGAAATAATATTTGTTCCTAAAAAGTATATCTGTCTCTTAATTTGAATCACCAAATAATAATTGATATGCTTAGGTATGTCAATATGTAATAATTAGTTGTAACTAATATCCATCGTCAAATAATTATATTGTGTTTCAAAATAATAAAAGTGTTGCTAATACTGAATCACCAAATAATATAATGACTAAGTAATATATGTTTTGGGGTTTAGGAAACTGAAGGTTAATGACACATATTTACTTAGTTAACAGGAAATTTTGTTCATTAAAATAATAATGATTAACTGCTATAATACATACCTTAAAAGTTGGCATGAAATTTTCCCGAACTACGTTTGTTGCCCCAAATGATGTCATTTGAAAGCAATTGTTATATTGTTGAATATTTGACAAAAAGTGTATGGAATCTGGTTCTATTCCTGAAACCAATGAGTACAATGGCTCTGGTGGTGGATCCAATGGTATCAATTTCACTTTCCCATTTGCGCAACACAATCCATTTGCTTCATTTTTGTATTTCAATGCCTTACAATAAGAGCAAACCAAGTTCATAGATCCAATAGCAACACATTGGTGGTTACTGTAGTCAATTGACAAATCGTAATTGAAAGCAGCTCGATTCAAACTTTCGCGATTATTAGTTGAATCTCTCGCTCTCGCTTCCCGCGTTCGTGATATACGAATTCTTTCGCGTTCATTTCGGTCGTCACGTTCATGTGCAGTATGATAAGATCGGTAATTCATTTGGTTTGTAGCATTTCGGGTTCTTCTACTTAAATTACTTCGTCTTATAGGAGGCATATCGTATATAATTACCTAAATTTATTCACATGAAATAATTATTAATCACAGGTATTTATACAATCAAAATTAATTATTAAATATTATAAACGCTTTTTAACGCAGTTTGTTTGACAGATGCAATGACGTGAAAACTGATGACAATTTATGTCGCATTCCGAAACTAAAACAAAAGAAAGAATATTCCAAGGCCAATCAAATCTTACATTTACTTTTTTTGACTTTTCAATTTGGTCGGGTGTACACATTCATTTGATTAAATTTGAACGTTGTGCAGCGACAATAAAGCGCGAATTGACTCTTTGACGTTAGCAAGACACCTACATTGTTTAGACAACAATGAGTGCTTGTAATTTAATATCAACTTTATTGAATAGCAATACAGTTCAAATTGACTCTACATTTAGTTATTTATTCTACATTTAAAATATTTGTATAGGAAAAAGAAAAGGGCTTTTTTAGGGTCTCCCTGGAAATTATTCAAATTTTTCTCGCCGTTAGAGCCATCCTTGGACTTCAAGGAACATTTAAAAAAAAGAATTGTTAAGATTGGTCCATGCGTTGTTGAGTTATGCGCTTACCAACACATTTTGCGATTCATTTTTATATAATAGATTATTCAACAATACATTATGTATTACTACTAAAATCCGAAAATACAAATTGTAGAGAGAAATTAATTGGATATGTTCATTGTTCCGTCTTGTTCACTCTCTTCCAATTAACTCGGCTTCTGCCTCGATTATTAACATGCGCTACCTGCCTCGGTTATTAACATCCCGAATATCTAATATATTTTTAAAAAGTCCTTTCCTTGGTTGTTGTTATGGTGGCAGTGTAATGTTTTATAACATTCTGCCATAAATAATCTATTAAAAAGGGTTTATAAATCTGTTATATGGAAAGACAAATCCGTTCAATCAAAACAGTTCATACAACAAGAGTTCAAACATATTTTTTTAGATATTTACTATATCTAACAAGACTTCTAAGGTAAAATTGATTACATTATGAAGTTCAAAAATATAGTTCAAATACTGTTCACGGTGGAGTTTTAAACAAAGATATATATTACACATATTATTCTCGTTTCTAATATAATATACTAAGAAAATAACACTTATCTTTTGAGTACAACACGACGTCATGTATTCTAGGTGTCATTTTGTATTTAGAAAAAAACATTGTTAAATATATGTTTAAATGTTACGTTTATTCGCATTCAGTTTAACAAATAAATAATAGGCCTTTCATTGGTGTTACAAAAACGTATCTTAGATTTTAATTAAATTAACAAATATGTTCCTAATTTATGTAGTTTATCTTGAATATGATGCACGTACCGTAAGACTAACATAAATGAAGAGAAAAAAACAGGTCATACGTATGTCATTACTGAGATTACTATTATTAAAATATCTAAATTTAAAGGTCTATAATACTTTACCAAATAAATGTTAAAAATATTCGTAGCAATTCCTAGTCAAATAAATTAATTCTTATATAACCATGATACATTTCTATATTAAATTTCTTTAGATACTACAGGATTAAAACCTTTTTAAAAGTTTAGTCTCATAAGAGTTTCTTCTCTTTAGAAAGTTCCGTTATTCCGCTCCATCATACCGTTCATTAACTAACTATGGAACTTCTCTTGCTGTTAGATAGTTTTTCCTTTACTTTGTTCTCTAATAAATTATTTAATACTTATATTAATAGTAAAATCTAATATAGTATAAACTCACACACATATTTGTACAGACACATACAAATTAGTTTTCCTATAAACGTAAAAAATCTAACTTACAGCCAATAATAAATATCGCATTAATAATCACACACACAGTTTGTCAAGCTTTACAATATTATATTGTATGTGGAGATAATTAATTATATTATATACTGTGACGTCATAATGTACGGTGACGTGTGACTTACAAATTAATTACACAGAGTACATCATAATTAAATAAATGTGTCCCAGCTATATTAAAATGAAATATGACTTTATAAAATAGGCTGCAGAGACATATACCATTTGATGAATATATTAAAGTAAAATACATAACTAAGAAAATTTTTAAGAATGAAACAAAATGAAACAGAAAGTAATTGAATTGAAATAAAACTATTATTATCTCGCATATATTTTTTAAGGATTTATATTTGATTTTTTTTTGGAAATTTTCTGAAGTATACGTAGATATATAAAACTGAAATTACATTCTCTTGATTTAAAAGACTTTAGTTTGTTATACGTTTAATTTTTTATATCATATTTTTCTAAGACTTATGTGTGCGAAATATAACTAATCTAATCTTCTAAGCGAAATATGATGTGTAGTGTACGAATCTCTTTTTTCAAATTTCCAATATTTTCTATTAGCCTAAAATTGCAACAAATATATGGGATTCGTTATTTTTAATTAAAACAAACTAACTTATATAATAAAAAAAACAATAATATAGCTTTTCCTTTTTAAATAGATTTAAATGTAGATATATTAATATATTTATGTTGATTTATTTCTGGTAAGGGTTAGCATCTTTAACGTCTTTCAGATCCTTAGTCTCCCACGAGAGTGTTAAAGAGGTAAATTACGTTACCTTTAGCAATAAACACCACATACGGAAGGTCTAATTGAATTTAAGAATTGTTAGGCTCTACTTTAACATTCACATAATAAGGTATTTTCTATTTATTAATTACAGATTAATTTACAGAGTGAATAGTTCATATTATTTATATACACATTATATTATACGCGATAATTGTATATTGTTATTAAATAAATTATTACAACTCAACAACAACAAATCAAATTGTTGATTTAATTTTCGGTTAAAAAGAGTATTAAAGTTTAATGACGTTTAAACCTAAAAGTTCTCTTTTAAACCAAACCAAAGCACAAATCTTCTGGTATGTCATATAAAATGTAATGCAATGCAATCAATATATTGGTATAAGAACTATGTATTTTTAATTGAGATTTTCGTAAATATAACATCTCATCTACAGGATGTACAAGTATTATCGTTTCTGTGGGAGAATCATTTACTGTCAGTAATTAGAAAACTTTAACCACATTGTTTTAATAATGGGCTTAGAGATTGTCTTTTGAAATATGAATAATTCCAGAATGTTTTAATTTAGACTCGATTAACTAAGTACTGGATTAAACCAGTTTGGAAAACTTTCGTTTAGTTTGGTATTGAAAATTTGGGCTAGATTTTTTTAAAATTTAATTTTTAAGTAAGGTAGCAGAGGGTCCACTCGATGGTAAGCGGACCGGATAATAGATTCCACATAAAGGATGTGCTATGACAACGGATATAAAAGCTGTAGACGGTTTCTCTGCATGATAATTATTACACACAAATACACATATAATCGCATTAGTATTATTTTTGCTACATAATTTATAAAACCAGTGCCTACTGACCTAACCTACCTACCTAAACCTACTGTGTTACTATAGGCTAAAAATAGTTTCTAGTCCTATACTAGGAAATAAATATTTATATCTATAAATATCTATAAATATATATAGATTAACATTACTAATATAGTACAACGAATTCTATATATTACCTAATAGTACCAACTCTCAACCAACAACGAACTCAACTCAACAACCAACTCTAAAACTTTATTTATGTTCTTTTAATCAGAAATCAGTTCAAAATGAAATTACTTTACAAATACGATTTATATCTAGAATGTCTTGATCTCTAGAATCATTACAATTTGCTTTCGGTATCTCTATAGTTAGGCTTACCATACGTCCCGGTTTGACCGGGATAGTCCCGGTTTGAGATCTCTGTCCCGTTGTCCCGGTCAAACTTGAACAGCACTCTTTTGTCTCTTTTTTTTTTAATAAAAAATATATTCACATTTATTAATATGTTTTCAATTCATAATAATTTTGATTGCATTTCAAATATGAAAAACACAAATTAAGCGAAAAGCAAAATGAAAATGAGCCTCTTTCTCTTCTGCGTCCCGGTTTGGCTCTTCGTAATTATGGTAAGCCTATCTATACTATCTATCTATACTATCTATCTATCTATCTATCTCTCTGGTATACATTTCCTCACGTCTCCGTCGTGAATGTTCACGTTAAGTGCTGTTTTAGGTATTTATATCATGTTTCAGTCCTTTTCTGTTTATGACATTAGGTTATACTATTTACTATAATTTAGTTATTTGTAACGATTTATATAATGAAGTTTATAATAGGCCAAAATTATCATACTATTTCAGTGAATCGAAAGACCCAAATTGTAAATAGCTTAGTTAAATATTATAATGCTAATCAAATTAACCAATTAAATTATTATAAAATTTAAAGAACTAATTTAATATTAATATCGGCAAAGGTAACCTTATACAAGACAACAACATATATAATTTTGGTTATGGATGTAGTATTATTTTATCAGGATTGAACAAACCCAATCCATTAGCGATAGTCGATTTCATATTCATTTATCACTGTCTTTGTACTTATAAAATATATTATTTATGTATTATAACAAAAAAATATAAGAAAAATATTAGTTATTGATTAAAGAAATTCTTGTATGTAATACTTTGCTAGATGGTGAGAATTTATAAATCGTTGTACAAAAATAATATTTTTTTTACTATTACATCTATTGTGAAATACTTTTTTCAATAAAATAATGTTACACGGCTGTCAGCTTTAAAATGACTTCATAATACTTTTCTCTGCTATAAATTCAACTTATATTCTGGCCATTATTATGTCAAAACATTGTTTTTAACTTGGCTGTACTTCCTTTGGTAAAATATGTTAAGCTTTTCAAGTTTGTTATTTACATTACTATCATCTCTTTTATTTAGCCAATAACTACAGAAGGTTAGAAACAGACAGACATTTATCTTCATTAGGACTTAAGTGAAAAAAACTATCCGTTTTTGGTTGAAGCAGATCATTGATGTAATTCCTTCTAATAAGGAGGAATTAATTTTTAAACACAATATTTTCCCTGCCACAAGCTGCCTTGACTGTCATTTGGTATTTTTCTTAGAGAATGTTAATATAGACGTTATTTAACAGGTGCAAATAAAGGAGACATTAACGGTAAAGTTCACTTTCAGATATCATAAATAAGAAGTACAGAATATAAACAGAAAACACAAATACAAAACAAGAAATAAAATATAAAGTTAGAGTTAAGTTATCACTAGAGTCACTTTAACGCACCAATTTCTCTCTTTGTAGTTCCGTCAAAACTTGATCAGTGATTCATAAATTTTGTAAACTATGAGAAGCAACTTTAAGAGTCGAATGTTGTATTTACACAGAAAATACATCTATAGAAAATATTTATGTATTCGGTCGGAATATATTTGTGAAATAAAAGATCTTGTATCTCTCTCGAGACCACAACTAGTCGAGTTTGGGTAACATCGGGAAATAAAAAAGTGATTTAACCATCAAATTAAATAGCTAAATAGATGGGAGTATAATTTGATGAAAATAAATACGAAAGGAAAATAAACCCATAAAATAAATTTAAAAGCATTTATTTCTTCCAAGAATAACGACCATCAATTACATGAACTTAACTGGTAATAGAATAAATAAACATAAATTACTTTGAGTCATTATTTTCCCTTCAAAGAACTTGGAATTTATAATTTTTGTTATTAAAAAAAGATATATTTTAGTTTAGTTATAATTTAGTAAAAAATATATAGTTTAGTTAAAACCCGAATCTCATTAAACTAAAAAATCCGTGCCCGCAGGGGGACACGCGCGGGTAGACCTCGTGTGTAACTCGTTTAAAATATAACTCACTACTTAAAAATAACACATGATGCCGTTGTTTACATCAAAAATTTTTAAGCAAAAAGCGGTATTTATTTTTTTTCTCGTAAAAGGTATCTTTTTTGGAAATACTTTTGATACTTAAATTTAGAGTAAAAAAAAAACCTTTTTATTAAAAATATTTGCGAGGAAGGAATGTTTACCAGAAAAAAGTTGCCGTGGTTTTACCTGCCTTAAATTTTCAAGCTAAAAGTGGTTTTTATTTTTTTTCTCGGAAACGGTACCTTTTACGGAAAAACTTTTGGTACCTAAATTTAGAGTAAAAAATAATCTTTCTATTAAAAATACTTGTGATGTAAGAATGTTTACCAGAAAAAAGTTATGATTTTTTTTCGACAAATTTTCGGTTTTTATACCCCCACCCCTA
This sequence comes from Melinaea marsaeus rileyi, assembly GCA_918358865.1. NCBI lineage: Eukaryota > Metazoa > Arthropoda > Insecta > Lepidoptera > Nymphalidae > Melinaea > Melinaea marsaeus. Next base: position 3,128,943 of record OU911095.1, on the reverse strand, counting down.
AGTTATTGAAGTTAGGTTTTCGGTTTATCTACATTAGTTATAGGTATTCATCAAAGACAGCATATAATCTGAACGCGATTGATCTACTTTGTATAGGAAAAAGTTATGGTCGAAAAACTGAAATCAGAAAAAGTGAGGCCCTAGCGCCCCCTGTGGCCGGATTTCCCTGGTTAACGAACTTGACCTTCATTTTTGGATGGTTGATTTTTGTGCAAAGTTTGAAAGCGATCTGAGCGAAACTGCGGCCGCTATCGTGCTGACAAAAGTCGAATCTGGACGCACGCACGCATATATATATCTATAAACTTTTTAACCAATAGTCATTTCGGGCTCAGGGGGTCACAAGAAGACCTCCTGTGAAGAAATTTTTCCAATATCGAAAGTCGGGTACAAATGAATGGGCAGACCGAATTCTTCGAGGTCTACCCAAAACTTTGGTATGCTATAGCGCTTTCGGAAATTTAGAGGTGGTCATTTAAGACTCAGTCTGTACTTTTATTGACATGAAAATACTTTTAATTTGTCATATATCAGGGCAAGATGGAGTCTCGGGTTAAAACATATTAATAAATGGAATACAAAATTATATACATTTAACTCGCCTTTCAATCGTTAGTTAAATCGGAATTCCCGAGTAGTTTTAAAACCATTCGCGGTCCTTACTTATAAGCTCGTAACATGGCGGAAGCGCGGCTTGAACTGTTTAATTTAATTAACTTTCGGCCTCCTACTCAGTCTACGAGACTACAGTTGGTCTAGCTCACAGGGACTTGCCATGAATATTTCTGTGATAAAACGTGTAATTAGCAGACATGATTCATTGGTAGACTGTAATATAAATGTTATGATATTAGAATTAATTCGCGTAGTAAGTCATAAGGTCACCTGTGACAGGTACTCAAGGATTAACTGATAAGGGCACGGCATGTTAAATCTACACTCAAAAACTTTGTGGTCATTCAATTGAAGTTTAAATTGGTTTTAGGGTAAGAATTTGCCTGCTTTTATTCTGACAGGTCTATTTATTATGTCATTGAAACAGATAAACAGGATATTTATTTGTAAAATTTCATATGATTAGCATTCAACTATAATTGATTCATTATGGCTAATCCGTTGTTACTACTTATTAATAATTAAAGTTCTACTTGAAAGTAAACGTGTATAAATTAGCGTAAAGTTCTTTTATTACCCCGAGCTTCTCTCGCAGCGATTATAACAATGCGGTTATTCTTAATTAAGGTAACAAAGACATACTAATTAACCGAATTGTCAGAGTAGGCGAATTGTTGTAACATGTGTGTAAAATTTTATGTAGGTTAAGATCATTTTAGTTGAAGATTTTTTTTTTTATTATAAAATTTAAATACTATAAAATTTCATTCCACACTTTACAATGGAGTAACGGATAGATGCTTCACCGAACAACATTCGCTTGCATAAAGCTTTTTAAAAATTTGTTTAAGATTGAAATATTTAGTTGAATAAAATTTTGAATAGTGTAAGCATGTGTTAACGCCCATAGTATATAATCTATAGATAAAGCCTTCCTCATCTAACATCTGGGTCGCAACTCCAATTTCCCGTTTCCGTTACATCTGCAACACAATCGAACGATTGTGTTGAAGTTGATCCTCTTCAAAACAAAATGAAACAATATTTACACCAAAAACAATAAGTGGGTAGAATAAACAATTCATCTACTTTAAATAAAAAGTATCTCTAATTCACCCGTTGCAGCAACATTTAGTTAATGAGAACTAGTCATCATTTCACTGTTTAAAAATATAACATGTGTACTAAATCTACATAATTAAGATTTAGGAGGACATTAATATTTTATGATAACATACTTTAATAAGACCATAAATGAGGTCTTATTAATAATTAGTTATAAGTAGTGACACTAGAATAGATCTCTGCTGATTATTTGTCTTTTTTATTTGAAAAATTATATATTAAAATAATCTTATTCCAATATATTAACATTTTTTTTTGTAATATTCCAACAATTAGTATTTATAGAACATTATAGTTTCGAGTTAGAGTACCCGCTGTAGCAAAGTCAATGAAGCGAATAAACTGTGACGGCGTGAATTTTACAAATACAGCTCGTTTCGCTACGACCGGAAAACATTTACTGCACGGCGCTTGAAGCTACAGCTACAGCATCATAATGTTAAAGTTGGTTCGCTACTGGTCCATATTTTCTTTATATACACAGAAAACATTATTATTATAAAGTCATTGTAAACCTCACTAAGTCTTCTCGCAGTGAACTGTAAATAAAGTAAAATTTGAAATATTATTTCTAGATCAAAATCTTCTACTAACTTTATTAGTACATGTATTGTTTACTGTTACAGACTTTATAATATTTTAATTATATTTATTACTTGTCAAAGTTTGATTAAAATCGACATGATTCTATAAATATTACGTTACACTTTACTTGGAAAATATATTTTATTTGATCTATGCAACCTGAAATAGTAAATATATCTCAATGACATAATATATAAAATGTTATCAAGTTACTGAAATGACATCATAATATATCTGTATTTATGAATATAATATTCTGTAGTAATACGGGTTAAATAAACACAAGTTGTTTTCTAAAATATTTCCAAATAGCTTTTGTGAGTCCATTATTTAAAGTCTGTCAAGACAAGAAAGTATTATATTTTAGATTTAAAAATAGTTTTATTTATTTTATGAGAGCATATAAAATATATTTATTTATGTATTCTTTAATAATATTATGTGTATTGTTATTATATCGAACACTATATTAAATGACAAACCATGTATTTAACAAATTAAATCCGTTTAAGACTTCACAATATAACTCGGCGGCACGTGTTTGTAACATTTTAATATATCTTCGTATTAGTAATGTTTTTGACGTTCATATCTTTGATTATAATAAATGAACTGTTTGTAACTTTATGAATGCGAACCTTTCGTTTTATTTTTATTTACCGTTGTCGCGCCAAGTTGATCCTCGCAGCATTAATTCAGTAACATCTTTCTTTATAGTCACGGCGGTCGTAACTTTCGTCTGTAATTAAGAGGAGCTGACTCAACCTAAAGACGTGGCTTAGACTAAAACAGATGCATACGACATATACTGTTCTTGATTATAGAGTACTGAAATTGAATCAGTAATATTCCTATTGGGGAAAATTTTATCTTCCATTATTTTATTTTTGATTATAATATAATGAACAATTCATCAACGCGATGCCTACCTGTAACTGCAAACTCTCAGATAATCCGTCCTAGATTAAGTATAACTTTTAAAAAAGTTCCTGATATTTATTTACTTATTTATTTAAGAAAACTAAACTCTCGAAGCGAAGTTAATTAAACTGTACGTTAGTACTTAACACAGAATGTTTACGGTATTACAGATATTTTGAAAAAAGATTGTTTTTTTTTCTGGAGTAAACCGAGACAAGTAAATGACAATGAGGTCAGTGGTAAGGATTTATCTTACAATGAAATTTCAAAGATAGATTAGTAGCTTTAAACTTGTTACAATAGTCTGAAAACTTCAGTAAAGAATAATCTGTTTAGTGTTTTCTGTGGTTCACAAAGAGACATCTTAAAGTAAAATGTCTATTGCATAGTATAGTAAAGTAAGTGCTTTGAGATCAAGTCAGACAAAGTAGTAAATAGTATTTCGAATAGAAATATAATAGAATATTCGCTGTAAAGTAAGAATTATTTTAAATATTGGTAGTTACCTAAATTTCCAATCTAAACAAACAAACATTAATTTAATAAATCTTATTTTTTATCATTATGACATAAATCTTGTGTAATTCTGATTTATACCCGCGGCATTGTCAAATGTTAAGGTATTTCCTTTGTTACTTTCTATTTAAGTTCCTCTTTCTAATTTAATTCATTATATATGTGTTATTGACCTTTAACATTTGGCTAATTCTGAAAAAGCATTCATTAATTTATTGTAATTAATGATCTTGTACTTCCAGTTTCTTTTAATTTATAATCTGTTACTTTTTCATTTATTTTCTATAAAAACAACGTAACAGATTTCACTTATGTATTAATTACTTCGCTGTGAGTGTTAATATTATGGAGATACAATATGAATAATGCAAATATTAATATTATATATTTTTAAACTACAATGATGTAAATATAAAGTCAATATACTATTTAAGTGCTAAAACATTTTTTTAGTATAACGTTAAATGTTATTTCTAAGTGGTGCCTAGCTGTAGTCATTTGACAACAACACCGTCTTATATACCCTTAACTATCTTTACATAGAATATTAGGTATTATACAACACAATACGACACGTCACGACACGACACGACACGATGAGATATGGATAATCGACAATACAATTTTATTTCATAGCATGATAAAATATTGATCACTTTAACAACTCAGTAAGAATATACAATAACAAAAAGCAACAATCTATTTTATTGACTTGTGAGAAGATTGGATAATGTCTTTATCTTAAATATTATACTCTGCACTATACTATTATTTAGCTTCAGTGGTCAATCTACATATCAAAGATACCTTGTTTGGGAATTTCCCTTTAAAGTGTAGTTTATTTTAAATATTAAGACTGTATAAATGTAGTAATCCACAAAAACCAGCTTTCAAGAATTACATAAATAGACAAAATATTACGTTAATTATAATTACATTAAAACTTGATTAATAATATTTTATTCTTCCATATTTCCAAGAAATACCTAGAAATTGTTGTCAATTTTTCTAATTTATATTTAGCAATATTAACACGAGATAAAGAGACAAGTATTTATATATATACATATATATATATATATATATAATAAATACAATTAAAAGTTAGATAAGTAAAACCATAAAACAAATTACAATCATTTCCATCTTCGAAACTAATAAAGAAAATCAATTAAAAACACTTCACGAAGAACCGAATAATATATGTACATAAATTATTTAATACAATGAATTGCGTTCAGAGAACGTGTAATTTGAATAGTCCGAACCAACGAACTGCTTTACCTCTTTACTTATTCAGTCTGACTTTATCTCTAGACATTGTTGATTAATTGTATTACCTACAATAAGCAATATGAACGTCGAACAGTTTCATTTACACTGAATGCACATGTATATATATAAAATAAATACAATTTAAGTTAATTAAGGATAGCCAGAACACAAATAAAGCTTTCATATCTTAGAAGTGGATTAAATATACTTTACTGAGAATATAATAAGTATATAAATTAAGTCAATATATTAAACCGCGATCAGATAACATGAAATTTGAAATGTCCTTGTTGAAAATTATTATCACCCGTCCAGTCATTTGGTTGTCACTATGTGTACATAATATATAGTGTCCAATATTTGTTTGAGTTAATAAACTATAACCACGTCAAATATCATCAAATTCCGTCCAAATCTATCGTTGATATTATTAATAACTATAACGTAATAGATTAATATTTCAATCAAATGTTATTTACGTTCTCCAAACCATTGTTATATCTAAATTTAATTAAGAACATAATAAATGGTGATGTCACAATACCTTGAGAAGCACGAATATGTCACCTGTGTCAGGTGGTTCAGGATTAACTGACAAGGGTGTGTCAGGTTACCTCTACATTCAAAAACATTATTCACGTCATTCAATACAAAGCTATATGATGTACGACTATGAACATGAAATTGTAAGTTGACATATTTGTATCTCGTTTATTCTAAAATAGTTAAACATAACATAAACATTTTATTATCTCAAAAAACCTAACTTTTAATGACATTATAAGTTTGTGTTACATACAAGAAACATAACATATGTTTAAGCGTTTCAGAGACATAGAGGAACAAATATGGGAGCAAACATATTGACGCATTCATAATATGGATTGTATATGTTTTTTTATTATAAAATATAAATATTCCGTAACGGTAATAGACCAACAGACAAAACTGACTAATTATATATATTTCGTTTACATTTTTCTCCGCTGTGTACTTATAATACATTGGTAGTATACTTCCAAGGTCCGCAATGCGCTTGTGCTCTAAGATTTCATTTTCCTCGTGCCACTGGATATCTACTTATCAGATTTCATTTCTCGCAAAAATACATTTTCAAATACACAATTGGAAAAATAAACCCATATTTGGTTTATATTCTAAGTATGTGAGGTACAAGAAAGAAGGATATATACATTATTTCACTTTAGTACATAACATTTTCGGAAAGTTACTTCAATTAGTTTGAAATGAAATATAAATATTAGCATTTCTTTTACGGATAATTGTTATTACCTAATAACTAGAGTTCTATTGAAAATAAAACTTAAAAATTCGAAGATTAATAAAAAAATACAATATTTTATAGTAAGTTTTATTCCACTATGAAACGCTTTACCATTAAGCAAAACTGAATCTCCAACTATTTTTATATTATATTATACCTTTTTCAAGGCAAATAAGCTTCAATTTTACTGTATCCTTCTTTTATTAATAACTTGTATTGTGTATACGGTTAACATTATTTATTAATATATGCGTGTATTTTAATATTATATAAATTGTTAACTTTTCACTACATTCGTCATGTCACGGTGTCTTCTTTATTTATAAGGATCATTAAATATAGGATAATTTTAATTATTGATAATAAACTATAATAATCCCTACGCTTAACAATTTCTCAGGTTAACGATGATATTATTTATTACAATCGGAAAGTTGGAAAAATTCATTTAAAATTTTATTAAGAACTTTTAGTAGCTTAGAAGATTTAACTCGTAAGTGTTATGAACCCATTTCAAAATCCATATTAAGCACACTATTAGACCCGAAAAATAACGTGTTAACGTGTTAAAGTCCACCGTTCACAAGACCGCTTCCAGCTCACTAACAAACAGCCTTTTCATTATACGATTTTAGCAAGCTAGTTGAATTGGCGCTTGGCATATTGGAAAATGCCTGCTTTAAGAGTGATAAGTCAATGTTGTTGAATGATGATTAAACTAAAAGATTCAGACAGTTTAAAATGTATTAAGATTATCTTATCTTATTACATTTGGGCTGCCTGTCTGTCTGTCATTTACTAAATGATATAAAATCTAACGAGCGAATATAGATTAGTATTCTGAGAACGTTGTGGTTTCAATTTAGCGTTACGTCTGTAGTTCAGGTAAAATTGATCTAATAACTTTATTTTAAGCTAATAATGATTTTTTGAATAAACAAATCATTAAATGAAATAAAAGATTATTGATCTTACACAGATTTTACGCCCATTCCCATAGTTCTTATAGTGATAGGAAAAATAACAAATACAGAACGTCTTAATAATAAATGTAGACTTAGTAGCTATATGGTCGAGAGAAGCCGCAATGAATTTAGAACAATACACTATGCACTAAAACATGATAAATTTTCGTTTTGGTTGTTTCTAATTAATTTTCACGTAACTGTATCAGCCGCAGTTGGTTCGTGTATACTCAACCGCAGACAGCTTTGTGATATGACCCATGTAATAACTTCATGTTATTGATTCCATATGCCTCGAAATAATTTTAACAATACTCACTGTGTTCAAAATATTAATTGTATAAACACTGGAAATTGAAAGATGGAACCTGGAATATATAAACGTTATACGTTTTTCTTGAGGTTAATTAGTTTTAAAAGATGTTTAACAAATGTTAGTAAATATTTTTAATAAACATCTCAAACACAATTATATATAATTTTACTAAAAGCAGAAAGGCTATGCGTAATTTGTCGATAATGAATAATTCACGTTCTACAAAAGCCGGATTTTTTAATATATAATTAAAAAAGAAATTCAGAGATCTATCCAATATTAATTATTGAAAGAATGGTCTTAAAAGTATTCTAAATATTTTGCTAAAACGTTGTAAAAAGCCCCTAATTGCTTTCTCTTTTTATTTTAATGAAAATAACGAACCAAAACAACAAAACGCTTAACATATTTTGAATTTTAAATGAAACAATTTAACATTCTTTTAAAATCATTATTATTTTCACATATCCTAATACCAGTGACAGCCTTTCAATTTAAGTCCGTTGCTGTAATTAAGAGTACACACAACTATATTTATTATTTTAATAGGTTCAAAGTGTTAGTTTTATGTATATATTTTACATTCATGGCCACGAATTGGGTAATAACTTACCAACTACCGAGCAAAACATTGAACAAATTTGAACAAAAAATTGCGTGTCTAGCAATTTTTGGTTAGAATTAGATATTTTTAAATTAATTCACCTTCCATAACCCGGATTTAGGAGTAGTTACTAAAATATAAATTTTAAATCCTTGAGGTATACTCACGATAAGAACGTGGATTCACTATAGAATGCACATATGAACGAGCGTAGTGGGTTGGGACGACTACTTCTTGAATCTGAGGTCGTTAAATAACAATGAATGCACATAACGTGGTATTGGATTTTTATCTCTCTAAAATATCTCTAGTGTTCTTGTAATATTTTTTAAATTTGTTTTTAATTAACAATATTATACTTATAATAAATTAATAACAATTTTAAAGGAATGAACCAAAAACTTCCATATTTTCAATTCTAACTTATTTTTCCACGGAAAGGATAAGAAAGAAAATAACTTTTAGAATAAATCCTTATATAAAGCTTATAGTATAACAAACACAAAGTCAATAGAGTCAATAGATTATCACTTATTATTACTATCCGTGTATTTCCACAAGTTTTAGAGGATTCTAAAATTAACTTTATTCGTTACTAAGAAATTAGAGTTAGAAACTCGTAGGATTATTATCTTTTAACAACAACGAATAGAAACAATCACATTGCTATATTAAATTATGGCTGACTATACCATCTTATAACATGTGATAGACTAATTATAACTATTCTTATATTTTCTGTCCATAAGTATTCATGACATTTTGTTAAAAGAATGTGAGGAATTTTGATTAAATTTTGTATGTTAAATTACTAGTTAAGTCAAATTATGTGACACATTTTACTGATAAAATATCTATTGCTAGCTGTTTCCCGCCTGCTTCGCTGGGCACACTATTATATTGGCTATGAGCTTACCTAAGTTGCTATGGGAACCGTTGTAATAGTATCCCTTGTCATCGTAACCGTTGCTATAGTAACCGCGTTAAGTGTATAGCTAGCTCCCTCGGGTTTAAAACTTGGCGAGATGCAAAAAGTTGAAATTCGTTTTGATAGGAATTCCGTAAAATCCGTTCTTAGTGGACGTCTACATCACAAAAGAAGTAACTATGTAAAATGTTCAGTCAAGATATAAAGTTGAAATTATAAAAACAAATTGTAGCTTTAAAATTAAGTTCTTTTTATAACTTTAATTACTGTTTATAAGATGTATATGTTACAGAACAAAAGCCTTCATAAACTAACACAGTATGAATTATTGTATAACGGATGATGTTAATTGATTTAATTTGATCAGAAATTCGAGATATTGATACATTGAGCTTTCCATTTAGTTTGATTTATTAATGAAAATATATAGTCTTATTAGACGAGTAAATTTATATTGATAGTGTGTGAGTATTTGATCAATATGTTGGTATATCAGTATCAGTATGGATTTTGTCTTCTAGGAAAATATGGTTACAAAATATTACAACATTAACATCTTATTTCAAATATATTTCACGAACGTTGTTGTCATATGTATTTGAATTCACTTTTATTGGTTTCATAATTTATATACTCATGAAGTGGGCAAGTTTAATTAAAATAAATATCATATTATATATTTCTCTTTATTTATTATTAAGATTAATTAAACACTCACATTTCTTAAGTACAGATAGAATAATTGGCTTAAATTAAATCAAATATAAATTTTAATCTCCTATAACTTTAATATGAAATAAAAAATTGGAAAAGGACTTCCAGAAACTTAGATTGTCAACTTCGGATAAGTTTTTTGAAAAGTTAAACTTTATTATGTTAGAAAATGCTATAGAAGATAAAATAATTTAACAATTTAGTAAATATTATTTTATAGTAATATTTAGCTTTAAATTAGTTGTTATCTGTCTGTCAATACAAAAAGTATTAGTGGATTATAAACTTCCGTGACACTTATACTAATTAAACTCAATAACTTTAATAAACTTAATTTGTATAAATACATTCAAATATATTTAACATGAAATAATGTTTCTTTTCTAATTGATGTACTCCTCGTTTGTTATAACAATATTTCTTAATTTTTGCAAAATACTTATTTTTAAAGTATATTTCTACATTCTCTTACTGTTATCTGGAACTTCATACTATATGGTAATTGATCACAAATTACAAAGAATTTAAAAAATTTATTTGCAATAAAAATATCATAATATATACTTAATACAATATTACTTCCACCTAGTGTTGTAATATTTAAACTCGCTTCACGTCACTGTCTTATTCATATAAATTTACTGTTTGCAATTTTATTAATATGATAAAATTAACATTAACATATTTTTTCATTAACACATAATATTAAATATTTACATGTATATTTAACAATGTCTAACGCATACTTTATATTAACTCTTTACCAACTAAATTGAAGCTGAGTGGATTAAAAAACTCCTTGCAATCAAAGGAAGCTTCAGTTTGTAGAGAAAATATAATGTTAAGTGTGTTGTCTATGAATAACATTTAATTGGATTTGTAATTAATATACATTATGTTTTATTTCATAATTATTATTTATTATTAGAGGTTGGTCGTAAATTGATGTAATAAATGACAAAATAACATTTGATAATTATAGTGTTTGTATTTTATAATTTCAGAATGCTTGACTAATTTTTATTTCGAAAATAGGTTATATTGTTATATGATAACTAATTTAATTTAAACGCCATTTCATTGTACTTTATTATAATAATTACAATACTTTCTACTTAAAAAATAATTGCACAGAACTTATTATTTATTTCTACCCATCATAAAATATATCACAAACACCAAAGCGTACTAGAATGGATTGATCATGTTAGGAAAGATATTTTTAAAAGTAGTTTTAAGTAACTTTACTATAACATGCCTTAAGCCATCGTATATTTTATAAATATTGATAAATACAAAATTTTACTAATTAATATGCATTAATTATCATTCGAATATAAAGTTGGATAGAGCTCACTTGAATCGCAGTTACACAATCTGGTTGGTATGCTGACGCACTGATTGCTGTGGTTACAGATTAGGTACTAGGGCTGCAAAATATACTATTTGTCCATATTCAAAATAGCAAAAAATACTATTTACCACACCTATTACATGTAATTCTTCTTTCATCATTTAATACAGATTAGTAGTTACTTTTAAAATTACATATTAAGATGTTTTTTTTTAATATTACAAAAATGTTATTGAGATTTGTTCTTCTAAATCAATATTGTATTGATACTAATTGACACAAAAGATATCGAATCATTATTAATTAATGTCCGTTTATAATTGTAAGTAAGTTTACAAAAATTTTAAGTAAGATTATAATTATGTATTATTTTAATTAATATTTGTTTGGTGGTTAAATAGAATTATAATTTTATATTTAACGTAATATAAAATATTAGTCTAGTTATTTTTTAAATTTTGTTCTTGTTTCCACCGTTCAAGTGGACTGTTAATGTTATTATAAGATTTACGTTGATTTCTTTTTGATATATAAACCTTAAAACAATCCTTTTTGGTACCTTTTGAGAAAGATCAAATATTGAATTACTTAAGTTTCCTGTTAAGTAGTTGCGTGGGTGGCAATCTATGTCAATATGTAAGGAAACTTTACTAAGGCTTGATCCTACTAAGAAGATCAACAATATTTTACACATATTGTTTGTACATAGAAGTTAAACTTCCGGTGTGAATATTTTTCTCTTTTTAAAGCTTGCACTCATTATAATATATTTTCTTGAACAATATTTTATGCGATACTTTTGACTGAAAATTAATTGACAGTGACAACCCTATTTATCCTCAAAGCCAACGCGGAATGTTCATTTAATGGTTAGCTTGACTTTGTAACCACAACTCTGCCCTAAAGCTAAACTGGCTGACTGTGGAAAACGTATTTCGGTGAATATTAATAACTTTACTTATCTAATTATTATCTTCCTCCACCGTTTATAATTTTATCAAATACGATATCTATTTAAACTAGGATCCGCCAACCGTGCGCGGCGGGTGTTGAGCCCCCCTCCTTTCTTCTTTTCTTGATAACTTATGAATGGCTAAACACATTTTCAATCTGTTTTCGCTATAACATCCGCGTCCGGCTCAAACATACATGAGAAAATTTTTATCTAATTATCTTATCGCATTCTGGAGATAACTAAACACAAAAAAGGTCTCCCAAACGGTTAAAAGCTTCGCTTACGCTCAGCTCAATCAAAACGATAAATATTATAGCTATATTTTCTTTCTTCAGTAAGGACAAAATATATTGAATTTAATATTATAAATTTCTTGTATTATTGAAATGGATTCCGAAAATAGTTGATGTTGGATGTACTGGAATATTCGAAAATAAAATTCGTACATTCATAGATTGCAGCTGGCTATGACATTTATATTTTTGAAATTCACTTTTGTTTTAGTACAAACAAAGGAATGTTTGTTCCAAATATTTTGTTTTCAGAAAATAAAAACGAACTATTCATCACCGTTTATTCGAAGGAGCATCCTTACTATATAATAATGACCTAATTGACTCTGTATGCACGCGCATCACTTATCACCCACAAATCACACAATAATGTGTAATACATCAAAAAAAAGCTATTGAATCAGGCTACAAAATAGAGTGGGTGCGAACCTCATACGTGACCTCTGTCCCTTATTTGACCCAGTACATAATTTTCTTTTTTTCCGCCATTGGTGTTTTCAATGATTAAACCATGTACCGGTAGCCAAGGCAACTACGTCAATATAAAAACATTGAAGTTTAAAATGTCTGTGTAAAAATCATTTTTAAATATTGTTTGTGCTATCGGATTGCTTGAAAAATTAAATAATCTAAAAAAACAGCTAATTGTTTGCTTCATTTGTGTTCTTTTGTTTCTGTAAATCGTTTTCTCAAAATCCCTGAGAAACGACAAAAGCGAGAAAAGGAGAAAGAGAGAGAGAAAAAGCGCAAGAGAGAAAGACAAAAATAAAGAAAGGGAGACAAGGATAAAGACGAGAAAACAAAATATTTGTCCTAAGATAAAATGCCGACCAGACGCAAATCTAATTTAACGGGAAATAGAAACGCGAAACGTTTTAGGAGGCGAAGAGAAAACGAAACCGAAATGGAAAATAATGCGCGGCTTGACGCTAATACACAAAGAAATCGAGTTTCACGTCAAAATGAAAGCGAAGAAGCAACTACAAACCGGCGCGCTTCAGATGCTGCTAGACATGCAGCATCACTTCGAAACGAAAATCTAGAGAGTGCGACAAATAGACGTGCCTTTCGTAATGCCCGAATGAGAGTGAGCAAACAAAATCCTCCAACTAAAAACTGTGCTCTTTCAATTTTGTTTGATGAGACCACTGTACAAGTGCACGATTGTGGCCTTATGAATAATTTGCATAGAATGCGATGCTAAACATTTTGCTGATGAAGAACCTCAAGATGGAAAATTTTCGCATTGCTGCCAAAAAGGCAAAGTACAACTTGCTCCATTGACTCCATTTCCAGAATATATTCAGAATCTAATGACTGGAAGTGATTATTTATCACAAAATTTTCAAAAAAATATTAGAAAGTACAACAGTTCTTTAGCGTTTGCCTCAATGGGAGGTCACATTGACCCACCCCCTGGCTTTGGAACTTACAGCTTTAGACTGCATGGTCAAATGTACCATCGGACATCTGCCCTGCATCCGCCGGTACCAATGGCTCCAAAATACGCTCAGTTGTATGTCCTTGATACTTCTGAAGCAACAAATGCCAGATTGCAAAATCCTTCCAATCAAGGATGTTTGCTTGAAATTATGGATAAATTGGATGTCCTCTTAAGACAAATTAATCCATATGCACACGCATATAAAATTATGTATGAAGTAGAAGAGGAAGAAGCCCAAGCGGCTGAAAACGAAAACAGAGGTGCAAGGTCAGTTGAAATGACTTTTAAAAGAAGCAAAGATAGGCGATGCGACCTACCAACAGCCAATGAGGTAGCAATTGTCTTTTTTAACAATGGTGACGAGGAACCACCACAAAATAGAGATTTTGCTGTCCATCCAAAGGCACGAAATAGAAATAGATTGGAAAACATTTCTTACCTAAGTAGAAATTGTGATCCAATGACTTACCCGCTCATATTTCCTCATGGCGATGTTGGGTGGGAAATGAATACACCACATATTGGTCTAAATAAAAGAAGTGCTAATGTGACTCATCTGGAGCATTACCAGTATCGAATTGCAATTCGTGAAGATGAGTTCAACCCAATTTGGAATAGTGGCAATTTAGCTCAACAATTTGTTGTAGATGCCTACTTAAAGTATGAAGCTAACAAGCTAAATTGGATAAAAGAAAATCAAAAACAGTTACGAGTTGACATGTACAGTGGTCTTATGGATCATGTAAATAACCGAGCAACAGTTGAAAGCCTCAAAGCCGGAAATGTTTTTATTTTACCGTCATCTTACATGGGAAGTACACGATGTATGCAGCAAAATTATCAGGACTCAATGGCTATTGTTAGAAAATATGGCAAGCCTGATTTATTTTTGACTATGACATGTAATCCTAAGTGGCCTGAAATTCAAACTTACTTGGAAAACAACCAGACCCCTGAAAATAGGCCGGACTTGGTTGCCAGAGTATTTGATATCAAACATAAATCCTTGCGTAACGATATTACTGTCAACCAAGTTCTTGGTGGTAAGACTGCTAACATGCATGTAATCGAGTTTCAAAAACGGGGACTACCCCATGGGCACAACTTAATAATTCTAGACAACGAGTCAAAATTTAGGACAAAAGAACAAGTTGATCAAGTAGTCTGTGCTGAACTGCCAGACAAGGAAGAAAATCCTGAACTATATAATATAGTAACCACAGTCATGATTCATGGCCCCTGTGGTAGAGGATTTAATGAAAAAGCTGCATGCTTGGATAAAGATGGAAACTGTACAAAAGGATTTTCCCATAACAAAAATGGTCAAATAATACCAGGAAAACCCTTTGTAGATGAAACAAATATTGATGTTGAGGATGGGTATATTGAATACCGCAGAAGAAACAACGGTGTAACCACTGAAATAAGCAGAGGTGGTAAAAGGTATACTGTTGATAACCGCTGGGTTGTGCCTTACAATCCATATCTTTCAATGAGATATAACTGCCACATAAATCTTGAAATATGTGCAAGTGTGCAGTCTGTCAAATATTTATATAAGTATATCTACAAAGGTCACGATTGTGCCAATATAGAAATAGTTGAAAAAGTGCAGGACACTGAAACTTTGGGCTGGAATGAAATACGATCATTTATCAGCTCAAGGTATGTAAGTGCACCGGAAGCAACTTGGAGACTATTTGAAAAACCGATGTACAAAAAATCTCACACTGTAATTAGACTTGCTGTTCATCTTCCTAATGAACAAATGATTTACTTTGCCGACGGACAAGAAGAACAGGCTTTGGCAAGAAATAAATTATCTTCTTTGCTGGCTTGGTTCAAATTGAATAGCGATCCAGATGATGGAGGGTATGCTCATCAATTTACATACCCAGAAATACCCTGCCATTATACTGCAGATCAAAAAACAAATATTTGGCACCGTAGAATGCGAGGCCATGATAAAATTGTAAGTCGCATGTATACGGTTAGTCCATCTGAGGATGAACGATACTTTCTTAGACTTTTACTTTTACATGTTAAGTGTTGTACAAGTTTTGAAGACATCAGAACTGTAACAACTGAAGACGGGGAACAAAGAGTTTGTGCTACATTCCGTGATGCATGTAGAGAAAGAGGACTTTTAGATGATGATACAATATGGGATCAATCTTTGGAAGAATCTGCTCTACAAGACATGCCAAGCAAAATCAGGCACTTATTTGCTATGCTGTTAGTTTTTTGTAATTTAAGTGATCCTCGAGCACTTTGGAATAAATATGAAAACAAATTCATAGAAGATTATTTGCACAGAGATCCCAATGATCGTAATGGTGCTGTAAATAGAGCTTTGTGGGACTTGAAAGAAATTTTACAAGGCCACAATAAAAAGTTGGAGAATTTCGGACTTGATGAACCTTCAGTTCTTTATGAACCAGATGAAGAGCCAATTGATGAAATAGAAGAATGGGCGATAGCAGCAGAAAACATACACTTATTTAATGATTGCCAACGCACAGCAGTTGAGACAATTAAAAATGCCGTTGAAGGCAAAACACCTGAAAAGCAATTTTTCCTTGATGGTCCTGCTGGATCTGGAAAAACTTTTTTATACAATACAATAATCAGTTATTTTCGCTCACAAAATAAAGTAGTTTTGTCCAGCGCTTTTACCGGAATTGCCGGCAATTTATTAAAAGGTGGTACAACATGTACATCTTTATTTGAAATTCCTTTGAACGTTTTTGAAAACTCTGTTTCTAAAATAAAACCAAATTCAAAACAAGGAAGAGTATTGGCAAATGCTGACTTATTTATAATTGATGAAGTATCTATGATTTCTGTTCAGCAATTAAGAGTTATTGAACTTTTGTTGCGGCAGGTAACAGGTTATGATCAGCCATTTGGTGGCAAAGTTGTACTTTGTGGTGGCGACTTTCGTCAAACTTTGCCTGTAGTAAAGCGAGGAAATCAAACTCGCATCGTGGAGGCTTGCCTCAAAAAAAGTCCTCTCTGGCGCTATTTTCATACTCTGAGATTGGACCAAAATATGAGAGCGGAAGCAAATGCACAAGAGTTTGCTTCATATATTTTACAAATTGGAAACGGCGCTTCTCCTATTTTTCCTGGAACCGAGAATGCCATTGAGATTCCAGAACAATGCTTAACCAACAATTTAATTGATGAAATTTATGGGAAAGAAATAAAACTAGACGATCTCGAAGACTTGGAGCACAAAGCTATTGTGACTCCATTAAATAAAGATTGTCATATTTTAAATGAAACAATCTTAAATCGACATGTAGGAAAAATGAAAACCTACTTGAGTTTTGATGATAAAGTATCAAAAGACGTCGAGGACGATTTAGATTTTCCAATTGAATATTTAAATTCTCTTACTCCTAATGGATTTCCGCCGCATAAATTAAACCTAAAAGTTGGTTCGCCAATTATGCTGCTGAGAAATCTAAATAAAAACAAAGGATTATGTAATGGAGCTCGATTGACAGTTTTAAAAATGCACCCAAACGTAATAATAGCTAAAGTTATTACAGGGAAGGCCAAAGGAGAAACTGTTTTTATTCCCAGAATTATTTTTATGCAGACGGATGAAGAGTCGCATTTTAGCCTGAGAAGAAGGCAATTTCCAGTAAGACTGACCTATGCAATGACTATTAATAAATCGCAGGGCGAGTCCTTCAAAAAAATTGGTATATTTTTACCAAACCCTGTATTTAGCCACGGCCAATTATATGTGGCATTTTCAAGGGGAAAAACTTTTGAAGGAGTTAAAGTCCAAATTTTGGATACAGACCAACAAGGCAAACTACAAAAACGAAAAAAAAATATTTATACACCTAATGTTGTGTATCGTGAAGTTTTAGATTAAATCCACAATATTATTTAAAAAAAAAAAAAAGTAACTCCTCATTAATTCCCGGCCCGAAGGGCCGGGAAGTTCCCTCGTTAAAATATATTATTAATAATGGAAAAATCGTGCCATTCATAGGAAAGGTCATGTATGGGTATCAAAACTCCCATAAGCATTGGCAGTTTAAATTACAGTAGAACTTGGACCACTAGTCAACTAGGAGTAACATTTAAAATGCAGGTATATTATTAAATATACGTAACCCTCTGATCAAATATAAATTTTTGATAAATTTATGTTCAAAATTTAATATTAAAATTCAGTAAACAATATTAACCTCTATAAGAAAGAAGAAAACAGAAATTAAAATTGAATCCATAAGCAAATGTTCTGTATAATATTATAAATATAAATATATCGCAAACCGGTAATTTAATTAATACTATTGCTTGTGTACTTTAAGAAATAATCTTGTCACAAATTTACTTTTATTATAACGCTCTATCTTACAAATCCGTTTCATTTATTATCAAGACTTTTTATGACCGCTGCTCCCATTTCTCCTTTGATATTGACAAATCACTGCGAGGAATCGATACGTCGTAATATTGTCTTTATTTGTCTTTTCTGTTCTATAAATGTTTAATTATATTTTTGTTCTAATAATATTGTCTTCAATTAATTCTTCATAAAATTTATTTCTAGATATATTATTGGGGCGATCATATGATTGGAGTTATATTATTAGTATCTTTACAACATAACATTATTTTTTTATTGAATTGTATGCGTTATTATTCATAAATAAGACATATATGTCTGTAATCATTTAGTCTATAACAGATATTAAACTCTACTGATAAACCAGATCTAATTATGATGATGGTAAAACACTTATTCGTATTTTCGTAATAACAATTTAGATTAAGTATATATCAGAAGAAACACGCAAATCATAAAAGATATAACAATAGTCACAAAGTATAATCGACTTATCGTCCTATAATATTTATTTTTTATTGCAATATATCAGAAGCAATAATAATAAAATAATAATCGTATCTCAGCAGTACATTAATACGAGCAAGAATACAAAAAACAAAGCGATAAAATCTGTATCGGATAGTTTGATAAAAGATTTATTGTTAACGAGCTCAACTTATTAGGTCAGGACGCCTTGTTTATTCGTCTATAATCTATCTATCTGAAACTATATAGATAGATCATTTATCCTAAATTACATTTTCATTCCCGTACAAATAATTTGTATAAGAAAAATGATTTTTCACAAAACATTTTGAGTTTATTGACAAACATTATATGAAATTTACATAATTTTCCAATCAAATATTTGCATAATAAGCATTTATATAATTTGAAGGGAAAGAATGAATTTTAAAATATTTATTTCGTAAATATAATATTCGAAGTTATTATACGCAAGCATGAAGATTGTGTTACGGTGTTACAGTTACTATAATTAAATAGATTTATTGATCATTTAAAGAAAAGTAAACACAGAGTAATATTATCTATTCACCACATCTATGTCGAATTTTATTAATAAGCGTTGATATAATTAACATAAATTCTCAGAAATGTACTATCTCCAATATATATATATAACTAAATTTATACGTATAATTAAATATATATGTAGCTTCCTTTGAAAAATCTTTATTTTATATGAGGGCTTCCTTTAGAAGTAGGTTTATATTTTGGAGTCGAATCTGAAACTCAATAAGAAATTTATTTCAAGAATCAACCACTAGCAAAAAGAAAATGTATCCCTTGAATGGTATTTTTATAGTAATGTATTTTTATCGTTTGTTCTGCTTCAGTAGCTCGGGTTAGAGAGGATTTATTAGTGAAATGGTTCACCGAATTCTCCGTCTCACAGCACATTACTTGGCACAGACTGGGATCGCAATATGGCGGTGTTACAACACAGGCTCTTATAATAATATTATATTACTTGGACTTGAAAAGTATTTATTTAAGATGAAGTGTCTTTCAAAGGCCCAGCATATTTTAAACCAAATGATCCTTAAAAAAATAATTTATATCTCTGATGAAACCCAAAAGAAATTTTAAAGTTTCTGTACAATTTACATATTTAACACGACTTTAGATTTTGATCGCTGAAACGACCGACATTATTCTGATAACACTGTAATTTCTAGGTTTTATTTTCGCACACTATACAGTTCGCTTACTTCAGGAGTACCTGAATCCAAATAATAGATTTTTTTTTATCCTGCTATCTTTATTAACAGGATAATAATATTTAATTATTAATTACAGAGAATATATATTCGTACATTCATTGCTAAGGGATAAATTGTTTTAATTATAATTATATGAATGAATGGTATTTTTATTTGTAAATAGATCTTAAAAATGGTCCGCTTATTTCTTTTCTATGTGTTTTTATCATATTTATCAACTTTATAGTTTAAAAGCTATGATGTGTTCGTGAAACATCTGTGGTTATATTAATTAATTTGGGAAAGTTTTACCACGTAAGTTTGATTATATTTGCTGTACAATTTTCTATAAAAAGCACGTTCGAACTAAATTAACAATATTTTAAAACAGCTTCTCTTATCTCATTATTTTATAAAATTTCAAAAGTGCGTGTGAAATCTTGATTTCATAAGCGTATTTTTTTTTATAAATAATGAATATATTGCTGCATTAAATTTATTTAATTCATTAAACTGTTGTGAATTTTGGTCATTGCCTTCTAGATATAGCGAATAATATTATTATTAGACAATGACTTTCAAATAAAATAACTTTTATTAAGGTAAATTTATTAATTTCAATATGTCTTTTATCTTGTAAAGTGTTTTGACACCTTACCAATCCAATTTTAGTATTTGTTACATTTTGTAAAAGATTGTGTATTATGTACGAGTCACATTTCACCATTTATCGTCTAGTATTTTAACAATATTTTTTGCATGTTTGCATAATGTCAATGAACGAGTCAAAATGACAGGAAAATAGAATATCTGTGTTGAACTTTTGACGAAATTAATCTTTTTCTCCCCAACAAAATGGACACACAATTCAATAACTTAATACCATTACTTTAACATTATAAGTATAGTTAAGCGACAAGCAAATAACTCGATGTATAGTTCCAAAAATATAGAAATATTTGGTATATTTCTACCACATATATTTATATATTACGAATACTTGTTTATCAAACAACAAATATCGCCTTGTGATTTAATATTTTCTTTGATTTTTCTTCTATATATACACATAATTAGAATATACTCTAAAATCAAAGCTAGATAAGACATTAATGGAAACATAGGGATTAATTTTTAAAATACAGTTCATAGTTCCTTGTACGTAAGTAAATTCAAAATAGGACTTCTATACAACATTTTATTATTAGTAAATAATACACTATTGTAAAGAAATTAAATTATACTCATCAAAGAATATACATTTAATTATAGTCGATAGATCTTTGGAACTATGTAAGAAAGAGATGAAGTAGAAAAGTTTTGATTAAGCATCAAGGCTCGGAATTTTTTAATGAATAACTATTATCGTATTTTGCTTTTGGAAATTGTGGTGAGACTGAGAGTATATACTTGGAAGTGGTTATAGACATCCACAGTCCTTAGTTGTTAAAGAAACTTTCTTTAATTTTACTAAACAAACAACTCTAGCAAACGCCTCAAGTTTTAACAGCTCTCTCATAAGTTTAATTAATTATTGCATAGGCTCCAATAACAATATCATAATTAAACTAAAAGTTTAATATAATTGAAACTATCCTTTCGTTTCAATTCTTATATAAGTTTTCTTGTTGCTGGGAAAGTCTTTGAGGAAAACTTGAATCTTACTAGTGCGTAAATTATTCGTTGAATTAATAAATTGATTGACTTCTAAAAAATCTGTAAAGTACATATGAATTTACAATATAGAACCTGTATATTATTGTTTATTGTCTGCCTTGAAAGGTGAAAAGAATTAGATTACTTGAAACAACAGACTGCAACTATTTTATGATACCTATCCCATTGAAACACTGTCCAACATTGACATATAACGCTCGAGTAGAAATTTAAATCCAAATAAGAAAGTGAATCAAGTAGATATTTATACAACACCTGCATGCTATTGCTTATTCTAGAGAAACATATTTTATTTATTAAAGTGTTCGTACACCGTCGGACTCTTGAAAATTTATTGTATACTTATTAGACATACAATAAAATAAAGATAAGATAATATCTTTTGTAAATTTATTTTATTTGTTTTGATTTAGCTTTAATTTTTGCCATTATAGTCTGAAATGTTATGAAGATATGTAATGAACGACATTCTGTATTTAACTTAAAAAATATTTCAAATCTGAAGATCTGGAAATCAATAAACAGTAATTCCCTAAACGATTTTAGCAACATTAATTTTTAGTACATATTATATTTTTTAGAACTACTGATGAATTGAGTACATTAAATTAATATTTGTCGTAATATCGTCAATAATTATTATAAACTTTATTATAAATTTCAACTATAAAGTTAGTATATATTCGTCTCCATGTTAAAACAAATTTGTGTGTTAATATTCTCGAGAAACTTTGATTACAAATACTCACATATTTGGAGTAAATATATGTTGTATGTTGTTGTTGTATTTATGTAGCTTTAGTGAAATTTTGGATATTATATGGACCTTAATTTATTAATATTTAATAATAATCTCGTGTTTAACAATAATTATTATTCGGCTCAAACAGTTACATTATTATTTTAATCAAGAGACATTCAAAACAAAGAAATTGATAATAAATAAGAAATAAATAAAGAACAATCCTTAGGATATTAATAATGTCTGAAGCCAATAAAATTTCAAGTATCGCAGTTGAAGAATTATAATTCTGAAATTAACTGAAGAGAAAGTGAAGATGTCAAGTTTTATTCCTTCATAATCTATCTAAACCCTTATCGTATATTTAAGCAATATATTACAATGATATATTATTAAATGTCTTAAAAAATAATATTTGTGATATAATCAAAAAATAGTGTATATATTAATAATAACGAAACCCGAAAACACATTTTGTAACGAGAAAGTAATATGATATACGAGTATTCATTGTTCTGTTCTGTTCACTCTCCTCCAATTAAAATCAGTTTTTGGTTAAAAATAAAACATCCAACTACAATATGTCAATACTGAAATACTCGCGTTTTCGAACCAACCTCGCGGACAAATGACTTTTGATTTCAAATCTAATATATATTGTACAAATATATTTTTATTAGACCGGTAGCTCAATCTATTGGTTTTCAACTAAAAATTTTCCAGGTTTTATAAATCATTACAGACTGAATAATATTTCTTTAATGACTCAATAGATATCTAACACGACTTTCTCTCAATGTGGTAGTTCTGTTCTGTTGCTACCTACATATAAAGTTCAATTTAATCTTCACATCACGAAGAATATCCAATTTTTAAAACAGTTCATAGTTTATGTAGTCGATAAGCGTTAATTACTGTGAAATTGATGCACGTGCTGTGGAGTTATGGTGAAAATTGAGAGGCAAACTAAAGATGTACAGATACGTGTTCCATTAGTATTCAGACTCAATGCCAGCTGGCAAAATTTTTAAGTCTATTTTATTTCATAACATAAATAAAACGTATATTTTTTGTTGCATCTTTCTTTATAGTCTTTATAGCGTATACGTAACAACAACTTATCTAACTAAATAGTAATCTTCAAGAAATTTTCCCATTCACTCGTTGTCCTACATAAGATCTTAAAACCTTATTTATATATGATATAATTTCTATCAAGCGTTTTATAACCTTTTTAAAAGTGTAATCTCATCATTACATCGTCTTTTACTGAACGATACACCATTCTGTTCTATTAAAATTTTCATTACATGTTATCATTATGATAGCTACAAAGTGTTCACTTTGTCCTCAAGTTAAACTCTTTGTAATATTCGATACATAAGAATCTTATCACACATATGTATGTATACCTAAATAAAAAATGGTCCCTTAATAAATATTCACTTTGTTGAACTTGACATACAGTCAGATAAAAACATTGTTACTCATTTTTGGACTAGACGTTTTTTCTCAGTATATTTAAAATGGGAAAGGAAACGGAGAGAATAAGATAAAATACAACTTTTAGTTCATAAAGTAAAGTATAAGCCCGGAAAGAAACTTTTGGAGATAGGTGACTAATTAACTGACTCACTGAGAGACTCCACCCTCCCGTTTTCCCGTGCATGGGATTACTGCTAAGCATTTCAAACATTGGGTTACAGTTAAAGCTTTAAAAATTAAAAGTTTTTAATATTATACTCAATTTAAAAAAAAAGATTCTTTTCAATATATACTGATTAATGCAGTTATTGAATCAATCGACCAGCTTCACGAGTAACATAAAAATATATAGTAAATTGAAACTTCCTACAAACTCGTTTCCGTAGCAAAGGAAGCGTAAAATATCTCAAGGACTGTAAATTCTGCAGTACGGAATTTATAAATTACCGAAGGAAAGCTGTTCTGAATTGAATTGAAGTTAAATAAATCTCTCAGTATTTCGTTTTGGGTAACAGAGGATTTTTATTTTAGACGGTAAATATTTATTAATTTCTTTGTGTAATTGAAATACACCAACACATTGTCAGAGCTCTGGACGACAGTCCAAAAGTCGCAGGTTGAAGTTATAATTATGTATTTCTGCATACATTTATTCAGTCAGTATACTTTGTCACTATACTCATAGCTCTAAATGATATTCGTCATCTCTATCCTCATACAATCGTCACTAACAAATCATCATAAAAATCTTACTTCATTCATTCTATTGTGTTGTGTCGTGTTCAAACGTAATACTATTTTCAGGGATAACAAAATCATTCGTTAGGATTTATTCCACAAATATACGAGTGTAGGCGGCGTCAGAGCCCGAGATAATATGGCGTTGAAGGCAAAAATGTATTTTTATGAAGGTTGTATTGTCTGTGAAATGGTACTATTTGGTTAAAAATTTAATAACATTTTCGTAGAAGAAAAATTACAGCATAAGTTTGTTTATATTGTTAACGAAGTAAAATATTACTGACACTACTTATTTATAAATAATAAATTTCTTACTCATTTTACTAAACTAGCATAGACCATGATTATATATATTAACTACATAGAGTCTAACATGTTGCCCGCGACTCCGTCTGCGTGGACTGCAGAAGGGCGTTTGGTATACTGGACAATAAGGAAGCATTATTCGCGTTTAATAAAACCTATTAACAAATTGATATATGACCTTCCAATTTAGTTTAAAGTATTGATTAAGCTATACACACTTATTATATGAATATTATTTAGACCATTAGTCATTGTCTGTCAAAGACGAGAAAGTATTAACTTTTTAGTTAATTCTTTTAACAATTAAACTTCTACAACAAACATTTTTAATTATTTTCAACTTGCAAATACTTTAGAAACAAAACAGTTTTTAAGTATACTAATTGGATATTAGATTGTATTGAATACACATGTTATTACTTCGCTGAAAACTACCTATTTCATAATATTATCAAATTAAAGGACTTTGTAATAAATCTGGGTCACACGTGTCTGTAATATTTTAATTTCCCTTCATGTTCCTAAAGTTTGTAACATTCATATCTTTGATAATAATAAATGAACTGTCTGTTACTTTATGAATACGACTCTATTATTACTTGGTATTATGTTCTGGACTCACTTAATTCATAAAAGTAAAATAAACCTAATTTATCAAATAAATTATTATTTTCCAGTGTTTGTTTAAAGGAACGTGTAATCCAAAATAAATCTCTTTAATCCAAAATGAAGTTGAGTGGATTTGAACACACTTCATTAAATCCAATGAAGCTTCCAAAAATAAAATTATATTAAATAATTTGTCTTTTACTATTTTATTTGAATAAGGTTATTATGTATTATTTTATTATATGTAATATTTAAAATAATTTAGAGGTTATTTAATGAATAGCAAGAAGTAGTATGGGAAAAAATAGTACCATTTGCTAGTTATACCGGAGTACTTGACTAAATATGTGATTTAGATTATACATTTGTGGTTCACAATTTCTACTATACATGTTGACCTGACTGCACTTACTCTGGTTAAATCTGAATTAGCCCGATTACGCAATTCTCACCGTGGTTTCGCCATGATCCGAACCCATAAAGATCCCGAAGCGGTTCGAAACTAGTAGAGTAACTTTATATTTATTTGGCGTGAGTATAGTCGGGTAATATCATAAATATTACAATAATTAAATATGGAATAGGTCACTTATCCAATTAGATCGATTTATGCTTAGCTGCTGGGGAGTATTTCTTTTAATATAATATAATGTAATGAATAAAATACAATCAGGAAATTAAAGATAAATATTAAAAAAACTGTAGTAATAGTAATATATTTATATTATATAGTTATATAAGTAACTTTAAAATCTCGTTTATACTCAAACATAACGGTTTTCAATTTTCACGTAGTAGTCACAAAGCCGTGTGTTAGCGTTCGCTCTAATAGTCAACTACATATAGGGTTGTCGGTAGCATCACAATTTTCAGTTATATAAGTAAATTTTATTATTTGCTTAATAAAACACCTGGTAAGTCCGTAACGCATAAAATAATAAAAGTGTTTTCCTAAAAGTGGAGTATTTTTTAATAAATTAAAATTAAACAAATTAATTGCTACAGACAACCCTATCTGTCACCAAAGGCACGTGGAATGTTCATTTAATGGGTAGCTTAACTCTGTAACCATAACTCTGCCCTGAGGCTAAACTGACTGACTGCATTGGGGACGTATTTAGTGAATATTAATTAATTTACTAATATCATTATTCGTGTTAATATTTTCTGTGAGTTTTATTCATTAAGAAGTCTTTTTGTGTGGAATTGGAATTGGAAAATGTGGAATTTATGTTTGTTATAAAGGCTAGATTAGGCTAAAAAAATGTGTCATTTTATAAATAAAGAACAGACATATATCAGAATAATAATCATTCCTTCAACTTTCCCTACATTTATAGACGTGAAGTAACGAACGAACGAAGGAACGAACGTCGTGGTGTTTAACAGCCGATAAAAGTTTGAGATATTTATGGACTTGGGCTGGTTGTGACTTTTATAATTTAGAAACTAAGCTTTCTTTATTATAAACCATACATTATACTACCAACAAACCAATAATACTTATCCGGATACTTCGAGACTATATTGGATTGTTTTCAGAATTTACAAACGGATTTTTCATTGTCCATAACAGAGACCATTTGCATACGTCCAAATTACGCTTAAAATAATATATTTATAGTATAGTTATTAACACATCTAAGTTCATGTAATGGTTATATGAATTTAAACGAAATACGAACAAACCTACACATAAGAATTGAAATGCACATATTTAATTCATACTTCATATACATCCTTCAGAAAATAATCTTGTTACAAATTGTCTTTATTTCAAAATTCATGACCAATTCATAAATCTTTTTCCTTTTATCTTTTGATATTCACAAATCATAAAATATTGAAAGATGAATGGAAACGGTAAAATATTAAAGGCTTTGTTTTTCTCTTCTTTTTCTATAAATATTTAAGTGATAAAATTATACCAAATATTCTTTTTTTCTAAAAATATTAAGAATTACCAGACAGCATAAAGATAATAAGAAGATAAAGAATAATGTAACGATAAAGGTTTTCTAGTGTATCTTCTCGTGACTACATCGTGAAAACTTTTATATCTATCATCCAACAACTCTATTATGTGTATGTACTTTACGGTTTCAGATGCTGTAACGTGTTTGGGCACATTTTGTAGGCCCACAAAACTCTGCTACAAAGCTTGATGTCATTACGTTTAAGAGTTTGATAGTCTATGCTGCAGCGCTTTTTCTGAAAATATACGAATACAATCAACTAATAATGTCTTTAATATCAGAACAATATTTAAATAATGATTAGTCAAAGGTATTCAGATAAATTTTAATAAAGGAAGTATTCGTTTACTAAGGTGTAGTTAAAATATTATATAAAATATTTCAAAAAAATATTAGTATTGTCGGCCACCTTTTCCGAAATATTGCAATTGTTTTTTACTAGTCAGTGAATAAAAATAAAAGAACTCTAAAGTGTTGTTTGTTGATGAGACCTTTGCTATTTATTGCAGAGCATACTTTTAAAACATTGAATACAATGTACTTGTGCACTTTAGTCTCTGATGAACCAGTTCCGAAAGAACGGAAGAATCATTTGTAACTTTTAATGAAAACGAAAAGAAATCGTTTCGTCTCTCAAACAATAAATATAAATCAACAATTTTCTATATTTCAAATATAGATTTTAGTGAATGATGTTATAAATCCGGACAAAATATACATAGAAAATTACATATAGTCCAAAATTTGATTATCAAACAACCATTCCCTGTTCCCTATATTTAATTGTTATTGGTGAAAAGGCTGGACATCATTTGCTAGGGTTTTAACTATAGATATTATGAACTTAATCATGGTGAGTTCAATTAAATTTAATAACAAAGTAGTTAAATTACCAAAATGAGGTATTATTATTTATGAAAAAAAAAATATTTCATGTGCGTATTTAGATCCTACTACCACTTCTACTGGGTTTTTATTAATTTAATAACACATTTTTTTAACGTTTCTTGTAAAGTATATATAAGTATGAAAGAAAGACGAAGTAGAAAAGTTTTGATGGAGCATCGAGGCTCCAAACTTTTATATTAATGACTGATGTCGCGCTCTGCTTTCGACATTAGTTTCATGTTGCATTTGAGTTTGAGTTAACATTGACGATTGTTCTAAAGTTAGTAGTTTAAAATAATTTTGTTGCCAATGAGTTTCGGAGATAATTTTTTTTTTTTTAACTAAGATCTAGTAAATCTTGAAACAAATTTGGGTGTGTGTCTTGTTATTTAACAATAAATCGATCTTACTATAAATGAATAAGAAAGGTAATAATTAGTTTGAATATATAATAGTCATCTCTTCAATATATACATAATAAATATACTAAAGAAAGGGCTAAAACATCTACACTTATTAAAAAACAATAAACGAGTGAATGCAAATAGAAAACCAAGTTTCACAGTAGAAGACTTGTAATTGAAAACGTATAAAAAATTAAAAAAATACTAATAGATACAGAATTTAAAATTTTACAAACATATTGTAAAATTTTAATATTTCCATTTTTAATTGTATGAATATGAAACCGAATATTTTAAAAAATAATGTTATGGCTTTTAAAATACGAATGTTATAAAAAAAATACTCGTAATTATGACTGCTATCATATAAGACATCTTAATCTAAAAAAGTGAATTGAATTAATGAAAATAACGGATTATCAGTTGATGATAAAACACGAAATATAATTTGTAGAGAGAAAATAATTAGATATGCTCACTGGTGTCTCTGACTCAGTCTTCTAAAATTAAAATCTAATAACTTAATGACACAACATAAAATACTAAAACACTCGCGTTTTCGACATCGCCGACCACCATCAACTCAAAAGTAAAATTAAAGCTGTGTGTACACAAGGATGAAAGTAAAAATAAATATAAATATGAAAGTATAGTATTATTTTAAAGCATGTTAAAGTAACCGCTTCTACACTTTTAAACTACAATAATAGTATCATTATTATTCAAACTAGAATAAAATTTGCTACCTTGCTACGGGCAATTGAGGTTATTATTAACTAGATATTTTCTTCGACTCTGTTTATTACAATAATGTAGAAATAGTCATCGAACCAGGGAAAAAAGAGTATAATCCATAATATTTCCTACATATATATGTAATAGCTGTGTAATATTATATAGGCTATAAAATTATTCGATAAATAGACTATGATAAACAATTTTTAGTCGAACACGTAGTTCTAGAGATAAGTGCATTCAAATAATCAGACGTTTCTAATGACAGTAGATTTCTTACATGACCTCATTATTCATACTATAAGTACATGTTAAGCTTAAGTTGATCCTTGCATCATTAACTTCAGTGCTATACTTTTAACACTGTAATTAAAAATAGTAGCTGACGTGATGCAACGTGAATACATGGTGCAATTACCATAATATACATATCATATTCGTTTATAGAATTATTTTTACCATTACCATTGGCGAATGTAAAATACATGTACAAAGGAACAGTTCTGTCCAATGGAATACAATGGGGATATAACATTATTATTTTGCTTACAACAAACGTTTTAGAATATAGTTGTCAACTTGTGATGTGATTCAAGCGATTCATCTGATTTAGGTGAGCAGCTCCACGAATAACAGAAAAATACAAAGTAAAGTTAAGTGACAGGTTAAAGTTTTCATTAGTTATTTTTTAATGAAACTGTATGTACTTTATAATTTAAAAGTATAATATATTATTACCACATTAATAATTTTAATGATTAGTTATCTATATAAAATATTGGTCATAAGTCCTCTTCTTAAATATAAAAGCCACATCGTTGTTTGTCATTGCAAAATCTTATTTCTTTAGAGAGATTTTGAGTATATGTGGTAGTCAGAATCTCCAAGATATATCTGCGCTTAAGACATAAATTATTTATATGAAACTCGTATCAACGTGCATTTTTTGTCTGTGAAATAGAATTTATTGGGCAAAAATGGACTAACTTTTAAATAGAAGTAAAATTACATTGTAAGTCTATTTTTATTATTAGTAGACGTAAATTGTTACCCACCATTACCTTATATTGTGTACATTTTATACAAGAGTCAATATTAAGACAAATTCTATCTTAGTTTGTGTCACAAGACATTGTCGTGTATACCATTATTGTAGTTAATTTCGTTATATAGATAGCATATCCTAAAATTTTTAGTTATTGCTGTTATCATCATTTCAATTACAAGAAGGTGGTAGACCTTATCTTTAGTTATTATTATTATATTCAGCTCGTATTAAGTCGGGTCGATCGGGGAAGTCTCTCAGAAGCTCGACTTGTAGTATCCAATTTCATTTTATTATGTTTTGTCTGTAAGTGAGAGAATCGGGAAGCTCAATTATGCCCCCGCCCCACCCATACCCAAACATGTAAGCGATAACGATGCCTCCAAAATGTGTACACCCGGAGGGTACCGGCTTTAACGAAGCTGGAGAACAAGCAAACTCGAGAGAATGATTCTCAGATTTTGCTCGGGCTGCCCGCTATAACAGGGACGGGAAAAGTATCACATTTTGTATTTTCTGAGGGCAACCGACAGCAAACAGCGGCACCCCGCTCCACTCTAATGTGGAGTTTTACAACATCCGAGGATTTCACTCTTAATCTAAATCTCTTAATCTTGTTATTTTTGACGGAGACGAAGATATCTCAACCCAGCGATACAGCGTACCTATCATACCTCGGGTATAAACTAGAACATCATTTTATACCACAAGCCAAGTTATCTGTTTGTAAGGGAGAATATCTGCTACCGTCGCCTTCAGATTTTTAAAGGTCGGAACCTTTCACACCTGCAACTACACCTGAAACACCTGTATATAAGGCAAGTATATAAGGCTAATACATAAAGGAAGTATGAAAGGCAAGTACATAAGGGTAGTATATAAGGGAAGTACATAAAGCTAGTACATGAGGCTAGTACATAAGGCAAGTGTATAAGGCTAGTACATGAGGCTAATACATAAAGCAAGTATATAGGGCTTTTCGATTTTAAATATTATAAATTCAAATTAGCAATTTGGATAAACCAGTTTTAAACGTAGTTAAAAAAAAACAATTCGTAATCGCACGTAGGTTATGGTTTACCTACAGAATGGACTTATATATTTACTTCAACACGAATTTGGAACCAGCAATACTTAAATCTGAGATGTATGTCTGTACTTGTAAATTTGGATTTTATTTTATAACGTTATGTATTTATAACAATATATTAACAAGTTTAACGCAATCTTAAACGTTACGTGAAGTAGATAACTATAGAAAAAGCTTTTAAAATAAGATCGTTAAACGAAACCTTGTATTAAGGTATGTAAACAACATGAGCAATAAATAATCGTGTTGATCCAGAAAGCTGAATCGTCAGTTACACTGGCAAAGATTGTTGAGTGGGCGCCAACAAATGTTCGTACTCCCATATTCTAAGGATAAGAATAATACTAATTCCATTTTCTAAAGATAAGGATGATTTTGACACTAATGTGACAGAAACAATTCTCCAGTTTAAAAAAAATCTTTTATGAAAGTTATTTTTACATGTTTTCTTGAAAGAAAACAAATAAATAGGCTTGATTAAAATAAATATTTTTAAATGTAACTTTTATGTATGATGTAAATTTTTTATTTAACGTCAAAATAAATAATTAAACTATTTAATATTTTCTAAAAACATGCATAATTAATGTTTTTTTTTTATTTGTTATGTTTATTCTTTATACTAAGTATTTTATTAAATAAAAAGTCACAAAATTGTAAAATTTTAATTAAGACAATTATATTTCTCAATAAATGTTCGAATATAAGTTGTACTTTCCTAATATATACATCACGTTCATGTAATAAGTTTTTCAAAAGAACTTCAAGTAAACGAAGCTGTAACATACATAAACTAAGATTGCCAACGTCTGATAACTCTTCTGATAAATGTAGTTTTATTATGTTTTTATTCTGTATTGTGTAATAGTTACTGCAACAGACAATATTCTCTCAGCACTTCTATTATACATGTTTGTAAACAGCGTTCCAGAGACCATTAGTCGTTGACTGTCAAGAGAAGAAAGTTTTAACATTGTAGTTTTAAAAATATTTTCATGATTGTTCTTTATAGTGATAGATGGTTTTTGATTCTTATAAAAACTTTACTTGGCTAATAATATATATATATATATATTTTTTTTTTTTTTTTTTTGTGTGTCTCTGCTGTTAGCCCTACTGGCCATGACAGCGTCACCGGTGGAATGGACGGGTGCAGAGACCCGCCCTTGAAAAAGGGGGGCCTGAAGGGCCCCAGAGGAACGCGCGTCCTGAGGGCGCCTCCTGTGAGGCTCGGACCACGGCTCAGGACGCCGTTAGGTGGGAAGCGAGGGTTGGATGTGGGTTAGGATATGACACTAACGTCCTCCGACGGCAGAACGCCGGAGCAACGTGCTTGGATGGGGGCCTCGTCTTCGCCGGCGAAGACGCTGTGTGTGTGTGTATGTGTAGTATTTATGTACGCTTTTCCGCTTTTACGTAGCGTTCCCTAACGTAATCGCGTCGTCCGGATCGAAAAGTACCGACTTGGGTCTTCTCTTTCTGACTTTAGGAGTCTTACGGGCCGTGTATCCTGTGGCCTTAACCACCAGCGGGTTTGGGTGTCCCACAGCATTGTCAAAGTAGCTTTTGGAGAGCCCCTTGAAATACTGTGCGATCGTCGGTAGGTCTAAGTCTCGCATTAGCAATGTTCGCGGATGACACCGCAATTTACACATCCTCAAGGGATCCTTATGAGATCTCTCAACGCCTCCAATCCGCAGCCGACTCCCTCGGGAACTGGTTTCGGAAATGGAAGATTGAGGTGAACCCGGAGAAGAGCACCGCGGTACTCTTTGAACGGTCACGATCCACAAGGGGCCCGGAGATTAAACTCTTTGACAAACCGATTCCTTGGAAAAACAAGGCCAAGTACCTAGGAGTGACGCTGGACAAACAGCTAATATTCACCTCACATATCGAGGACGTTCGCAACAGAGCGGCGTTTATCCTAGGGCGACTTTATCCCCTGTTAGGCAAGCGGAGTAAAATGTCCCTTAGAAATAAGGTCACACTTTACAAAGCCTGCATACGCTCCGTCATGTCCTATGCAAGCGTTGCCTTCGCTCACGCGAACCTGAAGCCCCTTCAGGTGCTTCAGAACAGATTCATGCGGCTCGCCACTGGGGCACCGTGGTTTATGCGTAATATCGACTTGCACAGAGGCTAATAATAAAGATAACGTTTACGTTACAAAATATTAATATGAAGGAACTCACAGAGTAATTTAATAAAGAAATATCGTATCATTGATTAACTAAAACTACATAATACCGTTACTCCGGCTGCACACAGGCGGGTATATAGTGGAGCTCGGCGGCACGTGTTTGTAATATTTTAATATCGCTTCATGTTCGTAAAGTTTGTAACGTTCATAACTTTCATAGTAATAAATGAACTCTAAGTAGTTTATGAACACAACTTCTGTTAATATGGACCCGACGTTATTTTCTGAACTTTTTCATGTTTATAAAAGTAGTAACTAATTAAAAATTAATATTTCAGACAAAATATTTACTTATATAATTCATAAAGTTTAAATAGAAACAAACACGAGATGTCTTTGAACCAAATTTAAATTAAGGGGATTTGTCTATTTTCTTCTATACTTTTCTTTTTGTATTAATACATAGATATAAAATTTTTATACAGGTAAAAACCAAGGTTTAATATATCGACGATATATCCGACACCGACATAACAAGAATACTGACGAACATAATTGTATTATTCAATAGTAAAGTTCTCGAGTCTGTAACGTGTTGGTCCACTGACGCTATGGTTGTATTGCTGTGTAGGCACTGCTGGTTGTATTGTGTTTAACACGTTGCCTGCCAACTACGCCACTGGCATTATTTTAACTGGTACCAAATGATAACATTTATTTAAGCCTGCTCCTTGCTAACACTTTAATTAAATTTAAAAATATATTAATGAATTAGTAAAGAATGTTATTCATACTTTATCTAACATTTTTCAATATGTTGGGAAGCCTCAGTAAGGCTTGGTCATTCTAAGATATTTATTTATTTTTTATTATTACTGAAACTATTTTTTTTCTTCATGGCCATAGATATTTGTCCATGCCTTTCATTGTAATTTTAAAACAATTTTGTTACGATTTTAATTGCGATGGTAACTTCGCAGGAAATTGTATACCTGCAACTGAAACTGCAACTAATAAAAAAAAAAAAGATTTAATTAAAAATAAAATTATAAACTATAATTAAAAAAAAAAAAAAAAAAAAAAAAAAAAAAAGATGTAGCCTTTCATAACATGTATATGTTATATATATATATGGATGTAATTTTTTTGACAGAGAGTTCATACTGTCAAATAGTAACTTTAAATGTAAACAAATCTTTTAAGTCCTTACTAAAGTTTATTTTTTAAAACTAGCCGCAAAGATGCTTTTAATATATTATAATTTATATTCAATCAATCAATGATTGGTAATCAATGATTGGTAATCAATGATGGTAAAAAAAGTAACAGTTATATACTTATATTATGTAGATTTGTAAATCACTTTGAAATTTGGTTTTAACTTCAGAAATAACTGTTTCAAATTTTCACAGTTGTCACAAAGCCGTGTGTTAGTTTTCATGCTAATGTATATAGGGCTGTCACTGCTATACTTATGTAAGTGGAATATATATAATAATGTTTACTTGATAAATTTATGTGTACTTCAAAACAAAAAAACTGATTCAATTTAATAATTTAAACTTAAACAAATTAATTGATAGAGAACCCTATCTATCTCCACAGGCAGACTGGAATGATCATTTAATGGTGAGTCGACTCTTAACCACATCTGTCCTGAGGGATAACAAGCTGCTTGCGTAGAGGTTCTATTTCAATAAATATTAATTACCTTACCTATTTAATAATTCTCCCTTTATATCAATATTTTGGGAATATTTTTATAATTAGTATGAAAAGGAAACTTCTTATGAATAATATAATCATTAAAAATATATATATAATAAACTCCAACAACAATAAAGATGGAGAAAATTTGAAAATTATTAGAAATATCTAATGCATTTTTTAAGTAATAACTTAAAAAATGCAGACATTTTGTGAAATTATTGAGTTGATTTCAAAATGTACTTAGCAATAAGTCATTTATTATGAAATGTGACACGAACAAAAAATAAGTTTTAGATGAATGAGAAAACGAGACGCCGTATATTAAGATATCTCTATGATCAAATATAAATGCTGTTACACATGGAGCTCATGTACATTCTTGAGAAAATAAAATGTTACAAATTGCCTTCATTCTACGAATCACAATTTTAAAAACCTTTTTTATTTATTATCAAGATTCTTTTCTCTTTAGATTTTGATAAGACACAACGTAAATCTAAAGCAAAGAATAATATTGTCTTTGTTTTCTCTTCTTTTATTATTATCTTTTATATTTATTTATCAGTAATTTCTTGATTAAATATGTTTTATAAATATATAATTAAGATATGGTCATCTCATCGGAGATATATAATTAATATCTTCATGTATAATATTATTATTGAATAATTTTAATTGTTGTATAATGAGTTGGTATTTATATGTTTTTTAATATCTTTACAGTGTCGTAGGTCGTGTTTTTCCCTCTTAGTCTATCTCACTATGATATTAATTTGGCTTTAAACCCAGCAGTAGACATTAAACTTTACAGGTAAGATGTGTTTGTCACTGATAAGCCGAAAATATTGCAGATAATCGTAACCACAGAAACACTTCTACTGAAAATTTATTTAAAATAAGCATACAATCTTTATGATAATACCATTTTGTATATTGTATTATAAACTGGCAAAACTATAAAAGATATAAAAATATCTCATACCTTTGTATAATATTTATTTTTTATTTTGACAATAATTCAAAATGATAATACAAGTAATACGACAACAGAACGTTAATAAAAAACAAAGTTATCAAGTTGATATCAAATTGATAAATAAATCATTTGTTTAAGATCTTAAACTATTAAAAGGCTTATTTTATTTAAAGTAGTGAATATTTAAAGCAGAGTAATCGAAGAGCAACTGATACAGCGCACTCAGGTACATAGCCAAAGTACTCTTCGTCATATGTTTGTCGAATTTTATTGGCTTTTACCTTTATCCCATTTCAAAGCTGTCGTGTTGGTGTAATATAGATCCTCGTGAATATACAATTATATTTTAATATATTATAGCTTACATAAACTGGATACTTTTATAAATAGGTTCAGATTGTTTTCATTATAACACAAATACCTATTAATGTGATAATATATTTGCAAGTTTAAATCTTCAATGAGAGGATAAAAAATCAGGAGGATTGAATATTTATATTCTTTTAAAAGTTTATGGAATGTTGTTGAAGCTTTCAAGCAGAGCGACCTAAATAGTTATACCCAAAAAATAATAACAGTAATAATATCAAACATAAATAAATTGTATTATGAAAGTTTTGCCGCAATTTCTTCATCTTATTGCTTATTCTAAAGAAAAACATTTCATTTGCCTATATCGTCTCACATTTTGAAAATCTTCGCAATTTTAAATTCTGTAAAAATACTATGAAATGAAAGTTTGATAGTTGTTACAGCAAAATATTACAAATCTTTTGAACTTGTATTCCAAAGCACAGTGAAGTTGAACGAAGAATATGATGATATATTTCAAAGAAATAGGAAAGAAAATGTATTTTGTATATTTGTTTTTGTTTGTTGTGAGTTCAGTTATATTTCTCAAATATCAATATTTGATGAGCGATATTCTCAATTTTAATTCCAAAATAGCTTGCAAGCAATGAAGCTTCACGTGCACTTTGAAACACACTAGTTAGCATACTTCAGAAACTTCGACTGTAAACAGATACTTAGAGTAAATATATATTTTATGTAGCTTACTAAATCTGTACGGTGAGATAAAATATATTGGTTTTATAGGTCAGAATTTTTTATTTTATTTTGGATAGGTTTTAATTTATTAATAACTTATATTAAACGGTTTATTTAAATATATAATAACAACCTTATACAAGTAGTTCCATTATTTTAATAAATTAATGAAATAAAAGCCTCACAGTTATAATTCTGAAGACTTATTTGAATACATAGAAAACATAAGAAATCTTTTCTCGAAAATTTGCATGTATTGATTATTTGCTATTTGATATTAACTCTTTGCATTAGTTTATGAAAGGAAAGATTAATAGAATATGTTGGTTACTTAAAAAACTATGGAACCCTTTTAGACGACTTGTAACATAAGAATACAATTTATCTTAAATGCTACTAAAAATATATTATATATTAGTAACGTAAATGAAAATAATGGAATATAGATTAATAAACGCGATACTTTTTTTAAAGGGGAAGTAATTGGATTCGGTCATTGTTGTCTTGTTTACTCTCCTCCGTTTAGGAGCAGCGTTTGACACGTAATAATTAAACTGCCAACTTCAATATATGGTGATACATACAAAATAATATACTAGAATATTCGACCAAACCTCAACAACACTTCCACGCCACAGCTTCACTTCAACACAACACAAAGTTGGAGCAGTGCATGGGAATAATGAAAAATAAAACTAAAAGCGTTAGGATATTTATTCAATGATGAAGATTCATTTTCCCAAAACTGAACTAAACTTGTTTAGTTCTTGTTAGCTGGTATTATTTTTATATATATCTGTTTTGTTCGACTTGTTTCAGTAAGGCGGTAAAAACGAGAGATTGAACTATTCAACGAACCCGGGAAATAAGAATATTATCCAGGAGACAGGCCATTGCCCCGTTGTTCCATTGAAAACAATGGGGAAATAATATTATTTATTTTGCGTACAAAGCAACATTTTGCAATTTAGGTGTAATTTTTGTTTAGAACTAATTGTCTTAGCTAAAATCCGTTTAAATATTATATAAACAATTTTATTCGGATTTACAATTTTTAACTAAAGTAAGTAATAATTATATATTTTTATGATTTACGTAATAACATAACCCTGTACTTATACCTTATAAGTAGCTGTTGGAATTACACGAAATGTAATTAAGTTAGGATTATTTTTAATTAAACCACAAGCCAGCGGACCGAAAGTGTCAAGACAGAGGATAACGATGTACTGAAGTACCAGTGCGTTTTGTCTATGGAATCAGTCCCAAAAAATTATATGAAACTAAATGATGAATTTGTTTTTTTATCATTATAAAACAGTTT
This sequence comes from Melinaea marsaeus rileyi, assembly GCA_918358865.1. Classification (NCBI taxonomy): domain Eukaryota; kingdom Metazoa; phylum Arthropoda; class Insecta; order Lepidoptera; family Nymphalidae; genus Melinaea; species Melinaea marsaeus. Next base: position 3,090,066 of record OU911095.1, on the reverse strand, counting down.
GTTGATATAAGTATATTTAAATATATCTATAGTTCTGGAAGGCGAATTACCTAACTATTAAATTGTACTTGTATTCATTTTTTATAATATTTTTAATAATCAGTTTTTGATTGCCAGTTTACATATACAGTCCACTTGTGTATTTCTTAAGATCCCAAAACCATATTGAAGTATTCACATATTTTTTATTTCTATAAATGGAAATATTATATGTAATTCTTAATTCAGAGCCATCACTGAACAATAATTAATATCATAAATATAGACACTAAAAATTATGTTATTTTTTCAAACACTATCTTGGATAATATTAAAATATTTTATAAAATAAATACATTTCATAAATAAGTTCTCAGTTTATGTGGTTAGCGTTAATTATTGTGGAAGTGACGTGAAGTACTCGTGGTGTGGAAAATTGAGAGGAAAATAAGGCTTGTGCGAAAACGTGTTTCATTATCGCTCGGAGTAACACCAGTTAGTTAGGTAGCGTTTTAAGTCTATATTATTTCAGTACATAACTGAATACTGTCTATGTTTCCTTATTTTTAACGTAATAGTAACGCAAAACAGAAACACAACTGCTTTTAAACCAGTTTAATTATAATTTATTATATAAAAATTAACTAAAATAATGTTTGATAAATATATTAAACTAACATTACCATATTACAAAGTGATATATTAATTTACTTCAACAATGACACAATAATTAATAAAAGAAAATCAAATTACAAGTAAGACTATCACTAATTTAAGCGATCAACTTCACCAGTAACAGAAGAATATACAGTAATTCTAAAGTTCCTACATTTCCGTCTAAAAGTAAGCATTTGAAATATCTCGAGAACTGTGAGTTCTGCAGTACGGAATTCATATATCACTAAACTAAAGCTCTTCTGTGCATTTGGGTTAATTATAGGTTAATGTCATAGTATATTGTCTTTAGTGTCAAATAAAGTTTATTTGAAACACAGATTATAACCTTTAATATTTTTATATAAGCTTAATAATAGAAATGTTGCTTTGTCATGTATTTTTTCAATTATAAGAAAGTTAAATTATATATTTTCCACTCAATACCAACGTATTTAGCTAATTTTGTCTTAAGATAGTGTTTTAGTTCACAATTTCAAGACGTTAATTTCCGGACAAACATTCTACATTATCATTGCAACTTGATAGGGTTGTGAATATGAATTGAAAATATTTTTGTTTTAACATTACATAAAGTTTAATAAAATTGTCTATGATTGGGAAGACAATGTACTTGATGGTTATCCTTATATATAATACTTTATCTACCGTACCTGCAAGAAAAAATGAAGAAGTCTTCGAAAAAGGAGTTGAACTTCCGACTCCCTCCACTCACCGATCGAAACGCAATCATAGTCGCTACTTTACAATCCATCTTTGGTAAGAGGTCCCTTGCGAGGGGGCTCGTGCCAGCTGCAGTCAATAGGCTATGCCACTTTAGAAATTGTATGTTTATCGAGAGTGATATAAGTCCGACATGTAATGGGTATTGGATACATTCATATCTTAATACATGAATATTGAGAGTATGGAGTCCACAAATATATTTTATTGAAAGAGGCAACCCTGTCAATCCCGAGTACAATCTTGCTATGCGATTAAGATACACACTGGTAATGGATGTGTTAGAAATGTTGAAAATGTTGTTAAGTAACAGTTGTATCTGAAATCCTAACCAATGTTTTTAACACTGTATTTAGTAAATTGTATGATATACTGAAGTCACAGTAGAATTTGTTTAATATTGTAAATAGTTTTTAATTAAATATAAATATAGCTAGAAATTTCCTTCTGGAGGAAAAGTGTTACATTTATTAATTTGGTTCATATATCATACTATAATAAATAAGCTATAACTACGAGTACATTATTTCAATGTTCAGTTATCTCTATAGACCTAGTACTAACAAAACCTCATTGTATATAATATGAGGTCTCTTATTTCATTCTTTGTATCGGGTGATGCTCTCATGTGAAATGTAATTTAAGGAATAACAAAATCCATTTTATTGGAGAAATTTACGAGTTTAGGCGGTAGTGTGAGACCGAGATGTTTTTTACTCAGATTACCAATATACTGTCTGTGGAATCGTATTTGTTGTCAAGAAATAGAATATCTTTAACATATCACTAAAACAGCATTATCATGTAATAAGTTGTTTGTATTGATTATAGAATTATTATTAGTACCTTTTATTTATGAACAAAACATTTAATTTGTCACTGGTTCTAATTTAAAGACTAAGTATTGCAGATGACTTCATCTGCGTGGTCTTGAGAAAAGAATTGTAAATAATAGTGTTAAAATGTATTTAAAAAACAAATTTACATTTCTTAAATATTATGATATATGAAGTTCATCGAAATTTCATTAAATTTAATATCATATTAATAATATTTTTAAGCAAACTTAACGTAATTAACACGTTTATAGATGACCGCCATTTATTGCACATTATTGAATGTATTTGGTTCGTACATTCTTGTGAGTAGTAACTGTACTAGTAGGTTACTTGGATAACTACGTGACCAGACATCGCGTCGACATCGTTATATGTAAATTGTGTCCCTGAATAAACATGTGTATTATTTATCTGAAGAGGGTAACGACATGATTTTATGTTATATATTGTTCTTCTTTGCAACATGTTTCAAGGTGACTAAAATGTTATCTTTAACCGCACCAACATGTCCCTATGTTATGTTATATTAAAAAGGAATTTCTGACAGAATAACCTACAAAGAAAAAGTATGTATAAAACCAATGAAATGTCTAAGGAAGATCATCTTAGAAACTGTATTCACTTCTCCTGGTTCTCTAGATTTTATTTTATAATATTTATAAGTATGCTGAACGATCGATCGATTTAAGAGATATAGTATTATTACTATAATATATAAATATAATATTTTATAAGTATGTTTGAATATTAAATGTCAAAATATGTATTCTTATATCTATATTTTAATTCGATGAACTTCAAGTAATTGCGTAGATAACTGTGTAATAATACACTACTGCATAGTAGGATTATGATTATGTCTAATAATTGTTTTTTAAATGAAAGAAAAAATATTTTAAAATTAAGTTTCAACAAAATTTTACCAAATAATGTCTTTTTTGTTATATATTATGCCAATTCATAACATGTGCTATCGGCGTATTGATGATTCAGGATTCGCTCGTCTTTATTTGTTTGAGCAATCCAATAAATGGTGATTTTTATGCAACGAATATATTACTGAATAAAAACATGTTTTAACGCATGGATTATATCATCAGAATTTTGTAAAATGTAGTAGAAATATATATATAAGCACAAAGCTATTTTTGACATAATTTTCTTGCTGTTTTATGTTTAAATGAATTTAACATGACTACACATATTAAAAAATAATTTTTCATTTCATCTTTTCGATGTTATACTACATTGCAAGGTAAGAAACATGAACTATAATTTTCTAAAGAAGTCTAATAGAGGTTGCCTCTGTCCCAATAAAGACTATTTTGGTTCCTATAATACTTACCACCAATTGGTGTTCTGATTCAAGAACATCTTATATCTAATGGTTGTTGGTTGAAAAACTAAATACTGCTAAAAGTAACTTTAAACCAAACAATCCAAGTGAGTATTTCTTGTATTTTTACGCGCTCCTTCTCGCCCGGCGACACTTCGTAGACGGGGAAACAAATATTTGCAGTAGTAATTTTATTGACACGACAAGGCGTATGTCGCAGGTGGAAAAAATACGTTTTTCTTACGTATCACAAAATGCGAATCTGATGTGGTTTGACTTACATTTACATATATTTATAAATATAACCGGAGGGTGGTCACTTTATAAGTAACTGTGATGACAGTGACTTTGTCTCTGTGTTTGTCCCCTCCCTTTTAACGGTAATCACAAATTATCTACAATTACAAATATAGTTTTATAAGCAATAACACTTTTGGTGTATTATTATTTTTTTTCTTGCCAATAACGTTTTTGGCAATAGCCTAACTTATCTCTAAAATATAAAATAGCCAACTAAGGTTTTTACTATTTCTATAAAAATGGCTTTATGCGTCCCGACTATTTAATTAGATATTTAATACCTAAACGCATGGTTTTAGTACATAGTTTCCTTGTAGAACAAATATATATTACAAAATATTTCCAATCCTTCCTGCTTCCATTAAAAATTGTAAAAAAATACCTAACTAACTCGATTGACACCATTAAAACCATTATCGAATACTCTTGGATGTAAAATGTTAAGTAATACATAAATTGTACTTGCGTCTACTTAACATCCGTTTATATGATCCTTCGAAGTCGTATAGTTTTGTTGTTGCAACCAATTGTACCAGGCGCATCTTTACATTTTGATATCGGTAATCATTTGTTATATTCTTATAACTTCAAATGTATCATTTTACATACTAATGTTAGAGTTTAAAAAATGATTATTTATTTATCTTCACGCCATATCCCTTGCGGTGTAGCCAGAGACGACGGAACGACAAACGCTACAGTCCCTGCATACCTCTTTCGCCTCGGCCACAGACATCAACTTCTTCATACACGCCCTCTGGAGGGTCCTCATGCTTTTTAAAAATCGGAATTTATGAAAAAATTATTAAAAAAAAATAATGAAATAAAGTAATTACAGCGCATTTGAAATTGTCTATAACTTGAAAATTATACAATAAATAGAGAAACATAAAAAAGCACATAAAATATTTCCGACTTAAAAAAAATACTTGAATTTTAAAGATTGGTACTTCATTTTATCTTTTTTACAAGTCTCCGTTGTACTTGTTTGTTTTATGGTCTGGAAGCATGATAAAGAACGCCTACTACTGTGCTATAACAAGATACATTACTATGAATGTTTGTCACCCTAAGCTACTTCGCTAAGGCTTTGATAAGGGCAGGTATAGATAGTTAATGAGGTATATAGGCTATAGGAATACATATACTGCTGTATAAACTGTCCTTTAGACGATATCATGTTGTATTTGTAATGTAGTATTTCAATAAAATATAACGATTCTATAACAGTAACAATAATAATAATAGAACATACATATTTGTTATTCCAATGTTTATTTTTATTACATATATATGAGATCGTGAAACAACCAAAACGAACCAAGACTATTTATTGTCTTAGTGTGGTCGTATGTCGTATGTGTCGCGTCGTATAACATGATTGTGATTTTTTGCTGTCTTGCAACAAATATATTATATAATTTTTCGCGGCATCGTAACGTAAGTTTATTGTTCGTATACTCATACCTCTTATATGTGACCAGTGTTACTTTATTTTGTACCTACTAATATTGTTTATATTGTAAGAAAACGAAAACACAGAAGGTTTTTTTGTATAACCTCCAATAAAAGTACCCACTCATGGGTACTATGATAATTACCGCTCATAAAACATATGAGAATATGCGAATATGTGAATGCGAATGAGAAAACTGCTTTAGTGAACTTCCTCTCGATTGGACGAAAAGTTAATTAAAAGAAAAGAAAAGAAAATCATATGACAAAATTATCCTTATTTCTTAAAAACAATATGGTGGAAAAGGTTTGATTTTAATATTGGCATTGGCAAAAGCTATTTCCGAAAGTATGAAATATCGTCAAATACACAATTATAATTTTTAATTTACTAGTAACTTTACATTTTTTTTATAGAATAATAACAAATATGTATCAATATTAAGGTTTTATTTTTTTATCGCTCTAAGAAATAAATTTAAATTCTTAAATTCTAAACTCATATTAAGAGACACGTTTACTTTATATACAGTTTCCAGAGGAGAAGGCTTAGTGTCAAACAGTGTACGGCGAATTTAAAACATTTTCTCTATTAAAAAGGATTTTCTGCACTTTCAGAGTTTAATTAAATTTATTAAATACGCTAGAATATATAACTTGAATAAGATTGTACAATATTCAATATTATAGTTTTTATTAGTATTTCTTATTTCTCAAAAATACGGAGGAAATATCGTCAAGCTACGACTTTAAAATTAATGAAACGAAACGGTTATTTAAAATTTCACGCCACCATAATTTAGCCGCTTGATTGGGTTTACAATATAAGGTTCTGTACATAATAATCCTGTTGTAAATAAATAAATAACATAATTATAATAAGTACATTATTTTATTTTATAAGTTTATCAAATCTTTAAATATTTTTTGCTGCCCAATATTTACAGTTCAATTATTATTCTACAAGCTGGTGGTTATTGCATATTGAAGAATGACTCTAAATTCAATTTAGGAAGCACTAGGTCAACTAGCCTAGCATACTAACATCGCATAATGAAATGACTGTTAGTGAGCTGTGATTGGTGAACACGTTTATTTTGACATTTAAATAGTAAAATGTCCATAACAATTACTTGTCTTTACTTGAAGAAAATAGATTTTAATAACATTTCAAATACGCTTTTCCAACTTCAATGTAACTATAAAGTAAACTAACTGATTTACAACTTATATATGAACAAACAAGCAGATTGATTGACAAAAATACAAAGAATACATAAAGTATTCAATCAATCAAACAATCAACAGTTATTGCGCGCTGACTACAGCTTACAAGGACGCAAGGTCTTTGTAAGGTTGCAAAGTCGCTATTTCTTCCAGACAACCTTATAAGTAAATAAACAAAATATTGTAAGGTGTCTCCTGTATAGTAATAACATTTAATATAACATATCATATACGCATAAATTAATATATAATTTGAACAGTATAGTCATAAATAAAGAAAGGATATTAACTTTAAATATAGAGCTAACTTGCCAGATAAAAAAATTGGAGTACAGTCCAAAATATTATATAAAAATAGAAATAGATATAATTACCTTACATTCATAGTAAGGAATAGTTATATAATTTTGTTTCTTTGTTATAATATCTTAATCGTTAAACACGTTCTTGAGCAAACCTCAAAGAATTCGGTCTGCCCATTCAGGTATACCCGACTTTCGAATTTTGGAAAAAATTCTTCACATTAGGTGTTCTTTGTGTCAAAAGTCAGAAAGTTTATATATATGCGTGCGTGCGTCCAGATTCGACTTTAGTCAGCACGATAGCGGCCGCAGTTTCGCACGGATCGCTTTCAAACTTTGTACAAAAATCAACCATCCAAAAATGAAGGTCAAGTTCGTTAACCAGAGAAATCCGGTCACAGGAGGCGCTCGGGCCACACTTTTTCTGATTTCTATTTTTCAACCATAACTTTTTCCCTATACAAAGTAGATCAATCGCATTCAAATTATATGATATCTTTGATGAATACCTATAACTAATGTAGATAAACCGAAAACCTAACTTCAATAACTTAGGGGTGGGGGTAAAAAACCTAAAATTTTTGGAAAAAAAAAACTTTTTTTCTGGTAAACATTCCCTCCTCGCAAATATTTTTAATAGAAAGGTTATTTTTTACCCTAAATTTAAGGCAACGCACTAGGTACTCTTTTGACTGAGCCAAATAAAATTATCACAGTTTATTCTTGCAAGGGGTGTTTGTTATTCTTAGGTAGTAAGTTACATTTTAAACGAGTTACACACGAGGTCTACCCACGCATGTCCCCCTGCGGGCACGGATATTTTTAATAGGACTCTACTTATTTGTGGGTAGCAACAACAACGACTTGTAAAAAGTCAATAATGACACATTAATAATAATAAAATTGAATCGATTTTTTTTTAATATACATTCTGTATTTGAAAATGCCCTTCTGCTAGAAATGAAATGAGATAAGTAGATCTAGCGGCTTGAGGAAAATGAAATTCTTGCAGCACAAGCGCATTGCGGACTCTAGAGATACACAGCAGAAGTATTATAAAAATACAGAGCAGAGCAAAATGTGAAAGAAATATATATCTTATATCATATATAAATTAGTTATTTTGTCTGTTGGTCAGATTATTGAATATTTTTATTTTATAACAAAAACAACTATATTATTAATATTATTAATGTACAACGCAATGTTTGTTGGCATATTTGTTCCTCGATTACTCCGAATCATAACATAAACGTTCGTTGGTATATTTATATTAACACAACTCGGTAATGGCAAAAATAACATACTTTATTACCTCAGAAGACTTAATTTTCATTGACGTTTTCTAACAAAATAAAACAGTCTGCGAAAAAGCGAAACAGCAGATATTTGGTAGTGTTAAAATATATTAGCTTATACTGAATGACGTGAAAAATGTTTTTAAATGTAGAGCTAACCTCACATACCCTTGTCAGTTAATCCTGAACCACCTGACACAGGTGACATATTCACACTTCTAAAGATATTGTGACATCACTATTTATTTTCACCTTAATTAAATTTAGATATAACAATGGTTTGGAGAACGTAAATAACATTTGATTGAAATGTTAATCTATTACGTTATAGTTATTAATAATATCAACGATAGATTTGGACGGACTCTGATGATATTTGACGTGGTTATAGTTTATTAACTCAAACAAATATTGGACACTATTTATTACGTACATATAGTGACAATCAAATTATTTGTTGAAAATTATTATCACCCCGATAATAATTTTCAACAAAGACATCAAATTCCACGTTATCTGATCGCGGTTTAATATATTGACTTAATTTATATAATTATTATATTCTCAGTAAAGTATATTTGATTCACTTCAAAGATATGAGAGCTTTGAAATTTGTGTTCTGGTTATTTTTAATTAACTTCGAGTGTATTTATTTTATATATATACATGTACATTTAGTGTAAATGAAACTGTTCGACGTTCATATTGCTTACTGTAGGTTATAAAATTAGTCAACAATGTCTATAGATAAAGTCAGACTGAATAAGTAAAGAGGTAAGGCAGTTCGTTGGTTCGGACTATTCAAATTACACGTTCTCTGAACGCAATTCATTGTATTAAATAATTTATGTACATATATTATTCTGTTCTTCGTGAAGTGTTCTTAATTGATTTTCTTTATTACTTTCGAAGATGAAAATGATTGTAATTTGTTTTATGGTTTTACTTATCTAACTTTTGATTGTATTTATTATATATAAATGTATATAAATATATATACGTGTCTCTTTATCACTAAATACTCAATAATTTCGAGGTATTTCTTCTAATAAATATGAAAGAATAAAATATTATCAATCAAGTTTTAATGTAAATATTATTAAGAGGAACATTATCCAGTCTACTCACAAGTATATGAAATAGACAGGAATGTTGTTGATTTTTGTTATTGTATGTTGGTACTGCGTTGTTAAAGTAATCAATATTTTATCATACCATGAATAGACATTGCATTGTCGATTATCCATATAGTGTCGTGTCGTGTCGTGTCGTGTCGTGTCGTGTCGTGTCGTGTCGTGTCGTGTCGTGTCATGTCATATCGTGTCATATCGTATAATACCTAATATCCTATGTAAAGGTGGTTAATGGTAGATAAGTTGTTTGTGTTGTCAAATGACTACAGCTAGGCACCACGTAGAAATAACATTTAACGTTATATTAAAAAAATTATTTAGCACTTAAATAGTATATTGTATATAAAATATATATTATTAATATTTGAATTATACGTATTTTAATCTCCATAATATTTACAATTACAGTAAAATAAGTATCTTATATGAAGTAATTAATACATAAGAAAAATCTACGACCATGTTTTTATAGAAATAGATTGTGAAAGTAACAGAATATAAATTAAATGAAACTGGAAGTACAGGATTATTAATAATAGAATAAATTAATGAATGCTTGTTCGGAATTAACCAAATGTTAGAGGTCAATAACACATATATAATGAACCAAATTAGAAAGAGGAACTTAAATAGAAAGTAACAAAGGAAATGTTTTAAGGTTACCTTAAAATTTAACAATGCCGAGCGATAAATAAGAATTACTGAAGATTTATGTTCTAATGATATAAAATAAGATTTATGAAATTAATATATAATAAAATAATTCTTACTTTACAGCAAATACTCTATTATATTTCTATTCGAAATACAATTGACTACTTTGTCTGATTTGATTTCAAAGCACTTACTTTACTATACTATGAAATATAAATTTTACTTTTAAATTTCTCTTTCTCGGCACACGGAAATCACTAAGCAGATCATTCTTTATTGAAGTTTTCAGACTATTGTAACAAGTTTAAAGCTACTAAGTCATCTTTGAAATCAACTTAAATTTCATTGCAAGGCTAATCCTTACTACTTGACCTCATTGTCATTTACTTATTAATTTAATCCAGGAACAAAAAAACAATTTCAATTGTTTTTCAAAATATTTATAATACCGTAAACATTCTGCGTTAACTATTAGCGTACAGTTTAATTAACTTCGCTTCGAGCGTTTAGATTTCTTAAATAAATAAATAATATCTGGAATTTTCTTTAATATTATACTTAATCTAGGGCGGATTATCGAAGAGGTCACAGTTACAAGTAGGTCTCGTGTTGATGAATTATTTATCATATTATTATCAAAAATATATTAATGAAAGCCAAAATTTTCTATGTATTTAATATTCACCATGAGGAATATTACTGACAATTCAGTACTCTATAATGAAAGATAGTAAACTCGTATATCGTATACTAATCTAGGTGTCGTATCTAGTCTAAGCCATGTATTTAGGTTGAGTCGCGTCAGATCCTCTTAATTACAGACGAAGGTTACGACCGCCTCGACTATAAAGAAATTAATGCTGCAAGGATCAACTTGGCGCGACAACGGGAAATAAAAATAAAACGAAAGGTCGCATTCATAAAGTTACAAACAGTTCATTTATTATAATCAAAGATATGAACGTCACAAACATTACGAATATGAAGCTATATTAACATGTTACAAACACGTGCCGAGTGTGAGTTATATTGTGAAGTCTTAACGTATTTAATTTGTTAAATACATTATTTGTCATTTAAAATACACAAATAAATATATTTTATATGCTCTTATAAAATAAATAGAACTATTTTTAAATCTAAAATATAATACTTTCTTGTCTTGACAGACTTTAAATAATGGACTCACGAAAGCTATTTGGAAACATTTTAAAAACAACTTGTGCTTGTTTAAACCGTATTACTACAGAATATTATATTCATAAATACAGATGTATTATGATGTCATTTCAGTAACTTGATAGCATTTTATGTATAACGTTATTGAGATATATTTACTATTTCAAATTAATTATGAGCTTGAATTAATATTATATTGTAATAGGTTGCATAGATAAAATATATTATATTTTCCAAATAAAGTAATACAATATTCATAGAACCATGTCAAATTGAATCAAACTTTCACAAGTAATAAATATAAATGAATTATTATAAAGTCTGTAACAGTAAACAATACATGTACTAATAAACTCCGTAGAAGATTTTGATTTAGAAATAATATTATAAATTTTACTTTATTTACAATTCACTGCGAGAAGACTTGAGAGAGAAGAGAGAAGAAGAGTGAGGTTTACAACGACTTTATAATATTTTCTGTGTATATAAAGAAAATATGGACCAGTAGCGAGCTAACTTTAACATTACCATGCTGTAGCCGTAGCTTCAAGCGCGGTGCAGAGTAAATGTTTGCCGGTCGTAGCGAAACGAGCTTTATTTGTAAAATTCACGCCGTCACAGTTTATTCGCTTCATTGAGTTTCTGTAGCAGTTACTGTCTAACTTGAAACTACAACGATTTATAAATACTAATCGGGATAAATCCCTCTTTAGAATATTACAAAAAATATGTTAATATATGTCAAAGAAATACAACATTTTCACTAAAAAATCAGCAGAGATCTATTCTAGTATCATTACTTATAATTTATCAATAATAAGAATTCATTTACGGTCTCATTTAAATGTGTTATCATAAAACATTCATGTAATCTTAAATCTACACAATTATAGTAAACATGTTATATTTTTTAAACAGTGATTAAAGACTAATTCTCATTAGCTAAATATTGGTCCAACGGGTGAATTGGTGATACTTTTTACTACCAGTAGATGAATTGTTTATTATACTCACATATTGTTTTTAGTGTAAATATTGTTTTATGTAATATTTTTTCAGTTTTGAAAAGGATACTTCTTCAGGAATCTTCAACACAATCGCTCGATCGTGTTACAGATATAACTGAAATGGGGAAATTGGAGTTGCGACCCAGATAGTCGTATAAGATGAGGAAGGCTTTATCTATAGATTCTATACTATGGGCATCAACACATGCTTACACTATTCAAGGTTGATTCAACTAAATATTCCAATCCTAAAGTAAATAAAATATTGAACTCGTAAATTTGCTTAACATAGATTACAAAATTATTGAATCATTGGTACAGAAGAAGTTTTGACGGAACTAGAAAGTGGTTAATTGGTGCGTTAAAGTGGCTCCAGTGATAACTTATCTCTAACTTTATATTTTATTTATTGTGTTGTATTTGTGTTTTATGTTTATATTCTGTATTTCTTATTTATGATGTCTGAAAGTGAACTTTACCGTTAATGTCTCCTTTATTTGTACCTGTTTAAATGATATTCATCTTAAGAAAAATACCAAATGGCTGTCAAGTCAGCTTATGGTAAGAAAAAATATTTCATTTCAAATTTTTTTTTTTACCTTCACGCCATATCCCTTGCGGGGTAGCCAGAGACGACGGAGCGCCAAACGCTATTCTAAATTAATTCCTCTTTATTAGACGGAATTACGTCAACGCTCTACTTCAACCAAAACGTGGACAATTCTTTTCACTTAAGTCCTAATGGAGATCAATGTCTGTTTGTTTCTAAACCTCCGCAGTTATTGTCTAAATAAAATAGATGATAGTATTACATATAATTCGAAACTGTCGTTGAATGTACATAAAAACTCTTACTTGACGTTAGTATTAGATTTTTACTCAATTTTGGGAGACAGGAAGTAAATTGTTGATTTGAAAAGATTTATTGAGAGGCGTAATCAATGCAGAAAGTAGTAATTTAGTTAGTTAACCTTTAGTTAATCGTGTTTTTAGATTATATACTATTTGTTTTTATTGTTTTAAAAATCGACTACGGTCTAAAAAACCTTGACAGTTTAAAACCGCCATGTTTATTTTTCGCGAGGCGGTAGTATCAGTCCAGTTGCCGTTTCAATAATTCTCCTATCAACATTACCTTCCGAAACATGATATCGTCTGTGTGCCATATTTCAAGAATTTCTAGGCTTACGCCCAAAAAGGATTTTCCTAGTTTAGATGATCTAGAAGAGTCGGTTTTCTTCTTAATATCTTTCATTATTAATTAATTAACTCAATATCTTTCCACTTAGCCAATCAATATATATGTTTAGCAATTATATATTAATTCTATTAGAACAAAATAAAATAATGTCATAGAAACTCTATGATAACTAGCTAACTAGTAGGAAGGGCTTGTGGGGAACTATTCGTAATTATATAATTGTGAATATAATATAATTATTTTATTTTGTAATTTATAACCACGTTTTTTAGATTCACTTAAGAAGTATGACAATTTTGATTTTGTTATATATTTTTGTCGAATCTAAAAATTTGTAACGGAAATTAGATATTAGACATTATAATTAAATATATTGGTACAGGCAACCCTATTGACTTGATTTGATAGGGTAAAATATTTAACCAATTATACACTAAAAACAATATACTATAAAATTACTAAAACCTTAGTTTAACCCAAATGTACAAATCATCTGCATCTTTACTTCAGTGATTTATAAATTCCGTACTGCATAATTTACAGACCTTGAGATATTTCAAACTTTGCTACTGAAACGATTTTCCAGGAAGTTCCGATAAAATCCGCTACTTTAAATTAATAATTGCATTATTTAGTATTTTCTTTGACTTTCTCAACTAGTATAGATTGCAAAAAAACTATTTTTACATATATAAAAGTGGTATAATTTTTAAGGATTTATATATTAAAAGCTTCATTTTTATTTTGAAGCAATCGTCTACACAGGCAGAAAATATGTTGGTATCTGTCATAGTCAATGAGTTAATTAATCATCTACCTCCAACAGATTCTCAGTTCCTATACGTATATTTAAGGAGGAATTTCAAATGTAAATCCTTAAAAATTATACGAGAGATACTATTTCAGTATTATTTCAATTCAATTACTCTCTGTTTCATTTTGTTTCATTCTTAATAATTGTCTGAATTATTCATTGACTATTTTATTTTAATACATTAATTAAAAATCTCGGCAGCATACTTTGTAAAGTTATTTTTCATTTCAATATAACTAGGACACATGGAACACTAGAGGCACATTTATTGAATTATGATGTATTTAGTGTAATTAATTTGTAAGTTACACCTCACGATACATTATGATATCACCGTGTATAATATAAATAATTATCTCCACATACAATATAATATTAAGTTTGACAAATTGTATTTATATAAATAAAATATATATTTATTATTGGCCGAAAGTTCGAATATTTTACGTTTACAGGAAAAATAATTTGTATGTGTCTGTACAAATATGTGTGTGAGTTTATACTATATTAGATTTCACTATTAATATAAGTATTAAATAATTTATTAGAGAACAAAGTAAAGGAAAAACTATCTAATAGCAAGAGAAGTTCCATAGTTAGTTAATGAACGGTATGATGGAGCGGAATGACGGAACTTTCTAAAGAGAAGAAACTCTTATGAGATGATACTTTTAAAAAGGTTTTAATCCTGTAGTATCTAAAGAAATTTAATACAAAAATGTATTATGGTTATATAAGAATTAATGTATTTGAATTGGAATTGCTACGAATAATTTTAATATTTATTTAGTAAAGTAATGTCGACCTTAAAAGCTATTGGTAATGGTGGTAAACTCAGTAATGGAATATGTACGACATAAATTTTCCTCTCAATTTACATGTTAGTAGCGCATCACGTGTATCATTTTCAAGATAATAAACCACATCAACTAGGAACTTGTTTAAAAAATGCAATTGTTAAAATAATTTATTTAAGTATAATCTAAAATCGTTTTCGTAACATGAATAAAAATCATATAACTTTTTACAATATCTAAAATATTTAAACACAGTTTTTTTCAAAAAAAAGTAAGTAAAGTGATTTTAGACTTATAAGTATGTTTTATTCAGAAACGTCAATAGTAATAATTATTTAAATACATTGTTCTGGAAACGAGAATAATATGTGTAATATATATCTTTGTTTTAGAACCACCGTGTATTCACGTTGTGCTGCTTCAGTTTAACTTCAAGACAGTGTTTGAACTATATTTCTGAACTTCAAAATGTTAGATATATCAAATGCCTTTTTAAAAATATATTTTATTCTGTCTATCCCAAACTGTTTCGGTTGAACGAATTTGAAACCTTTTTGATAACCTTTTTTCCGCATAATGTTATAGGCTATAAAACATTAAACTACCACCATAAAAAGGAAACTAAGGAAAAACTTTATAAAAAAATATATTAAATATTCGGGATGTTAATAACCGAGGCAGGTAGCGCGTGTTAATAATCGAGGCAGAAGCCGAGTTAATTGGAAGAGAGTGAACAAGACGGAACAATGAACATATCCAATTAATTTCTCTCTACAATTTGTATTTTCGGATTTTAGCAGTAATACATAATGTATTGTTGAATAAAATTTGGTATTAATATATATGCGCTAAACATTGGTTACACAGTTTATTTAGAATTTATTATTGCATTCTGTTCTTTAATAATGTTCAAAACTATTTAGTCAAATAAATCTTCCAAGGCTTGGATTTATAACAGTTTTAACGCTTTATAAATATAATAATCATGGTTGTTATTCATATCAAATTATACATTAATAAATGATGGTAAACTTAAAGTTCAACATAATCCTCAAAGTGCTATTGCTAGGTTATGAAATCAATATTTTGAATCTAACCTTACTTAGATTAGATATAACATTGAGACACAAGTTTGATAAAATATTGAGAGGAATCTTCATTATTTTTTTACTCTCTCTTAGTACTTAGTTGGCGTAATTATGGACATTTAAATAAAGTAAGGGTAAGGACTCATGAATAATAAAAACATAGGGATTATTAGATTCGAAACAATAATACTAATGTGATAGAATACCTTTTATTGGTTTGTGTAATCTTATTATTTTAATATAATATCAATATATAATTGAGTATTATTATAAAAATATTATAATATTCTTTGTACTGTATCTAGGTGCCTGTGAACCACAATTACACACTTTATCAAACTAACTATATCAAACTTTTATCTCAGTGTTTACAAAAAATTTACATTTGCGTGGAAATTCAAAGGCTCACACAATGTGCAGCAATTGAGGGAAAATAAATGATTTTCTCCAGAATAAATAAGAAAATGGAGAGATTGCGGCAATACTTTCATGACACAATTTATTTATTTTTATTAGATTTTTTATAACCATTTTGTGAGTATAACTATGTAGGTCGCTGTGCTTAACTTTACGCCATGGCTTTTTATGATCCAGCAACATTAAACAGATATATAACACGACATCTTCCGTTACTTCTCCTTTATACACTATATTGTGTAAGTGAAAGTAATTTTCCAAAGTATCTCTAGAAACAAGTAACCTTGTAGAATGGTAATTGACCATAGACATCTAATACGGTAAATTGTGAATGTTATTTAGAGTTTTGCTTTTATTTTAATTATTATATATTTTATAGGGGTTTATAAAATAATCAGTAGACGCTAATAAAGACGCTTCATTATTTCATTTGTATACGAAAGTTAACGAAAGTTTCTTTACTGCCGCTGAAACTAAGCGCTGCTATTTTTGGAATAGGTAATATCTTTGTCCCGTCATTAAACTAATGTTCAAAGAACGACACATTCATTTAAAAGTTCCGAGCCTCTATGATCCATTAAAACTTTTTCACTTCGCCTTCCTTACATACTTCTAACGATCGACCAAATATTATTTAATAAACAATATTATTTGAAAAACATGTTTCCTTTTTCAAAACAGATATTGGTTTTAAAATAATTTAGACGAATTGTTTTTTATCCTGATCCCTGGGGTTTGATATTCATTGTTAAATAAGTAAAAATAGCAAATATAGTAACTATCACATAGTTAGTCACATTATCCTGTATGTAGCCTCATAATGATTCCTATGACCTCAAACTTTATACTCGTAAGTATAGAATTAACCCTTATGACTTGGCTTTAAACGTAAGTATTATATGATTTCTGAAGCGTAAGTTAAACTTTTAAAAGTTTTCATTGAAACTTCTACAAGGTTTTTTAAATTTATTTTTTGCTATCAAAGTTTTAGACGTGTAGTTGAACGATCATGCAAATATATTGCAGTTAGAAAGTTGGTTTATAAGAAAATATACTATAAACCATATTGCATAGTATTAAATTTATTAACAATATTAGTATTACATCTCGATATTGGTATTAATAGTACCCTTGTAATATATTGTTGTATGTAAGTACTATTTTGAAATCATAAGTAAAATACTTACTCGTATATACAGAATGCTATAAAAGCAATATATTTTCAATCAGCTCAGTATCGGAACTAGTTTAGTTTGAATTGCTTATACAATAGCCTTTCTAGGGACAACAAGAAACATAATATAATATATACCTCAATATTCCTGAAACTAGTTTAGTTTGAATTGCTTACACTGCCTTCACAGGGACGACAAGAAACAGGAATATATTTTATATCCCTCAATATTCCATGCAACTTGCATAAAATATTTTATTACTCGTAGTAGAGGAAACCCCGCTTAGCTCGGGTGAAGTCTTTGTTATTATCGGTTTTCACTATTATTATTTATATTTATAACTGTGACTTTACTGATGCGTGTGAACCTGACTTAATAAACTTATGATGCCATCCGGTGTCAGTTACGTTTTGTTCGTTCGTTATTTCAATCGTACATGACCTAAGGTGTACTATATCTTGGAAAGGGAATTTAATTTGCCGAGTTGACGTATTTCAAAACAATCAAACCTAAAAGTAAGTGTATATACGAGTAGATTTAATTACTTAAAAACAGTTAATTACCCTGAGTGAATAAAATGAAGGGAAAAAATTACGTAATAGGTTAATGAATATTACGATAAAATAACGGATTTTACTGAAACAAAACTTTTTTAAAAGTTTTAACACGTTCGTACTGGAATACATTATTTCGTACAGGAATATGGTTTTAAGATTTTATATAAGACAACGAGTTAATGGAAAATTTTATGAAAATATGTATTAGTTAAGTAGATGTTAATAACACAGGCACACAAAAAAAAAAAAGTCATGAACCAGAGGGGAGACCCCATTATTCTTAGGTTTTTGGGATCGCTGAAACCGAATATGACAATAAAAACTAATTTTAAATGCCAGTTTTCCCGCTAGCACCCCCTTACTACCTCTTAAGGGGTGAAAATTGAAATTTTTGTATAAAATCAAGATAGATGTCTATTTCTACGTTTTTTCGGATGCTGAAACCGAAAATGATAATTAAAAATAAATTCATGACCACTATCACCCCCTACCACTCCTTACGGGGGGTGAAAATTTAAATTTTTCTATAAAGTCAAGATAGATGTGTATTTCTACGTTTTTTGGGAAGCTGGAACCGAAAATGATAACTAAAAATAAATTCATGACCACTATTACCCCCTTACCACCCCTTACAGGGGGTGAAAATTTAAATTTTTCTATAAAATCAAGATAGATGTGTATTTCTACGTTTTTTAGGATGCTGGTACCGAAAATGATTACTAAAAATAAAATTTAAGACCTCTATCACCCATTAACACCCCTCACCAACCCTTAAGACTGAATCATGATTTTTGTCCTATTCTTCACAAGTTTTTTCACTTTTTGTTTTTTTTTTGCTTTCTATTTAATACTACTTATACTGTTATCCATCCGGCAGTGTTGTAAAACGCTTAAAAGATGCTGAACCTAATTCTATGCCTCCGAAATAGAATTGTTACTATTTTCCTAAAAATTTAGGAGACTAAACGATGCTGAACCTAATTCTATGCCTCCAAAATAGAAGGGACTATTTTCCTGACAATTTAGGAGACTACAGTGAGGAGCAAGATGCAAGGTTCCATCAGGATTAGAGTAGAATTAAATCATGAATATATATCAGATACTTCTGATCGATAAAGCATTTGAATTTCTAATATAAGAGCGAGAGAGAGAGTAACCTCAAACTAGTTTGATAAACATGTCACTTACTGTAAATCGTTAAAATTTCTTCATACATCTTGATTTTATACAAAATTAAAACCCCCCATTAGGGGTGGTTAGGGGGTAGTATTGAGTAAAAGAGGTATCCAATTCACTTTTGGTTGTCATTTTCGGTTCCAGCATCCTAAAAAACGTAGAAATACACGTCTATCTTGATTTTATAGAAAAATTTAAATTTTCACCCCCTGTAAGGGGTGGTAAGGGGGTAATAGTGGTCATGAATTTATTTTTAGTTATCATTTTCGGTTCCAGCTTCCCAAAAAACGTAGAAATACACATCTATCTTGACTTTATAGAAAAATTTAAATTTTCACCCCCCGTAAGGGGTGGTAGGGGGTGATAGTGGTCATGAATTTATTTTTAATTATCATTTTCGGTTTCAGCATCCCAAAAAACGTAGAAATAGACATCTATCTTGGTTATATACAAAAATTTCAATTTTCACCCCTTAAGAGGTAGTAAGGGGGTGCTAGCGGGAAAACTGGCATTTAAAATTAGTTTTTATTGTCATATTCGGTTTCAGCGATCCCAAAAACCTAAGAATGATGGGGTCTCCCCTCTGGTTCATGACTTTTTTTTTTTTTGTGTGCCTGTGTAATTAAACAAATTGTTGTTACGTACTATACGGAGTAACGCCAGTTGTTTTATGGTCTACTGTTACAACTATTACTAATGTGATAAAAGATACAAGAACAACAAAAATACATACACAATGTTTGAGTATAGTTATATTGTAAAACTACATACATTAAAAAGTGTTGAGTGCGAATGAACACGTTTGCATACAACCTTCATTTTCCTATATGTCTTCTTTTTCTATTAAAAGTTATATTATAGTGTAATGTTGTATGTGAGTTGTATTTTAAAGTCATGAATAAAATATTTACATCAAAATGCTATAAAAGCAATTCCGTGTTTGAAATATCTCCAGTCAGGTCAGTAACAGAAGTAGCTTTGGAAGAATTGCTTTTACCACAGCGTTATATAAAATATAATATTCAAGGGAAGAGGTTATTGAAATTATTGAAATATGTCCATCAACATTTAATATGAATAATTTCATTAGTTCAGTAAAATTACTCTAAAAGATACATTTTATTATAGATTCATATAAAATATTTGCATTTATCTTTTAACTTGTTCTTCTGACATTCTTTTAACTGAGTTCTCCAGAACATTAAACACTGAACTAAACAATGTTCACAAATTAATTTATTGTATATTTTGACAGTTGCACTTTGTTCATATACAATGAACCAAGAAACGAAGTCTGGTTACAAGTCCACTTTATTAGAGAAGGCTTCGTTGAAAACTCTTTTAAACCCGAGGTTTAACTGTGAACCGATTTACAAAACAATCACTTCGTCGACTGAAAACGAATTGAATAAGCCTTAAAAGGATCTCTGTACTTTGATCGGAAGAACCACGTAACTGTATTATTAGAAGGAAACCTTAACATGTTTAATTTTAGTGTATCATCTAACAGTCCATAGTAGTTCCTAACAAAGGATACACCTGCCGCCGATATCACAAAACAATATTTGTTGATGTTATATATTAGATGTCGTTTAACTATACTTATAATATTAAAGTAATGGTAAGTTATTGATTTGTGTTCACTTTGTTGGAAGAAAAGATCAAAAGAAGAAAAGATTTTTTGTTACTTTCGTTAAAACTTCAATATAAATGTTCTATTATCAGATCCGTTTAACTCATTCACTGACTCGTTATTATGCAAACATGGAAAATATTATTAAAATGTATAACAAGAATTAAGAATTATATTGAAATTAATAACTTAATATTAATTTTAATAAAAGTTTTTTATTTTTATTCGTTGTCTAATAATAGTATTAATTGATTTATTTAAAAACGATTGACAATTAGTGAATTTACATCACTTTTAAAAAGGTTAATATGTTTCTAATTTTTAACAATAATATTTAAAATTATACTTATAAAGTCAGGTATTTACGTACGGTCTTAAGGTTTAATAAGATAAAGAAATGAAAAGACATTGTTGGCAATTATTTTTAATGCCGACGTCTGTTTAAAAAATATTAACAAATACCTCAAAAACAAATGTAATCAAATCGTAAACGTGATGACATAACTTTCAACCAAAGTTTTGTTTTATTGATAAAGTTTTTCATCAAAAGTTTCACGAACGTAGTGTCACGTCATAGTGATTAAACTAAAAAGTATAAAAATATAATAAAGTCAGGTGATCGACCATACTTTTCACGATTTAGTCTTCGACACGACAAAAGAAGGGATATTTATTTTTTATGTGTTTTTATTATTTAAAATAACAATTTTATTTTCGTTTGAGAAATAAACTTAAATATCTCGTGATATAAAAATAAAAATCATTTTTATTTAGTTACACGGTCTAAATACCCGCTAAAAGCAGTGAATAAAATATTTACTCTTTTCTTAGCAATTTACAATAAAGTTAGTCTTAAATAGGTAAATTTCGAGGGAAATTACCAACGAATCCTAACTAAATAAAACTCAAAACATAATGTTATTCATGATATAATATATATTAAAAACTTTGAGAGATTATAATTAATAAATATACTAAGAATAATATTTGAAACCATACTTAAACATTAAATATAAAAATATATATATAAAGGAATAAGCTGACCTCTTTTTAAGGCTTAAATAATTACATAAATGAAAATAATTCATTCACATACTATGAACACACTATGAACATGGTTATCTGATTTCTTTTTTATCTTTGAAAAAGAATTCAATCATCCGATTTCAGGTAAAAGATATAAAAATATATCTAAATACTTTAAAATTATAGTACTCTTAAAATGACGGTGAACAGTTCAGTGAACAGTTCAGAGGTCTAAATCTAAATTGTTAAATATGTAAGAAGTATAAAACCCCCCAATATATATTTTGTATATTAACAATACACAATTTGTCATTTTAGAGTCCTTTGAAAAATAATTTCCCCTTAAATAAATGAGTTTAAAATCCAAGTAATATTATTATAAGAGCCTATGTTGCAACAGCGCCATATTTCTATCCCAGTCTGTGCCAAGTAATGTGCTATGCGACGGAGAACTCAATGAACCATTCCACTAATAAATCCTCTCTAACTCAGCTACTGAAGCGGAACAAACGATAAAAATACATTACTATAAAAATACCATTCAAGGGATACATTTTCTTTTTGCGAATGGTTGATATTGTTAATGATCAACCAACTCTTTCCGCTCCTCTAATGAAATGTTGTATCAGTAATATACTATAAGTAAAGTCACTTTTATTAAATTATCAGTCGTACTTAATTATCATATAAAATTACATAAATATTCATAACATAACAGGATGCGCGAACAAACAGAAAATAAAATAAAGTAATCCCTAGATTTCTGTATTTCATAACACATTGTAAGATAAATTATAATTAATCTATCACATATTTTAAGATATAGCCATTAGATTTAATTTAGCGATGTATTTATTCTCTATTCGTTGTTGTTAAAGGAAGTATCTATATAATAATCCACGGGTTTCTAACTCTAATCTCTTAGTAACAAGTAAATTTAAAGTTTGAATCCCTTAAAACTCATGGGAATACACGGGTACAATACCCACTGATAATCTATATCTTCTATTGTTTTCTTACCTCATTGTTTTAATTCTATGCTGTAGTAAGCAATTGTGTTTTAAATACAGATAATATTGTACTATTTCATTTATTTAAAATTGTTTAAAATGTTATGCTTATAATATTATAATATTGCGTTATGCTCGTGAACGGGTGCTGCTTGCGGTGACTGGTTGTGTAGCAGGCCTATTTTTATTTTTTATTATTGTTATCATTATTATTAATTTTTTTTGCTATTATTATAATAATAATAATTATTATTTTTTTCATTACATTGCGACGGTTCTAGTTGTTCCAAAATAGCTTTTAAGATTGACATTTGTGAAACAGTGATCACAATATAAAAAATATATATCCAGCTGAGTTTGTTGTGTGGTTTTTCTCAGACTAGGACGCGTTTGGAACCCTCATAGCTTTAACATTAAGTTGGACAGTGCTTTTACAGAAGGGCTTATTACGATAAATCTGGTATCGAAATAGACCCTCCTGACACTTCCATTTTGACGTACACAAGTGATCACTGATAATGATTCAAAGTGGAAAAGATATAAATAAATAAATAAATAAATTGTTACTTAAAAATAAGATAATAAAATAACAAGAAAGAATTACTACATAAGCCAAAAGAAAGAAATCCCGAGGCATCGCTGTGTGCATTCATTTTAATTTCACAATCTCAGATTCAAGAAGTAGTTGTCCCAATCCGCAAAGGTAATTTACGAATCCAGTCTTTAATGAAACCACGTACTTACAGTGATTTGTAGGTCGTATTATATTATCACACTTAAATACAAGTTCTCGAAGGCTCCTTATTGAAAGGATATCCAATCTGTTACAAGTCCCGGGTCACTCTTCTATTACAGAAATAGCTTTCTCTTTAATAATCTCTATAACCTATTTTGGAAAAAATAATAAATAAACTAATCATGAAACATCGAAATATCACACACTTATTTTTTCTAGTTGGGTAAAAGTAATTGAATGAAAGATTATAGTAAATAAGATAATAACAACGGCTTTATGACAACTTTTATAATGTAATTACTATAAAGTCGGAGAAGCGACATTAGGTACTGATACACGTCATATAAGATATGAAGACCATTAAGTGTGTTATGAGTTATCAAAGTGTAACAATAACTCCTATACTCTTGTTGTTCCAGAGTGTTTATAAGTAGCTATACAAATTAGCAGACACGACTCCACATAATATACTGACACACATACATATATAACATTCCTACACAAACTGCACACATTTATTAATAGAATATAAATTAAAATATCAATTTCTTCGTCCTAATTTCTGAATACTCGTTCATTTAAAGTATATGATGGGTTAGTTTTCATTTAACACTCAAAGTATGAAATACGTTGTTGGTTTTTTACTCAGCATTTGCATTTAAAGTCTCGAGTCTCAGTTAATTTAAAACAAAAGTTTCAAACAGCTATTTTTACTTCGTGTTAGTGAAATATTTGTAACCTTTGTGACAATTTATCATTCATTAGATATTAGACCTTCGAATGTTATTTGTATAATAATCTAAATATTTAAGTAAAGTAAGGTGAGGGTAAGTAACTTTGCAAGTACGCTTACATAGTTCACAAGTTCAAGGAATAACTTACTTAACGTAGACGTGTTTTTATAACGTACCTAACTTTTAATAATGTAAGATACAGCTTTTAAACATTTTGCATGCAAAAGCCTTTTCAAAAAGGAAGCGGATGCTGTCTTTTGGAAACTACTTTCTCGTGTATCGTCCACTAGCCAAAAGTAATTTCCTATATCATAATACTGTTTATAGTTTTTAAACATTATGTGTACAATTACATTAGCTAAAGTAACTTGCCATAAAAATGTTATTTACTAATTTATCAAAGCTTATATAATCATTAATATGAAGTGATTACAATCGTCATATCATACAAAGCTCTGCGGTCTCCTTTGTATAAACATTTATGAAAGAAATTAGTATTTTTACATGATATGTAACTATATCAGATGCCATTAACATGTTATGATATTCAACAGTAAATAATATAACTTAAAGTAATGTTATGGTTCTCTCAGTGAATATACATATAAAATTAAATTATACTATTATTACAAATTTTGAACACATACATATAAATATAGATCTAAGAACTGATACTTACTAAATATCATTTTCTATAATGGATATTTTAAAATGTCTGTAATATCAAATTATCTCAAAAAACCTATCGGAATAAGAAAAGATTAAAAAATAAAAACAGAAGACCCAAAAGAATTAAAATATTTTTAATCTGAGATCTTTGGAATCGAAGTCGAAATGAAACTTTTGGACCGACATCTTTAAAACTTTTCACAAAGTATTGAAAAGTTTTAAAGACGTCGATCTGTGAATACTTCATTTTATTTGGCATCATTATATTGAAAATGTGATTAAGAAACTCTGAAAGCATTCTGGAAAATATTCGCTTAATTCATAAGAGTGGCTTAAAACACTAAATAATAAGGTGGTACACCTCTTACCTTACATATTTAATATTTTCTAGACCAGAGTTACAGTTATTTAGTTTGATAAAATATATTTTATACACACACACACACACACGATGTGGCACAATTTACATAAATTTTCATACATGAACGGTGAAGTACGTCTGTTCATGCAATTATTTGCTTGACCCAGAAGTTCAGTCACCACTTTATGGTTGTACTGAATAAAGGAAGGTTCTATTTTTATTATTACAGATCAGAATAAGGATCACTAAATAATTAAAATATTCAAAATCTGGACAACAATGGTTTACAACTGAAAGCGTCTGAGATTCGGGATATATGTTTTGGTAGATATTAGCTTTCCCTTTAGGAAAGTTATTGTAAAAGTTAAAATACATGAAGCTATATATATCAGCTGTTTACCGAAATTGGAATAGAGATGGTAAAAAATAAAACATATGACACTAAAATAATTAGCAATGAATCAGCTCCAAACATTATTTGAGATGAATTATTATAATTACTCCTGAGGATCAACGATCCACAAAATATATAGAATTTAAAATGAAGTAATTAAAATTATTTTATTTAAATACATTTAACTTTCCATGACCTTTATGATAAATAAAAAGGCACAGAATACCCGAGCTCGCAAAATATAATTATAAAAGGGTTGAATTGACAAAAAATGTACGTCAACTCCAAATTGGTAGGAAAATAGCACTTGACGCATAGCAATTACTTTTACAAATATATTTAATATACCCACTTCATTTTTACACACATAAATATCAAATTACATTTTCTTTCATTTTATTAAAGGCGACAATCAAAGCCTTTCCCATGGCTACTTATCTCTTATTAACTCAACCACAAATTAGTTTTAATTATACTTTATATTTTTAATGTAATGTAGACATAGTATATTATTTTATTATTATACTTCATAAAATTCTCTATAAATGTCTTAATGTTTCCCAAATAAGCGATAACCTTTCCTCCTCCCTCTAATAGTTTGAGGTCAATGTCGTTTGCTCCACTGAAGTCATATTCTTTATATCCTAATAACACGACGATGCTTTATGAGGTGATATAATTAAAGTAAATGTTTATTTGGTTTCTTATTCACGTAATATTGTATATATTATTAAAGTATAAGTCTTTATTAAATGCTAGTTTATTGTTGCCATACAACAGGTTTTTGTCTTATGAATATTAATTACCATAACACTAGTACTACTATGTACTAATCTTTAGTTAGAAAAATAATTGAGAATCGTTCTGATAAATTTGTGTCTTTATCATTAATAAACAAAATTATTTGAATAAATGTCAGATCATAAATTATAAACATTTTTTTAATTTATTTACTTCATTTATTCAATTTAATCACTCAACTTCTCAAACATAGAAGGTTAATCGTTAACACAAATTACATATTTGTGTTTGAAAACTAATCAAACTCAAACGAAGAACACAACGTGGAAAAGTAATTAACTCGCAACAGAACTTAATCAATCAACGTGGCCAGTGCTACTGAATAATATTGATTAGAAATTATATTTAGGCCTTTTAAAAGAGAAATGAAATGTACCATTTCAATGATCAATCTTTAAAACAAATTTACTCAACAGTAATGTACGTCACTATATTTAAATTCACTCATTGGTATTTTACACTCTGCTGGCAACACGCGCGGTGTTCCAAATTAAAAATGGATTATTTTTGAGCTAAAATGTAGTAAAACCGGGAAAGTAAAATTATATTTACCTTCACTAACAGGATTTTAAAGGTAACGCAAAAAATTTTATTTATTATTTATTTATTTATTTATTTATTTACCTTCCAGAGCCAGCCAGAGTAGCCAGAGACGACGGAGCGCCAAACGCTACGGTCTCTGCATACCTCTTTCGCCTCGGCCACAGACATCAACCTCTTCATACATGCCCTCCGGGGGGTCCTCATGCTTTTTACGTGACCTTCCTCCAGTATCGTAGCTACTGTGTTTTCGAAGGTCACTCGAGGCCTCCCCCTGTCTCTCTTACCGCTCACTTTTCCCATATAAATCTTTTTTACCATTCTTTCATCACTCATTCGTTCAACGTGCCCAAACCACCTGAGCACGTTCTTCTTCATTCTCACCGTGACATCTTCGCTAGTACCTGCCATTCTGTGGATCTCTTCATTGCGGATTCGATCAGCTAGACTGACTCCGCATATTCTGCGAAGAGATCGCATCTCCACAGCATTCATCTTTCTTACATTCTTCTTCTGTGTTACCCAGGTTTGGCTGCCATATAACAGCGTCGGTAGCAAAACTGCATTGTGTACAGCCAAACGTGCAGCTATACTGACGTTTTGCCGTCTCAACAATGCAGTCAAAGCACCATTGACTCTGTTACCGACAGCAATACGTCTTTCCACATCCATTTCGTATCTTCCGTCTCTGCTAAACATACTTCCCAAATATACCACTTCATTCACTTGTTCTATTATCTTATTATTCACGTTGATCTTACATTCTGTTCTTTCTTCATTTCTTTCAAATATCAGAACCTTCGTCTTATCTACATTCAGGTTAAGACCATTAATTTCACACCCATCTTTCAAAGTGGTGACCAATGCCTGCAAATTGCATTCTGATGATGCAATGAGCACCGCATCATCTGCATATAGCAAGCAATTGACCTTAAGGCCACCTACTTTCACTCCCATGTCACTATCTTTCACTCCTTGGAGACAACTATCCAAATACAAATTGAACAACCAAGCTGACATAGCGCAACCTTGCTTAACACCCGATTGGATGTCAAACCAGGGCGACATGCCAGCTCCTACTCGCACACAGGCTGAGTGATCTCGGTAAAGAGACCTTACAGCCTGTAGCAAGGGTCCGTTCACATTGTATCGGGGCAGTATCTCCCATAACTTCTTTCTCACAACCCTGTCAAACGCCTTTTCCAAATCCACAAAAGCACAGAAAACCTTTTGGTTTAGGGCCAAAAACTTTTCCGTGATCATGCGGAGGGAAAAGATCTGATCTATACACCCTCTTCCAGGTCTAAAACCTCCTTGGGCCTCCCACAACAGCCTTTCAGATCTCTCTTGCATTCTTCTCGCTAAAATTTTAGCATAAACTTTACCGCCCAAGCTAATCAAACTGATGGCCCTATAGCTTGCACAGTCTATCTGTGAACCTTTGCCTTTATACAAAGGTACGATGACTGCACTTCGCCAATCGTCTGGGACCTCCCCGGATTTCCAGCATAAATTGCACAAAAACCAGAAAAGGTCCCAGACGCGTGGCCCACCATATTTGATCATCTCGGCAGTAACTTCATCTGCTCCCGCAGCCTTACCACATTTCAGACTTCGAATCACGCTCTCTACTTCTTCCAAACTGATTTCACCATCGGCTACGTCTTGACTCAGCATTACGCTGGTAGTCAAGACCGAGGCGTCCTCACGTTCATACATCTCCTTATAGAATTCCGCCCACCGCTGCAAAACGTGTGTTTGTTCAGTTAAAATTTCACCGTTCTTCGAAAGTACCCCTTTCATTCTACAGGTTACCGAACAACCCCGGGAACCACTAACTTCTCGCCAGAAAAGCTTTGTGTTTTCCCGGAAGTTGTTCGTCAACCTTTCATCCCTTTCTCTCTCAGAATTTTCACGCTTCATCTTTATAAGTGCTTTCGTTTTGTGCTTTTGCAGCTTGTACTCTCTTTTTCTTATCTCTCTCATACTTTTATCATTACCCGAGGCTTTATAATCCAGCCATGCTTTCTTCTTTAACTCCACAGCGTCTTTCACTTCATCATCCCACCATTCATCGCGCTTTTTACTAAAACCTCTTTTCCTTTTACCACATACCTCTGTCGCTACTTTCACCATACCATTCCTAAGGTTCTGCCAGCATACTTCAACACTTTCATTTCCAGAATCACAGCTTTCAAGCTTCTTGGAAACCCTTTCTTGATATTCCTCTCTGATCGGTGGATCTTGAAGCTTCCAGCTTCTTATGCGATAATTCGACGCCAAGCTTGGACACGCCGTGCGGCTGCGCCAACCTGTGAACAGACCTCTTATTCTAGCAACGACTATATAGTGGTCCGTTCCCAGATCAGCACCTCTGAACACTCGCGTGTCCATAACTTGACTTCGAATACGCTGGTCCACTAGGAATAAATCAATCATACTTCTTTCTTCCGCTCGCTCCCATGTGTACATGTGAATTTGTTTGTGATCAAACATCGTGTTTGCCACAAACAAATTTTTCTCCTTACAAAATTCCAAAATAAGCTTTCCAGCCTCATTTACCCTCCTATCACCGTATTTGCCTAGCACGCTTTCGTAACCGCTTCGCGCGGTTCCAACCCATCCATTCATATCTCCACATACTATCAACTTTTCATTATCTCTGACACTACTTAGAACATCCCTGACATTCTCCCAAAACTCCTCGAGCTCGCTCATTTGAGCTGAGGATACTGGCGCATACATGGCTAACAAGAATACTCTTGTTATCCCCAGCTTAAAGCGAACCCAAAGAAGCCTCGGGTTGATCGCCTTGTATTCTACCATTGCATTAACCATTCGAGAGGACAATAATACGCCTACACCTTGGCAACCTCGATCACTCTCTGGAACCCCAGCCCAGAAAGCGACCCGGTTGCCAGGCAAATCGGTCGTATCATTGCCTTTTCGCTTGGTCTCAGACACACAAATAACATCCAGATCTTTGTCATCCATCACATCTAATAATTCATTCATCTTCTGTTCCATTCGTCCTCTTACATTCCACGTAGCTATTTGTAGCTCCGTCCTCCACCTTCCGCCGTTCGGAACATGGCGTGTTGGTTGGCGGTTCCCAACGCCGCATTTGTTCATATTATATTACATATTATAAACTTACATTTTATTTATAATACAATTAGTTTTAATTCTAAATACAACATTTTAAATATAAAATACAAAATTATTAATATTTTAAATTATTTACATAAAAAAAAAAAAAAAAATATATATACATATATTCTTTTCATTCGCCTTCCTTGGACACAATATTAATATTCACAATTTGCACTTCAACAACACAATTCAACGTCTCACGGATCACGTCCGGCCTGAGCGGCCGTCAAATTTTAGAAAATTTTAATTTTAATAAATTTTAGAGAAAAAAAAAATAATAATTTACATAGGTATTATGTGGAATGACCTATAAATAAATAGGTTATAGGTTGGCAAGCTCGCATGTACCAGGCGGTGTCGTCCCCAGTACCATCGCCTGCAAACTTGCTAAAATCAGTCGTCGCGTGGTCGTGGTCGATACCAGGAGTCCAACGAAGTTCGGGAGTTCACATGTACGACGCTCCAGATGTATTACTTTTTTATCTACTTTTTCTACTGATTAATTTAAATAATTTAGAAACATTTGACAAAAAAATACGTAAAATATTGTAAATTAAAAATATTTAAAAATTTTGTACTTGACACTTGTCAAATTTCTTTTTCTTTTTTTAATTTTTAATTTTAATTTAAATTTAATTTTAATTTAATTTTAATTTTAATTTTAATTTAAATTTAAATTTTAATTTTTAATTTACAATAAAGACAGTAAGTACTAATTTACAATGCGTAATATAAATATATAAATATACCGCTAACGAATTAAGCTTTTATTCACGGGCATTTGTTTTTGTTAATATTATAATTTAGTTAATGTTTTACACTTTAATGAACTCCTGTCTTAACATCCCTATACCCGGTACTAGTTAGGGATTCTCTGTTCACCTCAAGGCTCATTTGTTATTCCGTTCGAGCCGCTGTTTTATTAAATTGACAAGAAAAGAGTAAATTAATGTTTGCGTTTGTATTTTAGTTAGAACTCTTCTAGTGAAAATAAACACAGCAATGTTGTAAAAGTTTTAGTAGGAAAGTGGTATTTATATAGTAAATAAAAACTTTAACATGTTTTAATATATTATAATCTTCAAAATATTATAATCTTCAAAATCTTCTTTGACTCAAGAATAATACATACTTTCAATAGAGGGGGTCAATGGGTGCTATGACCCCTTCAAACATTTCTAATTCAAGGAAAACTTTCATCAATTTATAGTTAATTTATTATTATTCTTTATACTCATTACAATTATTATTAATGAACACAATTACGAATTCATGTTATAATATATTTCTAGAATGAAATTCCTAAAAAAGAAAAACACAATAAAAGCATTAACCTCAAACAACCTCCCTCCTTCCCCTTTCCCTCCATGTTTAGTGCTAATAAATTTTATTTGAAAATAAAACAACTATATATTTTAATATTGATTTCACTTGATGACTGATATAAGCTTCCTATTAATATTATAATTATATTTGTTATAAGTGTACTAATTATAATGTAAAATATGATAAAATGGACCAACCTTATTCAATAATCCACTACTTCTACAAAATATCGGCGTTGGGGACCGCCAACCAACACGCCATGTTCCGAACAGCGGGAGGTGGAGAACGGAGCTACAAATAGCTACGTGGAATGTAAGAGGAGGAATGGAACAGAAGACGAATAAATTAATAGATGTGATGGATAACAAAGATCTGGATGTTATTTGTGTGTCTAAGACCAAACGAAAAGGCAATAATGCGACGGATTTGCCTGGCAACCGGGTCGCTTTCTGAGCTGGGGTTCCAGAGGGTGAGCGAGGTTCCCAAGGTGTAGGCGTATTGTTGTCCTCTCGAATGGTTAATGCAATGATAGAATACAAGGCTATCAACCCGAGGCTTTTTGGGTTCGCTTTAAGCTGGGGATAACAAGAGTATTCTTGTTGGCCATTTATGCTACTAACTATTACAATATTATAAATAAGTTACGTCTAAAAAGTATTAAAAAAATAATTATAATATTGTAAAAGAATATATATTTAATTATTGTCGATAGATCATTGGAACTATGCAAGAAAGACGAAGTAGAAAAGTTTTGATTGAGCATCGAGGATCGGAACTTTTAATTGAATAACAACTATCGCAGTTTACTTTGCACATTGGTTAAGTGATGGGGAGACAGAGACGTTGTACTTGCGAGTGGTTATAGACACCCGCACTTCTTAGTTGTTAAAGAAACTTGCTTTAACTTTACTAAACAAACAAATCTATCAAGCGTCTCGAGGTTTAACGGCTCTGTCAT
Organism: Melinaea marsaeus rileyi; assembly: GCA_918358865.1. Taxonomy (NCBI): domain Eukaryota; kingdom Metazoa; phylum Arthropoda; class Insecta; order Lepidoptera; family Nymphalidae; genus Melinaea; species Melinaea marsaeus. Next base: position 3,057,393 of record OU911095.1, on the reverse strand, counting down.
ATATATAATTGATTAACGTATAGCCTCTTTTTTGTTGTATCTTTCAGTGTATACGTTAATAGTACGGTAGAGTATAATAACAATAGCCCCTATACCATGTAATACTTAACAACTTATTTAAGTAGTAATTTCTATTCAACTATATCTTTATCAAATTTTCCGAGTCACTCGTTTTATAAGGAATATTAAAACACTGTTCTTTTATGATATCATTTTATTTCGAGACAAGCGTGTTATAACCTTTTTGAAAATGTAATATCATCGCTACGTCATCTTTATCCAGAAAGATACGCCATTCTGTTCTATTATATTGTTCGTAACCTATCAGCATTAAGATAGTTACAAGCCATAAACTGTTCACTTTATGCTCAATGTGAACTCTTTAAAATATTTGATCTTGTCATATGAATGTATGTTTACCTAAATATAAAATTGATAATAATAAATGTTCAGTTTGTTGACTTGTAGTCACATGAAAACTTTTTTGACTCTAAAACGAAACTTTTTATAATAAGTATATTTGAAATAGGATAGGAAACGGAGTGATAAAATACATCTTTTAGTTCATAGGAAATATTTTAATTTAACAATATTATTATTTTTATTCAAAAATAATAAATTTAAACTATACATAAAGTATTTAAATAATAATTAAGTAATATAACTAATAAGCAATAATATAATAAAACACAATTTAACAATAATGTCTCGTAGATAATATAAATCATATCACGAAGTAACGTGACGCGTGTCTTACAATTTAATCAATCACAATACATCTTTGATTAATAAAAGGAAATTCATTTATTTAATGTTTTCCATTTATCAATTACGCCGCCGAGATAAAATCTTCATAGGCATATTAAACTGTAATCATATTAAAAACATTATAACATAAAATATTATATTAATAATTAACACAGTTATTAAGAATTAAATAAAATGATATAGCAGGTAAGGAAATTGAAATAATATAATCTTTAATTGAATGGCTTACATTTTTAAGGTTTAACTCTCGAATACTGTAATTCAAAAGCATAGGCCCGGAAAGAATCTTTTGGAGATAGGTGACTAATTAACTGACTCACTGAGAGACACCACCCTCCCGTTTTCCCATGCATGGGATTACTGCTAAGCATTTCAAACATCGGGTTAGAAATAAAGATTTAAAAATAAAAATTAAATAAATAAAAAATAAAAAGCTTCTAATATTATACGCGAGTCTAATTCTTTAAAATAGATTCATTTCAATGTATACTACCTGTTAAAACCTAAGAACATACTGATTAATGCAATTGTTCAATCCAATTCCATAAAGCTGCTCGTTTCAGCTTTATGGATAACATAAGAATATGTAGTAAAATGGAACTTCCTACAAAGTCGTTTCCGTAGCAAAGGAAGCGTAATATATCTAAAGGACTGTAAATTCTGCAGAACGGAACTTATAAATTACCGACGGAAAGCTGTTCTGACTTGCATTGAAGATAAGGTAATCTCTCAGTATCTTCTTTGGTAACAGAGGATTTTTATTTTAGACAGTAAATATTTATTAATTTCTTTGTGTAATTGAAATATACCAACACGGTTGTCAGAGCTCCGGACGACATTCCAGAAGTCGCAGGTTGAAGTTAAAATGTAGTATTTCTTTATACATTTATTCAGTCACAATAAACTATACTCACAGCTTTAAATGATAATCGTCATCTCTATCCTCATACAATCGTCACTAACAAATCACCATAAAAATCCTACTTCATTCATTGTATTGTCCTGTGTCGTGTTCAAACGTAATACTATTTTCAGGGATAACAAAATCATTCGTTAGGATTTATTCCACAAATATACGACTGTAGGCGGCGTCAGAGCCGGAGATAATTTTGCGTTGAAGGCAAAAATGTATTTTTATGAAGGTTGTATTGTCTGTGAAATGGTACTATTTGGTTAAAAATTGGAACACATTTACGTAGAAGAAAAATTACATCATATGTTTGTTTATATTGTTAACGAAGTAAAATATTACTGACACTACTTATTTATAAATAATAAATTTCTTACTCATTATATTAAACTAGTATAGACCATGATTATGTAACTACACAGAGAGACTTACACGTTGCCCGCGACTCCGTCTGCGTGGACTGCAGAAGGTCGTTTGATATACAAATCGATAAAGAAGCATTATATTATATTAAATTGATAGGGTTCTATTGACAGAATTAGTACTTCATCTATATTATATTGATACATTTGTGTGTACATCTGTAGGAAGATTTCATTTCTATACACAAAGAATATATCGGAGAAGTAATTATTAGTATAACTAAATAATTTTCATATTTTATTTCTAGATTTCAAACATCTTTGATTGGCCTTTTATTTTTGTTTCAATACACTTTTCGTTTTTAAATGACTAAAAGTGCGACGATGAAAAAATAAATGGTTATACGAGGGGAGGTCCAAAAGTTCGTGGAATGGAGAGGATGGAGCAGGGGTAGGGGTGCTCGCTTGGTGTCATACGAATCGGAGACTTATCATTAGTATAAATACCGAGTTTCAACCCGATTGCGTCATTTGTTTACGAACAGTCGCCTGCTGAATAAGTCAATCCGGAAGAAAACTGAAACTATGGAGAAAATTGAACACCGCGCTGTGATAAAATTACTTACCAAGCCAGGAACGAACGCTCAAACCATTTTGAATGAAATGGGAGTCGTTTATAGGGAACAGTGCCCTAGTAAATCAATAATTTACAAGTTGCATGGTCTTTATGAACATGGTCGAGAGTCAATTGAAGACGATGTATGTTTTAGATTATTCTTCAATCAGAATTGTTTTATTTAATTTGATGTAACAATATATTTATTCAAACACATGTAAAGGAAAATAAAAATCATTATTTTCTCTAACGTAATTTTATACTTATTATTTTCTTAATTGTATTTTTTTTTATTATTTATAAAAAAAATTGTATGGACAGAATTATTTATTTACATGGGAGATGAATGTTCGAATATGAATTTTACTCTTGTATGACATGAAGTAACCAAAGCTTAAAGAACTTAAACTTCATTGATTTCTTAATCTGTAGGCAGGTTTATATTAGATATAATAATTAGGCAATTTTGAATACAATTATGTTAAAATGTTTGTTAACAACTTGCCAGAGACCATTAGTTATTGTCCGTCAGAGACAAGAAAGTATTAACTTTTTAGTTAATTCTTTCAACACTTAAAATTTTACAAAACAATATCAATTATTTTCAACTTGTAAATACTTTAGGAACAAAACAGTTTTTAGGTAATCTAATTGGATTATACATTGTTTTGAATACACGTGTTATTACTTCGTTGAAAAGTGCCTATTTCATAATATTATCAAATTAAAGGTCTTTGTAATAAATAGACCTGGGTCACACGTGTCTGTAATATTTTATTTTCCCTTCATGTTCATAAAGTTTGTAACATTCATATCTTTGATAATAATAAATGAAATGTCTGTTACTTTATGAATACGACTCTATTATTACTTGGTATTATGTTTTGGACTCGTTTAATTCATAAAAGTAAAATAAACCTAATTTATCAAATAAATTATTATTTTCCAGTTCCAGTGTTTGTTTAAAGGAACGTGTAATCCAAAATAAATCTCTTTAATCCACAATGAAGTTGAGTGGGTTTGAACACACTTCATTAAATCCAATGAAGCTTTCAAAGATTAAATTATATTAAATATCTATGATAAATATTTCATTTGTAGAGCTTATATAAAATAATACATAATATTTATTTATTATTTTATTATTAATATTCAAGATAATTTAGAGATTATTTAAGGAATAACAGGAAATAGTATGGGAAATATATATATATATACCTATTTTTTTGTTATAACGGAGTACTTGACTATATTTGTGGTTCATTATTTATACTATACATATTTACCTGACTTTACTTACCCTGTTTAAATCTGAATTAGTTCGATCACGTTATTCTCTGTGTGCTCTTGTAAGTGCTCTGATCTCATATGGATCCCGAATGTGTTTAAAACTAGTAGAGTAACTTTATATTTAATTTACCTGAGTATAGTCGGGTAATATCATATATAGTACATTAGATATATATGGAATAGGTCATTAGAGACTCGAAGTAATTCGATGTGCTGGTCTACTTAGGTCGTGGTTGTGTAGTGATAGGTACTGGGGCTACCAACCAGACTTCCGTCACCATTCCAATTAGATCGATTTATGCTTAGTTGCTAGGGAGAATTTCTTTTAATATAATATAATGTTATGGATATAATGCAATCAAGAAATTAAAGATATAATAATAAAGAAATATAGTAATGGTAATATATTTAATTTATATTATATAGATGTATAAGTAATTCTAAAATCTCGTTTATACTCAAACATAACGGTTTTCAATTTTCACGTAGTAGTCACAAAGCCGTGTGTTAGCGTTCGCTCTAATAGTCACCTACATATAGGGTTGTCAGTAGCATCACAATATTTCACTTATATAGGTAAATTTTATTATTTGCTTAATGAAGTACCTGGTAAGACCAAATCGGATAAAATAACAAATGTGTTTCCCTAAAAGTGGAGTATTTTTTAATAAATTAAAATTAAACAAGTTATTTGATTCAGACAACCCTATCTGTCACCAAAGGCACGTGGAATGTTCATTTAATGGGTAGCTTGACTCTGTAACCACAACTCTGCCCTGAGGCTAAACTGACTGACTGCATTGGGAACGTATTTAGTGAATATTAATTAATTTACTAATTGCATTACTCGTGTTAATACTTTCTGTGAGTTTTATTCATTAAGAAGTCTTTTAAAAACAAACAACAATAATTAATGTGGAGTTTTTGTTGTAAAGGCTAGGTTGGTCTAAAAAATGTGTGTCATTTAATAAATAAAGAACAGACATATATCAGAATAGTAATCACTCAGTCAGCTTTTCCCGGCTTTTAAAGACGTAAAGTAACGAATACGGAAGGTCATGATATTTAACAGCCAATAAAAGTTTCAGATATTTAAAGACTTGGGCTGATTGATATTTATATAATTTAAAAACTAAGCTTTCTTTATTATAAACAATACATTATATATTCTTTTTTTCTGAAAAAAACATTAAAATATACCAAGCAGCATAATGATGGCAAATGTCGTAATTTCTATATATTATTAATGTTTTAGTGTATCCTCCCGTGACTATATCCTGACCAGTTTTATATGTATCATCTAACAACTCTATTATGTGTATGTACTCTACGGTTTCATATGCTGTAACGTGTTTGGACACATTTTGTACGCTCACAAAACTCTGAGCAAAGCTTGATGCCATTACGTTTAAGAGTTGTCTTTTCTATTTGCTAATTGTCTATGCTGTAGCGCTTTTTGTAAAAACATATGACAAAATCAACATATAATGTCTTCAACATCTTAACAATATTTAAATAATGATTAGTCAAATGTATGTAGATAAATTTTAATAAAGGTAGTATTCGGTCACTAGGCGTAGTTAAAATATATTCCTATATATATATATATATATATATATATATAGGAAAAATCTAATATATATATATATATATATATACAAAGATTATTAAGAATTTCTTATAATTAGTGTTCTAACATGTGTAGTTTAGTTTTGAAGATTCTGAATCATTTAGTTAAAAGGAATGTCGAAAGAATATGGAACATTCCAACAATTTTTGTATGTGTATAGTATTATGTATATAAAAGGTATAAAACTGTATTAAAATATAATTATATAACATATAAAGAATAAAATTATTGTAAAATACTTAACTAATTTAAATGTTAAACGACACATTGTATTTCAGCAATTGTCAATAATTTCTTCTCTTGAATATTGTGTTTTATTCAAAATTGCGGCAAAAGCAATTCCGAAACTGAGTCAGTTTCAATGCTGGGTTGACTTTAGATATATTTCAAACACAAAATTGCTTTTATAGTACATAAGTATTTTATTCACGACTAGCTGTGCCCACGACTCCGTTCCCGAAATATGTTTCTTTGGTAGGTTTCACAATTTTTAAACAAAATATTTATTTTTCTTTATTCATTTTATATAATTGACTAAGAAGATATGTTTAAAATAAAACAAAATTGGAGTAGAAGGAAGGCGTGACAGATATAAATTACTATTAAATTTACTCATCCATATATTGTGACGATGTATGTATGTTTGTTGCACTTTAACACAAAAACTACTGAACGTATCTCGCTGTAATTTTGTATGGAGGTAGCCTCAACCCTAGAATAGCAGATAGGCTACTGTTTTATTCAATAGGAACGCCGGTGAAAGGGTTGCAGACTGTTATCTAATAATAGCAGTATGTGATATTGGAGGTCTAGCCGCCGAGATCATCGCGTAACTTACTCAAAAACGATAATCGTTTGGACTGAGAGAAATCCGTAGTAGTCACACGCGGCACGTTCTTTACAACTAAATACTTTTATTTTGGTATGTTTACAAAGTTTTGGTGGGTTAATATTTAAAAAAAGCTTTATAAATTCGTCAACTTTTTAATTAATCTTATAAGCCGGCAAACCAAAAGCGCTGAAGGTTCTAGAAACAATGCACTAAATAATTGCTAGACTCTCCCTCCTCCATAGCTCTGTTAATCACGGTATAAACCAGTGCGGTCGTGGCTAAACCAAGGCGGCCAGCGTAAGCTGAACCCTATTTTCTAAGTTGGTCATATATATCGGGACTCAACTTAAACTGGAGTTTCTAATTTCCGAAATTGTAAATTTTTAAGTCTGTTGCAGTTAAAAGTTTGAACTTTTAACTGCCCTAATTGTGCAGTTACGTAGTTATATAATTAGCTAAAGCAGTTCTTAAAACAGATTTTTAAAACTATCTTTGTAGAACGTAAATAAAGGTTTTATTTAATTTAGACGTCTTGTTACTTATGACCGCTAAATTTAAAACGGTAAATCTTAAAAGAAGCTTACAATAATACATCCGTGAATATCGAAATGAATTTGGAATTCAACAAACAAAAAAATCAAAATTTTTTAAAAATTCTAATCATTGTTTTAAGTAAATTTCGTTACTAAAAACCTCGAGACTATTAAATTTTCAATCTTTTGACAGTCCTTTAAAAAAAACGTTATGTCTTGAGTTTCTGGATAAGAATTTCTAAATTCATCACAATAATCATCAAGTATCGGACAATAAAATAATACGTATATCTGCAAATACGGACAAAAATGTTGAAAGCACAAATAATTTAAAATTGAAGAATTGTACATTTTATATTAAACTGTGAATAAAATTTATACAAGTTTCATTTACTCTTTAGTCATAACTATTAATTTACTTACTTACTTACTACTACTGCTAGGTTTAATATTAATTTAATAAAACTAAGAAACTAATGAAAGAAAGACGAAGTAGAAAAGTTTTGATGAAGCATCGAGGCTTGAAACTTTTATATTAATGACTGATGTCGCGTTCTGCTTTGCACATTTGTATAATGTTGTGCCAGAAGCATTACACCAGCAAGTGGTTACAGAAAATAGCACTTACTTGTTAAAGACACTTTTTTTAATTTTAGTACACAAAGTACTCTATTTTAGTACACAAAGTAATTAATCAATCGTTTTGAAATGTTATAATTATACATTATTTGTTTTATATATAATATATTATTTTATACGTATAATACTAATAACAATAGAAGGTTTAAGTAACATAATTCTTTGTATCAAGTTTGAACTTTATTTATAAATAATAAAATATTTATATTTCCTTTACATCGTTTGACAGTTTGAATCTCCTTGCAGTTGTAAAATCTGTAAGTGTCGCAAGATAAAAGTTTGATACAGCTGACACAGAAAAAACAAAACTTCAGCATTTCTTTTTCGCATAACAGAGAGTACATACAACACGAGAGACAATATATTTCATATATCTATGAAAGAACTTTCGTTAAATTTATATGATGATATTTGAACGATATTTTTAATTTTAATAAAAAAATATGAAGTATTATTTTTACTATATGACATGTTTAAAATCCTTTACTTTTATATTTTTCAATGATATTCGGAGAATTGTACTAGTATTAGTAAATTAAAATAGTCTTAGCCTCAAATCAAACTTTGTTAAAATCTCCTACCAAATATTAAATACTGAAAGAAACTAAGATTATGAAATCATATAATATTAAAAGATAGATCTTAAATTTTCTAAACAATATATAATACTTGTAACGTTAATGAAAATAATGAATTATAATGATATACATTCTAAAGAGAAAGTAATTAGATTTGCTCTTTGTTCTCTCTGGTTTAGTCTTTTCCAATTAAAATCTAATAACTCCAATACGATACCCAAAAGTTAAAATACTGAAATATTCGCGTTTTCGACTACACCTCGCCTACACGTCATTTAACGTCAACTCAAATATAAAATTAAAGTGATATATTTATAAAAGTAAAAGAAAATATATAAATATGAAAATGGTGCGTCAGTTATTATTAATTTAAACCATGTTTCAGCAACTTCTTCTCTCCTTTTAGACTGTAATAATATAATTATTATTTAAACTCGCAAAACAAAATTAAATTTGGTACAATGCTTCGGGCAGCTGTGATTATTATTAAATAGATATTGTATTCGACTTTGTTCCGGAAGGCGAAATTCAACACAATAGTTTAAAAATATTACGAAGAAACCCAGAATGTACTACATATATGTTTTTATAGAAGTAGTGTATTATACAGCCTTTAATATTTTTCGATTATTATAAAGAATTTTTAAAGTCCGACCAGTCGTTCTAGATTAGAGCGTTTTTTTTAATGTAAGAGGAGGGCGAACGAACGGGCGGGTCACAGATGATACGTGATCACCGCTGCCCATAAACTCTTGCAACGTCCGAGGATTCACCAGAGTGAGAGTGAAGGTACCCATGTCGTACTGATATGGAACACCGCCGAAAGGAATTCGTTCCACATTCGACTGGTACGTAGGAGAAAGGTACGTTCAAATAATCAGATTTTTCAGCATTTTAATATAAATACAGATTTTATAACCATATAATATATGTCTAATGGCACAGTAGATATCTAGCATGACTGGGTCACACAGACTATGTTAAAATTATTTTGATCCTCACATCATTAAGGCGTCTACTCCTATCTACAAGGCCGGCAACACTCTTTTAAATCCTCGGATGTTGCAAGAGTTCATGGGCGGCGGTGATCACTAGTCATCTGTGACCCGCCAGCTCGTTTGCCCTCCTCTTCCATAACAAAAAAAAAATAAATAAAGACATTAAGTTCAGCAATATACGATGCGATACAAGATGGATGGTGCAGTTCTGGATGCAATACCATATTACATATATCATATTGTATAGTAAAATTTACCATTACCATTGGCGATTGTCATTGTACTAACAAGTCTACTATTATAATAGTTACTGAAATATTTACAAAGGAAGCCTGACCCTCGTTACAAAGGAATAATTCGGTTGAATGGAATACAATAAGGATATAAGACCTATTCATTTTTATCATTATCATCATATCATTCACGAGTGTATGCGGTCGTCAGGTCGAGAAAGATTTTGCGATGAAGGCATAAATTATTTATATGAAACTCGTATTAACACTTTCTTGTCTGTAAAATAGTACTTGTTGGGAAAAACTGGAATGACTACATAGAAGTAAGTTCACCTTATAAGTCTATTGTTATTGTTAATTTGAAGTAAATTGTTGACCACCATTGGACAATCCATTTAGCAATGAGCAAACATTTTATACTGGGTACATTTTGTTTAAATGACAATTTTAAGATACGTTTATGTTACAAGAAATGAAATGTAATAATTTTAAGCAATAAACTAGATTATTCGTATTTTCAAATCCATTTGTTGTTAAATTCAAATTCAAAATATCTTTATTCAAGTAGACCTTTACACGCACTTTTGAATCGTCAATTATTACAATACAAAAAAAGGTCAGTGTAGTCAGTCCGTAAGTAAGCTACCACCGGCTCGTAATGCTTCTCTGTTGAGAAAAGACGGCCAGAAACTCAACACTTGCTCTTTTCAAAAGAAATAGAACAATCTTAGGTGATGTACATTATAATATAAATCCTGCAAATGATTCAACAACTTAGTTCCACATATTTCGATCCACTAAAAACTCTTGAACGCTATAATAAGATTTATTTAATAATAAACTTTTGATTTTAGATTTAAAACCAAGAAAAGGAAGGTCTAAGATATCTTGTGGAACTTTATTATATATGCGTATACTCAAACCCATGAAGGTTTTATTAGCTTTTTGAAGACGAAATTTTGGCGTTACGAGTTTGTTTTTAATTCTCGTATTTATATATAATATGTTATTAAAAATGTATTGCGAAGCGACTGTAAGAATACCTATTTCTTTAAAAACATCTCTCAGATAATCTCTAGCTTTTAAGTTATAAATAGCCCGCACATCTGTTTTTTGTAAAATAAATATAGAATCAATTTCGGCAGCACTGCCCCATAAAAAAATTCCGTAAGATAAAATACTATGAAAATAACTAAAATAAAAAGTCGAGCCGTATTAACGTCCGTTAATTGTCTAACTTTTCTAATTGCAAAGACGTCTTAGCTGAGTTTGGCTGCGAGTGTTGAGAGATGGGGGTTCCATAGGGCTTTTTATCTAAAGTTATATCTAAGAAAGTTGTTGAGTCAATCAATTCTAACTCTTCATTGTTAAGGAGCAAGTTAACATTTTTACTTTTTACATTAGGAAGTGTAAACTCTATGCATTTAGTTTTCTTAGCATTAAGGACTAAATTATTAATTTCGAACCAATGAAGGACTCGTGACAAAGTACTGTTACTGTTTACTTCGTCATAATTAATCCTATCACGCTCAACTTTAAAAATAAGCGAGTTATCACCAGCAAAAAGTTCAATGTCACACAGATCCTTAACAAAAAAGGACAAGTCAATAAAATAAAGTAAAAAGTTAAGTAGAATAGATAACAATAAAAAGTTTTTAAAATAAGATCGTTACACAAAGTCTAGTATTAAGATAAGAAAACAACTTGAGCAATAGATAGGCATGTCGATCCAGAAAGCTGAATCGTCAGTTACACTGGTAGAGATCGGTGAGTGGGCGCCAACAAATGTTCGAATTCCCATGTTCTAAGAATGACAATAATACACCTCTGGGTGGTCGTCTTATTAGAATTGTTTAATATTAAGTCTGTTTAAGGTAACCTAATCGATTGCTCGATACTGGTAAATAAAGAACAATTATATTTTAAATAAGATTTTAAAAAAAAGTAGTTTACAGAATTAAACTAAATTATCTCTTTATATAAATATTTGTTTTTCGGCAAACTTTTAATGGATTCTAACTATAACTTTGCTCGTTACTAACAGATAAGAGATTAACAAGTACGATTGGAGACTGGACTCTCTACGTTATGGTTGTTTTTAAGGCAATAAGTATTTTAGATGAATACAAAATAAACGCATTAAAAAATAAAATATCTATATTTTATAAAAAATACGAAAATTAATGATATATAATCATTAATTTTCCTATAAATATATTTATATCAATATATATATATTTATAGGAAAATTAATGAATTAAATATATATATATTAATACATATATATATTAATGCAACTTTTTCATATTATTTTACAGCTACAAATTCTCCACTCAAAACAGAGAAACATATCTGAAAGTAATTGGTTTAATGTTAAGTCTTCAACGCTTCTACGTAATATACAATCTATGTGTTACGGAACAAAGAGTATGAACTCAGTTTGAACTACAACAGAAGAAGTAAATTGAAGAAGTGCTCAGAAATTTGAGCTAAATTGATATATTGGACTTTCAATTACATTATAGACTACACGCTACGCTTATTATAAGAGTAGATTAATATTCGCATAAGATTATAGTATTACTTATGCGACTTTATGGTCGTTGATTTGATCTTATATAATAATGTAAAGCTTTCGAAAAATAAGTTTTGAAGAAAATGTTCAAAAATTAATGTAATTTAAAATATTTTACACAGATTTATAGGTTTTAAAAAATCTACCTTAAGCGTTGTTGTGACAATGTTGTCGGCGTTTTTAAAAGATGTGTAATAGGATATGCGAGTCTGATTAAAGTTAATATCGTTTTATATATGTTACTTTTATGTATAATTTTTATTTTCAATTGACGCCGAAATATATCATTACACAATTAAATATTTAATAATTAAATATGCACGCAATAAATGTTTTTGTTCTCATAACAATTAATTTTCTTTACACTAAGTAATTAATTATTAAATAAAAAGTAACAAAATTATTAATTATTAGGTTCAGATTGAATTATATTTCTCAATAAATGTTCGAATATAAATTGTAGTTTCCTAATGTATCAAGTAATCAGTTTTTCAAAAGAACTTCAAGTAAACGAAGCTGTAACATACATAAACTTAGATTGTCAACGTCTGACAGCTCTTCTGATAAATGTAGTTTTATTATGTTTGTATTCCGTATTGTGTATCAGTTACTGCAATAGACAATATTTTATTATAAATGTTAGTAAACAGCGTTCCAGAGACCATTAGTCGTTGACTGTCAAGAGAAGAAACTATTAACATTGTAGTTTTAAAAATATTTTCATGATTGTTCTTTATAGTGATAGATGGTTTTTGCTTCTTATAAAAACTATACTTAGCTGATAATAGAAACAACGTACAAAATATTAATATTAAAAAATTCACAGTGTAATTCAATAAAAAAATTTTGTTTTGTATATTAACTAAAACTACATAATACCGTTACTCCGGCGGCTCACAGGCGGGTATATTGTGTAACTCGGCGGCACGTGTTTGTAATATTTTAATATCGCTTCATGTTCGTAAAGTTTGTAACGTTCATAACTTTCATAGTAATAAATGAACTCTGAGCAGTTTATGAACACGACTTCTGTTAATATGGACCCGACGTTATTTTCTGAACTTTTTCATGTTTATAAAAGTAATAACTAACTAAAATTAAATATTTCAGACAAAATATTTTCTTGTATAATTCACAAAGTTTAAATAGAAACAAACACGAGATATCTTTGAACCAAATTTAAATTAAGGGGATTTGTCTATTTTCTTCTATACTTTTCTTTTTGTATTAATACATTGATATAAAATTTTTATACAGGTAAAAACCGAGGTTTAATATTCCGATGATATATCCGTCACCGACATAACAAGAATACTGACAAACATAATTGTAATATTCAATGGTAAAGCTCTCAAGACCGTAGCGTGTTGGTCCACTGACGCTATGGTTGTATTGCTGTGTAGGCACTGCTGGTTGTATTGTGTTTAACACTATGGCTGCCAACTAGGCCATTGGCGATATTTTAACTGGTAACAATTGATAACATTTATTTAAGGTAGCCTGCTCCTTGCTAATACTTTAATTAATTTTTAAAATATATTAATGAATTAGTAAAGAATGTTATTCATACTTTCCCTAACAGTTTTCAATATGTTGGGAAGCCTCAGTAAAGCTTGGTCATTCTAAGATATTAGTTTTTGTTTATTACTAAACCAACTATTGGGAGTATTTACTTAAAAAAAACTAATTAAAAATAAAATTATAAATTACTAATAAAAAAAGATGTGTGCCCTTTCATAATATTTATATACATACATCTTATAATATATTCTGAGTATAACATTTAACACAAATACCGATTAACAAAATGTAATTATTTTTACAGAAAATTCATACTGTCAAATAGTAACTTTAAATGTAAACCAATCTTTTATGTTCTGACTAAAGTTTATTTTTTTAAGCTAGCCGCAAAGATGCTTTTAATATATTATAATTCTATAATTTATATTCAATCAATCAGTGATTGGTAATGGGTGGTAAAAAAGTAACAGTTATATATTTATATTATGTAGATTTGTAAATCACTTTAAAATTTAGTTTTAACTTCAGAAATAACTGTTTTAATTTTCACAATTGTCACAAAGCCGTGTGTTAGTTTTCATGCTAATATATATAGGGTTGTTACTGCTATACTTATGTAAGTGGAATATATATAATAATGTTTACTTGATAAAGTTATGTGCACTTCAAAACAAAAAACTGATTCAATTTAATAATTTAAACTTAAACAAATCAGTTGATAGAGACAACCCTATCTATCTCCACAGGCAGACTGGAATGTTCATTTAATGGTGAGTCGAGTCTTAACCACAACTGTCCTGAGGGATAACAAGCTGCTTGCGTAGAGGACCTATTTCAATAAATATTAATTACCTTACCTATTTAATAATTCTCCCTTTATATCACTTTACGTTACCTATTTTAAAGTAATATTATATATATTATAACAAAGTAAACCTTTTCTAGCTTTTAAGTTAGCTAACTATAAAATATCTATATAAGAATATTTTGGGAATATCTTTATAATTAAAATGAAAAGGAAAGTTCTTATGAATAATATAATCATTTTAAATATATAGGGCTATAATAAACTCCAACAACAATAAAGATGGAGAAAATTTGAAAATTATTAGATATATTTTATTACACTTAAAAACTGCAGACATTTTGTGAAATTATTGTTGATTTCAAAATGTACATAGCAATAAGTCATTATTATTAATATTATAATAAGTCATATATTAAGATATCTCTATGATCAAATACAAATGCTGTTACACATGAAGCTCATGTACATTCTTGAGAAAATAAAATGTTACAAATTGCCTTCATTCTACGAATCACAGTTTTAAAAACCTTTTATAATTATTATAAATATCCTTTTCTCTTTAGATATTGATAAAACACAACGTAAATCTAAAGCAAGGAATAATATTGTCTTTGTTTTCTCTTCTTTTATTGTGATCAGTAATTTCTTGATTAAATATGTTTCATAACTATATAATTAAGATATGGTCATCTCATCAGAGATATATAATTAATATCTTCATATATAATATTATTATTGAATAAATTTAATTGTTGTACAAGGAGTTGGTATTTATATATTTTTTAATATCTTTCCAGTGTCGTAGGTCGTGTTTTTCCCTCTTAGTCTATCTTACCAGGATATTAATTTGGCTTTAAACCCAGCAGTAGACATTAAACTTTACAGGTAAGATGTGTTTGTCACTGATAAGTCAAAAATACTGCAGATAATCGTAACCACAGAAACACTTCTACTGAAAATATAATTTTATTTAAAATAAGCATACAACCTTTATGATAACACCATTTTGAATATTGTATTATAAAAAACAGGCAAAACTATCAAAGATATTTAAAAAAATATCTCATACCTTTGTATAATATTTATTTTTTATTTAGACAATAATTAAAAATTATAATACAAGTAATATGATAATAGAACGTTAATAAAAACACAAAGTTATCAAGTTGATATCAAATTGATAAATAAATTATTTGTTCCAGATCTTAAACTATTAATAGGTTTATTTTATTTAAAGTAGTGAATATTTAAAGCAGAGTAATCGAAGAGCAACTGATACAGCGCACTCAGCTACATAGTCAAAGTACTCTTCGTCATATGTTTGTCGAATTTTATTGGCTTTTACCTTTATCCCATTTCAAAGCTGTCGTGTTGGTGTAATATAGATCCTCGTGAATATACAATTATAATTTAATATATTATAGCTCTCCAAAAACTGGATACTTTTATAAATAGGTTCAGATTGTTTTCATTATAACACAAATACCTATTAATGTGACAATATATTTGCAAGTTTAAATCTTCAATGAGAGGATAAAAAATCAGGAGGATTGAATATTTATATTCTTTTAAAAGTTTATGGAATGTTGTTGAAGCTTTCAAGCAGAGCGACCTAAATAGTTATACCCAAAAAATAATAACAGTAATAATATCAAAAATAAATAAATTGTATTATGAAAGTTTTGCCGCAATTTCTTCATCTTATTGCTTATTCTAAAGAAAAACATTTCATTTGCCTATATCGTCTCACATTTTGAAAATCTTCGCAATTTTAAATTCTATAAAAATGCTATGAAATGAAAGTTTGATAGTTGTTACAGCAAAATATTACAAATCTTTTGAACTTGTATTCCAAAGCACAGTGAAGTTGAACGAAGAACATGATGATATATTTCAAAGAAATAGGAAAGAAAATGTATTTTGTATATTTGTTTTTGTTTATTGTGAGTTCAGTTATATTTCTCAAATATCAATATTTGATGAGCGTATTCTCAATTTTAATTCCAAAATAGCTTGCAAGCAATGTAGCTTCATGTACACTTTGAAACACACTAGTTACTAGTTAGCATACTCCAGAAACTTCGACTGTAAACAGATACTTAGAGTAAATATATATTTTATGTAGCTTAGTAAATCTGTACGGTGAGATAAAATATATTGGTTTTATAAGTCAGTATTTTTTATTTTATTTTGGATAGGTTTTAATTTATTAATAACTTATATTAAACGGTTTATTTAAACATTTAATAACAACCTTATACAGCACAAGTAGTTCCATTATTTTAATAAATTAATGAAATAAAAGCCTCACAGTCATAATTCTGAAGACTTATTTGAATACATAGAAAACATAAGAAATCTTTTCTCGAAAATTTGCATGTATTGATTATTTGCTATTTGATATTAACTCTTTGCATTAGTTTATGAAAGGAAGATTAATAGAATATGTTGGTTACTTAAAAAACTATGGAACCCTTTTAGACGACTTGTAACATAAGAATACAATTTATCTTAAATGCTACTAAAAATATATTATATATTAGTAACGTAAATGAAAATAATGGAATATAGATTAATAAACGCGATACTTTTTTTAAAGGGGAAGTAATTGGATTCGGTCATTGTTGTCTTGTTTACTCTCCTCCGTTTAGGAGCAGCGTTTGACACGTAATAATTAAACTGCCAACTTCAATATATGGTGATACATATAAGATAAAATACTGAAATATTCGACCAAACATCGCCAACACTTAGCTTCACGTCAACTTCAACACAAAGTTGGAGCGGTGCATGGGAATAATGAAAAATAAAACTAAAAGCGTTAGGATATTCATTCAATGATGAAGATTCATTTTCCCAAAACTGAACTAAACTTATTTTAGTGCTTGTTAGCTGGTATTATTATTATATAGCTATTTTGTTCCACTTGTTTCAGTAAAGCGGTAAAAACGAGAGATTGAACTATTCAACGAACCCGGGAAATAAGAATATTATCCAGGAGACAGGCCATTGCCCCGTTGTTCCATTGAACACAAGGAGGAAATAATATTATTTATTTTGCGTACAAAGCAACATTTTGCAATTTAGGTGTAATTTTTGTTTAGAACTAATTGTCTTAGCTAAAATCCGTTTAAATATTATATAAACAATTTTATTCTGATTTACAATTTTTAACTAAAGTAAGTAATAATTATATATTTTTATGATTTACGTAATAACATAACCCTGTACTTATATTTTATAAGTAGCTGTTGGAATTACACGAAATGTAATTAAGTTAGGATTATTTTTAATTAAACCACAAGCCAGCGGACCGAAAGTGTCAAGACAGAGGATAACGATGTACTGAAGTACCAGTAGAGCTTAATCTATGAAATCAGTCCCAAAAAATAATATGAAACTAAATTATGAATTTGTTTTTTTATCATTATAAAACAGTTTGTTGACATAAGTATATTGAGGTCTATCTATAGTTCTTGAAGGCGATTTACCTAACTATTAAATTGTACTTGTATTAATTTTTTATAATATTTTTAATAACCTGTTTTTGATTGCCAGTTTACATATACAGTCCACTTGTGTATTTCTTAAGATCCCAAAACCATATTGAAGTTTTCACATATTTTTATGGCTATAAATGGAAATATGATATGTTAACTCAGAGCCATCACTGAACAATAATTAATATCATAAATATAGACACTAAAAACTCAACAACACAATTTTGGATGATATAAAAATATTTTATTAAATAAATACAATTCATAAATAAGTTCTCAGTTTATGTGGTTAACGTTAATTATTGTGGAAGTGACGTGAAGTACTCGTGTTGTGGAAAATTGAGAGGAAAATAAGGCTTGTGCAAAAACGTGTTTCATTATCGCTCGGAGTAACACCAGTTAGTTGGGTAGCGTTTTAAGTCTATATTATTTCAGTACATAACTGAATACTATGTTTCCTTATTTTTAACGTAATAGTAACGCAAAACAGAATCACAACTGCTTTTAAACCAGTTTAATTATAATTTATTATATAAAAATTAACTAAAATAATGTTTGATAAATATATTAAACTAACATTACCATATTACAAAGTGTTATATTAATTTACTTCACCATTGACACAATAATTAATAAAAGAAAATCAAATTACAAGTAAGACTATCACTAATTTAAGCGATCAACTTCACCAGTAACAGAAGAATATAAAATAAATCGGAACTTCCTACATTTCCATAAAAAATTAAACATTTGAAATATCTCGAGAACCGTGAGTTCTGCAGCACGGAATTCATAAATCACTAAACTAAAGCTCTTCTGTGCATTTGGGTTAATCACAGGTTAATGTCATAGTATATTGTCTTTAGTGTCAGATAAAGTTTATTTGAAACACAGATTATAACCTTTAATATTTTTATATAAGCGAGAAATGTTGCTTGATTATGTTTTTTTTTCAATTATAAGAAAGTTAAACTATATATTTTCCACTCAATACCAACGTATTTAGCTAATTTTGTCTTAAGATAGTGTTTTAGTTCACAATTTCAAGACGTTAATTTCCGGACAAACATTCTACATTATCATTGCAACTTGATAGGGTTGTGAATATGAATTGAATATATTTTTATTTTAACATTACATATAGTTTAATAAAATTGTCTATGATTGGGAAGACAACGTACATGATGGTTATCCTTATATATAATACTTTATCTACCATACCTGCAAGGAAAAATGAAGAAGTCTTTGAAAAATGAGTTGAATTTCCGACTCCCTCCACTCACCGATCGAAACGCAATCATAGTCGCTACTTTACAATCCATCTTTGGTAAGAGGTCCCTTGCGAGGGGGCTCGTGCCAGCTGCAGTCAATAGGCTATGCCACTTTAGAAATTGTATGTTTATCGAGAGTGATATAAGTCCGACATGTAATGGGTATTGGATACATTCATATCTTAATACATGAATATTGAGAGTATGGAGTCCACAAATATATTTTATTGAAAGAGGCAACCCTGTCAATCCCGAGTACAATCTTGCTATACGATTAAGATACACACTGGCACTGGATGTGTTAGAAATGTTGAAAATGTTGTTAAGTAACAGTTGTATCTGAAATCCTAACCAATGTTTTTAACCCTGTATTTAGTAAATTGTATGATATACTGAAGTCACAGTAGAATTTATTTAATATTGTAAATAGTTTTTAATTAAATATAAATATAGCTAGAAATTTCCTTCTGGAGGAAAAGTGTTACATTAATAATTTGGTTCATACATCATACTATAATAAAAAAGTTATAACTACGAGTATATTATTTCAATGTTCAGTTATCTCTATAGACCTAGTACTAACAAATCCTCATTGTATATATGAGGTCTCTTATTTCGTTCTTTGTATCGGGTGATGTTCTCATGTGAAATGTAATTTAAGGAATAACAAAATCCATTTTATCGGAGAAATTTACGAGTTTCGGCGGTAGTCTGAGACCGAGATGTTTTTGACTCAGATTACCAATATACTGTCTGTGGAATCGTATTTGTTGTCAAGAAATAGAATAACTTGAACATATCACTAAAATAGCATTATCATGTAATAAGTTGTTTGTATTGATTATAGAAGTGAATTATTATTAGTACCTTTTATTTATGAACAACAAAAACATTTAATTTGTCACGGGTTCAAATATAAAGACTAAGTATTGCAGGTGACTTCATCTGCGTAGTCTTGAGAAAAGAATTGTAAATAATAGTGTACAAAATTATTAAAAAAACAAATTTACATTTCTTAAATAATATGATATATAAAATTTATCGGAACTTAATAAAAATTGTATATCATATTAATAAAAAAATTAGGCAAATTTAACGTACTTAACATGTTTATAGACGACCGCCATTTATTGCATATTATTGAATGTATTTGGTTCGTACATTCTTGTGAGTAGTAACTGTACCAGTAGGTTACTTGGATAACTACGTGACCAGACATCGCGTCGACATCGTTATATGTAAATTGTGTCCGGGAATAAACATGTGTATTATTTATCTGAAGAAGGTAACGACATGATTTTATGTTATATATTGTTCTTCTTTGCAACCTGTTTCAAGGTGACTAAAATGTTATCTTTAACCGCACCAACATGTCCCTATATTATATTATATTAAAAAGGAATTTCTGACAGAATAACCTACAGAGAAAAAGATTGTATAAAACCAATGAAGTGTCTCCAGAAGATTATCTTAGAAACTATTCACTTCTCCTGGTTCTCTAGATTTTATTTTATAATGTTTATAAGTATGCTGAACGATCGATCGATTTTAGATATAGTATTATTACTATAATATATAAGTATAATATTTTATAAGTATGTTTGAATATTAAATGTTAAAATATGTATTCTTATAACTATATTTTACTCCGATGAACATCAATTAATTGCGTAGATAACTGTGTAATAATACACTACTGCATAGTAGAGTTATGATTATGTCTAATAATTGTTTTTTAAATAAAAGAAAAAATATTTTAAAATGAAGTTTCAACAAAATTTTACCAAATAATCTTTTGTTTTTGTTATTTTTTATGCCAATTCATAACATGTGCTATTGTCGTATTGATGATTCAGGATTCGCTCGTCTTTATTTGTTTGAACAATCAAATAAATAGCGATTTGTATGCAACGAATATATTACTGCATAAAAACATATTTTAACGCATGGATTATATCATCAGAATTTTGTAAAATGTAGTAGAAATATATATATAAGCACAAAGGTATTTTTGACATAATTTTCTTGCTGTTTTATGTTTAAATGAATTTAACATGACTACACATATTAAAAAATATTTTTTCATTTCATCTTTTCGATGTTATACTACATTGCAAGGTAAGAAACATGAACTATAATTTTCTAAAGAAGTCTAATAGAGGTTGCCTCTGTCCTAATAAAGACTATTGTGGTTCCTATAATACTTACCACCAATTGGTGTTCTGATTCAAGAACATCTTATATCTAATGGTTGTTGGTTGAAAAAGTAAATACTGCTAAAAGTAACTTTAACCCAAACAATCCAAGTGAGTATTGCTTGTATTTTTATGCGCTCCTTCTCGCCCGGCGACACTTCGCAGACGGAGAAACAAATATTTGCAGTAGTAATTTTATTGACACGACAAGGCGTATGTCGCAGGTGAAAAAAATACGTTTTTCTTACGTATCACAAAATGTGAATCTGATGTGGTTTGTCTTACTCTTTATAAATATAACCGGAGAGTGGTCATTTTATAAGTAACTGTGATGACAGTGTCTTTGTCTCTGTGTGTGTCCCCTCCTTTTTAACGGTAATCACAAATTATCTATAATCACTTCATACAAGTATAGTTTCATAAGCAATAACACTTTTTGTGTATTTTTATTTTTTTTCTTACCAATAACGTTATTGGCAATAGCCTAACTTATTTCTGAAAGGTAGAATAGCCAACTAAGGTTTTACTATTTCTATGAAAAGTGGCTTTATGCGTCCGACTATTTAGTTAGATATTTAATACCTAAACGCATGGTTTTAGTACATAGTTTCCTTGTAGAACGAATAAATATTACAAAATATTTCCAATCCTTCCTGCTTCCATTAAGAAATTGTAAAAAAATACCGAACTAATTCGATTAACACCATTAAAACCATTATCGAATATTTTTGGATGTAAAATGTTAAGTAATACATAAATTGTACTTGCGTCTACTTAACATCCGTTTATATGATCCTTCGAAGTCGTATAGTTTTGTTGTTGCAACCAATTGTACCAGGCGTATCTTTATATTTTGATATCGTGAATCATTTGTTATATTCTTATAACTTCAAATGTATCATTTTACATACTAATGTTAGTTTAAAAAACGATTATTTATTTATCTTCACGCCATATCCCATGCGGGGTAGCCAGAGATGACGGAACGCCAAACGCTACGGTCCTTGCATACCTCTTTCGCCTCGGCCACAGACATCAACTTCTTCATACACGCCCACAGGGGGGGCCCTCATGCTTTTTAAAAATCGGAATTTATGAAATAATAATGAAAAATAAATAATGAAATCAAGTAATTTCAGCGCATTTGAAATTGTCTATAACTTGAAAATTATACAATAAATAAAGAAACATAAAAAAAGCACAAAAAATATTTCCGACTTAAAAAAAATACTTAAATTAAAGATTGGTACTTCATTTTATCTTTTTTACAACTCTCCCTGTTGTACTTGGATGTTTTATGGTCTGGAAGCATGATAAAGAACGCCTACTACCGTGCTATAACAAGATACGAGTACATTACTATGAATGCTTGTCACCCTAAGCTACTGCGCTAAGGCTTTGATAAGGGCAGGTATAGATAGTTAATGAGGTATATAGGCTAGAAATACATATACTGCTGTATAAACTGTCGTTTAGAGGATATCATGTTGTATTGGTAATGTAGTATTTCAATAAAATATGACGATTCTATAACAATAACAATAATAATAATAGAACATACATATTTGTTATTCCAATGTTTATTTTTATTACATATATATGAGATCGTGAAACCACAAACCGTGGTCGTATGTCGTATGTCGTATGTCCTATGTGTCGCGTCGTATAACATGATTGTGATTTTTTTATATGTATTCGCTGTCTTGCAACAAATATATTATATAATTTTCCGCGGCATCGTAACGTAAGTTTATTGTTCGTATACTCATACCTCTTATATGTGACCAGTGTCACTTTATTTTGTACCTACTAATATTGTTTATATTGTAATAAAACGAAAACACAGAAGGTTTTTTTGTATAACCTCCAATAAAAGTACCCACTCATGGGTACTACGATAATTACCGCTCGTAAAACATACTAGGCGAATGAGAAAACTGATTTAGTGAACTTCCTCTCGATTGGACGAAAAGTTAAATAAAAGAAAAGAAAAGAAAATCATATGACAAAATTATCCTTATTTCTTAAAAACAATATGGTAGAAAAGGTTTGATTTTAATATTGGCATTGGCAAAAGCTATTTCCGAAAGTATGAAATATCGTCAAATACCCAATTATAATTTTTAATTTACTAGTAACTTTACATTTTTTTTATAGAATAATAACAAATATGTATCAATATTAAGGTTTTATTTTTTTATCGCTCTAAGAAATAAATTTAAATTCTTAAATTCTAAACTCATATAAAGCAACACGTTTACTTTATATACAGTTTCCAGAGGAGAAGGCTTAGTGTCAAACAGTGTACGGCGAACTTAAAACATTTTCTCTATTAAAAAGGATTTTATGCACTTTCAGAGTTTAATTAAATTTATTAAATACGCTAGAATATATAACTTGAATAAGATTGTACAATATTCAATATTATAGTTTTTATTAGTATTTCTTATTTCTCAAAAATACGGAGGAAATATCGTCAAGCTACGACTTTAAAATTAATGAAACGAAACGGTTATTTAAAATTTCACGCCACCATAATTCAGCCGCTTGATTGGGTTTACAATATAAGGTTCTGTACATACTAATCCTGTTGTAAATAAATAAATAATATAATTATAATAACTACATTAATTTATTTTAAGTTTATCAAATCTATAAATATTTTTTGCTGTCCAATATTACAGTTCAATTATTATTCTAGAAGCTGGTGGTTATTACATATTGAAGAATGACTCTAAATTCAATTTAGGAAGCACTAGGTCAACTAGCCTAGCATACTAACATCGCATAATGAAATGACTGTTAGTGAGCTGTGATTGGTGAACACGTTTATTTTGATATTTAAATAGTAAAATGTCCATAACCATCTGACGAGTTCCTTACTTGAAGCAAATAGGTTTTAATAACATTTCAAATACGCTTTTCCATCTTCAATGTGACTATAAAGTAAACTAACTGATTTACAACTTATATATGAACAAACAAGTAGATCCATTGACAAAAATACAAAGAATACATAAAGTATTCAATCAATGAACACTTATTGTGCTCTGACTACAGCTTACAAGGTCGCAAGGTCTTTGTAAGGTTGCAAAGTCGCTATTTCTTCCAGACAACCTTATAAGTAAATAAACAAAATATTGTAAGGTATCTCCTGTATAGTAATAACATTTAATATAACATATCATATATGCATAAATTAATATATATTTTGAACAGTATAGTCATAAATAAAGAAAGGAAATGAACGAATGCGGCGTTGGGAACCGCCAATCATCACGCCATGTTCCGAACGGCGGGAGGTGGAGGACGGAGCTACAAATAGCTACCGAGGCAACGGTGCTTTGACTGCATTGTTGAGACGATGAAACGTCAGCATAGCTGCACGTTTGGCTGTACACAATGCAGTTTTGCTACCGACTTTGTTATACGGCAGCCAAACGTGGATAACACAGTAGAAGAATGTAAGAAAGATGAATGCTGTGGAGATGCGATCTCTTCGCAGAATATGCGGAGTCAGTCTAGCTGATCGAATCCGTAATGAAGAGATCCACAGAATGGCAGGTACTAGCGAAAATGTTATGATGAGAATGAAGAAGAACGTGCTCAGGTGGTTTGGGCACGTCGAACGAATGAGTGATGAAAGAATGGTAAAAAGATTTATATAGGAAAAGTGAGCGGTAAGAGAGACAGGGGGAGGCCTCGAGTGACCTTCGAAAACACAGTATCTAGGATACTGGAGGAAGGTCACTTAAAAAGCATGAGGACCCCCCGGAGGGCATGTATGAAGAGGTTAATGTACAAACATTATAGACCACAGGGTCGACGCGAAAGAGGTATGCAGGGCCTTTGCGTTTGGCGCTCCGTCGTCTCTGGCTACCCCGCAAGGGATATGGCGTGAAGTTAAATATAAATAAATAAATAATATATAAATATATATAAATAATATATATATATATATAATATAATATATAAAGAAAGGATATTAACTTTAAATATAGAGCTAACTTGCCAGATAAAAAAATTGGAGTACAGTCCAAAGTATTATATAAAAATAGAAATAGATATAATTACCTTACATTCATAGTAAGGAATAGTTATATAATATTGTTTCTTTGTTATCATATCTTAATCGCTAAACACGTTATTTTTAATAGGACTCTACTTATGTGTGGGTTGCAACAACAACGACGACCTGTAAAAAGTCAATAATGATACATTAATAATAATAAAATTGAATTGATTTTTTTTATATATATTCTGTATTTGAAAATGCCCTTCTGCTAGAAATGAAATGAGATAAGTAGATATCTAGCGGCTTGAAGAAAATGAAATACTTGCAGCACAAGCGCATTGCGGACTCTAGAGATATACAGCAGAAGTACTCGTATTATAAAAATACAGAGCAGAGCAAAATGTGAAAGAAATATATATCTATAGAAATATATATTTTGTCTGTTGGTCATATTATTGAATATTTTTATTTTATAACAAAAACAACTATATTATTAATATTATTAATCTACAACGCAATGTTTGTTGGCATATTTGTTCCTCGATTACTCCGAATCATAACATAAACGTTCATTCGTATATTTGATATTAACACAACTCGGTAATGGCAAAAATAACAACTTTATTATGTCAGATGACTTAACTTTCATTGACATTATCTAACAAAATAAAATATAGTCTGAGAAAAAGTGAAACAGCAGATATTTGGTAGTGTTAAAATATATTAGCTTATACTGAATGACGTGAAAAATATTTTTAAATGTAGAGGTAACCTGACACACCCTTGTCAGTTAATCCTGAACCAACTGACACAGGTGACACATTCGTGCTTCTAAAGATATTGTGATATCACTATTTATTTTGACCTTAATTAAATTTAGATATAACAATGGTTTGGAGAACGTAAATAACATTTGATGGAAATGTTAATCTATTGCGTTATGATATTTGACGTGGTTATAGTTTATTAACTCAAACAAATATTGGACACTATTTATTACGTACATATAGTGACAATCAAATTATTGGAGGGGTGATAACAATTTTCAACAAAGACATCAAATTCCACGTTATCTGATCGCGGTTTAATATATTGACTTAATTTATATAATTATTATATTCTCAGTAAAGTATATTTGATTCACTTCTAAGATATGAAAGCTTTGAAATTTGTGTTCTGGTTACCTTTAATTAACTTAAATTGTATTTATTTTATATATATACATGTACATTCAGTGTAAATGAAACTATTCGACGTTCATATTGCTTACTATAGGTTATACAATTAATCAACAATGTCTAGAGATAAAGTCAGACTGAATAAGTAAAGAGGTAAAGCAGTTCGTTGGTTCGGACCATTCAAATTACACGTTCTCTGTAACGCAATTCACTGTATTAAATAATTTATGTACATATATTATTCTGTTCTTCGTGAAGTGTTCTTAATTGATTTTCTTTATTACTTTCGAAGATGGAAAGGATTGTAATTTGTTTTATGGTTTTACTTATCTAACTTTTGATTGTATTTATTATATATATATATATATTATATATATATATATATATATATATATATATATATATATATATATATATATATATATATATATATATATATATATATATATATATATATATACGTGTCTCTTTATCTCGTGTTAATATTGCTAAATATAAATTAGAAAAATAGTCAACAATTTATAGGTATTTCTTTGAAATATGAAAGAATAAAATATTATTAATCAAGTTTTAATGCAAATATTATTATGAGAAACATCATCCAGTCTACTCACAAATATATGAAATAGATAGGAAGGTTGTTGATTTTTGTTATTGTATATTCGTACTGAGTTGTTAAAGTGATCAATATTTTATCATGCTATGAAATAAAATTGTATTGTCGATTATCCATATTTCATCGTGTCGAGTCGTGTCGTGTCGTGTCGTGTCATATCGCATAATACCTAATATTCTATGTTAAGGTGGTTAAGGGTAGATAAGACGTTGTTGTTGTCAAATGACTCCAGCTAGGCACCACTTAGAAATAACATTTAACGTTATATTAAAAAAATGATTTAGCACTTAAATAGTATATTGTATATAAAATATACATTATTAATATTTGAATTATTGTATTTTAATCTCCATAATATTTACAATTACAGTAAAATAAGTATCTTATATGAAGTAATTAATACATAAGAAAAATCTACGACTTTGTTTTTATAGAAAATAGATTGTAAAAGTAACAGAATATAAATTAAATGAAACTGGAAGTACAGGATTATTAATAATAGAATAAATTAATTAATGCTTGTTCGGAATTAACCAAATGTTAAAGGTCAATAACACATATATAATGAAACAAATAAGGAAGAGGAACTTAAACAGAAAGTAACAAAGGAAATGTTTAAAGGTTACCTTAAAGTTACAGTTAACAATGCCGAGCGTATAAATCAGAATTACTCAAGATTTATGTTCTAATGATATAAAATAAGATTTATGAAATTAATATATAATAAAATAATTCTTACTTTACAGCGAATACTCTATTATATTTCTATTCGAAATACAATTTGCTACTTTATCTGATTTGATTTCAAAGCACTTACTTTTCATACTATGAAATATAAATTTTACTTTTAAATGTCTCTTTCTCGGCACACGGAAATCACTAAACGGATCATTCTTTATTGAAGTTTGTAGACTATTGTAACAAGTTTAAAGCTATAAGTCATCTTTGAAATTAACTTAAATTTCATTGCAAGGCTAATTACTACTTGACCTCATTGTCATTTACTTGTCAATTTAATCCAGGAACAAAAAAACAATTTAATTTTTTTTTCAAAATATTTATAATACCGTAAACATTCTGCGTTAACTATTAACGTACAGTTTTATTAAATTGGCTTCGAAGGTTGAGTTTTCTTAAATAAATAAACCGTAGCGTTTGGCGCTCCGTCGTCTCTGGCTACCCCGCAAGGGATATGGCGTGAAGATAAATAAATAAATAATCAATAAATAAATAAATATCAGGAATTTTCTTTAATATTATACTTAATCTAGGGCGGATTATCGAAGAGGTCGCAGTTACAAGTAGGCCTCGTGTTGATGAATTATTTATCATATTATTATCAAAAATATATTAATGAAAGCCAAAATTTTCTATGTATTTAATATTCACCATGAGGAATATTACTGACAATTCAGTATTCTATAATGAAAGATAGTATACTCGTATATCGTATACTAATCTAAGTGTCGTATCTAGTCTAAGCCATGTATTTAGGTTGAGTCGCGTCGGCTCATCTTAATTACAGACGAAGGTTACGACCGCCTCGACTATAAAGAAAGATGTTACTGAATTAATGCTGCGAGGATCAACTTGGCGCGACAACGGTAAATAAAAATAAAACGAAAGGTCGCATTCATAAAGTTACAAACAGTTCATTTATTATTATCAAAGATATGAAGGTCACAAACATTACGAACATGAAGCTATATTAAAATGTTACAAACACGTGCCGACTGCCGCCGAGTTATATTGTGAAGTCTTCAACGTATTTAATTTGTTAAATACATTGTTTGTCATTTAAAATACATAAATAAATATATTTTATATGCTCTTATAAAATAAATAGAACTATTTTTAAATCTAAAATATAATACTTTCTTTTCTTGACAGACTTTAAATAATGGACTCACGAAAGCTATTTGGAAATATTTTAAAAACAACTTGTGTTTATTTAACCCGTATTACTACAGAATATTATATTCATAAATACAGATGTATTATGATGTCATTTCAGTTACTTGATAACATTTTATGTATTATGTCATTGAGATATATTTACTATTTCAAATTAATTATGAACTTGAATTAATATTATATTGCATAGATAAAATATTATATATTTTAGAGCAATATAATTTTTATACGAGTAGAACCATGTCAAATTTAATCAAACTTTCACAAGTAATAAATATAAATGAATTATTATAAAGTCTGTAACAGTAAACAATACATGTACTAATAAAGTCCGTAGAAGATTTTGATCTACAAATAATATTTCAAATTTTACTTTATTTACAGTTCACTGCGAGAAGACTTAGTGAGGTTTACAATGACTTTATAATAACAATAATATTTTCTGTGTATATAAAGAAAATATGGACCAGTAGCGAACTAACTTTAACATTACTATGCTGTAGCTATAGCTTCAAGCGCGGTGCAATGTAAATGTTTTCCAGTCGTAGCGAAACGAGCTGTATTTGTAAAATTCACGCCGTCACAGTTTATTCGCTTCATTGAGTTTGCTACAGCAGTTACTGTCTAACTTGAAACTACAACGATCTATAAATACTAATCGGGATAAATCCCTCTTTAGAATATTACAAAAAATATGTTAATATATGTCAAAGAAATACAAAATTTTCAATAAGAAATCAGCAGAGATCTATTCTAGTATCATTACTTATAATTTATCAATAATAAGAATTCATTTACGGTCTCATTTAAATGTGTTATCATAAAAGATTCATGTAATCTTAAACAGTGAACAGTAACAGTGAAACAGTGTTTTTTAAACAGTGAATAAAGACTAGTTCTCATTAGCTAAATATTGATCCAACGGGTGAATTGGTGATACTTTTTACTACCAGTAGATGAATTGTTTATTATACTCACATATTGCTTTTAGTGTAAATATTGTTTTATGTAATATTTTTTCAGTTTTGAAAAGGATACTTCTTCTGGAATCTGCAACACAATCGCTCGATCGTGTTACAGATATAACTGAAATGGGGAAATTGGAGTTGCGACCCAGATATAAGATGCGGAAAGCTTTATCTATAGATTCTATACTATGGGCATCAACACATGCTTACACTATTCAAGGTTGATTCAACTAAATATTCTAATCTTAAAGTAAATAAAATATTCGACTCGTAAATTTGCTTAACATAGATTACAAAATTATTGAATCATTGGTACAGATGAAGTTTTGACGGAACTAGAAAGTGGTTAATTGGTGTGTTAAGGTGGCTCCAGTGATAACTTATCTCTAACTTTATATTTTATTTATTGTATTGTATTTGTGTTTTCTGTTCATATTCTGTATTTCTTATTTATGATATCTTAAATTGACTTTACAATTAATGTCTCCTTTATTTGTACCTGTTTAAATGATATTCATCTTAAGAAAAATACCAAATGACTGTCAAGTCAGCTTATGGTAAGAAATTCATTCAAATGGTATTTCATTTCAAATTATTTTTTTTTACCTTCACGCCATATCCCTTGCGGGGTAGCCAGAGACGACGGAGCGCCAAACGCTATTCTAAATTAATTCCTCCTTATTGGACGGAATTACGTCAACGCTCTACTTCAACCAAAACGTGGACAGTTCTTTTCACTTAAGTCCTAATGGAGATCAATGTTTGTTTGTTTCTAAACCTCCGCAGTTATTGTCTAAATAAAATAGATGATAGTATTACATATAATTCGAAACTGTCGTTGAATGTACATAAAAACTCTTACTTGACGTTAGTATTAGATTTTTACTCAATTTTGGGAGACAGGAAGTAAATTGTTGATTTGAAAAGATTTATTCAGAGGCGTAATCAATGCAAAAAGTAGCAATTTAGTTAGTTAACCTTTAGTTAACCGTGATTAAAAAAGATTATATACGTTATCTATAAAAGATTATATACTATTTGTTTTTATTGTTTTAAAAATCGAGTACCGCTTGTTAATCTTAAAAGCTTGACAGTTTAAAACCGCCATGTTTGTTTTTCGCGAGGCCGTAATATCAGTCCATTTGCCGTTTCAATAATTCTCCTATCAACATTACCTTCCGAAACATGATATCTTCTGTGTGTCTTATTTCAAGGATTTCTAGGCTTACGCCCAAAAAGGGTTTTCCTAGTTTAGATGATCTAGAAGAGTCGGTTTTCTGAAATATATACATTGACTTAATATCTTTCATTATTAATTAATTAACTCAATATCTTTCCACTTAGTAAATCAATATAAATGTTTAGCAATTATGTATTAATTCTATTAGAAAAAATAAAATAATGTCATGGAAACTGTATGATAACTAGCCAACTAGTAGGAAGGACTTGTGGAGAACTATTCGTAATTATATAAATTGTAAATATAACATAAATCTTATATTTTGTAATTTTTAACTACTTTCATTTTTCACCTTCAGTGTATTCCAAAGATAAAAAAAAACTACTCACTAAAATGTCCGCACCTAAACCCTACTTAAAGCTTAATATATTTTATAAAATAATGTACACTTGAAATATAAGCGATGTTTTGACATAACAATTATTATTTCCAGAATATAACTTGTATTTATAATAGAGAAAAGTAATATGGAGACATTTAATCACAATATGAAAACCGTGTAACGATACGTCATTGAGAAAAATATATCACAATATATGTAATAGTAATAAATATCACAGTTTTGTATAATGTATAGTCTCACCATACAGTATACTGTTAAGTTCGAACTTTTAAAAGACAACAAACAATAACTAATATTTTCCTTATTGTGGTAACATATAAATCACACTTTGGATTAGGTTTGTTCAGACATCCTGACGAAATAATACTTTAATTGATTATAAGTACTTAAGCTGCCGCTACTAATATTAAATAAGAAGTTCTATAACTTTTATAACATGTTAATTGGTTAATTTGATTAGCATTATAATATTTAGAAAAGCTATCTATTATTTTGATATTTCGATTCACTTAATAAGTATGACAATTTTGGTTTTATTATATATTTTTTTCGAATCTAAAACTTTGTAACGGAAATTAGATATTAGACATTATAAATAAATATATTGGTTCAGGCAACCCTATTGACTTGATTTGATAGGGGAAAATATTTAACCAATTATACGCTAAAAACAAAATACTGTAAAATATCTAAAACCTTATTTTAAGCCAAATGTACAAATCATCTGCATCTTTACTTCAGTGTTTTATAAATTCCGTACTGCATAATTTACAGACCTTGAGATATTTCAAATGCTTCCTTTGCTACGGAAACGATTTTGCAGGAAGTTGTGATAAAATCCGCTACATTAAATTAATAATTGCATTATTTAGTATTTTCTTTGACTTTCTCGACTAGTATAGATTGCAAAAAAACTATGTCAACATAAATATATGTGGTATAATTTTTAAGGATTTATATATTAAAAGCTTCATTTTTATTTTGAAGCAATCGTCTACACAGGCAGAAAATATGTTGGTATCTGTCGTAGTCAATGAGTTAATTAATCATCTACCTCCAACAGATTCTTAGTTCCTATACGTATATTTAAGAAGGAATTTAAATGTAAATCCTTAAAAAATTATACGAGAGATACTAACAATGTTATTTCAATTCAATCACTCTCTGTTTCAATTTGTTTCATTCTTAATAATTGTCTTAATTATTCATTGACTATTTTATTTTAATATATTAATTAAAATATCGGCAGCGTACTTTGTAAAGTTATTTTTCATTTCAATATAACTACACACGTGACACATGAAACATTAGAGGCACATTTATTTAATTATGATGTACTCTGTGTAATTAATTTGTAAGTCACACGTCATGGTACATTATGACGTCACAGTATATAATATCATTAATTATCTCTACATACAATATAATATTGTAAAGCTTGACAAACTGTGTGTGTGATTATTAATGCGATATTTATTATTGGCTGTAAGTTAGATTTTTTACATTTATAGGAAAACTAATTTGTATGTGTCTGTACAAATATGTGTATGAGTTTATACTATATTAGATTTCACTATTAATATAAGTATTAAATAATTTATTAGAGAACAAAGTAAAGGAAAAACTATCTAACAGCAAGAGAAGTTCCATAGTTAGATAATGAACGGTATGATGGAGCGGAATGACGGAACTTTCTAAAGAAAAGAAGCTCTTATGAGATGATACTTTTAAAAAGGTTTTAATCCTGTAGTGTCTAAAGAAATTTAATACAAAAATGTATCATGGTTATATAAAAATTAATATTTATTTAGTAAAGTAATATCGACCTTAAAAGCTATTGGTAATGGTGGTAAACTCAGTAATGGAATATGTACGACATAAATTTTCCTCTCAATTTACATGTTAGTAGCGCATCACGTGTATCGTTTTCAAGATAATAAACCACATCAACTAGGAACTTGTTTAAAAAATGCAATTATTACAATAATTTATTTAAGTATAATCTAAAATCGTTTTCGTAACATGAATAAAAATCATATAACTTTTTACAATATCTAAAATATTTAAACACAGTTTTTTTCAAAATAAAGTAAGTAAAGTGATTTTAGACTTATAAGTATGTTTTATTCAGCAACGTCAATAGTAATAATTATTTAAATACATTGCTCTGGAAACGATAATAATATGTGTAATATATATCTTTGTTTTAGAACCACCGTGTATTCACGTTGTGCTGCTTCCGTTCAACTTCAAGACGCTTTGACACTATTTGAACTATATTTCTGAACTTCAAAATGTTAGATATATCAAATGCCTTTTTAAAAATATATTTTATTCTGTTTATCCCAAACTGTTTCGGTTGAACGAATTTGAAACCTTTTTGATAGCCTATTTTCCGCATAATGTTATAGGCTATAAAACATTAAACTGCCACCATAAAAAGGAAACTAAGGAAAAACTTTATAAAAAAAATATATTAAATATTAGATGTTAATAACCGAAGCATGTAGCGCGTGTTAATAATCGAGGCAGAAGCCGAGTTAATTGGAAGAGAGCGAACAAGACGGAACAATGAACATATCCAATTAATTTCTCTCTACAATTTGTATTTACGGATTTTAGCAGTAATACATAATGTATTCTTGAATAAAAATCAATATAAATATAGTTCCTATGATATGCGCTATCCCTTAACATTGGTTACACAGTTTATTTAGAATTTATTATTGCATTCTGTTCTTTAATTATGTTCAAAACTATTTAGTCAAATAAATCTTCCAAGGCTTGGATTTATAACAGTTTTAACGCTTTATAAATATAATAATCATGGTTGTTATTCATATCAAATTATACATTAATAAATGATGGTAAACTTAAAGTTCAACATAATCCTCAAAGTGCTATTGCTAGGTTATGAAATCAATATTTTGAATCTAACCATACTTAGATTAGATATAACATTGAGACACAAGTTTGATAAAATATTGAGAGGAATCTTCATTATTTTTTTACTCTCTCTTAGTACTTAGTTGGCGTAATTATGGACATTTAAATAAAGTATGAGTAAGAACTCATGAATAATAAAAACATAGGGATTATTAGATTCGAAACAATAATAATAATGTGATAGAATACGTTTTATTGGTTTGTGTAATCTTATTATTTTAATATAATATAAATATATAATTTAGTATTATTATAAAAGTGTTATAATATTCTTTGTACTGTATCTAGGTGCCTGTGGAATACAAGTTCAGAATATTTACAATATTTCCTGAACCACAATTACGCACTTTATCAAACTAACTATATCAAACTTTTATCTCAGTGTTTATAAAAAAAATTATAATTGAGAGGAGATTTAAAGGCTCACACAATGTGCAGCAATTGAGGGAAAATAAATCTTTTTCTCCAGAATAAATAAGAAAGTGGAGAGATTGTGGCAATACTTTCATGATACAATTTATTTATTTTTATTAGATTTTTTATAACCATTTTGTGAGTATAACTATGTAGGTCGCTGTGCTTAACTTTAGGCCATAGCTTTTTATGATCCAGCAACATTAAACAGATATATAACACGACATCTTCCGTTACTTCTCCTTTATACACTATATTGTGTAAGTAAAAGTAATTTTCCGAGGTATCTCTAGAAACAACTAAACTTGTAGAATGGATATTGACCATAGAAATTTGATACCGTGAATTGTGACTGTTATTTAGAGTTTTGCTTTTATTTTAATTATTATATATTTTATAAGCGTTTATAAAATAATCAGTAGACGCTAATAAAGACGCTTCTTTATTTCATTTGTATACGAAAGTTAACGAAAGTTTCTTTTCTGCCGCTGAAACTAAGTGCTGCTATTTTTTGAATAGGTAGTATCTTTGTCCCGTCATTAAACTAATGTTCAAAGAACGACACATAAATTAAAAAGTTCCGAGCCTCGATGATCTATTAAAACTTTTTCACTTCGTTTTCCTTACATACTTCTAACGATCGACCAAATATTATTTAATAAACAATATAGTTTGAAAAACATGTTTCCTATTTCAAAACAGATATTGGTTTTAAAATAATTTCTACTGATTGTTTTTTATCCTGACCCCTGGGGTTTGATATTCATTGTTAAATAAGTAAAATAGCAAATATAGTAATTATCACATAGTTAGTCACATTATCCTATATGTAGCCTCATAATGATTCCTCTGACCTCAAACTTTATACTCGGTAAGTATAGAATTAACACTTATGACTTATATTTTAAACGTAAGTACACGTATTGTATGATTTCTGAAGCGTAAGTTAAACTTTTAAAAGTTTTCATTGAAACTTCCACAAGGTTTTTTAAACTTATTTTTTGCTATCAAAGTTTTAGACGTGTAGTCGAACGATCATGCAAATATATTGCAGTTAGAAAGCTAGTCTATTACAAAAAATAATAAACAATATTGCATAATATTAAATTTATTAACAATATTAGTTTTATTAAAATTAGTATTACATCTCAATATTGGTATTAAAAGTACCTTTGTAATATATTGTTGTATGTACGAGTAAGTAAAATACTTATATGCAGAATGCTATAAAAGCAATATATTTTCAATCAGCTCAGTATCGGAACTAGTTTAGTTTGAATTGCTTACACTGCCTTCATAGGGACAACAAGAAACATAATATAATATATACCTCAATATTCCTTGTTACTCGCATAAAATATTTTATTACTAGACGAAAACCCCGCTTCGCTCGGGTGAAGTCTTTGTAGTTATCGGTTTTTAAAGATTATTATTATTTATATTTATAACTGTGACTTTACTGATGCGTGTGAACCTGACTTAATAAACTTATGATGCCATCCGGTGTCAGTTACGTTTGGTTCGTTCGTTATTTCAATCATACATGACCTAAGGTGTACTACATCTTGGAAAGGGTATTTAATTTGCCGAGTTCACGTATTTCGAACAATCAAACCTAAAAGAAGGTGTATATACGAGTAGATTTAATTATTTAAAAATAGTTAATTACCCTAAGTGCCTAAAATGAAGTGAAAAAAATACGTAATAGGTTAATGAATATTACGATAAAATAAAGGATTTTCCTGAAAGAAAACTTTTAAAAAGTTTTAATACGTTCGTACTGGAATAGATTATATCGTACAGGAATATGGTTTTAACATTTTATCCAAGACAACGAGTTAATGGAAAATTTTATGAAAATATATATTAGTTAAGTAGATGTTAATAATTAAACAAGTTGTTGATACGTACTATACAGAGTAACGCCAGTTGTTTTATGGTCTACTGTTACAACTATTACTAATGTGATAAAAGATACAAGAACAACAAAAATGCATATACAATGTTTGATTATAGTTATATTGTAAAACTATATACAGTAAAAAATGTTGAGTGCGAATGAACACGTTTGCGTACAACCTTCATTTTCCTATATGTCTTCTTTTTCTATTAAAAGTTATATTATAGTGTAATGTTGTATGTGAGTTGTATTTTAAAGTCATGAATAAAATATTTACATCAAAATGGTATAAAAGCAATTCCGTGTTTGAAATATCTCCAGTCAGGTCAGTAACAGAAGTAGCTTTGGAAGAATTGCTTTTACCACAGCGTCATATAAAATATGATATTCAAGGAAAGAGGTTATTGAAATTATTGAAATATGTCTATCAACATTTAATATGAATAATTTCATTTCACGAACGTAGTGTCACGTCATAGTGATTAAACTAAAAAGTATAAAAATATAATAAAGTCAGGTGATCGACCATAGTTTTCACGATTTAGTCTTCGACACGACAAAAGAAGAGATATTTATTTTTTATGTGTTTTTATTAGTTAAAATAACATTTTTATTTTCGTTTGAGAAATAAACTTAAATATCCCGTGATATAAAAATAAAAATCATTTTTATTTAGTTACACGGTCCAAAAACCGCTAAAAGCACTGAATAAAATATGAAACATATATTTACTCTTTTCTTAGCAATTTACAATAAAGTTAGTCTTAAATAGGTAAATTTCGAGGGAAATTACCAACGAATCCTAACTAAATAAAACTCAAAACAGAATGTTATTCATGAGATGATATATATTAAAAACTTTGAGAGATTATAATTAATAAATATACTAAGAATAATATTTGAAACCACACTTAAACATTAAATATAAAAATATATATATAAAGGAATAAGCTGACCTCTTTTTAAGGCTAAAATAATTACATAAATGAAAATAATTCATTCACATACTATGAACATAATATGAACATGGTTATCTGACTTCTTTTTTATCTTTGAAATAAGAATTCAATCATCCGATTTCAGGTAAAAGATATAAAAATATATCTAAATACTTTAAAATTATAGTACTCTTAAAATGACGGTGAACAATTCAGTGCACAGTTCAGTGGTCTAAATCTAAAGTGTTAAATATGTAAGAAGTATAAAACTAAACCATATATTATGTATATTACCAATACACAATTTATCTTGTTAGTTTTATCTTTGAAAAATAATTTCCCCTTAAATAAATGTTTAAAATCCAAGTAATATTAGTATAAGAGCCTGTGTTGCAACAGCGCCGGATTGCGATCCCAGTCTGTGCCAAGTAATGTGTTATGAGACGGAGAACCTCTCTAACTCAGCTACTGAAGCGGAACAAACGATAAAAGTACATTATTATAAAAATACCATTCATCTTCTTTTTGCTAGGGGTTGATTCTTGAAATAAAATTCTTTATTGTATTATAGATTTGAATCCAAAATACAAACCTAATAATAATACTTATATATACGAGTATATACAAGTATTATATAATAATAATATTAGTAGTAGTTAGAACGAGTTCCTAATAAATTATACCAAAACTGTACCTTTCTAAGTTTTTATTAATAATTTTGCTTCAAAAAGTATTTTAGGATAAAAAATAAAGATAATTTTATATTCATTCCTCATTCAATACTTATTATGCAAATATTTGATTGGAAAATTATGTAAATTTTAATATATATAATGTTAGTTGATAAACCCAAATTATTTTTGTAAATCGTTTTTCCTGTTCTTTATCTTGTAATAAAAATGTATACTTTGGACACACGTGTCTATGAATACTTCTTTGAGATAAGTTTATGATATGTTTAAGATTGTTAACATTAAATCTCTTATCAAACTATCCGATTCAGATTTTATCGCTTTGTGTTTGAAATTATTGTTCGTATTAATGTTCTGCTGAGATCGGACGATTGTTTTACTATTATTGCTTCTAAAATATTATTACTATAAAAGATAAAGATGATAGAAGGATACGAGTCGATTACGTTTTATAACTTATGTTATAACTTTATATCTTTATTGCATATTATAAACACAATTGTAATGCTTCTAAATAATAGTGTGTATAATCCTATTTTAAATAGTAATTTTAACTGGCAGGACATGCTTAATGCTTATCTGTGACAAATCTGTCTCACCTTCACAGTTTATTATCTACAATTAGACAAAGTATAACGACTTAATTCACTGGAAAGATATTAAATACATACATACTAACTACATTGTCCTCAGAAATGACTTACATTATAATCATATTAAAGTACATTTAATGATATAGTTAGAAGAGTATTATTATAATTATTATTTTAACATTTATATGAAAAGAAAAGAAGAAAAAATACTATAATATTTAGCCCTTTCGATTCTCCCTTCAGTATTTTATGATTTGTCAATATCAAACATGAAATGGGAGCAGCGAATATAAAGGATCTTGCTAATAAATGAAAAGGATTCGCGAGGTCATGAATTGTAAAATAAAGGCATTTTGTAACAAGGTTATTATTCTTAAGGAAGTACAGAAATAATAGTTTCATAATATTTTCTTATTTTTGTTCATTTAATCAATGTTCAATGTCTGATTTTAATTTCATTTATTTCATTTAACCGTTACATGAACTTGAACATGGCACAACTGAACTAAACCAGGTTTTTATTAAGACCTTAGTCTTAGTAGGACGTAGCGCTTTGTTTTGCTTCATTTAATATTTTATTTGAGACAGACATTAACGTTAACATTAACTGTAGGGGTACATACATTTTTAGTGATAGTTGTTAAGATCAGATACAATTTATCATCTAGTGCTATTATTATTTTAAAAATTGTTTTATTTTTGTTCACATCTCGCATCAAATTCTTAAAATATCTTGGCAAGGATTCAGCTTTTGTTTGTAGTATAGGAAGCGGAATTTGAAATTCATAGTCTGTAAATATCTGAAACGTTTAGTTGGAACTATTAAACACTAAAACTTATACAAATTTCTCGTCTATAAAATAAAGAGGAAATGGAGTGGAATAATTTTGACAGTTTTTTAGTTCTTCTGGTGATAAGTATAATCATAATACATTAATGATAACTGATAATAATTTGTCTCATCCATTGTAGATCTTAGAGTTTGAAAAAGTCATATTAACTGTTCTCGATTTCAAAGAACTCTAGGTTATTTTAATCACTTTCGTAGTATGATTGATTGTTACCAAAATATTCCTCCAAAGACTTCACCACATAACGACCATACCATTCAATTACATTATTACAAGAAATTTATAATATAAAATTTCATAGTTTTTGTCCTATTTAAAGAAAGAAAATATGTTTATTATTTTTATTTAAACAGAGGTCGTAATGAAATACGTTTTCCGCTCAGTCAGTCATTTTAGTCTCAAGGTCTGCCCTGAGACTAAAATGACATGTGGTTACAGAGTTAAGCTAACCATTGAATGATCATTCCACGTACCTTTGATGATAGATAGAGTTGACTCTATCAATTAATTTATTTAATTTACATTTTTTATATTCATGCCACTATTTAGCAAAGTCCTTAATTATTTCATCTGCAATGGACGTCCTTGTAGTTTCAATAAGTCACTTCTGTTTTCAGTACTCATGCAACTCCGAACAAGTGGCAACCCTATATGTAGTTGACTATAAGAACAGAAACGTTAGTTATGTGAATGTGTATGAAAATTGAAATTAGAAACAGTTATATCAAAGCTTTCGATTAAAATATTATTTACGATAGTATATTAAAATAAGCCCTTCCTTAAAATATGTATGTCCTGTATAAATATATCTATCAATAAAATGTTTTAATTAATGTTGTTAAAACATCATTGATACTCTCCGCAGTGTGAACAAACCTTAATAAGGTTCCTCAACATATTGACAGATGACCAACACAACTACGTGACAGGAAAACGTAAGTATTTCTTTGTTAGATCTTCCTCAAAAGGTAAAAAAATATTGCTTTTAAGGTTTATGTAGGAATAAACCAAAGTCAATCTTATAATAACATAATAAGATATCCAGAGCGATCAACAACTAATTTTGAAATACAATTAGTGAACTTACAACATTAGTATAACCATATTTAAGTTACAAATAATGACCCAAATTCCTTGAATATTAATACAATCTAATTAAATAATTTCCATTATCCTTTAAAGCCAGATTACTTTGATGATATCAGTTTATAGAAAACTTTTGATGATAATATCTCAAACTAACATTAATTGGTATAATCATATTTTTATTTGTTGAGATGTAGTTTAAATGGAGACACATACTCGTAGTATATTTCGCAGCCCTAGTAACCATAACAATCACTGCGTCAACGGACCACCACATTGTGTAACTGCGATTCTCTGGAGCTTTTATTCTATTGAATATTCAACTGTTATTCGTTAATATAATATTACATTTATAAAATATATGACGACATAACGGCACAATAGGTCAAGTTATTAACACTTTCGCTGCCACCAGATTTTCAGAAATTGAGCCCTGTGTGCTGTTTCAATTTTTCATATAAACGTTTGCATAAAAGCATTTAAATAAACGGAAAAATAGTAAAAAAAATGTTGAGCCAATTAAATACTATAAAAAATTAACTTTTAATTGCTCCGTACATGCTACGGCCCTGGGGTGAAACACGGGGTGAAACTTGCGTCTCCGTACACGCTACGGAGCTGGCAGTGAAAGTGTTAAAAAACTTTTAAAAATATCTTTCGTAATACGATCAATCTACTCCAGTGCACTTTGTGATACGGAGACTATGAGATTGTCAGATATTTTATGTAGAGTGAAAATACGTTCTGTGAATATTTTTGTTATCTAAAAATAATACATTTTTATATCAAAGCATAAAGTTTAGAAACGTTTAGATAAAAGCAGAAATTTTAAAAAGATAAACTATTTTTAAATAATTAAAATAATAAAATTGATTCAAGCACTTTTAAATAACAAAATAGCAACAATTTATTTATTTTATTTAATTTGGTCATTTATTAAATAAACTTACGACCAATCTCTAATCTTATATAAAAATGATTAAATAATATAATGAATATTAATTACGAGTCTAATATTTTTCGTTGAAATATTTAATTTTTAATTAATTATTTATTACACTTTATTGCACACAATATACATATAAAAGATGAACAGTAAATTTATTGCTACAAAATTATATTAATATTATATTATATTTATAAACTGAACCTTCCTCTGATTTAATGAAAAGTTTTGAAATCCACTCATCTTAAATTTGATTTAAATAAAATGAATCTGAAGTCCGCGTTCCGTCAGACATTATAAAATAAAAATTAATATTAGGTTTTTATTAAAATACATTTATGTTAACTTTGTAATATTAATAAAATTACAAATAGTTAATATATTATTATCTATTATACGAATAATGTGACGTGAAGATAAATTAATTAAGGGAATGTAGAAATGTACTTGTTCTCAAATGATCTTATATAAGGAGAAATATGGGTAGTAAGGTATAAGGTATAAGGTTATTATTTATAGTTAAATGTATTATAGTTTTTAAGTATTTACAAATTTACTCATTACAATTATTAAGTTACCATTGTAAAAGTAAATTACGTTTGGAATGCGCTGTCTTGACAGACGATAACTTGTGGACTTTTAATGTTATTTACAGATATTTCCTCACAGACCAAATCACCGACGGTATATCCTGATATACCAACATAATATTTATCAAATACTCACTCTATGAATATTAATCTTATAGTATAAGCGTGTGTAAATATATCAATTCCTGAAGATAAATGGAAAGGTCAATGCAACCATTTGTCTTGAATTTCTGAGCTCTAACTCACCTCAATTAAGGTCCTGTTATAGTTCATACTGTGTTAGTTTATGAAGACTTCATGGTTATAACATATATTGTATATAGAATTGAAAGGTGTAAAAATATTTATTGTTAAGCTGTTTATTAGTTCAGTGATGTGTACAGTCACAATTTCGTTTTTAAAATATAGATGTTTTCAAATAACAAAATGTAGCTGTCCTTTTCTATCTTACAGTAAACGGCATATTTTATCTCATGAGATATTGTTAATGATCAACCAACTCTATCCGCTCCTCTAATGAAATGTTGTATCAGTAATATACTATAAGTAAAGTCACCTTTATTAAATTATCAGTCGTACTTAATTATCATATAAAATTTCATAAATATTCATAACATAACAGGATGCGCATACAAATATAAAATAAAATAAAGTAATCCCTAGATTTCTGTATTTCATAACACATTGTAAGATAAATTATAATTAATCTATCACATATTATAAGATATAGCCATTAGATTTAATTTAGCGATATATTTACTCTCTATTCGTTGTTGTTAAAGGAAGTATCTATATAATAGTCCACGGGTTTCTAACTCTAATCTCTTAGTAACAAGTAAATTTAAAGTTTGAATTCCTTAAAACTCATGGGAATTCACGGGTACAATACCCACTGATAATCTATATCTTCTATTGTTTTCTCACCTCATTGTTTTAATTCTATGCTGTAAAAAGCAATTGTGTTTTTAAATACAGATAATATTGTACTGTTTCATTTATTTAAAATTGTTTAAAATATTATGCTTATAATATTATAATATTGTTAATTAAAAACAAGATAATAAAATAACAAGAACGAATTACTACATAAGCCAAAATAAAGAAATCCCGAGGCATCGCTGTGTGCATTCGTTTTAATTTCACAATCTCAGATTCAAGAAGTAGTTGTCCCAATCCGCAAAGGTAATTTACGAATCCAGTCTTTAATGAAACACGTACTTACAGTTAT
The DNA here is from genome assembly GCA_918358865.1 of Melinaea marsaeus rileyi. NCBI lineage: Eukaryota > Metazoa > Arthropoda > Insecta > Lepidoptera > Nymphalidae > Melinaea > Melinaea marsaeus. Next base: position 3,013,676 of record OU911095.1, on the reverse strand, counting down.
TTGTAGATCGTATTATATTATCACACTTAAATACAAGTTCTCGAAGGCTCCTTATTGAAAGAATTGCCAATCTGTTACAAGTCCCGGGTCACCCTTCTATTACAGAAATAGCTTTCTCTTTAATAATCTCTGTAACCTATTTTGGAAAAAAATAATAAATAAATTAATGATGGAACATCGAAATATCACACACTTCTTTTTTCTACTTAGGTAAAAATAATTGAATAAAAGATTATAGTAAATAAGACAATAACAAAGGCTTTATGACAACTTTTATAATGTAATTACTATAAAGTCGGAGAAGCGACATTAGATACTGATACACGTCATAAAAGATATGAAGACCATTAAGTGTGTTGAGTTATCAAAGTGTAACAATAACTCTGTCACTCTCATGTATTATCGAAATATCCTTCTTGTTGTTCCAGACTGTTTATAAGTAGCTATACAAATTAGCAGACACGATTCCACATAATATACTTACACATATATTATATAACATTATTACACAAACTGCACACATTTATTAATAATGTATAAATTAAAATATCAACTTCTTCGTCCTAATTTCTGAATACTCGTTCATTTAAAGTAAATGATGGGTTAGTTTTCATTTAACACTCAAAGTATGAAATACGTTGTTTGTTTTTTGCTCAGCATTTTCATTTAAAGTCTCGAGTCTCAGTTAATTTAAAACAAAAGTTTCAAACAGCTATTTTTACTTCGTGTTAGTAAAATATTTGTAACCTTTGTGACAATTTATCATTCATTAGATATTAGACCTTCGAATGTTATTTGTATAATAATCTAAATATTTAAGTAAAGTAAGGTGAGGGTAAGTAACTTTGCAAGTACGCTTACATTGTTCACAAGTTCAAGGAATAACTTACTTAACGTAGACAACGTGTTTTTATAACGTACCTAACCTTTAATAATGTAAGATACAGCTTTTATTTTTAATCCTATTAAATATTTTATATGCAAAAGTCTTTTCAAGAAGGAAGAGGATGCTTTCTTTTGGACAATACTTTCTCGTGTATCGTCCACTAGCCAAAAGTAATTTCCTATATCATAATACTGTTTATAGTTTTTAAATATTATGTGTACATTTACATTACCTAAAGTAACTTGCTATAAAAATGTTATTTACTAATTTATCAAAGCTTACACAATCTTTAATATGAAGTGATTACAATCGTCATATCATACAAGGCTCTGCGGTCTCCTTTGCATAAACATTTATGAAAGAAATTAGTATTTTTACATGATATGTAACTATATCAGATGCCATTAACATGTTATGATATTCAACAGTACATAATATAACTTAAAGTAATGTTATGATTCTCTCAGTGAATATATAAAATTAAGTTATTCTATTATTACAAATTTTCAACACATACATATAAATATAGATCTAAGAACTGATACTTACTAAATATCATTTTCTTTAATGGATATTTTAAAATGTCTGTAATATTAAATTATCTCAAAAAACCTATCAGAAAAAAAAAGATTAAAAGATAAAAACAAAAGAGCCAAAAGAATTTAAATATTTTTAATCTCAGATCTTTGGAATCGAAGTCGAAATGAAACTTTTGGACCGACATCTTTAAAACTTTTCACAAAGTATTGAAAAGTTTTAAAGACGCCGATCTGTGAATACTGCATTTTATTTGGCATCATTTTATTGAAAATGTGATTAAGAAACTCTGAAAGCATTCTGGAAAATATTCGCTTAATTCATAAGAGTGGCTTAAAACACTAAATAATAAGGTGGTACACCTCTCACCTTACATATTTAATATTTTCTAGACCAGAGTTACAGTTATTTAGTTTGATAAAATATATATTATACAAAAAAACATGTAATTTGACAACCCTAGTTAAATAAAGAACACACATTTATTCAGGGACACACGATGTGACACAATTTACATAAATTTTCATACATGAACGGTGAAGTACGTCTGTTCATGCAATTATTTGCTTGACCCAGAAGTAGTCACCACTTTATGGTTGTACTGAATAAAGGAAGGTTCTATTTTTATTATCACAGATCAGAATAAGGATCACTAAATAATTAAAATATTCAAAATCTGGACAACATGGTTTATAACTGAGAGCGTCAGAGAATCGGGATATATGTTTTGACATATATTAGCTTTCCCTATGGGAAAGTTATTGTAAAAGTTAAAATACATGAAGCTATATAAATCAGCTTTTATAAATCAAATATAAATCAGCATTTACCGAAATTGGAATAGTGATGGTAAAAAATAAAACATATGGCACTAAAATAATTAACAATGAATCAGCTCCAAACATTCTTTGAGATGAATTATTATAATTACTCGTTAGTATCAACGATCCACAAAAGAGATTAAAAATTTAAAATGAAATAATTAAAATTATTTTATTTAAATGCTTTTAACATTCCATGACCTTTATGATAAATAAAAAAGGACAGAATACCCGACCTCGCAAAATATAATTATAAAAGGGTTGAATTGACAAAAAATTTATGTCAACTCCAAATTGGTAGGAAAATAGCACTTGACGCACAGCAATTACTTTTACAAATATATTTAATATACCGACTTCAACTTTCATTTTTACACACACAAATATCAAATTATATTTCATTTCATTTTATTATAATAAAAGCGACAATCAAAGCCTTCCCAGCGGCTACTTATCTCTTATTGACTCAACCACGAATAAGTTTTAATTGTACTTTATATTTTTAATGTAATGTAGACATAGTTTATTATTTTATTATTATACTTCATAATATTCTCTGTAAATGTCTTAATGTTTCCCAAATAAGCGATAACCTTTCCTCCTCCCTCTAATAGTTTGAGGTCAATGTCGTTTGGTCCACTGAAGTCATATTCTTTATATCCTAATAACACGACGATGCTCTCTTTATGAGGCGATATAATTAATTAAAGTAAATGTTTATTTGGTTTCTTATTCACGTAATATTGTATATATTATTAAAGTATAAGTCTTTATTAAATGCTAGTTTATTGTTGCCATACAACAGGTTTTTGTCTTATAAAATATTTATAAGACAAAATTACCATAATACTTGTACTAATCTTTAGTTAGAAAAATAATTTTAAACGTTCTGTTAAATTTGTGTCTTTATCATTAATAAATATATTTATTTAAATGGATGTCAGATCTTAAATTATTAACATTTTTTTAACTTATATACTTCATTTATCCAATTTAATCACTCAACTTCTCAAACATTGAAGGTTATTCGTTACCACAAATTACATATTTGTGTTTGAAAACTAATCAAACTCAAACGAAGAACACAACGTGGAAAAGTAATTAACTCGCAACAGAACTTAATCAATCAACGTGGCCAGTGCTGCTGAATACTACTGATTAGAAATTATATTTAGGTCTTTTAAAAGAAAAATGAAATGTACCATTTCAATGATCAATCTTCAAAACAAATTTACTCAACAGTAATGTACACAACACTATATTTAAATTCACTCATTGGTATTTTACACTCTGTTGGAAACACGCGCGGTTTTCCAAATTTAAAATGGATTATTTTTGAGCTAAAATGTAGTAAAACCGGGAAAGTAAAATTATATTTACCTTCACTAACAGGATTTTAAAGGTAACGCAAAAAATTTTAATTTTTAATTTACAACAAAGAGAGTAAGTACTAATTTACAATGCCTAATATAAATATATAAATATACCGCTAACGAGTTAAGCTTTTATTCACGGGTATTTGTGTTTGTTAATATTATAATTTAGTTAATGTTTCACACTTTAATGTACTCCTGTCTTAACATTCCTATACCCGGTACTGGTTAGGGATTCTCTGTTCACCTCAAGGCTCATTTGTTATTCCGTTCGAGCCGCTGCTTTATTAAATTGACAAGAAAAGAGTAAATTAATGTTTGCGTTTGTATTTTAGTTAGAACTCTTCTAGTGAAAATAAACACAGCAATGTTGTAAAAGTTTTAGTAGGAAAATAGTATTTATATATTTAGTAAATAAGAACTATAACATAGTTTCTGTATTTTGTATTTTTTTATTGTACAATTTATATTTATTTTTAATTGAGAATATGGAGCGTCTGGTACAATCAACTTGTACAATGATACGTGCAATGCGACGCAAAGAAATGTTCAAATTAGTCCATTTAACAACCTGTCTAAAAGTTTTAGCTGTCAAAATATTGTAAATAATTCGAATAAGGGAAAATAAAAAATATGAGTGCATGAACGATAAATCATATAACCGCTGTCATTTTGACAAGAAAAGAGAGTTGCCAGTCTTTCATTATAATGTGTAAATAATAAGTGAATTTGGCAAAGGAAAAATAATATATTGTAATCCCCAAAATCGCTTTTGGTACTCAATCCATACTTTCTACAGAGGGGGACAATGGGTGTTATGACCCCCCCCCCTTCACCAAACTTTTAATTCACAGAACACTGTTATCAATTTATAGTTCATTTATTATAATTGTTTATATTCATTACAATTATAAGTAAATAACATAATTACGAATTCATGTTATAATATATTTATAGAAGAAAATTCCTGAAATAAAACACTATAAAGACATTAACATTAACCCCTAACTAACTCCCCCCTTCCCCTCTCCCTCAACGTTTAGTTCAAATAGAGTTTATTTGGAAATAAAACAACTATATATTTTATTATTTATTTCACTCGTTGATTGATATAAGCTTCCTATTAATATATTAATATTATAATTGTATTTATTATAAGTGTACTAATATAATTAATTATAATATAAAATGTAATAAAAATAAAATTAACTAACCTTATTCCAATAATCCACTACTTCTACAAAATAATACTTCAATCACATTATTTTATGGCGAACATTAATATTAAAATATAATTAAGTATAAAATACTACATTTATAAAAGACTTCTAAAAATACGCCATGGTTTGATCGGTTTCATACATTTTCACCTCATCCTTCTTCAATGTCAAATCGGGTCTGAAAAAATATATAAAATATAAAATGATACAAATAAAAAAAACAAAAATATTAAATAAATTAGACATGATTTTTCAGGAAAAAATAGACAAATAAATCTATAGATGTTTAATTTATCTATGACATAAATAGAATTAGATTTAGATAGAAATTTAAGAGATTTAGCAAATATATTAAAAGTTACTATTTATATCGGATATTTATCTATAATATGGTTATGAGATAATGTATATATACTTACAAAGTGAGTTGGACCGTCTGTGGTTGGCCTGAAACAAAAGAGGTATTTTCACACAAACCGGATAATGAGCAGCAAAAGTTTTTTCATTAGTGTTCAAGAACACAGAGTTACTTGAGACAATCACTGGACATTCTCTCAAACTACTGAAGTTATTTGCTTTGTAAGTTAATGAACTTTGTGAGAAAGATTTAGTGCGAATTAAAGTTGATTCCAAAATAAATATAGACATTGTAGTAACATATATCATCTAAAATTAGTAAAAAAAAAAAAATTTATATAGATATTAAAGTTTTTGTTTATATGAATGCTTGTTACTCTTACACACGAATAATGTACAGATTGTTATTAAACTATACTGTAATATAGTTTATATATCAGAATTACATATAAGATATAACATTTTAAGTAAAATTAAGGACGAAAGGACGGAGAAAAGCCGAGGGTAAAAGTTAGTAGCTATTTGAAAATAATAATTAAATTAATATAACAAACGAAACATAAGTAGACTAGAATAAGGACAAAAGGTATATTCATATTTTTTAATTTCATTTATTATGTCAGATGAAAAATTATTCTTTTCGAACATTCACTTGACTATTATTTGACATTGACATTGACATCGACATTGACATTAACAGAGACAGTATCTTAAGAAAAATATTTTATATACTTTAGTGTATTTGTAATACAATAATATAAAAAAAATATATTTTCACTTTCTCAACTGAAACTCAATTTTACCAAATCGCATACTTTATTTGCTTCAAAACAAATCCAAAATTTTCTCTGCATAGAACAATGCACAAGTGATGCAAAAGTAATCTACCTAGCTATGAAAGAAAAGACTCGCGGAAAATTTTATTTATTGTTTATCAACGTAGTCACCTCCTAACTCAATACATTTATTCCACTTGAATGGGAGGCCTTTGATACCGTCAGAAAAAAAATCTTGCTCTGTAAAAACAGCCGCAAAAGCGCACTTGACTTCTTCATCGTCGGAAAAATGACGTCCCCGTAGGTGTTCCTTCAAAAGTCGAAACATGTAGAAGTCGCTGGCGGCCAGGTCTGGCCTGAAACGCAGACACAGCATTTGATGCGATGGCAGACTTGTGCTCAGGAGCGTTGTCATGCAAGACCTGCACCCCGCGACTGAACTTCCCGCGTCGCTTTTTCAGTATCGCTGTCTTCAAGTTTTTCAAAACCTCAGCGTAATACTTCCCTGTGATTGTTTCCTTGTGGGGAAGGAAATCAAATAACAGCACTCCTTCCATATCCCAGAATATTGTAGCCATAATCTTCCCGACAGAAGGTTGAGTGCGAAATTTCTTCAGCGGCGGGGTACCCTTGAGTTTCCATTCCATGGATTCTTGTCTTGTCTCGGGGTCCCAATGGTGAATCCACGTCTTATCACCCGTTACTATCTTAGACATAAAAGCATCACCCTCTCCTTCCAAATTTTCTTTTCTAGTCAGAACACGGTTTTCCTTCTGTAGGGGCGTCAGCATTCTAGGGACCCATCTTGAACAGACCTTGTTCATAACCAAGGATCGTGTATAATTCTCAAAATCGATGATTCTGTAAAACCGCATGCAGTAGTTAATTGCGACCCTCTTAAACGACGGTCGTGAAGCTTTTCCACCTTGGCGATGATTTCAGATGTGGTTACTTTCACAGGCCTTCCACTACGCGGGTCATCTTCAATGGAATTACGTTTAGCCCAATATTTTATTATAAAATAGGAAGGTGAGAAGAGTCCCCTTATACTGCGATCATACGCTCATTGATTGCCTTCGATCCATTTCCTTCTTACAAACTCGATGATGGCACGGTGCTTTAAACTAACATTTACCATATTGTCGGCCACTAGTTACAATTAACGACCTCTGACTAGGACAGCTGATGCGCTACTGAACTAACACCAAGTATCCCGACTCCTAAGGACATGTTAGTGTTGCACCAACCTGTTCCACCCCGCACTAGGTAGATTAATATTGGTTCTCTCCTCGTATATATGTATTTATTAGTTGAACCAATTATAAACATTACTCACCAATAGCGATAATTTTACGATATTTCACCAAAATCTCATACTACAAAAGTGGTTCAAAATTTATCCAAAATCTTCTTTACACATGACTATATATTAAACTGGACCAATTATCTATTATATAAAAATGAATCGCAAAATGTGTTGGTAAGCGCATAACTGAACAACGCATGGACCAATCTTAACAATTCTTTTTTTTAAATATTCCTTGAAGCCCAAGGATGGTTCTAACGGCGAGAAAAATTCGAATAATTTCCAGGAAAACCCTAAAAGAGCCCTTTTCTTTTTCCTATACAAATATTTTAAATATAGAATAAATAACTAAATGTAGAGCCAATTTGAACTGTATTGTTATTCAATAAAGTTTATATTAAATTACAAGCACTCATTGTTATCTAAACAATTTAGGTATGTTGCTAACGTCGAAGAGTCAATTCGCGCTTTATTGTCTCTCCACAAAGTTCAAATTTAATCAAATATATGTATGTGCAGTTTCACGCAAAAGTGATAATATCGTGAACCCGACCAAATTGAAAAGTCAAAAAATTTAAGAGCTATAGATTTGATTGGCCTTGGAATATTCTTTCTTTTGTTTTAGTTTTGGAATGCGACATAAATTGTCATCAGTTTTCACGTCATTGCATCTGTCAAACAAACTGCGTTAAAAAGCGTTTATATTTATAATATTTAATAATTAATTTTGATTGTTTTATATCGTGTTTTGTGCAAAGTGTTTTAATATCTGTGATTAATAATTATTGCATGTGACATAATTTAGGTGAGTATTTTCTATATGCCTCCTATAAGACGAAGTAATTTAGGTAGAAGAACCCGAACTGCTACAAACCAAACTAATTACCGATCTTATCATACTGCAGATGAACGTGACGACCGAAAAGAACGTGAAAGAATTCGTTTATCACGAATGCGGGAAGCGAGAGCGAGAGATTCAACCAATAATCCCGAAAGTTTGAATCGAGCTGCTTTCAATTATGATTTGTCAATTGACTACAGTAACCACCAATGTGTTACTATTGAATCTATGAACTTGGTTTGCTCTCATTGTAAGGCAAATGAAGCCAATGGATTGTGTTGCGCAAATGGGAAAGTGAAATTGATACCATTGGATCTACCACCAGAGCCATTGTACTCATTGGTTTTAGGAATAGAACCAGATTCCATACACTTTTTGTTAAATATCCAACAATATAACAATTGCTTTCAAATGACGTCATTTGGGGCAACAAACGTAGTTCGGGAAAATTTCATGCCAAATTTTAAGGTAGGTATTATAGAAGTTAATCATTATTATTTTAGTGAACAAAATTTCCTGTTAATTAAGTAAAGGTGTGTCATTAACCTTCAGTTCCTTAATCCCCAAGAAATATATTACTTAGTCATAATATTATTTGGTGATTCAGTATTAGCAATACTTTTATTATTTTGAAACACAATATAATTATTTGATGATGGATATTAGTTACAACTAATTATTACATATTGACATACCTAAGCATATCAATTATAAATTAGGGATTCAAATTAGGAGACAGATATACTTTTTACGAACAAATATTATTTATATTTGACAAAAATCATTTTTTTTAATTTACAGATACAAGGCGAACTATATCATAGCGCAGGTTCACTGTTACCAGTATCAGATAGCAATTACAAATTTCTGCAAGTTTATTTCATTGGCAATTTACCACAAGAAATTGATATGCGTTGTTCAAATAACAATTCAGTAAAGAGGTCTATTGTAGAACAATTACAAACTTTATTTCATGAGTACAATCAATTGATTATATTGTTTGAAACTGCACTGGATCTGATGCCATCTGATAATCACAAAATTGTAATCAGAGCTGATAAAACCTGTTGGCCAACATGCAAGACGTTTTAATGCACCAACTATTGATGAAGTTGCCATCGTAGTAGTTGGAGAAAACTTGGAATCCCTTGATATTGTTTTACATCGTCGGAATGATCAATTACAACGTATAAAGGAAACACACCGCTCATATGACGCATTGCAATATCTCATTATATTTTGGCAAGGTGAAGATGGCTATGATTTCTCAAACAAGATGATAAATCCCATTACAGGTAATAAAAAATATTAGTTTAGCAAGGAGATATATTATCAGTCACTATATTTTTTTTTTTAATTTTCAATGTTATGAAAACAAAAATCTATTTTCAGGTTCTAAAACCAACAAAAAAGTCAGTTCAATGAACTATTCTTCCTACCGCCTAATGATGACAATCACATACTCAAACGTCGGCGATTATATCACAAGTATGTTGTAGACATGTATGTTAAAATTGAAACGGAGAGATTAACATTCATCAGGTTGAATCAGACAAAACTCAGATCTGAAGAGTATATTCACCTTCGAGATGCGATTAATACTGATGGTAATGCACAGAATCTTAGTCGAATAACTATTCTTCCAGCAACATACATCGTAAGCCCTCGAGATATGCATGAATATGCTCAAAATGCCATGTCATATGTTTGTCATTATGGTACAGCAGATTTGTTAATCACATTTACATGCAATCCACACTGGATAGAAATAGACACAGCCAGAGTCTTTATACAAAAGTTGAAATCTTTAATGGATTTCATTGTGAAACATTATGTGTTTGGAGAGACACGCCGCTGGATGCATTCTGTGGAGTGGCAGAAACGGGGATTGCCACATGCACATATTTTGATTTGGTTAGTTGACAAGATAAAGTCAAATGAAGTTGATGCAGTAATTTCAGCTGAAATCCCTAATGTAGAAGTAGATCCTGGATTGCATGAGGTAGTTATCAAAAACATGGTACATGGTCCCTGTGGAACTCTTAATCAAAATGTACCATGTATGGTGGATGGTAAATGTTCAAAACGATATCCACGGCCATTAATATCTGAAACAATCACTGGTATTGACGGTTATCCTTTGTATCGTCGCCGATCGACAGCAGAAAATGGAAGATCAACAATTGTCAAATTAAATAAACAAGATATTGAAATAGATAATCGCTGGATTGTTCCATATTCACTCATTTTATCAAAGACCTTCAAAGCACACATCCACGTTGAATCTTGCCATTCAGTAAAATCTATTAAATACATTTGCAAATATGTAACCAAAGGGAGTGATATGGCTGTGATTGGTATTAATGCAGAGAATTCCAATGATGAAGTTACCCAATACCAAATGGGTCGCTATGTTAGTAGTAATGAAGCAGTTTGGCGAATATTTTCTTTTCCTATTCATGAGAGACACCCTACTGTTGTTCATTTAGCTGTGCATTTAGAAAATGGACAAAGAGTATATTTTACAGCACAGAACGCAGTACAAAGAGCTGTACAGCCACCATCTACTACATTAACCAGTTTTTTTGAGACATGCCAAAACGATGCTTTTGCTCAAACATTGTTATATTCTGAAATGCCAAAATATTATACTTGGAATCAATCCTCAAGGAGATTTATACGACGGAAACAAGGAAAACCAGTTACAGGATAACCAGATGTATATTCTACCAATGTGATTGGTCGAATTCATTCAGTACATCCAAGCAATGATGAATGTTTTTATTTACGACTGCTATTAATTAGTCAATGTACGTGGCCCAACATCGTTCCAACATGTACGAACTGTTAATGGTGATTTGTGTGGATCATACAGAGAAGCTTGCCAACGTTTGCGATTGCTAGAAAATGATGCTCATTGGGATCAAACTCTCAATAATGCTGTAATATCATCACAAGCTCATCAAATACGAACATTGTTTTCTATAATCATATCTACATGCTTCCCATCAAACCCAAAGGATTTGTGGATCAAGTACAAAGATAATATGTGTGATGATATTTTGTATCAAATACGGATTAGAAGGGGAAATCCAAATATACAAATAAGCGAAGAAATTTACAATGAAGTATTGATTTCAATTGAGGACATGTGCTTGATGATGTCAAACAAACTATTATTTCAATTAGGTCTGGCCGCGCCTGATCGTCCAATGCATAATGCTTTTAACCAAGAGTTGCACCGAGAAAAACTATATGATCTCAACACTTTGAAAGAATTAATTCAAACAAACCTTCCACTGTTCAATGAACAACAGGGTATGTATTTGATACACTTATGAAAGTAATAAATGATAAAAGAGGAGGGATTTACTTCTTAGATGCACCTGGTGGTACAGGAAAAACTTTTTTGATTTCATTGATATTAGCAACAATTCGCTCACAAAATGAAATTGCACTTGCACTCGCTTCGTCGGGAATCGCAACAACTTTGCTTGAAAGTGGTAGAACAGCTCATTCAGCACTAAAATTGCCATTAAGCATGAAAAACAACGAAACTCCAACCTGCAACATTTCGAAGAACTCTGCAATGGCAAAGGTTTTTCAGCAATGTGAATTGATTGTTTGGGATGAATGCACTAGTGCACTTAAAAAATCTTTGGAGGCTTTAAATAGAACCTTACAAGATCTATGGAGCAATCATAACCTATTTGGTGGTGCAATGATTTTATTAGCAGGAGATTTTCGTCAAACATTGCCAGTGATTCCCCGATCAATTACTGAAAATACTTATATACGTTTTATTTCATTTTTCTTTATTTCATCGGTTATTAACCCTATGTTAATAATAATAGTAATAAATAATTAAATTTCTCCACGTTTTGTCATTGAAGCACCCACTTTGTAAATATTTGTCATCTTTACGTTCCCACTATCCCTTTAGATTATTTTTCAATCAGGTTTGAACCTTATGTTCCCCTCTTAGTTTGAAGCCCTCTAGAAGACATCCCAGTCGGGGTTTTTAGTGCGTCTCAAAAGGGTGGCCAAAGTTCGTGGAAGCGAAGATACTTAGGTCATCCGAGCTGACCTTTTTCTTTAATTCTCCTGAACAGAACCGTCACCATAATGATAGGGCTATATGTGAGGGTCAGCAGAGTAAAAACATCTTAAGGTCGAAATATAAACTGCCACATTCCAAATCTATTTGACAGAACGAAGTCTGCCGGGTTGTATAAAAATTGTTGTATTTATTATAAAAATGTATTTTTTTCATTTTTCATGATTTATCTTTTAAAATTTAAATGTTTTGAGTTTAACTTATATTATATGGATTAGTAAAACCACCAAATATTTTTAATTATGAACATCTTATTAAAATGATAAAGTAACATATTAAAAAAAGGATAATTTTAGGATTTTTCTATCATATTATTTAAAATATTAAATGATAAAAAAAAATCCACCAGAATGCTTAATATATATAAATCACGTGTCACGTTGTTTGTCCACGATGGACTCCTTAACTACTTAACCGATTTTAATAAATTTACACACCACGTACAGTTGACCTAACTTAAAAGATAGAATACGTTTCAACTCAATTCATAGTCGCCATATTATTTTATTGCAAATTTTTTGTTTATTATTTTGCAGTTACCTCCTAACAATTCTGAAAGATGGCGGTATCTATTGACTGAATTGAGTAATTACGAATGAGGTATCTACCCTACCTACCTTATTCGTAAGTTTAGTGTTCCAAGTTATTTACTAAAAACTTTATAATATACAAATAGTGTTTTAAATTTGGATAAAATATAAAAAATAATTATAATTATTTTGTTTTGTTTTTTGCTTAATATCGACTGTAAGAAAACATTATGGTTTTCATGACAGATGTACTCTGAACGTTACCCCTTAAATAGTTTACTACAATGTAATATATCAAAAACAATAGTCACAGCAACGCGTGACCGGGTCTGCTAGTATCTAAATATAACTCACCGATAGCGGGTTGTATGATGGTTCCAACGTCTGACACGTACATGGAGTGCTGAAACTCCTTGGGGTCCATGAAGGTGGGCTCTGCTGGAACCTGCTGCTGTCTCCACTTCTCCATAGCCTCGTCCTCCTGTATCTTCTGCAATCTCTCCACCTGCTTGTACGTCGGCTCCCCGCCTATGTAGTCACGCTTCATGCGATTGTGGTTGCGAATCTCATGTTTACGGAGATCCGACCTGTGATATATTATAATGGTTCATATTTTTATTAAAATAAATAACTTTTTGTATAGATTCTTTCAATTTTTAATTAATTTATTTCAGAGAAAACGGTAGTAATAGACAAATTAAACAAACAATAATACATATTTACACAATTCATAATTGTAATTAATTATTTAAAATGAATAATGAATTAAGTTATAAACTACACCCAAATTTTAAAGCGAAATATTTAAAAAAAATATATCAAAAAATATATCACATATCTTTATTAGTTAATAAATAATCAACAATCAATAGACAGAGAACTATTTATTTCGTATCAATAAAGTTTGATATTGGGAAGAAAAAAACCCGATGCAGTGAGTAACCGTCGGACCATAATTTCGAGGCTCGAATAAGATTTAATACAGAAACGAACACGAATGAACACGCACACACACACCTTTCGTACGTCAACAAACACACGCACACACGTAGATCTCCACGGTCACTACACCATACAAACCCACCTACTAGTAAACTCTCATTCACACGCATACCATATACTCGTATACACGTACACGTTTACGCTCATTTACAAAACAAAGCATAAACTTAGATGTCCACAATCCCATACCTACACAAGCGTATACTCTCATTAAAAGATATACATACAAATACACGTTTAGGCTCATTAGCAAACAAACCACACACGTACTTAAATCCACCCACAACATCCAAAACTACATTACAGTTTACACACATTCGTGCGTCACGGTCACTGACACACACTCGTAGTTCCATACGGTAGAAGTGTAATACTTATAGCAGAAGTTCCGTCCGCAGTAACTGCAAGAATGCTTGATGTTCATGTGCTTGGCGTAGTGGTGCTCCCACAGCACGGTGCAAGCATACACTATTTCACACACACATACAAATACACACACACTTATACACACACAATCATAGTTCTGTACGGTAGAAGTGTAATACTTATAACAAATGTCCCGTCCGCAGTAACTGCAGGAGTGCTTGATTTTCATGTGCTTGGCGTAGTTGTGCTCCCACAGCATGGTGCACGCATACACTATTCCACACACACATACACACATACACATACACACGTAGTTCAATACTCTAGAAGTGTAATACTTATAGCAGAAGTCTAGTTCGCAGTAACTGCAGGAGTGCTTGATGTTCATGTGCTTAGCGTCGTGGTGCTCACACAGCGCGGTGCACGCATACACTTTTCCACACACACATACACACACACTCACACATACACACACTCACACATACAAACATACACACACATACACACACTCGTAGTTCCATACGTTAGAAGTGTAATACTTATAGCAGAAGTCTCGTCCGCAGTAACTGCAGGAGTGCTTGATGTTCATGTGCTTGGCGTCGTGGTGCTCCCAAAGCGCGGTGCCCGTACGGAATGCCTTCTCGCACAACATGCACTGTAACAGTACGGGGATTACAATTATTACAACGTTTACTCTCTGTGAATGTTAATCGTTGTTTACAAAGATTTTATGAAAAGGTCTATCCTTTACTCTGATTTGATGAAAGTGAGTTACTTTGTCTGAATAAGACAATTGCTATTGAAAAGGTTTTGAAATATATTAAAGAAAAAATAGAGATCGAAGGTCATTTCCAGTCGAATATCAGCGATTATATTTCATAGTAACACGTTATAGATAGGTAGAATTGAAAATTAATCGCACTTTAAATTGTTTCTCCTGATGAGTTAGTTTGTGTTTGTTGAGGTTGGATGGGTTGACGAACGTGGCCGGACACTCGGCACACTTGTAGGGCTTCTCTCCTGTGTGCGTGCGCATGTGCATCACGAGGTAGTACTTGTGCTTGCACTTGTACGGGCACAGGTCACAGAAGAAGTTGAATGTGTTTGTGTGTACCAACCTGGGGACAAACATTGTATATCATAGCATACTACAATCAAGTATTGTGTTTCATAACACTTAGATGTACATGGTTGTCAAACTCGATTAATCCGTCTACTTTGAAATATTTTTTAATCTATTTTTTTTTTAATAACATCTGTCAGACTGTGCCCTTGTTAATAGTATATTTTAGTTTTATTAAATTGTATTTTATGTCAATCATCATCAATAACATTGTGATTGTTGGATAACAATTTTAATAAAAATAAAATTATAACAGGGCTCGACTCAAATCTTGTCCGTCTCCAACCACTCCGAGTCTGATTTACTCATGTTGCAAACTGAACTACCGTCTCACTGTAGTAGGGTAGACTGGGTACGTTTGAAACAAAGGACGATTGAAACAGAGTAAAAATCTCGTAAACGGTTAAACGGGGAGTGAGGGGTCCAAGGGGAAAACGAAGTGGACGACAGATTCAAATACGAATTCAGTGCCGCGCCGCTTCCCGCACGCTGTTGTTTTGTGTAAGACACCATATTGTTTTTAATCACCAAAAAATAAGTATTTTTATTTTTACATAAACGTTTATATTATCTTTTCTTTTTAAGTGAATGTATTGAGTGGGTGTTTGAGAATACTATGATGCTTGTAGAACAAGGGACAGTGACTATTTGTAATGTGTTATTACAATTATCGTTGCTATGAAACATATTTTATCAAAAGTGAGGTTGGGGACGGTTGAAACATTTTTTGTGGGTACGGTTGAAAGAGAAAATATATTGATGTTTATTTTTTGTAGATGCCGAGAGTTCGGGTGAAGAAGACTTCCAGAGGGGAAATTGACTTATCGAGCTATAGTAATGCATATGAGGAGGTAAAAGCTGGAGATTCACTACGAAAAGCGGCCAATAAGCATGGTATGAACCACTGTTCCCTGTTAAGATACATTCGAAAGCGAGATGCGTCTGGCAAAGACGACGAAGGTATGGGGTATAAAGCACATAATCGTGTTTTTAATGATTGATAATGATGATTCGATGTGCTGATATATATTTTGGACTATCTAAGAAAGAGGTGAGAAAATTAGCTTACGAACTTACCGTTAAGTATAATTTATCACGACTTCGAACTTGGGACGACTACGGAATGGCTGGAGAGGAATGGTTTCGGATTTTTATGAGAACAAATCCTGAACTGTCCGTACGCGCCGCACAAGCTACCAGCTTGTCAAGGCCCACGAGCTTTAATAAAACTAACGTAGGCGTCTTCTATGATAATTTGTCGATTGTCATGGACCGCTATAAATTTGAGCCTCAAGACATATACAACACTGATGAAACTGGTATAACCACCGTACAAAAGCCTGATAGAGTTATAGCTAGACGTGGTGGTCGTCAAGTTGGTTCGATAACCTCAGCTGAAAGAGGTACTTTAGTGACAGTAACTTTTGCAGTAAACGCCATTGGAAATGTTTTCCCACCATTTTTCGTATTTCCAAGAGTGCGATATCGAGATCATTTTGTTAGAGATGGACCAATAGGATCTACTGGAACCGCAAATCGCTCAGGTTGGATGCAAGATGAATCATTTTTGCATTTTCTGGAACACTTTCAAAAGCATTCTAAGTGTTCTCTGTCACACAAAGTGTTACTCATGCTAGATAACCACTCCTCACATGTTCATATAAACACATTGGACTATTGCAAGAACAATGGAGTTGTCTTATTATCCTTTCCTTATGTGATGCATGGATCAGAAGCCATCCAGGAAAAACCATGTCAATACATGATATACCGGGGATTGTAGCTTCTGCTATGCCTCTCGCTATGACATCTTCCAACATTCAAGCCGGCTTTCGTAAAACGGGCATTTACCCCTATAACCGGAATCTGTTTACTGACATTGATTTTGCTCCTGCATTTGTAACAGATAGACCTAATCCAGAAAATACAATTGTAAGAATAGAGGGACTCAATACAGAAAATACTATTGAATTTGCAGTTGTACTTATATGTCCAACTGAAGACGAAACACCACCATTATCGCCTTCTCTTTTAACTAATGAATCACAGTGTCTGGAAGAACGAGTTGAACAACGAGCTCTCTGTAATTCACCAGTTCCAATAATTCAACAAGGTCATGAACCTGAAAAAACTATAAATACACCACCTAGACTTGGCAACATCGGTATTAGTCAATAAAATTCACCAATACCAACTACAAGTGTACAAACTACTAATGATCATGTCGTTTTTAGTCCGGAGGTAGTAAGGCCATTACAAAAAGCACCCCCAAGGAAACGTAATAAAGGGCGGAAAACTAGAAAATCAGCTATTTATACGGATACACCAGAGAAAGAAGAGATTAGAAAAGAGCATGAAGCAAAATTAAGACGGACCTATTATATGACTACTTCCCGCGGTATAATTTATTAACAACTATAGTCGCTATTCACTAATCACTAGCGACTTCACTTCTTGATGCTAGCAGTTCCACGATACGAATGAGCCCTACTGACCGGCGAGTGACTTATATACCGTCTTGAGGCAAGTTTTGTAATAGCGGTGCTACCCTCTTTAACAATTAATCATGGCAAACTTCACGCACCAAGTATTGAGAATGTTAAAAATATCCTCCGAAAGTACTGGCGATAACATCCGGCCTTCCTGCAACGTTTTCGCCCTCGAATTACGTCTTAGTCTGATTTTATTGCTGAGAACTGTAATAATTAATAATAACACTTAGTAAATAATTTACGATTATATGACAATTATTCTTTTCCTAATGTGTACATTGGATTCAGAAAGAATATATAAAAATAATATGTGTCATAAGATGTCTCTATATGTCTGTGCGGTAATTAAGGTCATTAAACCTTGGAAGATCTTAAGTCACTTGTAAATCATGGTTTAGAATAGAGATGCCTGAGGCCACCCTAAACGTTTATCACCATATTACCGATACAGTAGTGTTCACAACGGATATCTACTGCAGCACCATATTGACGTCCTATGTTCGAAGCAAATACATTAGACATTCACCACATTACCAATACAGTAGTGTTCACAACGGATATCTACTGCAGAACCATATTGACATCCTTTAATCAACCTTTGATAACATCCGGATTACAAATCATTATTTCGGAAGGTCTTAAGTCACTTGTAAATCATGGTTTAGAATAGAGATGCCTGAGGCCACCCTAAACGTTTATCACCACATTACCGGTACAGTAGTGTTCACAACGGATATCTACTGCAGCACCATATTGACAATCTTTAATCAACCTTTGATAACATCCGGATTACAAATCATTATTTCCTAGTTGTATCCATGGTTTCATGTTTTCAATACATGTTGTGCTATTATATGGCCTGGTATTTTGTTCTGCTCCTTGCATATCATATACATTGTCTAGACACGTGCCAACGTCTACCATATTCTGTTCGTCTGTAAATTTTATTCTCCAAAAGTTTGCCTCGGCCTCTCCTGATTGTAAGATATCTCGAATACTACAAATGCTTGGATCTTGTAGTTGTACGGAAAGTAACCAATCAGCCTGTGAGGTGATTTATGACGACGTCTTTATTTCGTTTGTGATACTCATCAGAGCTGCTACTTGTCCAGGATACTGAATCGGTACTTAAACTTCATGTTGATGCTCTTCGAGATTGTCTATAGGTTTTCCTTTTTATCTGAGGCATGGCGGTAGGCGTTGTTTCACATCCCACTTCTGATATTATATGTCTACTTCCCGCGGTATAATTTATTAACAACTATAGTCGCTATTCACTAATCACTAGCGACTTCACTTCTTGATGCTAGCAGTTCCACGATACGAATGAGCCCTACTGACCGGCGAGTGACTTATATACCGTCTTGAGGCAAGTTTTGTAATAGCGGTGCTACCCTCTTTAACAATTAATCATGGCAAACTTCACGCACCAAGTATTGAGAATGTTAAAAATACCCTCCGAAAGTACTGGCGATAACAGACCAAAGCCAAGCAAGTTAAGAAAAGATTAGACGAAAGAAGAGGCAAAAAAAATAAATTAAAACGAATAAAAAAAAGTACGCAACAGGAATTGACATCGAAAGAATCAGAAGACGAAGCATGCTACTGTGTTGTTTGCTTAACACCATTTTCAGAGAGCAAATCCAGAGAAAAGTGGATTCAATGTACCTCATGTAAACAGTGGGCTCATGAACAATGCACAGAAGGTGGTCTTAGCTACATTTGCCACAATTGCGACTCTGAAGACTCTGATTAATATCTAAGCTTAATGTTTTCTTTAAGTAAATTCTCAATGTTTATTTGATTAAGAAGTGTTGTTGATTTAAAAAGAGTTGTTTTGGTTTGTCCAGACTTTTTGTTTAGATATTAGTGTTTCGGTCATTTTATAATTGTCTTTTATTTAGTTTATTTGCTTTCGTTAGGTTTATTCTGTGATTATTATCGTTAATTTGTAATATCTTTAAATGTTACTACTTGTCAAAGGCTGATTAATATTTCAGAAGAATTAAAATCTCAAAGACTGATTAATATTGTCATAGGTTGGCATAATTATTCGAAAAATTAGTATCAGTGATTAATAAAAAATGTTTTGTTAGTATTTGTTTTATTATTTGTATATGCTTCAACTGACCCCAATCGCTGTTTCAACCGCCCCTAGCATGGGGACGGTTGAGACAAATCGAAATATTTTTTTAACTTCATATATTTTTTTAAATAGTTATCCGGGAACTATAATGGTACAGCCATACCGCACCCAAAACTTCATATTTCAATTTCATGTATTATACTTGTCACATGGTTTATAAACAACAAAATTACAAGCGGACAAGGCTAAATTGTTTCAACCGTACCCAGTCTACCCTACGCTATATATATTGGATTTTTAATCCTGCTGCTAACTGCTTCTCGTTTGATTTAAATACCCACATGTGGTTCTTGAGCCTGGCGATGATGGGGAACTCCTTCCCGCATGTGGGGCATTTGTGCAGCAGGCTCTGCTCGTGGTTATGCCGCATGTGTTGCGCGATGCTGCGCACGAGCTGCCCGCAAATGTCGCACGCGCGCCGTGTGCACTGCCGCTCGCGACGGTGCAGCACCAGCTTATCCTGAATTATAACAATATGAGTTTCATTTAGTTATATACTTTAATTTTTAGTAAGTTATATAGTTTAATAATATACTATCTATTTTTCTTATAATTTGTGTAAATTTAAATAACAAAACTTTGATTTTAGCTCCATCATTCATATAGAGAATGATTATAAAAATATATCTTTATTTTTTGAAAAATACTTGTACTTTACTTAATACTTTGTATAAACGAATATTGGTCATATACTGAATACAAATCTGCATTACGATAGTAAGATATTCTAATAAGTCGTTAGATTGTAACGACAAAATATTTAATAAAATGTCAGTATTAGTTCGTCAATTGACTAACAGTTGCAAATGTAATTGAATAATATCAAAGTAGTCAAAAAACAACTGCCGCCTGGTTCCATGTGGTTGGAGCAACAGTCAGTCAATTCAAGTCAAGTCAACCTCTAGTCTGTGAAATCTTCATAAAATGCCCAGTGAGTTATGAATATTGTTTGAAGAACACTTAAAGATTGTAAGTACTATTTGATCTCTATGTAATCAACTATTCTGTATGATAAAATTTGCTAATTGATTTGGTGATTGTTAATTAAAGTAATATAAAAATCCAATGCTAGTAATTAAATTATAGTATAATAAAAGAATTATAATATAAATTATAATAGAAGAAGGAAATATCTGAAAGCCATTACGATTAAAACTAGTGTTTTTAATATTATTCTGAAACATTATTTTACATCTTACAAACGCTAAGATTTTTTAATTTAATTTATGTTTTTTTTATTATTATTTACCAATAATATATCTAGAATGACGATTAACGAATTAACGAATGACCGTGACTGTAACACTTATTTAAAACCTTTAATTTTTTTTCTCAGTCAATAAATGGATCTCAACGAAAACATTCGTTATACGCTACTGACACCTGCTATTAGGCGCAGTACCGGCACCCGCAACTCGGCAATATTAACTTACTGTTTGCGTACTCAAAATCCAGAACCACATCCTACCAGTGAACGGGACGTCCGGAACAACCCATTATTGAGCAATACTGGGTACATTACAAGTGGAAGACACCGTTCACGTAGATAGAAGAAGGGAACGCTGTCCCTGCAGCCCAACTACGTGCTCCACCAACGAGAGAATTGGGAGAACAGCGTCGCTCTCGCGGTCAACTTCATCGTGCTATCAATAATAAAGCATAAAGCCTACCGCGTCGACGCAGTCTGTCTGCGCTTACAATTTGTTCAAGACAAAGATATCGCTCGCGCAGTCCCGGGACTTTTGGAGGCAATAACCAAGGACAACGGCGCTGTCTTCGTATGCCGTCGCCAAGAAGTCGCTTCGGCGTCATCAGAGGACAACACCAGAGCACTCCGTCCGTACGTCATTGAGATGAGCCAGTAACCTTCGTGCAGCGCGACTTTATATGAAAATGATCGCAGCCGCGATGAACATAATGAAACAAGGTTAGTAAAGCAATCTGACTTTAATAGCATTAATGAGTTAATAGGAGCTATCTGAAATAGTAACCAATCATCAGATTCCATTGATAAATTAGTGTCTATCCATATCAGCATTCCCGAATTCAATCTGTTTAAAAAAGCCAAAAAATAGAAATGTGGTTGCATCAAGTAAATGAATGCGCTACGATATATGGCTGGAGTGAAAGACAACCTATCCATTATGCCTTTCCCAAATTATATGGCGTTGCGCGGCGCTGGTACGAAGACCATTCGTCCGTTCTTTATTCGTGGACCGAATGGTATTAAAAACTTACCGAAACTTTTCATCAGATGAAAATTATGGACAGATGTTGACAGATATTCGATGCGACATAATAGGTAAAAAAAGCGGTTAAGTGTATTCTTCACGGTATCAATGATCAGTCGATTCGGTTAAGTGCTGAAGTAGAAACTTTTAGCGTACCTACGAGGGGGGATCCAAAAGTTCGTGGAATGAAAGGGATCAAAATAAAATAAAACAACAAAACTATATTTCCTTTTCAATATAATCACCCTTAAACCACTATAAAAATATGTTTTATCTTTTCCGTTAAAATGAGCCGAAATTGCCTCCCTTACCTCATTGTCGTCGGAAAATTTTCTTCCCCTTAAGTGTTGTTGTTTTTTTAAATTGGGGAATAAAAAAAAGTCACTTGGGGCCAGGTCTGGACTGTAGGGTGGGTGAACTAGGGATTCGAACCCATGCGTGTAAAGAGCAGCCAATGCAATTCTGCTCTCGTAAAACGGCACGTTTTCTTGTAAGAGCAACACACCCTTTGTCAATTTTCCTCGCCGCTTTTCCTTGATGGCATCCTTTAATTTTTCTAATATCGTTGCGTAGTATTCTCCGGTTATAGTCCTTCCCTTTTCTTTGTAATCAATCAAGATTATCCCCTCACAATCCCAAAAAAACAGTAGCCATCATCTTTCCAGCCGACTCTGTCACCTTGAATTTCTTTGGCGGTTGTGTCCCCTTTTTATGCCATTGCATGGACTCTTGTTTGGACTCAGGCTCAAAGTGATGAACCCATGTTTCATCTCCCGTAACAATGCGGTCCAAAATCTGTGCAGGTTTATCTCCACACAACTCCAAAAAATGCTTTGACGCGACGACGCGGTGCTCTTTCTGAAACGGCGTGAGCATTCTCCGTACCAAACTTGCACTGACTTTTGTCATACCCAGGTGATCATCTAGGATCCGCAAAATGCTAGTATCTGATACTCCAACTAATGCAGATAATTGTTTTTTCTTCAAACGGGCATCCTCTAGTACAATTTTCTCCACTTTTTCGACGATGTCCGATGTGGTGGCCTCAACTGGCCTTCCTGAGCGGAGGTCGTCTTCCATGACTCTCGACCACGTTTATAAAGACTATGCCACTTTTAAATCATTGATTTACTAGGGCACTGTTCCCTATAAACGACTCCCATTTCATTCAAAATGGTTTGAGCGTACTTTTTATCACAACGCGGTATTCAATTTTCTCCATAGTATCAGTTTTCTTCCGGATTGACTTGTTCAGCAGGCGACTGTTCGTAAACGAATGACGCAATCGGGTTGAAACTCATTATTTATACTAATGATGAGTCTGCGATTCGTATGACACCAAACGAGCGACCCTACCCCAGCTCCATCCTCTCCATATATATCTCCCCTCATACGTTAAACTCGAAACATTATGACCCCAGTTAATGAAATGCAATTTTTTAGATCTCAACAAAAATAATCTAAAAATCAAGAAAATGCCCAGACTCCTACTATGATTAACAGCCGCCCGCGATGTCTTAATTGCCGACAGATAGATCACATATAACTAATTGGCCATACCCTATTAGAAAATGTAGTCACTGTTCCAAAATAGGCCATGAATTAGAACATCGAACATCATCATCAGAACATCGGTGTTTCCTTAAAATTTCATCATCTTTAACAGCCAAGATGACAAATGATCCGAAACCGATAATACAGATACAAGCGATAGTGACCAAAGTAACAAATATTTTATAACCGCAATTATTAACAGTATTAAATTCACTCCATGGTTGATTTCGGAAGCTGCATCTGTTTAATCTAGAAGTCTGCATTTAACTTAATCGACTCTAATTTCAGAAATTGCGAAACTTCGTTTAAGGTAAATTCGGTTCGGTAACTCTCTAGTAAAGGCAGTGGTTAAACAACGCGTAAGCTTAGAAATAGATGGCGTTAATGCTGTTGTCGATTTATTTATCGTCCCCGACGATTCCATAAATGTGCCCTTACTTGTTGGGCAGTCTTATACTGAACAGTCTTATATAGTTATAAGCAAAACTAGTAATCGCTTGTAATATCTCAACTACCTAATGATTGCCAAATTGGTAATAATAGGGTTAGTTTGTTTTCTAAACATAATATAAATGTCAGGCCTTACTATACTTGAAATATATAGTGAAAATAAATTTACTGGAGAAATATTTATTGAAGGAAGTGTGCGGAGTAAAGAGTTAGATGTTATATTGTCAGGACTTTGAAATTAAAAGAGGAATAAGGTCGATCGTTTTAAATTCTCCTGGTAGCGCTTCATTTGTGCTACCTAAGGACTTTTTAATAGCTTGTGGTAAAACCGCAGTCCAGCACCGCACCAGCACCGCAGAAATTCCAGTTTTGAATATAAAAAATAAATAAATCAAAGTAACAGCAAATAGCGAATTATTTATCATGACATGACGCATCAAATGACGATAAGAATAAAGTTTTAAGCTTACTAAACGAATACAGGGACTGTATAGCTATTGATTTATCTGAACTGGGAAAGGCCACAAAAGGCGAAATGGGTATTAAACCGTATAGCAATGAAGCTGTTCTCTATAGACCCTATAGGTTAGTTATAATATATAACATATGCATATATACATGGGCGCAAATCATTATGTAATGATTATATTGTTTTAAAAATCCCGTAATTATTTATAATTAGTTTTTAAATAATCATTCGTAGTCACAAAACTGTTATTTCTCTAACTTCAATCTCTTAAAGACATTGTACTGACTAT
This sequence comes from Melinaea marsaeus rileyi, assembly GCA_918358865.1. Classification (NCBI taxonomy): domain Eukaryota; kingdom Metazoa; phylum Arthropoda; class Insecta; order Lepidoptera; family Nymphalidae; genus Melinaea; species Melinaea marsaeus. The sequence continues at coordinate 2,988,790 of OU911095.1, read as the reverse complement.
TTGACTGATTGGTTCACATTGGATGTCAAATTTATTATTTAATAATTCATATTGTTGCACCTTTTCATGTTAAACATTTAAAGTAAAACTAAATTAGATTTATTATAACTCCAACATTCATTATGTTATATGGAGTTTATAATCTTAAAATAAATGTAATTTGTATAAAATAAATCATTTAGAGTTATATAAAATTCATTGTAATATCAATTGTAACGTTTGATCTATATTTGAAGATTTTATATAAAGTAATTTTAATATTTGCTTTAAACAAGTTTTGATTGTTATTTAATATGAATGTAATTTGTATTAAATAAATCATTTAGAGTTATATAAAATTCATTATAATATTAATTGTGAATATTGAACTATATTTTAAGATTTTATATACAGTAATTTCAACTCTTGCTTTAAAATAAGTTTTGATTGTGACCACGCCTAGAAATAAGTATAAATATGGCTGCTATTATTCAATTGCTTCAGTTTGTTACTAGCATTCGTGCGAAAATAAACCATACAAATTCTAAGTGAATTTTCTTTATAATGGACAACGAACATGGAATCTCTGACCTATCGCAGACACACATATATATATATATATATATATATATATATATATATATATATATATATATATATATATATATATATATATATAATTATAAAGAAAAAGAATATGTTAGGGAAATGATAGATGAACTACTTCGGTATAACATAATCCCTCCATCAACTTCATTATAGTGAAGTTCTATAGTTTTAGTTAGAAAAAAGGATGGAGAGCTTAGACTCTGCATCGTTTTCCGTGCTCTAAACAAAAATACCGTTAGACACATTTTCCAATGCCTGTCGTTGACAACCAGCTACGTCTCCTAGGGGATTATAAATTCTATACAACCCTTGATTTAGCTTTTGTTTTATGATAATTCATGCGGCACATGAAGGAAAACGATAAAAGTAAAACGACAATTGGTACACCAGATGGTCATTTTGAATTTAACTGGATGCCTTTTGTACCGGCTACCGATACCGGGTTAAAACGATTAAAATCTATTTTAAAACTTTTTCGCGATGCTACGTTAACTTAAAAATTATCTAAACACGTTTTCTTTAGTCGTATAGTAGACCATCTAGGATTTAAAGAATCTTTCGATGGAATAAGAAGACGTTCTCGACAACATTAACCAACACTGTTTACGCCAGTTTCTAGGGTTAGCAAGTTGTTTCCAAAGATTCATTCAAGGGTTCTTAATCATTGCGAAACCCTTAACTATTCTTTTAAAGAAAGATTCTAAATGGGTCTGGGGACCATCACAGGAAGTAGCCTTTAATAAACTCAAAAGATTTCTTGTAGATAAACCTTCACTGGCCTTGTATAGTCCTAATGCAGATACCGAACTTCACACAGATGCCTGTAAACTTGGTGTGGCTGGCATAATATTTAATAAAGTTGCTTACTTTAACACTTTGACTGCCAGCTCCGTAGCGTGTACGGTGACGCAAGTTTCACCCCGTGTTTCACCCCAGGGCCGTAGCATGTACGGAGCAATTAAAAGTCAATTTTTTATAGTATTTAATTGGCTCAACATTTTTTTTACTATTTTTTCGTTTATTTAAATGCCTTTATGCAAACGTTTATATGAAAAATTGAAACAGCACACAGGGCTCAATTTCTGAAAATCTGGTGGCAGCGAAAGTGTTAACAAACTACTCCTGAACAACAAAATGATTCCTCGTAAGATCTTGAAACCCTCGCCGTAGTGGCGTCTTTCCGAAAGTTTCGAGTATATTTAATAGGGGTACCGTTTAAAATTGCCAATTGTAACTCTTTTCGAGCTATTTTTCAAAAACGTGACATTATACCCTGAGTTTCTCGCTGGTGCAAACAAATGCAAGAGTTTAATTTTAGCATAGAATATAAGCGAGGTTGTTCAATGACACATGTAGACGTCCTTAGTTGTTAACCGGTTACTAGCTCCCATAATCTTGACGTACTCGAATTGGCCGAAGTTGATTGGTTAGTAACGGTTCAGAGTTCAGATAGCGAAAATAATTAATATTCTTAAAGATTTCGATCTTGAAAATATAATTTATATAAAATCATCCTACAAAGAAAAAAATAGTAAGTTATTTACAATTACGACTGAAGGTGACAAATGGGTAGTGTCAAAAGGCATCCTTTGGCAGTGACATGGGAGTGAAAGTAGGTGACCTTAAGGTCAATTGCTTGCTTTATGCACATGATGCAGTGCTCATTGCATCATCAGAATGCAATTTGCAGGCATTGGTCATCACTCTGAAGGATGGGTGTGAAATTAATGGTCTTTACCTGAATGTAGATAAGACGAAGGTTCTGATATTTGAAAGAAATGAAGAAAGAACAGAATGTAAGATCAACGTGAATGATAAGATAATAGAACAAGTGAATGAAGTGGTATATTTGGGAAGTATGTTTAGCAGAGACGGAAGATACGAAATGGATGTGGAAAGGCGTATTGCTGCCGTAGTCAACAGTGCTTTGACTGCATTGTTGAGACGGCATAACGTCAGAATAGCTGCACGTTTGGCTGTTCACAATGCAGTTTTGCTACCGACGCTGTTATACGGCAGCCAAACGTGGGTAACACAGAAGAAGAATGTAAGAAAAATGAATGCTGTGGAGATGCGATCTCTTCGCAGAATATGCGGAGTCAGTCTAGCTGATCGAATCCGCAATGAAGAGATCCACAGAATGGCAGGTACTAGAGAAAATGTTACGATGAGAATGAAGTAGAACGTGCTCAGGTGGTTTGGGCACGTCGAACGAATGAGTGATGAAAGAATGGTAAAAAGATTTATATAGGAAAAGTGAGCGGTAAGAGAGACAGGGGGAGACCTCGAGTGACCTTAGAAAACACAGTATCTAGGATACTGGAGGAAGGTCACGTAAAAAGCATGAGGACCCCCCGGAGGGCATGTATGAAGAGGTTGATGTTTGTGGCCGAGGCTTAAGAGGTATGCAGGGACCGTAGCGTTTGGCACTCCGTCGTCTCTGGCTACCCTGCAAGGGATATGGCGTGAAGCTAAATAAATAGATAGAATCACCATGATATTGGTCATTTTTATGTATAGAAAACTCTCGAAAAAATATAGGCCATATATTGATTTAGTGACATTAATTATTTTGTAAAAAAATATATCAGGTCTTTGTCTAGAATGGTAAACGCCCTGGGTTTCTTCATCCTTTAGAAAAGCCTGACACGCCCTTTGACACTATACACATTAGTAAAGGAAACAAACGGCCAAGTAGAACGTTATAACAGAATTATTCTAGAGGCATTAACAGCCAAATGCGTTGGGTCCAATGAAATACTTTGGGACGAAGATATAAATAACGTACAATGGGGATTAAATAATACAAATAATATAATTTTAAGAAAATTATTTTTGGACTGCAATTATTTCAGTTAATTTAAAAGGCTGTAAGTTATCGGTGTACCTCGAACATTCGAGTTCAGAAGATGGACAAATTTCTTACCAATTAGAACAAAAACTTCTGTGGTCCAAACACTTCTCCTCCCAGTTCTTGACTATTCAGATACGTGCTATTTAGATTTGTCACAACTATTTCTGAACAAGCTCGAACGCCTACAAAACGGATGCATAAGATTTATATTCGGGCTAAAGAAGTTTGACCACATCACAGCTTCAGCATCTTCAGCATCGCCTTCAGCTCAAATGGCTTACAATTCAACATCGTCGTAACTTTCATTGTCTTATTCTTCTCTATAAAATTCTTTTCCACTCTAATACTCCTCCATATCTTAAGGAACGTTTTAATTATCTTGGTGCCAGACCTTCGCTCGCAAAATAATAACTTGCTGGAGATTCCTCTCTGTCATACCCATTGTTATAGTGAATCTTTTACCGACACAGCAGTAAAATTATGGAATGCTCTTACGTGCGAAATTAGATGCTCTAAGTAGTTATATATATTTAAAAACCGGTTTAAGAACCACTATTGATCTCTTTAATATTTATAATATTAAAATATTTATGTATTATATAGCAGAGTATAGTTCATAATAATTTATATTATCTTATAGAATTAGTCTTTGTATAGTCAATATGTATGTATGCATATATATGTATATAAATATGTATGTATTTTTTTTTATCTATTTCATGCACCAACTACTGTAATTTTAATTTTAAATAAATGTCCTTATAGTTGCAGGTTACCTGTAAGAGATCACTTGAAGTGATAAGGCCGCCTTTGTACCAATTTTGTAGCAATAAATTTACTCTTCATCTTTTATATGTATATTGTGTGCAATAAAGTGCAATAAATAAAAGTAAACAATTCGAGGTGCAACGAGCCAAATGATAAATAGCATTTTTGAAATCTGTAAAAATTACGTATCTGCCAGCTTGAAAGGAGTCAATATCGGAAATAGCTTCAGCAACAGCAATAAATTCTCGAAATCGTAATCGAACTATCAACATCAACACAAAATTTAATAGAATTATTTGTGGATCATACATTGCTAAACCACTACATCCACAATATCTTTGGAACCGTCGTTACCAGGACCCCGTGACCGTAAAGCTGCTGAATTGCAGTTCCCACGACGAGGCGCGGGATAGATTATCCTTATTCGGTTTTTTCTTTGTTAATTATTTTATATTCTAATTTCTCACTTCTGTCTCAGCTCTAATTAAGAAAACACGTTTTTATAATTTTTTGTAATTTTAAATAAATAATTAATTTTTAAAAAACCTTTTCCTTATCGTCTAAACATAACTGGCGCAGTCGGTAGGATTGTGGCACTTTCAAACTAAAGTTACGGTTCTAATCGTAGAAACCGCGACCCATTGAAGAGACCCTTAAGGACGATAAATATACGGGAAATTCGGAAATAAGAAGATACTGTGCTGAGGCGAGGTCCGGCAAGTGGTAAGTACACTTTTACACCCAAGTTTCTCTGCTCTATTTCCTATCGTTATTGTTATAATTAAATATTAATCTAATATATATAATTTTCAAATTTAAAATCAATTTGAAATATTATAGTATATTATGTACCTTGTAATTAGGCTAAGATCACATCACATCATTCACACGGTATTAATGTAAAGTATCATATAATGCTTTTGTTATCTATTGTTTGTGTAAAGGTATCTTTACACTTGAAGCTATAACATGTCGCTTAAAGATTGCGATAGTGTTATTAAAACAATTGGAGACTTAATTCGGAGATATAATGGTAATCGAAAAATATTAAATTACTATATAAGGGAGGTAGACAACGTAATTAATTTAATACATGTCAGTTGACAAACTCACCCCTTATTAATAAGTTTAATAAAGAGTAAACTTAGTGGCGCAGCTATACATACTATCGCTTACGAAAATTCTTTAAATACATGGAACGAGGTTAAACAAGCTTTATTAAGACGTTTAGGAGAAAGTAGAAATGAAATCCAAGTGATGAAAGAGTTCCGGCAGATGCGTCAGCTAAAATCGGATGGATGCTTAAACGTTTGACAAGCGTCTTAGAGACATATTAGACACCTTATATACCGTAGGTAAACATTCAAATAAATCGTACTATGATAATATGGTAATCGAACATTACACATTACATAATTGGCTTACAAATAGTTTAATGTAGGAATAGATGTTAGGGTTTCAAAATCAGAAACTCTAGAATTAGCTATTGTTTCAGCCAGACAAGAGGAAGCTAACTTAATATATTAATGACCAGAAAATCCAAGTGCAAACACTGTATCTGCTTCTCAAACAAAGCCTAAATATGAACAACATACATCCTTTTTACCTAATAATTGTAATCGCTCGTTTAATAGCAACCCCTCACGGTTTATTAACCCTAATTTCGTACCCCAACGAAATAATTGGAAACCACAACAGCGACAGCAATGGATACATTCCATGTTGCTCTGGAAAAATACTCCTCAATGACAATTTTGACTTTCAGGTAATAAAAGTAATAATTTTAGACAACCCAATATACCTAAGCCACAGATAAATCCACCTCAGAAAGTATCGGACGTAAGTAGAGATTTGTAAATAGACCATAAAAACACAGTTCGTTTCTGAAGAGCTTTTTTATACCCCAGATAATTATTATTAGGTAAGTTACCCTTACAAGTTATATGAAGATCAATATTTCGAGGAATAACCACCCTTTGAAGTCATCGGTGATAATATTAGTGAAAATCAAAACGAGGAAAACAATTTCACGAAACTGCAAAAGTCAAAGACACAGACAAATAGTTAAACTCAACCATTATAAAGATGATTTACCTTACATCGAGATACCCGAATTTAAAAACAAGTTTCTTATTGATACAGGAACATCCCGATCTATGATTTCACCTGAAGCTATAACAAGTACTATTTTTGAATATTGCATAGAACACGAACCACTTGAAGTAAAAACAGCTCCTGGAACTATACGTCATAACCTAGTAGCTCATTTACCATTACCACCCCTTTTTAATAAGAATATACTTCATAAATTTTTATTATTATTATATTCAGATGATGATTATTTTTGGAATAAAGATTTAATTTTTCCTGCTGCTAGAGTAAAAGTTAAAAATGGTTATTTGTATACATCTATTTTAAACTTCAATAATGATAAAGAATATGTAACTATTCCAGCACCGTTTCCTTTAGACTGTTATATTAATAAAACTAAGGAAACAAAATGTCAATTAAACTCAATGACTATTACACCAAATTTAGATAAAGAGTTTTGCAATAAATAAAAAAGAATTGATCAGATCATGAACGAAGAAGAAAAACGTGAAATAAAACGTATATGTTACCAATATAAAGAACTCTTCTATTCTGAAAATATTCCTTTATCTTTTACTAACTCAGTAAAACATCAATTAAGATTAACAGACAACAATCCTATATTCGTTAGAAGTTACAGGCAGTCAAGAGAACAACTTGTTATAGACTATAGGAGACTCAATGATAGAATAAATGAAGATAAATATCCCCTTCCAAATATTCATGACATCTTAGACCGGCTAGGTAGAGCTCAATATTTTACTACTCTAGATTTAGCTAGCGGTTACCATCAAATTGAAATGCACCCAGATGATGTAGAAAAAACAGCGTCCACTACGGAAAGAGAACATTATGTTTTTAGAATGTCTTTTGGCTTAAAAAATACACCTAGCACTTTTCAACGTCTCATGGATCATATTTTACGCGGTATAACCAATGTATTTACTTATCTTGATGATGTTATTATAGCATCTACATTACAAGAACATATCGATAAATTGAACCAGGTATTCGACCGTTTTAAACTACATAATCTTAAAATACAACTAGACAAATCAGAATTTCTTCAAAAGCAGGTTACTTTCTTAGGTCATGGACTTACTGACAAAGGTTTAAAACCTAATAAAGATAAAAATTAAGCCGTATTCAATTTTCCACTTCCAAAAACTCCAAAAGAAATAAAATCAATTTTAGATTTGGTAGGCTATTATAGAAAATTTATAAAAGACTTTGCTAAGCTCACAAAACCCATGACCATATGTTTAAAGAAAAATCATAAAGTTATTCATTCAACTAAATTCGTGGATGCATTTAACAAATGCAAAGAAATTTTAACAAATGCACTCCTTTTCCAATACCCAAATATTGATGAACTGTTCGTATTAACAATGGAAGCGTCTGATGTCGCCCTTGGTGCTGTACTATTACAAAGTCGTATCCGATCTGATAAACCAGTTCCATATGCATCACGATTACTATCAGATACTAAAACTATATATTCAACAATAGAAAAAGAATTATTACCTATAGTATGGGCAGTTAAATATTTTAGACCACACTTGTATGGTAGAAAGTTTACTATTTATACTGATCATCGCCCGTTAACTTGGTTAATGTCCTTAAAATACCCAAACTCTAAATGAACACACTGGCGTTTAAAACTAGCAGAATATGATTATCAAATAATTTATAAAAAAAGGAAGTCAAAATACAAATGCAGATACATTATCTAGAATTAAAGATTTTCATAATAGTAAAGAGTCATTAGCAGTGAACTTTGATGACATTGATGATTATGAAATAATAGATGGAATATTTGATAATACTCGTAGAGAACAGGATATCGAACCACCCATTGAAAATGTAGAAACGATCGAAGTTTTACCACCATCAGTCCCAGAAAGTGAAGGTAGTATATCTGTAGAAAATAATCCAGAAGAATTAATATCCACCAATCACACTTAACCCGATAATTAGAATAGCGGCATACCTATAGTGTCAGATGCTATTGATAGGCAGCTAAAACAATTTTGACATTAGATCTACACTAGGATCAACTTATCGCGTAGAAGATAGGTCAACAAATTCTAGACAAGTTGTAAAAGATGTATTCATACCAGTAAATAATACGTCAGAAGAAATAATTAGATTTTTAAAAGAACACACTACAGCAGACCGTGTGTTCCATTGTTATTTTCATAATGAAGATGTAAATCTAGCTTTTTCACGTGTTTATACTACAGTATTTAATGAAAGAGGGCCTAAATTATTTAAATGTACATTTCGTGTGACACCAGTAGAAAATAAAACTGAACAAGAACAATTAATTAAAAATTATCACGTAGGTAAAACTATTCATATAGGAATTCAGGAAACATAAACAACTACGTAGAAAATATCATTGGCAAAATATGTTACTTAGTATTCAAAAGTATATAAATCAATGCGATGTTTGTTTAAGAGCTAAATATGAGAGAAACCCTCTTAAACCACCCTTAGCTTTAACAGATACGCCTAATAAACCCATGGAACATCTTTTCATGGATATATATTCTACAGGAAGATCAAAATTTTTAACTATCATAGATAACTTTTCTAAATTCACACAAGCTATTAATTTAACTGCATCGAGTAGTATTCATATAGCAGATGCATTGTTACAAATATTTTCAGTTTTCGGTTACCTCTAAAAATTACTACTGATTGTGATACTAAATTTGAAAATGACTTAATGAAAGAGTTATTTTCTTTACACAACATTTATATACACTTTACAACACCCTATAACCCTAATTCTAACTCTCCTATCGAACGTTTTCATTCAACTATTGGAGAATTAATAAAAATTCAGAGAATGATCAATAAAGATGATCCTATTCCCATACTAATGAAGAATGCGGTGATAGCTTATAACAATGCAATCCATTCAAGTACTGGTTATACACCATATGAATTAATGTTTGGTCATACAGCATCTAGAAATCCTAGAAACTTTATTATCCTATAGAATTTTATCAAAATTATATCCTTAAACATAAGACTAATGCTGAAGCAGTACAAGAATAAAGAGAAAATTATAAATAAAAGGAATCAAACTGCAGAAGAAATAGAATTTAAGGTAGGTTAAATGGTTTATAAGCAGGTTGCTAAGACAGCAAGATACGACAAGACCAAACCAACATATAAAGGTCCGTATAAAATCGTTCATTTACACCCTAATAATATAGCTGAAATCATAGGTAGTCATCCTAATTCAAAATCTATTAGAGTTCATTATAAACTTATTAGAAGGCCTCATCTTATTACAGGACTTTCATAGCAGGAGCCCTCGTGCTCTACACAGGAGCCGACGTAGTTATAGAACCTATAGAAAATACAAATGGTATTTTGCTCATTAAAGAAGGGCAAGTCTTTAAACAAATAGATTCCTTTAACTTTGTCTGTATATATAACATTACAGAACTTCATATATCTTCAATTACTAACACTTTTTATCCATACTAAATCAATAGAAGTACATACAGTATCTAAAGACATACACAAGAATTATAAAGATCAATTAGAATATTCGTTTAGCTTAATTGATAAGAAGCTTAGTTTATTTAGATCTTTTGGTAATGGCAACAGAGTTAAGCGAGGACGAATAAATGTTCTGGGCTCGATAGTTAAGGCAGTCACAGGTAATTTAGATAATGATTATGCAGGACGAATTGAACAAGAAATATTTCATTTACAAAATAGAAATGAAATATTTCTTGAATATTTCATTTCTATTTTGTAACTATTGAAATTATATATTTATAATGTTACTAATATTAATAATGTAGTTTTTAATCAATTACTTTTTCTAGATATTTACGTACAGATAAGTTTTATCTTGCAGTTAATTTTAGATAAGCTGATGATATTACAAAACGCAATAACATTCTCTCGTATGGGAATTATGAATCCTTGTATAATAAGTGGACAAAACTTAATTAATGAATTGTTAAATATAGAACAAAAATATCGTTTTAGCCCGATCTTTGAAAAAAGTATTCATACAATAGATGATATAGAAAAATCTATACTGGTCAAGGCCTATAGTGCAAAGCATACATTAAATTTTGTGCTAGAAATACCTTCGGTTGATCCGAATATCTATGACCTTGTCCATATCTATTCCATTCCTGATCAACAAAACATTACAATAATTTCCAAATCCAAATACCTTATACTTGGGAGTGAAGTGTACTCTTACCTAAACGATGGATGTCGCACATCTCTGACAAGAATCTTCTACGCACTCAACTGGATGAAATATATATGAAAGACTCTGAAGACTCTATGGTCGCCATGGTGCAACACCAACCTGCAAATTGTGTAAGAGCAAAGATGTTCCTGAGAAGAGGAAAAATTCAGAAGATCAAGACCAACAGCTGGATAGTTATACCAGCTAAACAAGAACGTTTAAAGATATGCCAGGGAAAAACTCAGTATGAAAAAATAGGAGAACCACATCTAGTAACTATAACAGAAGATTGTAAAATAACCGTGATGAATGTTACCCTTCAAACACATAGAAAAACATTAAATATTAACGAATAAAACCGTTACCACTTCAAAAGAACTTAAAAATTAAATCACCAGTTGAATATACACTACAGCTGAAAGATATATCATTAGATAGAATACATGACCTAGTTAACCAGACTCAGAAAGTAGAAGATACTGAAGATATCAATTGGTCTCTTGTAATGGCAACTCTTAGTTGGACTACAATATTTCTATATGTTATTAGCTTCATCTTTATCATCTGGAAGCTGTTCCAGTATTCCAGAAGAAAAATTATCAAACCAAATATTGAAGTCAGCGAGGACGCTGGAGGAAGATCCAAGATCCGCTTCCTTCTTAAGGGGGGAGGCGTTAAGAGGACGTCGTGACCGTAAAACTGCTGAGTTGCAGTTCCCACGACGAGGCGCGGAATATATTAAGCTTATTCAGTTTTTTCATTGTTAATTATTTTATATTTTAATTTCTCACTTCTGTCTTAGCTGTTGTTAAGAAAACACGTTTTTATTATTTTTTGTAGTTTAAATAAATAATTAATTTTTAAAAAACCTTTAATCGTCTTTTGAAAAACGTCGTTCAAAAAACTTTTAATCGTCTAAACATAACTCCGTCTATGTAAATTTTATAAAAATTGTTATAAGTATAATATCTTTTAGTTCGCATTAATGGATATCTATTTTTTGGTTTTTAAATAAATGGACTTAATATCAATAATTTCAATAACCGAATAGACATCTACACTGGTAACCCATGTTTTAGGGAGAACATCTCTAACTGATGACTGTTATAAATAGATAAAGTACAAAGCTGTTCATGAACCGTAGCCAACAGCGGTTTCGTTCTGCGTCTCCAATAATAGTCTTGACACCTAGCTCCTAACTCATTTAATACACTTATTACTCCACTTCCTGACATCGACTTATTTTCCAACCAATATTTGTTAACAAGATAATATCTACGAATAAAAAGTGATGGGAAGTGTAACTCAGATTCCATTACACGAATAGCGGTACTAACACTAACGCTACAACAACTACAACTAACTCTTAACTCGTTAACATGTTTTGATCACCGCAACGATCGGTCTAGCCAGAATCATAAGTATTTAATATTGTCTACAATCGTTTTCTCATCGTTAACATATCTGACAATATTTTCTTTTTTGTAACTTCTTTTAAAAATAACAATTTTACTTTTTGATGAATATATTTGTAATCCGATATTAGTAATTAGTTCCATAAACTTATTTAAGGACGTTTGTAATTGAATCCTGCCTTTTTCTAATGAATCACTAACTGTATATATAATAGGAAAAAATCATCCGCATATTGTGAAATATAAATATTTTGAATACTCTTACACATTTAATTGTAGTAATATTAAATAATAAAGGTGAAAGAGAATCGCCTTGGGCTAGCCCATAGCTAGTACGGGGGCCATCGCTGGAAAACTCCTCGTGTGCCCGTCCCTATCAATGTCACTCGGAATTGTCTAGTAGAATTGGAAGCGGTAATTCGGTCTTTCGGGATCGCGTTCGCCGTCTGCTAATGTCCAGCGCAGGGGTATCAGCCATGAGGTGCCCGTGTCTGGCTCATGACTAGAATTTGCTTTACGCTGCGGTTCCATAGGGATCGTTGTTGTTAAACGAGGTGGCGGGTAGATCGAGGTGGCATTCCCTGCGCCTCCTTTCTTAGAGGAGGAGTTGAATCGGTCTCGCCAGCCGGATCCTCCACCCTTGGGGCATTCAGAGCGGTTGACGAGGTTCAGAGCGAAGTGGCCCCCTTCGGAAGGTCACCAGCGGTGTACAAAAGCCCGGACCTCGGGCCGCCGGGTGCTGTCTTGAGACGTGCACGGTAGTCGGGGGTTCGGGAGATAAAAAACTGTTCATTCGGGATAACATAATCAGGAGTTAAAGTACAGAGCAACTCATGAATTATTTCACTATTTAACTGAGTTCGAGAACGTTTACGACCTTTGAACCATTACATTTTCTGCCACAACTCACTTTGAGTAATATTATTATTAAATGAAGAACAATAATCGTGTCATGCTATATTTCCGATTTGACGGAGCCGTTTTTGACAGTCGTGAATTTTAGTCATTAACTTCTCAAGATTATTGGGAGTTGTATCACGCCAGAATGAGGATAAAGTAAAACGACGTTCTGATATAATTTTAGATAAAATCGGTTGCTAATAATTATACAATAATAAAATAGGTATGACTTTGCTATTAAGAATACAACTCATCCAGATATATGGTATAAAATAGTCCGATGCTTTATTTAAGCAATTTATAAAATCATCATAAGCTATTTGTGGGTTATCACTACAATATACTTAATCTCTAAACAACAATTCCAATAAAATGATTACAGGAAGCACAGTCTGCATTTTTATAATTATGATGTACTCGTAAAATAGTTTCTTGCCCAAAATACGTAGATGTCATTTATTGTTCTTCAATTAAACTTTATCGCTAAATCAGATGATGCTAATGAGATATCAGATAAAGATTGTTGCAGTATATTATTAACTACAAATGTCATTTAAAAGTAATTATGTATAATTACTTTCTAAAAGAGCATCATGTATCAGTGATCCACGTGAATCTGTTTTTTGCGACCAATTACTATGATGTACATTAAAATCACCTAAAACAATGGATTTTCTATCTATAAAAGTAAATTAATGTTCACAGTCATTTTTACTAGTACGCACAAAGGGTGCACAAAATATGAATAAAACATAATTAATATGTGAGCTATTAAAAATTTTAACAATGACATCTTCAATATTTGAATTAGTAGCTTGATAACTATACATACAACTACTAATTGAATTATGGTTTAAAACCGCTATTTCCTACAAATCCGATCTACCATTGCGAAAAATATTATAGTCACTTAGTTTCAGGTGACTACCAGGTTCTAACCACGTTTCAATAAGGGACGCAATATGGATTTTCTCTTTGTATAATATACGTTCTAATACTAACAATTTATTACACAAGCTTTGTATATATTCCAATAAAATATTTAACCTGGAATTTTGATTGCTATCCATCACTGAACTAGTCCAATACTAATTTCAATGTAGGCCAGTTCGTTACATTTTTAACAACTACCAAAATAAGCCATTCGAGACATGCTGTCTAATAAATAACAATAATCCTTACTATATAATAATGACCTAATTGACTCTGTATGCACGCGCATCACTTATCACCCACAAATCACACAATAATGTGTAATACATCAAAAAAAAGCTATTGAATCAGGCTACAAAATAGGGTGGGTGCCAACCTTATACGTGACATTTGACCCTTTCCGGCCCTTCGGGCCGGGAAGTTCCCTCGTATATAATAAGTGTTAATATTTTTTTTGTATTGATATATCTCTTACTGTCAAAATCTCTCTTAATCTGCTTAAAAGTTCGCTAAAATTCACATTTCTTTTCTCATTCTGTGTGGGCTCTTCCTGTTTATTCCCATTCCAAATTCTTGGCTTATTAGAGTTAGTCGTATTTTCAAACTGATATACCGGTTTTTTGAACTGTTTCCTTTTTTTGGACGTAAGAAATGTAGTTTTTCCATTCATATTATCAATTTGGTTTACAGCACCTCGGGTAACTACGTTCACAAAGGATGGGCTCTGATTAGACCCTAAAAGAACTGACTGGACCGGTGTCTTAGGAGACATATTAGGCTTTTTGTTCTTTTTAACTCTTCGCTCATTTTAGTCATTGGTATAAAATTGGCACGTACAGTCACGTGCAATGAAAAGTATACACGGACAGATTTTCAAATAAATATTCACGCTGAAAATTTCAAAAAAATTTCTCTCTCTCTCTGGAGAAACTCTGGTGGTTATATAGTATGAATTGTTAAGTGGCTACTTGTTTTTGAAATTTTCAGAGTGAATATTTATTTGAAATTCTGCCCGTGTATACTTTTCATTGCACGTGACTGTACATTGTTAGAGCGCGTCTGTATGTGCAATTGTATTCAGTCATTAATTTTCTAAGTTTCTTTTCTTTAAGATATGATGGACAAGATCGGAGCAGCGACATATGTTGCCCGTTACAGTTCACACACTTGAAAACAGTAGTGTCACAATTTTCGTGTTGATTACTACACTTGGTGTACATGATTTTTAAAGAAGAGCATCTTTTCGCCGTGTGACCAAGTTACCAGCAACGTGAACATTAAGATATCGGAAATACATATTATTGCTCCACCCGTATTCTTAGGCCATCTATACTTATAAACGGTGAACAAAACGATCTCTTGAAGCAGAGGCACGGACTCACTAGGTGACCAATCATTGACATCTCCATGAGCCTACTTGCGGTGATAATCACCCCTGGTTCCGGACAATAAATATTTATGCGGATGTCTTGAATATCAATTTCTACACTACCGTCCAAAATTTTGGAAGCACTTCTGTTATTGGCCAAAACGAAACAACACCTGCTATAGGCGGTAAACATTTATAATGAATGTTATCTTTGCA
Organism: Melinaea marsaeus rileyi; assembly: GCA_918358865.1. Lineage (NCBI taxonomy): Eukaryota > Metazoa > Arthropoda > Insecta > Lepidoptera > Nymphalidae > Melinaea > Melinaea marsaeus. The sequence continues at coordinate 2,973,425 of OU911095.1, read as the reverse complement.
GCTTTTTACTATTGTTTACATATTAACAAAGGGGTAGTCGGCTCTCATTACACATGTTTTACCAATTTCTTAAATTTTGACGAAACGGGAGTTTTATGACTTAACATTCTTTTGTGGTTTGCAGTGTTGCTGTCAGTATTATTTTTTATATTTAAGTTTTTTGGGTGCTGTTTAGTAGCACTTGAGTATTGGTAGGCGCAAGTTGTGACATTAACATTATCTATATTCGGAAATTATTGACTAGGGCTTTTCTTCTCAAAATGGCAAAACGCTAGCAAAACACGCTTGAACAGCGAAGTGCTACTTATATGCTTCGAGAGGAAAGATATGGTGAACGTAAAATTGCAGCAAGGTTTAGAATTTCTTGCAGTAACAACTGTTAAACGACGACTTCTGGCTGTGGGTCTAAGAGCATGTGTTGCTGCTAACAAGCCCAAATTAACAATTGGAAAAAAAGACTAGAATGGGCAAAAACACATAAAAAATTAGACTACATCCAATTTTGATTTGAAATGATTTGATCTGTAATCAATGGGAAAATGTTCTATGTAGTGATGCATCGAAATTTCAGATTTTCGGATCCAATAGACGTGTGTTTGTACGCCGATCAAAAGAAGAAAGAGTTTCTGAAGCGTGTACAGTACCAACAGTGACACATGGTGGTGGTAGTGTGATGGTTTGAGGATGTTTCGGGAACAATAAACCCGTCAATCTTGTGAGGATAACTGGAAAACCAAACAAAGAAGATTATTTAAAAATTCTTCGGGACACGGCCGTACCCTGTGGACTAAATCTGATTGGTCTTGAATTTAAATTTCAGCAAGACAATGATCTTAAGCATTCGTCCGAACTATGCCAAAACTTTTGAAAGAAAAAACAGATGAAAAGGTTTTAAATTATAAAATGGCCACCGCAGTTACCTGATCTGCCTCCAATAGTACTTGTCTGGAATGAACTCGCCAGGAGAGTGAAAAATTGCTCTCCTACATCTCAGACCATTTATGGCAGTTATTAGAGAGTGAATGGAATAAGTTAGATGAAGATTGTTTAAGAAGTCAAAAATAAAATTTGTGCTGTAATCATTAAAGCAAGAGGTGGTCATTTTGATGAAGCTTAAATTTGATTAAGTTTCCCATTATTTGTTAATTTTCTCTTTAGTCTAAGTTACTTTTTGTTCAATTTTTTATTTTATATCAATATAAGTAATTGTCATTGTTGATTGCAAAATGTTACACAGAGTAAACTACTTATTAATGTTGATTGCAAAATGTTGCACAGAGCAAGTCATTTATTTCAGGAATTATTTATCAAGTAAATAATTAATGTGTATGTATTGTAATAAATTGATAAAAAAATTATTTGTATAAATCACTTAGTATAAATATAGATTTCAAGGTATAAATTAAATGGATATATATATATATATATATATATATATATATATATATATATATATATATATATATATATATATATATATATAGTATACATATAAATTAAAACTACATCCATGTATAAATTATTAATCAATTAAATACTGTTGGAACAAAAGATATTATAACCTATTTACTTTCAAATAATATTTATGTGCCAACTCAGTTTAACCGCATTTAAATTATTATTATTAATTAAATTGGAAATGAGAAGGAACAAAAAAGACATCATAAAGGGACTCCGTAGGGCCAAAGCCATGGGCGATAACCAACTTAAGGTCAATTTTTAAATAAATACAAGACTTATCAAAACATATAACAAAAACAGCAAATAGCTTTGAGGGGGAAAAACATGAAGTAGACTTTGATAAAAACCCTTTTAAGTACTCAAAAAACATTTTAAAATACGAAAAAGGTGAGCTTCTCTTGACCAAAGAACAATAAATACGAACGAATAATAATAAATATTCATAGATTTTTTAATAGATAAATTATTTAAAAACGAAAAAAGGTGGGGTTATCGGTTTAAGTTTAACAATAAATACACAGAATCCATACTAGCTTTTGCAGACGATCTCGCGATACTGACATGGAATCCAAAACAATGTCAGCTACTTTTAAATATTGTGGAGAACTTCTGTGCCTGGACGGAAGGGTTGACAAAACAAAACAAACTCAAACACAAAACACAAAACAAAACTCAACAAATTCTGTAGTCTGTGTCTGGATAGACGCAGCACTAGATATACCTCTAGCGATCCGGGTCTCATAATAGGCGGTAAGTGCGTTACGGTTACCGAAGCAGCTCCGTTCAAATTCTCAGGTAAAAAAATCGATTACCAAGGGCGCACTCTAGTGTTGGATATAATAGTCGATATCTTTTTGAATAATCTAAAATGATAGACAACCAACCAATAAGCAACATCAAAAATATAAGATAATTATTTAACTTCACGGCTAAATTGGCCTTTCCTCGTTTATGATATTAATAAGATCTTTTTGTTAAAGTCATAAAGACATTGAAGTCATGACATACGTTAGCGCATCCAGCGGACTCTTCTACCTTATTTAGAGACCGACACAATTAAAGAAACCATCGGAAACACCTAAGAATGACCAAAAGACATATCAAGTCAAAATCGAATGATGATACTGTAACATCTCTCCCAAAAGATAAATTTGCAACAGAGCTGGAGTCAAGACTTCAATTCCGTAACAATTTTTGATAGGTGCTCAAACAAATAAAGGAGTTCTAGGTTCAAGTAAGAAAGAACCAGATATAGAAATAATAAAATCCTTTATTTTGCAAGAAGAAAACGATAACTACCGGCTACACGTGAAGAACATAGAATTGCAAAATGGATGGGTGATTATAGGAGATTTTTGTATTCCACTAGCTTTAAGATGACGCACCCTGCTTCATGATTGGTCTCCAGCATCGTTAAAATTGTGCATTAATGCATTCCAAATGACTCTCCTAGATCAAAGTAACTTAGTAAGATGGGACAAAGCCACCGAAAAATCTTGCAATATCTGTGGGGAGGCAGTAGGCGAAACAATAGCTAATAGGGTGTAGGGTACTTTTAGATAGAGGTAAATACTCACGTCAGCGCGATAAAGTATTGGTAATCATACGAGAAGCGGTTGGTCCTTTCAGTACTAAGAGAACAGAAAGGTAACAAAAAACGACTACCGCCTGGTTCTAGGTGGTTGGAGCAACAGTCAGTCAATTCAAGTCAGTCAACCTCTAGTCTGTGAAATCTTCATAAAATGCCCAGTGAGTTATGAATATTGTTTGAAGAACACTTAAAGATTGTAAGTACTATTTGATCTCTATGTAATCAACTATTCTGTATGATAAAATTTGGTAATTGAATTGGTGATTGTTAATTAAAATAAAATAAAGTTTTTAATATTATTCTGAAACATTATTTTACAAGATTGTATAAAACAAACTTTGTAATTATAAACTATAAATTTCTGTACAATTTTTTTTTGTCAACTTTAATTTTTACTTAAATTCATTTATTGTATGTAAATTTCAGTTTATTTAAAAATATATTATATTTAAGATATCATAGTGTTAATATATTATATAAAAAAATGTATGAGTATGATTTATATCAAGTTTTAAGTATAGAAATATTAATTCCATTAACTTATTACATAACCAATGTATGAGACACATTTTTATAATGAATTAATTATTAGGCAATTTAATTAATTAGGCCTTTTTTAAATTTAAAAAACTAAACTAACTATTATATATCAATAAAAAAGTTTAATAATATATACCTTAGTAGGAAAAGTCATGTCACACGGTGAACACTTAAATTCTTTACTTTTAGGATCCTTCTTTTGTAACAACCTCTCTCTTTTTCTTCTCTCTTTCTCAGCCTTTTGTTCTGTTTCCATTCTTTTCAATTTCATTTGATGCAAGATAAGTTGAAAATCGTGTTTGGAATATGGATAAGAGTGTAAGAGAGGATCACCTGTAATTTGAAAAGATTTTTCATTGAGTATGATTTTTAGAAAGAGATAGACCTTCAGTAAGATCTTTGAAAAAAATATAATAAATCAAATGGCAGAATTTGTATATAGTAATAAAATAATACAAAGTAAACAATAAAATTTCAACAAGGGTAAATCAACAACTGATGCGGGCGCCGCGGTTCCTAATTCTGCAATGCATGGGAGCAGTCGCAGAATGCAATCGGGGTGTTTTGCGATATATCCAAAGCCTTCGAGTGCGTATACCATCAAACATTAGTATGAAAAGTTAACCACTATAGTGTACGTGGCGCTGCGCTTGATCTTTTTGCCTCTTACCTAAATCAAACAGTCCAGACGGTTTATGTAAATAATTCCAAATCGCCTTGCTTAGTTTTAAAGTTGAGTGTGATAGAACTAATTATGACGAAATAAACAGTACTCTGTCAGGTGTCCTTCATTGGTTCGAAATTAATAATTTAGTCTTAAATGCTAATAAAACTAAATGCATTGAGTTTACACTTCCTAATGTAAAAAATAACTGTCGCTTGCTCCTTAACAATGAAGTGTTAGAATTGACTCAACAAATTTCTTAGGTATAACTTTAGATAAAAAGCTCTGTGGAACCCCTACCTTTTAACATTCGCAAGCAAACTTAGCTTAGCCATCTTTGCAATTACTTTAAAAGTTGGGCAATTAATGCATGTTGACACGGCTCGGCCCATTTATTTCAGTTATTTACATAGTATATTGTCTCACGATATTTGTCAGTGCAGTGCTGCCAGAACTATATCTATATTTATTTTACAGAAAAGAGCTGTGCGGGCTATTTATAACTTAAACCTAGACATTTCCTGAGAGATAATTTTAAAGAAATTGATATTCTTACAGTCGCTTCGCAATACATGTTTAATAAAATAAATTTCATCATCAAAATTGGCATTGCTGTAGCTCGTTGATGGGATTCTACAGAAAAAACCCGATTAATAAAATCTTGATTAGATCAAAAGTTATGGCCAAAAAACTGAATCCCCATAGACAAACAGTTAACAGTTCTCGCGCGCGCTTGCCGATCGTCTTCCGCAAAATGAGCTAAGTCGCTTCATCACATGAAAACTGCTGGAGCGATTATAGTCAAATTTGGCATGAATGTAGAACTAATAAATAAGCTTCTACAGAAAAAAAAAGAAATAAAATAGCTTAATTAAATCAAAAGTTATAAAGAAAAAACCAAGAGACTCGTGATTGTGTTGCTCGTAGTCTAACTTTCATGGCGACAAACTTCGTCAATTAATTGTTTATAATGTTATTATATATTTATTTCCTTTTATTCTTTTTTAATGGATTTTCCAGCGCTCAGCTCAATTCCCACCACGCACGATGGGCGGATCCTAGTTATGAAACTTTGTACACATACTTTTGGAGGTATTAGAAGTAACATAGGATACATTTTATTAAAAAAAAATAATTGTCAAAGTAAAATATAGTTATTGTATTGATTCATTTCATTCGCAATGATCTCGAATAATTATTTAATGACTCAAATGCGAGCGAAGCCACGGGTAAAAGCTAGCTTTTAAATAAAAAACTGTTACAGACACACAATAAATACAAGAAATAAAAATAAAATTGTAACGTAATTTTGTCTTCAAAACTTAACAAATCCTTCATGGGCTTGAGTGTACACATATAATAAAGTTTAACAAAATATCTTAGACCATCATTTTCTTAGTTTTAAATCTAAAATTGAAAGTGTATGTGTGTGTGTGTGTGTGTATTAAATAAATCTTATTATAACATTCATAAAAGTTTTTAGTGGATGAAAACATGTGGAAGTTAAGTAGTTCAATCATTTGTAGGGTTGATATTATAATGCATACATACATCTAACATTGTTAAATGTCTCTTAAAAATAGTTGATACTGTTGAGTTTCTGGCCAACTCTTCTCAGCAGAACAGCATTCCAACCTGGTGATACCTTACTCGTGGACTGTTTACACTGACCTTTTTTATTGTAATAATTGACAATTCAAAAGTGTGTATAAATGCCTACTTGAATAAATATATTTAATTAGAAAGAGGTAGTGTATTTATTATAGAAAATCAATAACATACCCATAGGATTAAGTATCTTCCTAAATTTCTTGTCTGATAATTCACAATTCTTCTTAAATCTCATGGCAACTTTGAGAGATTCTAGACACTCGGAACATATGTACTTAGGTAATGAATCATCAGCATTTATCTATGAAAACACAATATACATACATTAAATGAAATTATAATAGATCAAACTAAACCATTCTCTATTTAAGAGGTAAAATATAAGTTCTGTACTGTCTGAATTTAAACTTACATTTATATTAGTAAGGCTCCGGATTGCTCCCATTATATCACAATCATTGATTTTGCTACTTAATGGTAAACAACCATTTCTTGCACATACTCTACAAATCATTTCTTTTGAGAGACGTAATCCTACTTTGCTGCAAAAATATAGAAATATTATAGACACGAAATATAGCATTTAAGTCATTAAGACGATTATTTGAAAAGCATAACCCATAAAACTTGCCATTAACCAATCACAAGCTATAAATTTAAGTGTGAATCGGCATCTTACCTGTCCATGGTGAGTTTATCCCAATGGTCACTATTATTGTCATCGTCTTGAGAGCTTGTACTAGGATACGAGACTTTATTCAGTTTCGACATCATCGCTTTAGTTAAATAAACGGTCATTGTTGATATGAATCAGTTAATCAAGTTGGAAATATGTTAGTGGTTAAACAAGAAACTTAGTTTTTCATTTGATAATACATTCGTTTTCAAATTTATGTCTATATAATACAAATTTTTAGTTTTAAAATTTCACAACTTTATTTGAACAATTTGTTATTTTATGTTACGAATAAATGTAAAATATATTATTAATCCAAATAATAAGATATAAGTCCTTAGTAATCCTTAACCCAAGTTTTAATCATTAAATAGTAAATATGAATGTTTATGAAGAAGCAAAGTGACATAGGAATAAAAAGTTACCAGTTGCCAAAAGACAGTCAAGCAGAATACTGCTTGACTGTCTTTTGGAAATAAATATATTATTATTTATTGTAACTACTAAGTTACAATACAAAATATTATAGGTCTGTCTAAGATATAAAAGTGCACGTTGCTCATAAGTCTTATAAATTAAATGAATGAAAAAGGATTTATCTGACAACACTACTGATATTTTAATAGAATAGTCGCAAAATCCTGTCTATTGCTAACTACTTAGGACTTTTTTGAAGAAAATAAGAAAGAATATATATTTATTACAAATAAAAAAAGAAAAAAGAAACAACTATTGCTTGTCAGGTAGACGAACATACTAATAAGTAATATAGCATTGTTTTATTCACTCTTAGCGAGCTGTTAGTGGGTTTGTGATCGATGTATGTTTAGATGTTGAATAATTAAAATATAAATATTAACCTTTATATATATATATATATACACTTTCTTTTTACTTCAGGTTTTTAGTTACAATGAACCACATCACATTACCTTATTTTATATTAACGTACGCAGATAAGTATAATATAGGACGTCCTAACTTCATAATCTACGTTATGCTCTCTACTTCATAAACGAAATAATGACTCCTCTATCCACGACACAATAAACCATGGTCTATTATGAATATAACATAGTATCAATTATAGTACATATATTGTAGTGTAATACAAATAATATATAATATTTATACACATAATAATTCAAAGAAGACAACTTTACAAACGCCTCGTTTCAAAGGCACAAAAAACGTTTGGAAGAACGGGCTGTATATCTCTGAATCTTTGCTTACATTTTCGACAATTTTATAAATAACAATTGTTTGTCAGTTGACATTGTTTGATGTTTGTTGACGCTTGACAGATATTGAAATAATAACAATATTATATTATTGTTTTCAAGTTTTGATTATTTGCCAAATTGCCATTTTCTTAAATAAAACACTATTAAATTACAATTATTACAGGGAGACGTTAATGACTTCGATGTTCCATAATATTAGGTGTTAATATGACATCACTAGTATTACTTAAATCAATTTTATTGGCAAGTGTTTTACAAAAGAAAACCAAGAAGAAAAAACTAAAATCTAGAAAAACGTAAGCAATGTAGTTTAAGTAATTTAATTATTAAAAAAACATAACTAAAACTAGATTTATTACAGATTTCCATTAACAAAAATCGATTTAAAGAAATGTCGTGTATGTAATGAGGAAAAAGGAGAAATATCAATATTCAATAATTGCATTCAGCCTAACATACCAGAGGAAATTAAACACTTTTCAGGAGTATGTGTAAGTATGACCTGTATGTACACAGACATCTATACATATAACACTAGTACTCACATAAACTATCAGTTAAAATTGTTCACCGGACACGAAGGTATGTAGAAAATAAAATAAAATAAAATATTTACCATTTTAGAATTTTATATTGCTAATTAAAAATGTAACATAATTTTGCATGCAGATAAATAAAACGGACAACTTACCCAACCAAATATGTCAAAACTGTTTGGATTTGTTAAATGGCTGTATCATGTTCAGAGAAATGTGCCAAAAGACCAACCAACATATGAAAAGGATTGATTCTGCTCCTGACATAGAAGTTTCCATTAAGAAAGGTATAAATATCAATTTATTTTACAATAATTGATTGAAGTGAGCGGAGAACTCTAAGTGAGAATTTTTGCATCCAATGTCCGGAGTTGGCATGAAAACGGCTTTACCGATCTTCATGAAATTTTGCACATTTATAGCAATGGTTATTGCACTGGTTTATAAAAAAAAAAAGTGAAAAAAACTCATATTGTTGAGGAATAGTCACCAAAAAATGACAGTCCCATAGACTTCAATGTAAAAAAAATTCGCTATGTGATATTTGATTATTCTATATTTTTTTGTCTGTCGGTTTCAGCTTTGAACGCTGAATTAAAGATGGGTTACTCGCTTCACTCAATTCGCCGAACTCTACGGAGATTTTGCGAGCTCAGCGAGTCAAAATCGAGGTCTGGTTCCCGCCCCTAATTAATAACAAGTATTTTTTTGGCTTTCAGAAGTCGATGTCAATAAGGATTTTATGATTAATTTAAATGGCAGTGATGATTCATCAAATATTCCTTCACCGACATTCACAGACGACAATTCCGAAATATGGGACTGTACTACTTGTAAAAAAGAATATTATGACTTGGTAAGAAACTAAGATTATATTGATAAAGGAACAAATACTTATTTAATTGATCACATCACAGACACATACAAATATATAATTAATTTATTATTCGTGAATTTAGGGTTAAAAGTTGTTATTTCGTATTAAGTTCAGTATTACTTTACAGGAATCATACAATAAACATTTAAGTGAATGTAACATCCCGGCCAATGACTCAAAACCAGATCGGAAAAGGACAAAGGAGACATTCCTCTGTGATATCTGCGGAAAAGTAGCACGATCCAATGCTAATCTCCTTATACATATGTAGGTGATTTTAAATTAAATAAATGTGAAGAGAACTTAACATTAGTAAATAATAGTTTTGTAGTTTTAAAATGAATGTAAATCTATTAAAACAGTTTAGTAACAATATTATTTTATAATAATTAATTAAGTATTAAGTTCATTCTAGTTTTATATACAAAATGTCAGATGAATTGTTATTTTTTTCATTACACTACAAGTAATATTTGTTTAATTAACAGGGCCATTCACGAAAACGTATTTCCATTCAAATGTGATCAGTGTCCATACCAGGGTCGGACAATGGATTTACTGAGAGTTCACAGACGGACACACATGGCGGAGAAACCCTTCAAGTGTGCACACTGCCCTAAATCTACAACGACGTCTAGTAATCTATTGAAACATATCCGACATGTACACAGCACAACCAGACCATATAAGGTTATATATTTATACATACAATAAATTCCTTCCTAATCTCTGTGTAACTATTTCTGCTATTTTTACTAGTATCTTTTTGCTTACTGTGCTTGTTATAATTAATTGTTGGGATATTATATTTACAGTGCACATATTGTGAGAAAGCTTTTTCTTACCAACACGATATGAAAAGACACATAAAGGACATCCATTTAAGGCAGGGTACAGTTGAATGTGATATATGTTTCAAGAAATTTAACACAAAGTAAGTTGAAATGAAATATATACTAGGGGCGCTAACAGATCCTCAATTTCGATTCTCTGCGCTCGCGAAAACTCGGGTGCCGTTTGCATATTGAGCGAAGCGAGCCCAGTGTAATGACTTATCGTTGTGGACAATCGATCACCATCAAGACATCAAATTAGACCTAACCTAACCTAACTAAACCTAACACGGTATATATATATATATATGGGATATCAGTTTTTTGATGATTATTCATCAACGACATGACATTTTTCAAAAACTTCTTTTTTTAAAACCATCACCTAATGTGTGTCTTTTTGATTGCATAATTTCATAATTTTCCGTCAAGTAGTTATCGCGCCTATTCGTGACAAAGAATGTACAAAGTCTCCAGTAGAACGTTCCACTCGCTACGCTCGCTTCGCTCAATAACTAGGGGCGCCAACAAACCCTCAATTTCGATTCGCTGCGCTTGCGAAATCTCAAGTGCCGTTTGCATATTGAACGAAGCGAGCCCAGTGTATTGACTCATCGTTTCCCATTGACTTCTAAGGGATATCAGTTTTTTGATATATTATTAAAAAAAAATTTTTTTTTTTAGAAGACCTTTTTCGAATTTTTTTTTTTTTAAACCATTACCTAATGTATGTCTTTTTGATTGCAAAGTTTCATAAAGATCCGTCAAGTAGTTTTCGAGCCAATTCGTGACAAAGAATGTAAAAAGTCTCCAGTAAAACACTCCACTCACTTCGTTCGCTTCGCTCAAATATATATACTAAAAGTAGTCCATATTTGAAACGTCATAACAATAAATATATTTAAAAGTGTTGTAGGACCATCAAGTCGTGGACAGTCTGAAAATATTTAGACAATTATTTTGTTAAATTACTACTTCGTAAAGTTAAGATTTATTCCATAAAATAACAATTTGTTTACAGAAAAATATTACAAGGACATCGATTTAAAATTCACAAAATAAAAGGAGAAAGACACGGACGTCTACCTTCATACTTACAATGTCAAATAGAACACCCGAGTGACGGCAAACACAACGAAACAGAATCTCTAACATACTAGGGGCGCCAACAGAACCTCAATTTCGACTAGCTGCCCTCACGAAATCTCGGGTGCCGTTTGCATATTGAGCGAAGCGAGCCCAGTGTTGTGTGATGACTCATCGTTGTGGACAATGGCGGCAATGCAGGGGATTTCATTGTAAAGCAAATTTATGTTTTTTCGCATTGACTTCAATGGGATATCAGTTTTTTGACGATTATTCCTCAAGGACATGACTTATTTCAAATATATTTTTTAAAACCATCACCTAATTAATGTGTGTCTTTTTGATTGCAAAATTTCATAATTTTCCGTCTAGTAGTTTTTGAGCCTATTCGTGACAAAGAATGTGAGTCTCCAGTAGAACGCTCCGCTCGCTTCGCTCAATCAATAAAGACCTGACATTGTCTTTAATTAAACCACTTTGGGTATGAAAATATTGATTTACGAAAAAGGATGATTGAATTTATAAATGATTATAATGATTAATTGTTGATTTGAATTTAATGACAGTATACAGTAGTGTTCACGCTTTGAGAAAATTAACATATGAAACCAACATTGCTTTTTTCTGTTCTGAACGTGACGTAACAGTTAAAGCAAAGAGCGGAATACTGCGTATACACATACACATGGTAAATGGTCTACTCTGCAATTAAGAATATTGAAACTGCAAAATTACAAAGAAGTAAGCAATTAAACGGGTAATTTATAATTTGGTATTACTTAAAATAACGAAATGTGCTCGAATAAAGGGATCGAAGGTAAAATTATACGCTCAGACCAGAATTTTTATATATATGATATTAGACCATTACCATAAGATTTAATTTGTAACATTTTTCTCAAATATATTTTACATCTTCCCACCCTTTTTTGTACACGTCTCGAAATACGCACTCGTGCAATATTATCATAAGACTAGATTTTTTATAAACTTTAGTACCTAATTAAAATGTTAATTATTATTTATAAGTAGGTATACATTGATTGTTATAATAAAAAGACTTATTCTTTAATTTATATTTATTCTTTATTATTCGTGAACAGTATCTTAATAGAAAGCAATTATACAGAGTCACTGGACTTATATTTCTAAAGAAAATTTATTAGAACATTAACACTATTTTTATTATTTGATTTTAATAAAAACATTTATCAGAGTTATTTCTTTTAATCATCCCTTGTTCCTCAACTGAAGCAGGTTCACTATGAGAGTTTTTTTAATATTTATATTCATACAAAACAGTGTAAGTTTCGATTTACCTCGAAGAATATGTAAGACAGATATAACAATTGATAAAAATCACTACAACGTAACGGAGACCTATGATCTGGGCGACGCAAATCCAAGCGACGCCCATTACGATGTTTACGGTAATCTATTTTTCGTAGAGTCCGGCCGTAACTTGGAAGGATATTACTTTAATATAAAAGTTATTACAGCAAATACAACAACACCTCAAGAAATATCGGGTAAGTAATATATTATACTATATAAGACTTCGCATTATACAATAATTATATTATCATCTCAAATCAGGACTTCCTAGAGGCGAGAGCTACTCAATTGCAATAGATAGAAGAGATCAAAAAGTATATTTTGGGACCAGTAGAGGCATTTTTCTCTATGAATACAAAGATAATGAAGCGAGACTAGTCTCTAATCCTGAATTACGATTAAACATGCTTTTTGTAGACAAAGATGGCAACAAATATATAACTGACAGTCCTGGTGGAGTTGAGGAATTATATTTATTAGCCGGCGATAAAAAGATTCGTTTTAGAATTTTCGAAGCCCTGGACAAAATGGCGGTAGATGGAAAAAATAACTTTTATTACATAAAAGATGAAAAACTTTTCGTTTTAAAATCGAATTTATCGAATCCGTTATTTATTGGTGAGGTATCATACGAGGGGCTCGCACAAATATCTTTTAATATGAACATAGTTTACGTTGCGAGTGAAACTTTATCCTTTATTCACGAAAACGACACGGGACCTCTTAAGTTGGTCAAGAACATTCCGGGAAAAGTAACAGCTATTGCCTTCGACAATTCAGGTAATTTTGTGCTCGGAACTAAGGGAAAGATTATAAAATACAATAAAGTCAATAAAAATAACTGCAATCAATGAACATAAGTAGTTTTTCATTAAGATTGTTAATATGTTAATGGCAATAAACTAAATAAAGAAATAATAAGAGCTTCTATTATTATAACTAAAAGTACTTATCTTGTTTCAAACTAGTCCTATGACATTGTTAAATGTATTAAACAAATAGGATTTTAACTAATAAACTATTTTAAGTATGTAGCTTGTAATTTAAGAGATGGAACACAAAACAATAATTAATTATGAGAAAACAATGAAATTATGAAAAACTTATAATCTTATGTTAGAAAATCACAAAAATTTCTAATAAAATGACTTATTAGTCATTTTATTAGATATAATAACCTTAGATATAATAATCTTAGAGTGAAAACATTGTCACTCTCTAGTCTCAATGGCTGAATCTGTAAGTCAACTTGACAAGTGGTCATGTAATTTCCGTGACATAGTTATGACTTACAAATCATAATCATGTATTCTATATGAACAGAAATTTTATGAATAAAAACTATTTAGTACACATAAATCTTATATACCTAAGTGAATAACACACATGACATATGAAAACAGTTCACATTCTGGATAAGCCGCAACAAAGTAAAACTTAATAACAAAATACACTTAAGTTTTAAATCTAATGGGGCAGGATGCTCTGAGAAATTATAGGGAATGTCAGTGACTGAGCTTGTGAGTTTGGTAAAGCCATTGGCTGACTAGTGCTTGAGATTGTAATCTGTTGGGTTGATGTTTGATGTACAAGCTGTTGGGCAGAAGGAACCAGCTGCTGCTGTGCCGACTGCTGCTGAGCAACCATTGCTGCTTGTTGAGCAGACTGCTGTGCAGCTAATTGCTGAGCTGACTGTTGAGCTACTGCGAGGTGCTGGGCTGATTGAGCTAAGTGTTGAACATTCTGCTGAGCAGCCAGATGTTGGGCGGATTGCTGTGCAGCCAAGTGCTGAGCAGACTGCTGAGCTAGGTGTTGCACAGACTGCTGGGCAGCATACTGTGAGGCCTGGTGTTGTGGCCCCAATTGTGACTGCAGAGCTGAAGTTTGAACTAGCTGCTGAACTGCTGTCTGTGGTGCGTTGCTCATTAATTGCTGTGTTGGTGGAGCTAGTGTCAACTGTGCTGGAGTTACAGCAACTACAGTTTGTCCACCACCCATTAGTGTACCAGAATCACTCACTTGCATAAGCTGTTGGGCGCCAGCACTTGTAACTATTAAAGCACCAGAATTTCCTACTAATTGCTGCGTTTTACTGACAGTTAGTATCTGTGGAGCAGGAGTCAAAAGCTGGGCTTGAGATGCAGCTGGTGCTAATGTCAAATTGGACGTAGCTGCTGTAGGCATAAGAGCTGGTATGGCACCCGCTAAACTTACAACAGGGGTCACACTAACAGTAGCCAGTGAAACTGGTGCTGAAGTTCCATGTCTAGAAGTTATAACACAAGGCTGATCACTTCTAACAGATGCCGTCTGTCCTAACAGAAATTCATTCATTGATGTTAATTGAACATTTTTCTCAGTCAAATCAGCTACTTTCTTAAGCAAAACACTTATGTTATCATGAAGTAATTTTATTCTGTGATCTAAAACATCACAATTTTGACACAAAGTGGGAGGTTGCATAGCCTGATCCAAACCTGGTTCTTCAATAGCATATCTTCTGAACTTAGGTTCTGGAGGAGAATCATTATCCCTTATGTGCAGCGGGAAACTATGATTAAACATTGGTTGATGTGCACTACGTTTTGTTCCGGATTCATTGATAGGTGTTTCCCTTACATGTACAAACTTACAGTCTTGATTTGTACATGCTTCTTGAATGGCAGCTTGACAAATCACTGGCACATTACGAAAATCACGAGGAAACACTCCTGTAGCATAAAATTGTTCTTCATTCTCTAAGGAAATGTGTAAGAATTTACAATTCGATCTATAACAACCTTTATTTTGGTAGTCATGGCAGAAACGAAATAGTTCTTTCAAAAGAGCTTTAGGTGGTACTTCGTGAATAAATCGACAGTTCTCACGTGTACAGCATCTTCTAATGAAGTCTCTGCAAAAACTGTTTGCTGCGGGTATCAAAACATCTTTATCTTCAGAATTCATACCGTTGCTATTTTTTAAGCCGTTTCCAATCATGACTAAAAATTAATCCAGTCTCAACAACAAGCATACATTACTTTCCACTTAATTAAACAAAGTAATCGAAAAGCTTTAAACGTAGATCATTTTACTATATAACTATTTAAAGAATATTTCTTTTGCACATTTAATCAAAGTAAAGCTATATATCCCACAATGTATTCATGTCTGAGTTTTGATTTTTAATCACTTAATTCACTTATACAGATTATTAAAAACAATTGTAGTATATAATTAATTTGTGTATATTAATCTGTGACTCGAATTAAGAGACAATAATAAATAATTTCCATAGAGTAGGAAATAAAGTGGTGAAATAAGGAGTACCAACTGTCTTACCACCTTGCCCTTGCCCTTTTAAGGCTAGATCTAGCACTTATTACAGCAGGTGAAGTCGATTTTGAATGATGTATCCCGGAAAGGGCTTTTGATTATCTTAAGAACATAAATCTGTACTTGCAAAAGTGTTATAGTCACATGTTATATACGGTGTTAGTACTCCTCGGCTCCGAATTCTATTCTCTATACTCTATATTACAAGGTATCACTACCACAGAGTACTATAAAATCACTACTTCAGTTACTCTGTTCTCTATAACTCTATAGTTTAACTAAATACAAATAGACAATTCAAATTTTAACAAAGATGGCGCGCGGTATATATTGATATTTTATAATGATTATTGATTAATAAAAAAAATTGTCCAATTATATAAGATATATTTAAAATACGAGCAACTATTTTAAAAAGTATAATTATGTGTAAAGATCTGTTATTTTAGATTAATTATCAACGCCTTTCTCATGACTTTTTTCTTTTATAATAATGAGGTAAGATGTCCCACATGTTTATTTATTGATACTTGATTTGTTTCTAACAATATTTTTTTTCTAGGCAGTGATATACAATGATAAAACAACAAGTTTCGCCCCGGAGCGTGCACCCTTACCAAACAACTGTAGTGCCTCGAAGTGAGCAACAGTTCGTGTCGGCAGCTCAACAAAGAGCTAAATATCCGTGGGCAGAAGATATCAATGCTCCCGTATATCAAGTTGCGGGAACGGAGAGTTCCACATCAGAAAATGCTTACCATGTAAGATTATACTTTATTTCAAAATAATTATTAATTACAGTGAGCATGCTATTAAAAGATTATACTAATATTTCAGATGCCTCATTATTACCAAGGTGCTCACGGAGAATTTGGTCCTCCGTCACCAGTGTACCAAATGCCATATGCAACTGGAACATGGCATAGCTACAAAAAAAGTGACAAAATAACTTCAAAACCTATGCCATCCACAACCTATGCATTCCCTCCATGTGCCTCGTCATTTTCACTGCCAGTTTGTGATGAACATTCTAGAACATTGACGAGGTCTCCCGTTCCTACAGTGCCATCTGTGAGCCCTGAAGTTCCTATGATAGGTGCCTGCGGAGGCCATTGTCCAGGATTTGAATATGTGTGCTATTATATTTTACAGGTGAGTATAAACTAAGATATATAAAGATCTTACACAGTATGTTTCTATCTTACTGCCTGACATTGGAATGTCCAACAAATGAAATAATTATTTTATTTTCAGGTAATATTTGTAGTTGGTGTATTAACAGGAATCTCATTGTGCATTGCTGGAATTGTATTGAGACGGACGAACCGCAATGGTGATCTAGGAGTTCTTGTTTATATTGGTGAGATGCATTAAAATTATTGTTATAAAATAAAATTATTTTAGGAAATGTTATAAGTCTATATCTAAAGAAGGAAAGAAGAAATGTAACAAGTAAAGACAACACCTTTTGTTTGTTACATTTCATTATTTTTTATTTGCTACTTAATAACCCCAACAAATTATACTTATTCATATAAGGGCAATCAATTGAAGACAACAACTTTTATAATTGTATTTAATCAACATCTTTTAGATATTAAATTTAGTTTTATTGTTCACTTAATTCAGGATTTCAAATTGTGATTTTCTGTTATTTTATTCAATTTAATATATTTATAGTCTGGTGTTTGTAAGTATGTTGTTTGCCAATTATAAATATTGATTATGGTTGGACTTAAACCAGTGAATATTTTAAAATGTTGTTTGTATAATTGAAGGGAGTCTTTCCTCGTGTGTGTGTGGAGTGCTGCTCGGTGTGCAGTGCTGTGTGCGTCGTGAGATCAGGCAGAGAAAGTTGAGAGCCAATTTGCACATTCCTATGCAGCCATTACAGGTTATAGATATGTTTAAGAAAACTCACTGATTATTTTTGTATTATTTAATTAATTAACTCATTTTACATATATATTTTGTTGCAGGAAATACCAGCTCCTGTCTGTCCATTACTGCCACCTGGTTTACCACATCAAGTTTATAGGTAAGTAATTTTAAAACTACTTTATTTAATATATGTTATTGTATAAACGACCTAACTCCAAATTTATTAAAATTATCTATGCAAATGATCCAGTAATTTTTGTTAAACTGTCTGTGCCCGTGTTCAAAATTAACAAAAAAAAAAAACATCTTGCAGCACCAGATGAGTATAGAATAAAACCTCTTTAGTCATCATCATTTACCACACATTTGTGTTGTAATAATTGTATGAAAATGTTATTAAGCAAACAAATATTAAAAGTTTAATTTCCTATTGTAGACCCACAACCGCCAACATCTGTGAGGAGGAAGTAACCGGCGTCCCGTGGTGGCGCCGAGACAGAGACTGATTAGTTATAAGATTTACATACATACATACATACATTTGTAATGCGATTTTGTTATATAATAAATATTGCTTTATATTATACGCCTCTTGTCATATTCACACTTTTTTTTTATCTCGTATAACTCCTAAAATATACCATTACAATATATTGTCAAAAATGTCTTTATAATGAATTGTTTCAGCTGAACCTTTACATTATGTATTTTTTTCAAACATGTCTCAACATGTTCAGAAAATACAATACCTTATAAAAATATGTTAGATTAGTACCGTGAAGTTGAGATTACTACAATTAATACATTTTTATTAAAAAGAAACGTAGACCAACTTATACTTTACATAAAACCGCCATAACATATATAATCCCTTCAGTATGATGAGGTGGGATAATGAAAGACTGATGCACGTTATATATTTATTAAAACGGAGATTGAAGATTACATCATTAAGTACATACATAATGCAATATAATGTACTTTAAGTACTATAACTCATACTCATACACACTACACATCATACAAAATCATCATCTCATCTGCACAAGGATCTATCGATCTATTACATATTAAATACATAGCTTAATAATAAATTGTTAGCTAAAATAATGCTTTTATATACATATGTTAATTTAATATTTCAACTACAATATTGTGATTTTTGTGAAATTAATACAGTTTTAAGTAAAGAGAGCTTAAAATACATTAAATATCATCAAATTAAAGGCTAAAAATAACATCACCAATGTCCAAGATGGAACGCTGGGACGGGTGATTTTATCATTATGTTGCAATTGAGCTTATCAATGTTATCAATATTTCAAGAATTATACAATACTGTATTGCAAGATATAACATACCTACACTTAAAACTAATAAGGACGGTCTCAACCTAAAATGAAAGTTGCCAGTTATATATTTAATAAAATAGCAACACAAAATAAAATTATATAATATATTTTAAACAAAGTAATATCTGATATTTTTAAGCCATCGGGAGGCATTTGTTGAAGTTTTATTATATTAATACATAAAAAATATTATTGAAAAAAAAAATAACATTGGTGTTTTTTAAACAATATTGAAATGTATAAAAAAATAGTTTTAATTTAAGCTGTAAAATTTAAAATATGCATTTTTTTATTGTATCATGACATACACATAGACAGTTTACACACACATGGACATTACATCTAATATTTAAAACTGGACGATAATTTGGCCACATGTCTTGTAAATAACGTTTAAACGACTATCGACTCTATGCACTACGTAATAGAGACAATGTGAACAACACCAACTAAATGTTATAATCTATTATTTTTTAAAATCATCGATTTGAACACATAAAATACCTTTTTAAAAAATAAAGATAAACAAATATCGTCACAGATTATAAACATAAATAAACGTGACATAAGGTCGTAAATACTTTGTACAACAAAATGCAATACGACGATAGATAAAAAATAAATCCATTACAAATAATGGTCCATTGTTTCGCCGCGTACGGTAAGTTACTTTACGGTACAACTGGCATTACCGGTTCCCAAAAAGGCGACTGTATTAAAATAAACTCTTCACTTACAGATATTAAGTAATGTACCATTCAAAGAATAAATTTAGGTGGATCTGTCGCGTTTTTCGTATTTACGCTATCGACGGTCGGCCGTCCAGCATCTTATCGCTTTCCTCTGCACTGCTCAAGCTGCAAAAGATAAACTTTTAATGTAAGAGAAAAAGGCGAAGGTTGTGACGTAAACAGACATTTCACCAAAAAGTATTTAAGGAAAAATATATAATCATTAAACAAAGGACGGGACAAAAAAATATTGATCTGTAAAATAAACCACAACGAGTATTAAACACTTAACATCTTCATTATTTATTTTTTACTGTAAAAGAAAAAAGCGAGCGCTATGGTTGAGCTGAGCGTAAGTGAAGCTCTTAACCGCTTGGGAATAAATTTTATGTCGCCACATCACATAAAAACTACTCAGTCGATCTTCATAAAAATTAGCATTGCTGTAGCTCTTGTTGACGGGCTTCTACAGAAAAACTGATCAATAAAACCTTGATTTGATCAAAAGTTATGGTCGAAAAACTGAATCCCCATAGACTTAAGCTTAACTGTTTTCGCGCTTGACGATCGTCTTCCTCAAAATGAGCTGAGATTTTAGTCAAATTTCTCACGAATGTAGAATGTAGATGCTTATTCATTATAAGCATCTACAGCAAAAAACAGAGTGAAAATAGCTTGATTAAATCAAAGTTATAAAAAAAAACCAAGAGACTCGTGATTGTGTCGCCGGTAGTCTAACTTTTTCAATTAATTGTTTATTATTGTTATTAAATATTTATTTCCTTTTATTATTTTCTAATGGATTATCCTACGCTCAGCTCAATTCCCGCCACGTACGATGGGCGGATCCCAGTGTATACCGCCATAGCTCACAAAAGAATATATATTGAAAAGTATATGATCAGAAAACGTGATAAAAAAATATTCATATTTAAAATGAACCATCACGAATATTAAACAATTAACATCCGAAGGCTGAAAGGTGTTATTCGTGACTGTTATATTCATAACGTTCCATGAAAAGTTATGTAAACACCATAGACAATAGACGTAGTCTCTACAGTCTACACCTGAACTCTACACTACAATACATTTACCTCTAAGTAAACACATGACGCAACTCTGACTCTGTCGCCATCATTTATATTACAAAGACGTTAGACATTTTGAAAGATTTGCCCAACGCCTTGTTATTTATACAATTATATGGAAATTGTTACATTATTGATAATAATACTTCACAAGCATTATCCATTAGATTTCAAAATATAACATGAATATTGTAAAATATAAATTATTAAAACTAACGAGTGTCATTTGGCTAACGACGTGAACCTTCAATTAAATAATGGGTTACAGAAATAATTTTAATTGTCGAAAAAAGAAAATACTTGATTCGGATCCAATTTTCTCTAATAAAGATTGAAAGGAAGATGGGTTATTGGCATTAATGGATTGTCGTTTGAGTGCCAGTAATTGTACTGAGGACTTAGTCTACTAATTTAAAATCCATTTGATTAGGTGCCAAGATATTTAGGACTTGAATTTCTCAATCTCGGATGGATTATTGGAACCAAACGGAACATTTGGTGGAGTGGCTCAGCAGTTCTTGTTGTTTATGAGGTTTGAATTCGTCAGTTATAGTAGATATCAATCTCGGATAGATTATTGGGACTAAGGCTAATCTCACCAGTCCTTGTTGTCCATGAGGTTCCTGGTCTCGTCGACGGGCGCGTACTGCGCCGCCACCAGCGGGTCGGTGGAGGGGTTGAGGGCCGTGAGAGCCGCCGCGCTGGTGGCGGCCTCCTTGCCTCCCCCCCAACGAGCCGACCACGCCCACCCTCCTATACCTGATACGGATATTATAATTGCAATTCTTACTTATATATTTATTTTTCTAAAAAGATTCATTAAAGTTTCATTAATTCGTTGTGTAAGCTAGATACGTATAACATTTGGTTGTTTTAAATCGTAATTACTTCTAATTCCGGCCCTATTTTATATTTTGGTTTATCATATAGCTTTTACAATTAACTAATTAATTAGTTTTTTTTAATCTGTATTTTCTACAATTCTCCTCGTAGGCAGCAAGTGAACGCCCTACACAGTACCATACTATAACATTTAATAGTACAAAATAAAAAAAATCGCAAAAAAATATGAAACTTTAAATTTACGATAGAATCATATAAAATTATATCTTCCACAAAATAGTCATAATGGTTGCGTGTAACGTTTCACGGACGTTTATTTTAAACGACAGCCATGAAAATCACGGTGAAGAAAAAAAACTAGCAGGTGCCCCCCCACCCGCATTGAACTATTCATAATGAGTTAAAGGTCATCTGTATCAAAGTAAATATATTATAAGTGTATAAAAATAGAAAGTATCCCAAAGGTCATATATGTGAGATGATCATTCGGTTGTATTCACATAATCTAATAGAGTTATAGAGCCTTATCGGACTGAAAGATTGATCGGTCAATCGTTCCGTTCTCGATAATTCTTTAAAGGCAAGGCCGTGCACCGGAAGGGTCTAATATCCGTGATAAGGCGATAGCATGCGAATCTAATATACTCTGTAGAGCAATTTATTAATTACAATATACAATCCACCGAGCGCTAGGCTAACTAGGACACTAACATCGCACAATGAAAAGTTAGCTTGTGATTGGTGAACGTATAAGATGAGGTCAAATAGAGCGCTTAAAATTTGATAATGTATTACGAATTTAAATATTTATTATTTAAATACAAGTAATGTCATCATAAATGTATAATATATGTAGGTGAAGTGTAACTAACCTGCAAATAGGAGTCCGAGGCAGAATATAACTCCTCCGGCTATGAGCGCTCCAAACCCGTTGTCATCTTGCGGCGTGGGCGCCGGCGAGTTGGAGTACTGCACCCCGCCCGCTATGAGCAGCGCGAGACCTGAAATATAATATATTATTTATTACAAATTAACATTAAATTTGAATAAGGTAGACATTATTTGCTTTATTTGAATATTTATTCATATCCGCCATCTTAGGACAAGTTAACCATGAAGGTTCGTTTACCAGTTTGTTACATTTGTATCTTACACGAAAGAATCGATGTATATATATATATATATATAATAAAGTTATAACTTAGCAGCAGTATAATACATCTTAACTAAACGTATGACGAGCCATTTGACGCTCATTTCTTTGTTTTCGACAAAAAATCGTGAGGTCGTTGAGCCAATTCAGTTACCTTTTTTGTTATTACAATTACGTTTTAAATACAATTACCTTGTTTTTGTGGCACATTACTCACAACTGATTAAATTCGATTTAAAATGTATAATACATACAGCGTAGCAGATGATAAAAAAACACAAGTTCTTCTAGTATTGAAATCAACACAACCGCAGAGACAAATATAGAAACACGAACAAGTATTGCAGGTTGACTTTAAATGGTCCACGCCATTACCTTAAGTAATATCGAATCGTGAGAAACTAAAACATTTTATAAGGAAAAAAATCACAGACAGAACAAATATTTGTTTTGGCGCTTAAATTGTTTTTTATTAAATCTGGAATTGCTTTGCAAGAAGGTTTATGATCATACTGCATGGAGGTCAACTCATTTATTTGAAACTGTGATAGTATGTTTAAAAAAATTATTTATATATAAAAAATGTTACTTATTGTATGACAGTTCATTTTTGATAATCAATAATCATTGTACCAAGTCCGGATAAAAAATAGAACATGTTTTGACAATTTTTCCTTATGTAAGACAACATTTTTTTTAAATTCGGAATGTTTAAGGAAATAACGATTTTGTATAAATTCTAAATATAAAAACTTTGTCAGCAAATAACGGAAAATAAAAACAATATTAATAAAATGACTGTGAATGATGTTAAAAAAAAACTCACTCATTGGCTTCAACCACCCTACTCCCAAACGGGGAACCACAATGACTCAGAGCAAAGTTCCCGTTTGTTATTTCTGACTTAAATAATCAGAGGGAGAATTGATAACAAATAACAAATTGAATAAACAAACGAACAAATCGTTTCTTGAATGTGGAACAAAACACATTAGTCACATCTATATTTAGTCTCGATTCGAAATTCGAATTATGTTAAAGATTGTAATGTTGCCAATCGTAAAAATCGCGTAATAATGAAGACATTTTGTTGTTTTCGTTTTAAAAATAAATACCAATAAACTCATGTTTTATAAAATAATTATGCTTTATAAACATCCTCATTATACTAAATAATGTTGAAAACATCTCTCCTTATAAAAAAAAATATTTCTAAGAAAACAATAAATGTTACGCAACTCCTCGCGGTTGGTATCCTGTGGTCTGCAGTCACCATCGGCATCATGTAACTCACATACCAACCCTTCATTGAAGATCAAATTACAATAACACAATCAATTGTAACGAGGTTTCATTACAATAATCTCTGTTACATTATCTATATAATTTGAATATAGATAAAAAATAAGCAACTAATAATTTTATTAAAACCTTCGTGATTTAGACAATCAATTTAAAGCTAATAAAATGTGTAATATTTAATAAATAAATCTTTTTTAATTCAGGTGAATAATAAATTCTTTATAACTGTAAATAAGTATACGAGCTTCGTTTAAATTGAAAATCAATAACACACTTGCTGAACATGTCTGACAGCTTAAAAAAGTATATAAATATTATAAACTATACTATATTATTTCATGTAATGTCAATTCAAATAATATCTTATTAAAAATGCAGTGACCTTTATATCTTGACCCGTATTAAATGGAAAATATAAAAATATACATAATAATATCATATTAATAATGTTTTATCTCAAAATTGTCAAAAGTCTAAAATTAACTTAAAAATAAAAAAAGTATTTATGAAAAAAAAAAACAACAGTTGTATAAATTAAAAAGTTAAAACCCAGTTACACACAGACCAACCCTCGTGCATTCATAATGAATATCGATTTTCAACATTGGTTTAGTCTTACACGTACAGTATTCCAAGGTTTATTAAGACCTCATTATATATTTATACTAGCCCTATATTTATATATGAATCTTATTAATATTAATTAAACTAAATCAATACAAACTTTTTGGTCCTCGACATATTATATTGTACATAATGATGGTATCCAAAAGAAGAATGTGTTATGTTCTTTGTCAAAATTTTAAAGCTTAAAAGAAACATGATTCAGTGTCGTTTATTACATGTCAAAAAAGGTTTTATACGTCCTTGACCATAGAGCTGTATTAAAATACAAGGTTAAAAACTATGTCGCTGCGACCTCTCTGCGATATAATACTCGTATATCTTTATATACAAGTCTGTATAATAGGTCATTAGAGCGGAATGTAAAATACTGGGACGAGAGAATGTTAATTAATTGGAGTAACATAACTTGCAGTACCTCCACAAAATAGACTTAATAAATAATTTTAATTACTAATTTGATAAATTGTTGTATTTTATGGCTATAATAATTTTAAAGCTCTCTTCCCGTACAAACAAAATTACAGGGACATATCACATGGACCGTGGCATAGTTTATATACGATCAAGAACGTTTTGGAGTTCATAAAACACAGTTATTATGAAAGGTCTACAATTTTTTTATAGTTATAATAATTAAAACAAAATTAATATATCTTCCCGTACAAATTAAGGGGACATACCACATTGACGGTGGTATCCTTACATAGGATAGAGAACCGTTATAATGTCTATAAATGTACAGTTATTATGATAGGTCCGCAACGCAGTAGCGAGAGATAAGCCAGTGGTGTACTATTAGTTGTCTCGTATAAGTACGTATATCCGGCGCTTGCGCGTGTGACTCATTTGACTTTAGTATTGACGACTAGACGTTATATTCAATCTATGTAGTATTCCATTCTATTTATATATTGATTCTAAAAATGAATCATTATTCCACCATTTTGTTTTACAAAATATTAATGTTTTTTTTTGTTTGAAAATATGAATCATTATTCCGCCATTTTGTTTGACAAAATATTAATGATTTCTTTTTATAAAATATGAATGATTATTCCGCCATTTTGTTTTACAAAATAGTAGTTTTATTTATAAAATATAAATTATTATTCCGCCATTTTGTTTTACAAAATATTAATGATTTCTTTTTATAAAATATGAATGATTATTCCGCCATTTTGTTTTTGTAAGATGTCAATAGTTATTTCGCGGTATTGACAATCAGATTTCACAGTACTGTAAGTACCGGTATGTTATAATAACATGCACGGACATTATTATATTATAACATTTTGTTTATTATTATAGTTATAGTTCATACACGTATCTAATAGTTACGTATTTACAAACAAACTATTCTATTTAGAGTTAGGTTAGGTTATAAAATTAAATATTTTATATATTTCTTCTGGTTTTACATTCACAATTGTAAATAACTTTATGTTTACGGAAAGCGAACGAACGCGAACGCGGAATGCCAAATTTTACTAAATATCGAATCGTACAGATCATCCTACCTACGTATCATAACATAACTAACATATTTTTACATTTTCTTATACTATATATCATTTAGTATATTAAATATTATTACACAGAAATAATAGACCGACAAGAAATCATATCTATATATATAAATAAAATTTACGTGTCTGTTTGTAATTCCAAACTAACAGCTTTTCACTAAATGCATATGAAAGTACTGACAAAAAAAAAACAATTTATAAAAAATGTCTGTCTGTCTGCTTGTTTCGTCTAATCCCTGAAACTGGAGTGATTATTTAAAAAACATATTCCGTAAACAGTGACGGGGTCATGTAATATATAAATAAAGTTACAAATGCATCCACATCAAATCGTGTGGTGTGGTGTGACGTACTCGTGATATAAGGACGGTAGTACTGAGTCAGTGTGGCCTTCGGATCTCTTGTACCGAGCCAGCACACGAAGGTCGTTAAACTCGACCGACTCGTTTCCGTAACAAAAGTAGACACCACTTCCTTCATACTCCTTGGTGTGTGTTTGAAATAGTGTCTTTAAATTAGTCAAAAGACCATACACACATACATACATCTCTGTAAAGGTTTATTAAACTTGCTTTTCAAGCAGCTTCGTCCCCCCCCCCCGCTCCTCCTTGTATCGGTTACTAAGGAAGTGCTTAATTTTTAATGTACTAGGTTTTTTAGTTTAGATACACAAATATTATTTTGCGGAATTTTTGATATTTTCAATTGATTTTTTTGTTTCTTTGATATAATATAACCTACATGTTCATACAGACTCTTCTATCTTCTAGTGACAGTCACATTATACACGGTTCAGCCATTCTAAAGAATCCTACGAACAAACAGAAGGATAAACAAATATTTTTATCTTAAGAGCTTAAAACAATATCCACATTTCAAAATTATAGACAGACTTTAATCTATACTAATATAATAAAAATGATAGGTTTGTTTGCATGGATAATCTCAATCTCATGGATAATCTGGATTGTATTGGATAATCTCAAAAACTAGCAAACCAATTTAAAAAAAATATTTTAGCTGAGGAGAGCTACAGAACGAGCGATTAATAATGGCTTTTTATCCCGATATTGCAACGGGGTCGGAACCTGCGGGTAAAATCGGAGAAGGAAAATCGCGCACGAAACAAGAAATAAAATACTAAACTATCAATACTGTGAACCAGTTTATATATATATGTTATCGAATATATAAAATTATTCATCAAGTACAGGTCTAAGAAATACTAATCTTTTTCGACATAAATGATTAAGTATAATTAGTGAATAACTTGTATTTACGCAACACTCATCATTTATAGTCAATTCCGTTATTGGTATAAATAAATTTATAATAAAATTTTGTTACAATGACGTGTTTAATGTTATTTTAATGAGTTGAAAAATGTCAAGAAGTTCAAAGTCACTCATTTTAAAGTATAAAACGAAATACTTCCGGCGCTCCACTCTACGAGAACTATTAATAATCCACGTACTGTTTCATTTCTTTATGAGACTTTCTATTTTAAATGATAGAAACTGATATAAAAGGAACAAAATATTATTCTTACTCGTCTGAATGACGGATTGCGAACGGGTTTTTTACATTATTTGTTACAGACCACATTCAAACTCGTTTATTTCCTACCCGATGTTTTTAGATACAGAATTGGATTTTTTGCTTCCTGATATCAATTATATACAGAAATATATAAGTATAGTATAGTATAGTATTATTAGTATGTAAGTGTGTCTGTGAATAACGCTAAAGACGAACAAAGAGTGTTATTGTATTATAACCTTCATGTTAAAATGATTAACATTTGGCAAGGGTCTAAATATCAATACGGGATAACAAATAATTACTTTGTGTTCACGTTAACACTTTGGTGTAACAAATACACAAGACACCCTCCCCCCCTTACCCCCACTCACCCCTCCGGCCGGTGTCGAGACAAGTAAAGCTTACACCGTATATACAAATACCTCTTATGAAAAGAAAGGAAGAAAGAAAAGTTGTTTGTCAAAGAAAAAAACATAGACACGATATTATTATAAAAGGTCGACATTTCATTTCTTAATTATATAACGTTGATCACTATAATATAATTCGCATTGCAAGCAGGGTTGTCACATACAAAGCTTTAATTTAAATATATATTGAAAAGCTTTTAAGATGCTGGGCCATTTGCGAAAAGCAAAATAAAAACCATTATTTAATAATTATCATAAAAAAAAGTAATTTATTTTGACACAAAGTTCTTTATCCTTTCACCTTTATAAAGAAATGTAGTTTGATTGCAAGAACAAAAGGTGGCAACCCTAATTTCAAGTGAAAGTAGTCTTTTGACTGTTATTTTGCTGCCCACTACCACCTACGGCTTCCGCCGCTTCGACCTATTTGCGCAATAACTTTTGATTATTTGTTTACAATACAATACTTTAAGCTCCTATGGACTCCTACATCCATTTCATTATCCAAGTTTAAGATCTAGAGCTTGGTAGATTAGATAATCAAATGGCTGCATTAATCGCTTTGCATCATAAAGTCGCATAGCTGTTGAGTAAATCGGATATTGATTTATTTAGTAAAAAGTCGTCATCGGAACAACTCCACGTTCTTCTATCATACGTCGTCTCACTGGAGACATGCTTCCTCGTCATATAATTTTTCACGCACTTCATTCTGTCTGTCTGTCGTCTGGTCTGGTTGCCCTTTTCTCTTATAATAACACATTTATACTTAAAACTCTCCTCGTTACATGCCCTTTACATTACATGACAAATACTTTTAATTTTTTTATCATTTGTGTAACTTTCAAACTACCTTTATATTAATTTATCACTTATACGTGCTTGCTTTATACGATATACCACACATCTATCGCAACATCTGCATTACAGCTGCATTCACTTGGCCTTTTATATATTCTTTTCCTTTTCTGTTTCATAAATTTTCCCCTTCCGGTAAAACCGGGGTATTATATTGTTTCCGTGACCTGCCGCCATTACCACGCGTCGATCCGCATCCAATATACCTATAGTCTACGCCATTGTGATTAAAATGAATAAAAAATCCAAAAATGAATAAAAGTAAAGTAATAATCCGATTATTCAGCGACTGCAGTGCAGCTGTCGATAATATAAAATGCAATAAAGATATCAATCTTTAGATTATTAACAGCCACGCCTCGAAACCGTTAGGTGTACTGTTTTAAAACAATAATTAATCTCCGATGCGTTTGCGATAAATAGTTTATGCTAATTAGTCTCATTGTCGTGTGTCGACGTGACGCGGTTAACATATTCAAGGATGCGAGGGCGCCATACAACATTTAATAGCGAACGGTAAACGGAAGTGACAAGTCATTTAATAAGAGGAAATGAAATGTTTTTTATTGTCGTTCGCACTTTTTAAGTAATAAAAATACTGTCGCAATAAGTTCTCAATGCTGCCATTTCATTATGCAATCCACAGAGCACTATATCTATTAGCATACTAACATTGCATAGTGAAAAATACGTTAGCGAGCTTGTAGTCGGTAGACTTTTAACTCACAATTTATAGAATCAATTAGTGCACTTAAAATTGGATAATGTAATGGGCCCATAATTGTAATTCAAGGTACAACATTGTCTTACAGGAATAATAGTATATTGTTTTAGATGTAAGTAGCAAAATAAGAACCACACCAAAGTATTATTGCATCTAAATGATATATATATTTTCAGAAGAATACTATTTATCGCCTTACCCATTAATTTATAACACTATGTTGAAATATATAACTCAGTCAAGGCGTACAACCATATTATTAATATATTTTTTTTAAACACTGGTTTATAAAAATAAGATAGACTCGGCCATTTTATATAACAAACAAAACATTGTTACTTTGAAACTAGGTTGCCGAGTAAATTCTAAAATTATTAATTAAGCTATCATTTAATATACATTTATCCAATTGTTAACCCTTTATTGTTATTACAAAAGACGAACTTAATGCCTAGCGGCATTCTTTTTCAGTAAACCTGAATATGAGTTTATATATTACTTATATATGTATATATACATATTATTAATTGCCACAAATCATCTACCTCGTTATCAATGAACATGATAATATCAATATTATAACAATGATGAGAGAATAAACACTGCTGTCGGTAAAGGATTTGGCATCAAATGTCTAAGTAAAAAAGTGTCTAAAGGTAAAATTAATTGTTTCTTTTCACTTCATTTCTATGATGGTTATTTTGTTATGAGGCATAATAATAAAAATATTAGACACACAATTTATGTGATAGATATCTTAAAATTTAGCTTTTTTGTAGATAACTTTTTATATTAATTAGAATTGGATGAATATATACTCGATATTAAATCACATAAACTAAAATAATATTGAATAATGTCATTAATCACATACATACTGTATATTCTACTAAGATTCCAATATGTATGTCTGTTTTGTAACAAAAACAATTAGATACACAAAAAACATTTAAGTAATATATTATAATACTAAAAAAAAGAATTACTAACCGATTATACACAAAGTGCTGCCCAAAAGGCACAATGCAACTCTTATGCACAATGCCCGGTTCAAGCTACTTGTCACTCGTCGCGAAAAGTAGCTGATCGGGCAGTTCCAACGCTGGTCATTTGGCTGCTGCTCGTAGGTTACTGTCGTCGGCTGATAAACAGCACTGGTCGGCATTTTGATCTCTATCTTAATTTATTATCGCAAAATAACTATTTCTCCACCTTATGCGCACTCACTTCATTGACAATGGACCATAACAAATAAATAAGTAACAAATTTACTTGTTATATAATTATATGTATTCTAAATTGTGAAATAGCTAATACTATCACTCTTCTTTACGAAACAACAAAGAAAATTTACTTTTGTGAGAACGACAATAAATAGAGATGACCGCGTCAGTTAATGCGTAGACTTGACTCTCGAGTCGACGTCCACGATCGAAAAATACCAAATGAAGCGGACAACTGACAACTGACAAGCAGCAATGACATTGACAGCTAATTGACACCTGACACATTCGTGTCTCCTTTGTTAATACGCAAGGGAACTTTTGTTTATTTAGATGCAAACGATATGATAATGGGAAGTGCAACAGTGAAATATCGAAAACGAGAACAAAAAGTATCGAGTAACTCTCCGATAAATAACATTCCTTGGTGTTATTACATGATTTACTCTATTTAAACTATGGACAAATAAAAATAACAAATTAGAAAACTTGGAATATCTAGACAGCATAAGCTTTGTATGATTATTTGGAAAACATGCTTTGAGATTGCCACTCTCAATTATGGCCCCTATATAGGTTATTATTCCTTACGTGTACTCTATTTCTTCTTTTCTAACTTAATGCCAGTTATATCAACAAAAAGGTCTTATAATAAATATAAAATGAAAATATTTTACTGCTTAATACGCGATTTGAATCTAATAATGTTAAGAACGTTTGTACGAGAAATATAAAATATTTGTATTGGAAGACAATTTATAATACTCGTATAAACAACCTTTTGTATTAAAGAAAGCCTTAATTTATTTAATTAAAATTAATATGTATTCCAAACTTTAAAATATTATTAATGATGCGAAGGTCTGAATATTTTTTTCTAATTAATTATGTTACTTTTAGTATGTATTACAAACTTAAAAATATTACTAATGATGCGAAGGTCTGAATAATTTTTTTGATTATGTTACTTTTAGTGTATAATTTTTTTACTGTTTACTTTAATTTTTACTGTTGTGATGGCACCTTATTTGCAGTTGACCAATGTTTCATTTCAGTATGCAGTGAATACCAAAAAAAAATGAAATTGGAGAGCCAAACATATTAATACAATTTTAAATTTAAAATATTTTTTCTATGTTATTAATTTGGCTCAATGGTGAAATTTTTCATTTCTGTATATTATGGACTTTGTAAAATTGATCAGAATATTTTTTTGATTTCATTCATGTTCCAAATTCAAGTTTTACAATGCAATTTAAAAGCTGTCCAAGTTTTGTTCTGTTATTTTTTACGTATATTACAGAGAAAGTTATATATTCCCGCCTTTTTGATAGCTTCAATTAAAGTATAAATCCATTGTTTTTATTTTATTTCGGCACATTTTCTGTTTGTTTATGATAATATATATGCAATGTTATACCTTTTAAAAACAATATTATTTATATTCAATAGATAGAGAAACAAAGTATAATGTCCCACTACTGTATAATTGTAAGTTGGAATTCAAATAAAAAAACAAAATTATTGTGCAAAAATATCATTTATTTCAATGAAAGTATGATTAACTATCCGTGTTTATATAAAAAGGCAGCATATGAGCAATTACCTCATGATTTCAATAATATATATAACACATTCCTCGTGCTTTGTACTGAAACCAGACATATACAATATTAGGTACGGTAAACATGTTACAACTAAAATCAGTAACAATACTTGTAATTTTTAATAGCATTCGCGTTTTGTATTACTGTACTGCTTACTCTAACAATCATATAACCGTATGATAACCGTCATACAAACTATATCTATGTTATAAAATGTAAAGGCACTCATCCTTGTTATAAATATTCATTGTTCTCACCTCTATTCATAATAATAATACAATAAGTTTAATTTGAATAATATAGGTAAGCAAATTAAATAATTATCTATATTCAACAATTACTTGTAATATATGTGTATATATACAAATAGAATATGTTTTTATCATTTATATAAAAAGCTCCATGCCTCAATATTTATATGTTAATAAATATTAATATAACTGTATTTTTAACAGAATTCCATGTGTTTTTTGTACTGTAAATACATTATATCAGGTAAAGCAATATTTGTTTCATACATATGGTAATACATAACTAACAAAATAATAGTTTAGGTCAAAAAGAATCTGTTACTTAGAGAAGGCGTAATGCACTTATTTTTTAAATATTAAAACCTTTTTTCATTAATTATAATCAAGTGATTAAAACAAGCAACAACATAATATCATCAATTCATGCGACTGTGCCTTAATATGAAAGTGTAAATATCTTTGAGCATGGTATATAATGCGCCGCTGCCAAGTGTCTAGAGAGTAAAAATGCAACAATTATCTTGTGTTATTACCAAGTATAAGATAACACTTAGTAAAATCGAATCAAAACTAAAGTAGACAAAGTTAAAAATAATGGAAGTACTTGAGATAGATGTATATATCTTGTATAACACAGGTATACTCGTATATCAACTAGTGATGTAACGAATGTTATTTTTTAATAATGCAATATTCAGTTTTGTTTTAAAATTTGACCCACAGTGTCTATGTCTTGGTGGCAGTCTCGTTCAAACGAGGAGCGTCAAATAATATTAAATGACACTGAAGACTAATATAGATTAAGTTACTTTTTCTTGTATTAAAAAAACAAGAAATGAACCCATTAAAATTTTTAACATCTTAAAAAAAAAAGTAAGTTCTCAATTCGACCGTAGTTCTTTTTGTTACTTCAGAAGTTTTAACCTTATAGTTTGTGGATTGTAATCCAGCTTAATATTAGAGGCAGTATACATCTCTCCACACCTCCGTACAGATGGTTATAGGAAATTAACAAATTTAATGCTTGTCAGTCCTTGCAATCTACGACAATTTAAAAAAAAATTAGGGTTCTCGAGACTTTCCGCTATCAAAACAAAACCAGCTTGATGTTGTTTCAATGGTAACTGTTCAGGTATTTCCACAACATCCTTCGGAAATAAAATGACCTGCTTTTTACACTATATCCAATTTCACAAAATATTCGTAGAGATTTTGCAATATATGCAAAAATATGTGAATATCTTAATGAGAATATGCAAAAATGTGCGAATAACCGCAAATGCGATATTCGCTATGCGATATTCGTTACATCACTAGTATCAATCAATACGGCTCATTACATTCGACTTGAGCTTTGTTCGCAATTTAACTTTTGTAAAACATTATTACTAATTTAAATCAAAAGATGCCGTATTTTATTAAATTTTGTCATGTCGATACAATCCTTTTTTTCAGTCTCATCAATTACGTTTCATTTATATATTTTGCCTAATAAATTATACCGCGGTGGAACACGGCATTATCTATATACATGATAGAACGATACATTTCAACCGTATATATATATATATATATATATATATATATATATACATATACTGTAATCTCATTCAACGGCGAATCCGGCTGTTTCTAAGACTGCCTGTGTTAGCTTGTCGTGTAATTTTTCCTTAGACGGATATGGCGGGAGGTCGAGTCTGTTGAAGCAGGTGTGGGCCTTCGGAAGCGAGTCTGGAGAGGCGTCCGCCACCAGGTGCAGCGTGAACAGCCTGGGGGCCGCCGCCCCCGTGGAGCCTTGCAGCGCCCTGAACCCCGCCAGTGGCACGCGTCGCGACCCAGTCACGAATTGCAACAACCTAGCTCGCATTTCTGCGTCAAACTCCTCCACTATCTCCCAGAACCAGGTCACGATGGGCGCGTCCGGGGTCACGTGCTTGAGGCGAGTGTGGCGCTTCCAGTCCGCCGGGTCGAGGTCTGCTCTACCGGCCAGCAGCGGCTGTAGGTCCCTCGGCGACAGGGGCTGCAGGAGCTGCGGCGGTATAATGTCTGCGAGTCCCCGCTGGAGGGCCAGCCACTGACGCTCCGCCCCCCTCGTGAACCGGTGCGCCACGTAGAGTCGGACGTACTCTCGCTTGTTGGTGTCCGACACCGGCTCATTGGCTCCGCCTGGCCTCAGCTCCACACTTCGCACGGCCCCGAACGACGAGCTCTCCACCGAGAATGTCGTGTCTATCACACCGGATATGCTATTCTCACTAAAAAAAAACATAAACTTCCACTATTACCAAATATATAACAATAATAATAGATAATACAATGAACAGATAGACAGTAAGTTGTAGTATAGTATATATAATATACTATTGTACAGTGTAGTGAATAACAGTCTTGTAAACATTCATATGCATATTAGCTACAGCAAGACATCACTATGTACACTCACAGCATCCAGGAGAGTGATCTATGCAGTTCGGGGTCGACGTCCCGTATGTCCCTGAGCGTGATGGGTCGGCCCAGCAGCTGCTTGTAGAAGGGCGCCGTGAAGGCCGCGTCCAGCTGGTGACCGTGGAACAGCGCCACGCCCAGGATACGACCCGCGAAGTGGAAGTAGGACAGGTGTTCGGGGTTCACCTGGATTGTTAATATTATTAATATACATTTAGTATAGAGAATTATATTAGAGGTCTTCGTCCTAACTCACCCCCGAATCGGCATTGATCTGCAAGGCGTATCTATCGTCGCCGGCGCTCGCGTACTGAAACAACCCGTAGTGAGGATTGAACAGCTCCCCGCCCAGGAGGTGAAGCCACTCGCGCGCCACCCCGCCGTAGTCTAGGCCCTCCTCTCCCCTGAACTTCACGAGCAGACGCTTTCGTAACTCCTTGCCCCTCAGCTTCATCACGAGACGGTACGACTCTTCGAGTACTTCGTTACGTGATACCTGGTCAATATTTTGCAATCTTTTATTTGTATTGTAATATTTATATTGTATACGTGTCTCAATATTTATATAACAAATACTAATATTATTTGCTATATGTGTGTTATTTGTTACTGAAATATTTTAATGGGTTGATCACGATTATAGATTTTAATATTTAAGGTCCAACTACACCAACTGACCTCGATCCGACAGTGTCCGGTCTGCGGCTGCAGGGCCTGCAGCTCGGCTCGCAGCACTCTCGCCTTAGCGGCCAAGTCTCTTTTGTATCGGGGCAGCGCGTCTGTGTCCGGGGGCCAGCCGCCCGGCGTCGGTCCGGGGGGACCCGTCGACGGAGACGCTTCCGAGGATGGAGCCTATGCAGGAGTTACAAATATAAACGAGTTTAGCGGAAATATGAATCTTCTGCTCTAAACTAAATATATTCACATGAAACGGTGATCACAATAAAAAAAAACCGGCTGAGTTTGTTGTGTGGTTCTTCTCAAAGTTTGGAACCCTCGTAGCCTTATTTTAAGTAATTTGTAAAGTGTTAGAGAAGGGCTTATTTCGACATTTAATACACAAGTGACCAATACCGGTGGTATTGATTCAAAGTGGAAAAGATATAAATAAATAAATGTTGGTCACTGACGAGTCTAGCGGAGAGAGCGAGTCGGGGGTCAGTGAACTGCGTGGTGCGGTTGTTGTGGTCGACGAAGTAGGGTCGTCCTGCGAGCGTGTGCCTCATCTCCCAGCCGGGCGGCAGAGGCCCCGCGGCGGCGGCGCAGTGGCGCAGGTGCTGCGGCACGCGCGGGTCGTGCCACGTGGACGCGCCCGTGCCCCCGTTGTAGAAGTACACCTGCCCTTGGGCTGTTGTGCGCATTTCTGAAACAACAAAACATGACGGCGCGTCATTGCCATTCTGACGCAATACCGAATGCTCGTGAAGTGCTCGTCAGTCGATGATAATAATAATTAATATACAATATATAAAACAATATACAGGTATATTAAGTAACATATCGTTGTGAGTATTATGTACTTTAAAAAAAATATTCCATTCCCTTTGGTCCACAATTCTTAACAAAGAATCAAGATGAAGTTAAATGATAATGCGAATAATGCTGACTTCCCTTTATCTGAGGTGGAATGTGAGGGGCAACTTATAAACTTCACAATTAACATGGATGGAGATAAGAGTTATTGCTAGCAAAGTTTAGAGAGCCCATGTTGCCTCGAGACTATTTTGATGAGATAAGATTTCAAGTTGGTATTAATGTAAATGTACATGAGCCGCCAGACGTCGGTGGAGCATTCTTGGACACCAATTTGACCAAAAGAAAATTGGCATAACATCTTTTCAAATAATCCCTTGCTTTCTACGTATTGAATGTGCACAACATGTGACATAGCAGGAAAAATATCCTCTTTAGAATCTTTTTCAACAGACATTTTTAGTAGATTTGGTTAATCTCGTTGTACTCTATTTTTTCATTTCCCTAGGGCTTGTAAAGGGAGATCGTCTCCAGAATCGATATAAACATTGGAAACTTTAAGCCGACTTGATTTATTTTTGTATTATGTCTACAACTTTGCTTCCGCCGTTTTCCAAAAGATGGCGCTAGTAGCCAGTAATAGTTCAAATAAATAAATCACAGTTGTTTTCCATCAGTTTTGACATCTATAAATATAACCTTACATCGATATTAGTTAATTTTTGTTTGCGTCATATAGTTACACTTAATTAAATATGTCAACTTATTAACCGAATTCACATCATTTGCGGGAGATTTTACTTTTTCATTTCAACATGAAAAAATCGGCGGCTGAGGCTCATCGGGTTATTTCAAGTACTTATGGTGATGATACTATTAGTGAAAGCACGTGTCGCGAGTGGTTCCAGCGCTTTAAAAGCGGTGATTTTGTTTTTGAAGATCGGCATAGCGGTGGCAGAGAAAAAACTTTTGAAGATGATGAACTGGAGGCTTTACTTAATGAAGACTCGTGCCAAACTCAAAAACAGCTAGCAAAATCATTGGGAGTAACTCAGCAAGCAGTATCAAAACGCCTGGAACAGCTGGGGATGCCCGGCCACACTCCTACGGCGACACCTCGACAGAATATTCACGGATCCAAGGTCATGTTGTGTATTTGGTGGGATCAGCTTGGCGTAATTTATTATGAGCTGCTAAAACCTTCTGAAAAAATTACTGGTGCACTTTATCGAACGCAATTAATGCGTTTGAATCGGACATTAAAAGCAAAACGGCCGCAATACGCTGATAGACACGAAAAAGTAATTTTGCAACACGACAATGCTCGACCTCACGTGGCGAAAGTAGTCAAGACGTACCTCGAAACACTGAAATGGGAAATTCTACCTCACGCGCCATACTCTCCAGATGTTGATCCATCTGATTACCATTTATTTAGGTCGATGGCACACGGCCTGGCAGGCCAGTGCTTCGATTCTTTTGAAAAAATAAAAGGATCGATTCTTGGATCTTATCAAAGGATGAAGAATTTTTCCGACGCGGGATTCGTTTGTTGCCTGAAAGATGGGCCAAAGTAGTGGAAAGTGACGGACAATACTTTGAAACATAAATAAGATACCATTTTTTTTTATATAATTTTTAAAATTAAAAAAAAACGGTGGAGCAAAGTTGTAGACCTAATATTTCAGAGTGCCTAATTCGTAGAGTCCTTTTCTGAAGTTGATGTCCGTATAACTTCACCAAACAAACCCTTCTCTAATAACTATCTGTTTTGGTCTGGTTTTTGTACACATATGTTCAATTTAACTTTTAACCGTGAGGGCTTTCTTTCCCTTGATCTTGATCTTGTTTGTTTCTTGTTTTGTTTCGTTGTGTGTTTGTTTTCGTATTAATTCTGTGGTAATAGCACATTGTTTCTTTAGTGCACTGTTTCTTAACTTCCATTGCTGACAGCTTCTTCTTTGTTTGTAAAATGCTGTGTAATTCGACTTGCCCATTTTCATATGTACTCATATTTATACAAATATATGGTGGAGGATTCTTGTAATATTTTTTTGGTCAATCAAAAATATTGCTGTATTTAGTGAGATTAAACTTTTTCTTTAAGATGACACGAGCTACATTTTTGTTTTTAAAATCGAAATGTAAGTGCATGATGCCGCGAGTAGAATACAATAGAAAAACACCATGTGCTATTGTAAAATGCTATTGTGCTATGGTAAAATTAGATTGGATTAGATTAGTGTTATATTACCATAGCCCGGTGGCAGATCAGTGGCGGCGACTGGTGATACAGTTGGAGATGATGGCGTGGTCGGCTGTCGACTGCGGATTGCCGTCTGTGGCTGTGGTTCAGGTCTGATATAAAGATTAACATTATTGATAACATTTCAAAGGTAAAAATTATTTACAGTATATACAATGTGTTTAAACAATATTACATTTTACTATATACGTTCTGAAAAAAAAAATCGAAATCTTTTGCCGCAATCAATTATTTTCCTTTGACAATTATCACATGGTATAGCTTACATAGTATTTAAGCGAGTCGTCACCGAAAGGTCAACGACCTTCAATAAACAAATGTTTTACTCTATAATAAATTAAACATTGCTTACTAATTTGAAATTTGAAAACTGTTTTACTTAGTATAGTATAGTAGAGTTATAACGGTATGGTTACTTTTCTATCTAGACTAGATAGAAAAGTAAACATCAAATTCTGCATTTCATTAATAGTTTATGACTATACTTTCAAAATTTAAAAATAACTATGATTTTCAAACCTTAAAGATATGGACGCAACGTGGCTATCATCCGACACGGGGGATGAGGGGGAAGCGGGCGAGGTGGGGGAGGCGGGGGAGGTCGGTGAAGTGGGGGAAGCGCTGGATGGGGCGGCGGGGGACGCGGGGGGCGAGCTCTCCGTCGGCCGACCCCACTGCGTGCGACGGAGCTGGTGGTTTATGTAGTATGTCCTGAAATAAATGGTTTTATTATAGACTGCATTATATAATTCTGGCTTGTAACCGACATACCTTCCACTAGGCGTACACCTCTGTTCCCAGTGAGGCGGTAGAGGTAAATCCGTAGAATTAACCGGTTGATCTCTTGGAGCCCTGACGTCTCCCGCAGGCCCCACAACGGCCAGAGGGGATCCTTCACCCATCGTGGACGCAGGCTCGCCTCTCGTGCCGTCCCGAGACAGGAGAGACACAATGACCTGACCTCGAACACCGCATGTCTCTCCCAAGCTGTCCTCACATAACTCCAGGCATTGATCTATTATAAAAATATATAAAAGTTTTTGAACAATCTAAAATATTGCTTAAAAAAGCATTTTTAATAATAAATTTAAAAAGTGACTTACACCCCGTGTCTTTTAATTTATGAACAGTGGGTGGCTGAATCCGAACACAACCAAGAAAACCAGAACCTTGTCGCTTGTGTATTTTACGTTGATTCCACACACTGAAGATTAACACCATTAAGTATAAGAAATATATTAATAATAGAAATATTAAAATTATAAATTTGTTTTCATACCTGATAGTGATTCCTTCGCCTTTAGTCAGGTATAAATCATAATGGGTATTCCATTTGGGTTCAAGTGTAGCTTTTACAGCAGTTGTCGAGTAAACTTGACCGCTGCCATCCACTGATATCTTTGCAAATGGATCGGGTAAGCCTAAAATTTATAACATGATTTTAATCACCGGTGAAACAAAAGATTTAATTTTGTTTTTCTTTTAATCTCAAATATTTCATACTTCATAGCTTTTATTCATTGAGAAGTAATAACAAAAAACACTAAAGTTTAAGGAATAGATTAAGATGGGTAACCATTTCTTGGTAACTAACAGAAACAGAAACTCTAAAATTGGGAAACATGCAATTTTAGAGTAGAGCACTTTTTTTTCAAACCTTAAAAACAATGTATATGTTTGTTTACAGAATAAATGATTTATCAGGAATCAAAGTTGAGAAATGACATGACATTGATAATTTTTTATCACAATAGAATTTAGACAGTTTAGTGACAGTGTTATTGTTATCATTATTGATTATCAGATTAAATACATTGAAAAAATATGTAATATTAAAAGATATGTTCTCCTTGGACTATCCCTGGGACTCATATCTATCTCTTTCTATCTCTCTCTTTAGTAATAAAAATAAATATATAAATTCTTACACAATTGTAAAACAATCAACAGATTTATAAAACCTATTTGTGAGAATATTTAATAATAACAATTTAAAATGTTTTATAAACTTTAACACCGTTGTTATAATTTCCTAGAATTTGATGTATGAAGTTTCAGTTAAAGAGAAACAAAGAATATTTTTAAGACAATTGTTCTTTTTATTTAGAGAAAAAATTACATTCTCAAATAGTTCTAGACACTAATCTTATTAGCAGTCCATGAATTCACTGTATGTATGCCGGGATCATCGCATTGCAATGAGAGGACTGCAAACCATGCCTGGGACTTGGGATCCAAGTGTAGGTTTAAGGGGCCCCATTACTATGCGCATACGCTCTCTCCTTCACTGTCTATGCTCCTCTCCCTACTCAGTTCTTATCTACTAAACCGCCTTTGAAATATGTTCTAGAAATGAATCAATGTTAATTCTAGAAAAGCAGAGATCTTTAAGTAAGTTGTGGCGATTACTTAGTTCTTTGATTGAACCTTTGTAGAAAACTGATAAGTTCTTTGCTTTACAAATGAATGATTTATTTTGGACTTTGCAAAATACACAAAATATAATGAACTAATAATTATCCATACAATTTAAACAATATGCAAACTTGTATTGTTTAAATTGTATAATATTAACTAGTATTGATTTAACTATCTAATACATTTTGGTAAAAGAATTGATGAGTCCAGACATTCAGAAAAAAGTTATAGCTCGGCTTTGTTTACCATTTATCAAGTACGCTGCTCCACCCTCAATGATATACATATTCCTAACAACTTTAAATTTAAATTCACATCACATACAATGAATGAACTGACCTTCACACAATTATAACAAAACTATTAATGTTTTCAATTATACAATACTATTAAGACACAAAGGATAATGTATTTCTATTATGAATATGGTTAAACTGAATAAATTATTTAACCATCAAAATTATTTGTTAAATACAGAAACTAGATCAATTAGGTTACCAAAAAAACAAAAAGTATAAAAAGAATATAATTAAATGAAAGTTAATAGCAAATATTTCGAAAGATCATTCATTATAAATGAATCTTTCTTTTCCATAATTATTAAATAATTAGGTAGTCTTTGAGAGTCTAGTAGTCTAATACGTAATAAAAGTTAGGTTTTGTATTATGTGTATGGAGCATATGATTGGTCTATATCCTTTAAAATTACTAAATAGTTAACTCAATTATGGCTAAGTCAAGTTTATTTTATTACTTACGAAATAAGTCTCTTCGGACTAAATTTCTTGCGCATACGACTGAAAAGAAAAACAAACTCGTTAATTATGGAATGACAATCGCAACTCATACTGAAATTAAACTCGCATATGAGTTTACGGAACAAACAAGTGAAAGGCTTTATTACTTACTTGTAAGTCTAATTTTTTGTGCCCCATATTTACGATTTGACACTGGAGTCGACATTTTTGATTATTTTACTACACATCACCGTGTTTGTTTCTTCAGTTTATTTATTACAATCGTTTTAATTTTATAAAATTACGACCACCATCTTTATTTTATTCTGTTCACTGACTGTTTTTTTTTCTTAATTTGTTTCACGACTCTGGGTTCTTGATAAATTGACTTTTAGTTGTAAAATTTACACAGAGTGCATGACAGACAACATAATCCAAAATAATTGAATAATAAATATATATAATGAAAATGAAGTATAAAATATGAGAGAACATGATAAATCTGAATTATAAAAATTTTATAAAACAAATGTTCTTCTTATAGTGTAGCTCACTAATATTTTTTAATAGGGCCTCCCTAAATAAAGCAATTAAAAATAAGTGAAATTGACGATTTATCTTCAGTAATCTTGATAGTCTTGAATTATTATTACATTTTAGGCATCTGATATATATAAATAACGCATCTGCACCTCATAATATTTGCGAATGTGCATAATGTGCATAATGTCCAACCAATAAAGACACCGAGTCAAATATACTTGACTGGATCATGGTCAGTTTGTTTTGCTGTGTTTGTGCTGCATTCATAAAATACATATATACTACCAAATACAAATAATTTTGTTTGTCGTTTGTTGTTTATTTATTTATTTTCCGCTATAATTTTTAATATTACATTAAATAGCACTTCAGTCTTATTTAATACCACTAGAATATTAGGATATATTTCTAGGATTTTTTTTAAATAGTAGTATACTTATTACTTTTTGAACCAAATAAATGGCTTTGAAATTTGAATGGGGCTAGATCAACATTTACTCTTATTATAATTAGCGCAATATATATACTAATTATGCCTACACTCAACTATCTAAAGTTAGTGTTACCGTGTTACCAAAATTCTTGTTTAAGATTATATCATCTTGTTAAATAAGATTTAAAAAAAATATTTCAAATGTTACGTTTAAAATAAACTGAAAAAAAAAACAATAAATTGTTAGCATACGTGACGTTAGTTAAAATTATTATTTATATACTACAAGTACAAAATTGTAATTGTAAGGCTGACTGTAAGGCTTAATCTGTAATTAAAAAAAAACAAACAATACTTAAAATAATAAATAAACATCGAAAGAAATAACCATTACATTACATTACTTTGACTACTAAATAGTAAATTGTTATCTAATAAATGGTACATTTTTATACTGTTTAGAATGTAATCAAGCCAAGCTTATAACTGTAATAATAATTTGTCAGCAAGAATATAAATGGAA
This sequence comes from Melinaea marsaeus rileyi, assembly GCA_918358865.1. Classification (NCBI taxonomy): domain Eukaryota; kingdom Metazoa; phylum Arthropoda; class Insecta; order Lepidoptera; family Nymphalidae; genus Melinaea; species Melinaea marsaeus. Next base: position 2,929,697 of record OU911095.1, on the reverse strand, counting down.
CGCATCTGCAATAAATAACTACTGATAAGTGATAGTAAATATTATTACATTTTATGATACATATACACATATTGATATTAAGCAAATATTTATTACTAACATACGATATCCGACATTGTTATAAACGATAACTCGACCATTATCAAGTCTGGTAACGCTCTTGGATTGTTCTTCAAAATTATTTAAAAGGATCACTAGTTTAAAAATGGTTCCAATAATCCTGGTTCATGGTGGAGCTGGAGATATTCCTCAAAGTAGGGTAAAAGGAAAACTGGATGGAGTTAGATTAGCAGCAACTGTTGGACAGAAATTATTAAAACAGGGTTGTAGTGCACTAGACGCTGTTGAGGCTGCAGTAGTCTCTATGGAAAATGATGAAAATTTTAATGCAGGTGAATCTAAGCGCACTGAACTTATTTTGGATTATGTTATTATATTTATAGCATTAAAATAAAATAACTTAAAATATATTTCAGGGTTTGGATCTGTTTTGAACTTACGTGGAGAAGTTGAAATGGAGGCCAGTATAATGTGTGGAACAGATCTTAATGTTGGTGCCGTAACTTTGGTTAAAGACTTTCTACACCCCATAAGCATAGCACATAAAGTTCTAACAGATTCCCCTCATTCACTATTAGGAGGCGAGGGTGCTAAAATATTTGCTTTGGAGAAGGTAACAACTTTCATTCATATATTTTAAATATATCACTTCATTAATCTATTTGAATGTTTTTAGGGCTTTTCTACAGTTCCTCCCGAGTCTCTGATTAGTGAACATGCCAAAGCTGCCTTGAATGACTTCCTAGAACATGGAGAAATTGGGAGAACTGAAATTGGAAAAAGTATAGTAAGACTAAAATGATATTTAATAAACTTAAGACCTCCATTTTCCACTTCACTTTTTCTCTTTGGAGCTAAGCACTTTAAAATATACCTTTGCAGAGTGATGTAGGCACGGTGGGTGCAGTTGCTATTGATAGCGACGGTCACATTGCTGTTGCTACTAGTACTGGAGGCATGAGTGGCAAAGCTGTGGGACGTATTGGAGACACACCACAAATAGGCAGTGGTACATATGCAGATGATAATATTGGTGGAGTTTCTACTACAGGTATTACAGAAAATAAAAAAATGTTACTACAACATTTTAATTAAATGAATAATCCAACTAATTAATATTTCTATATTAAGGTCATGGTGAATCTATACTGAAGTATTGTTTGGCTCATAGCATTATAAAGCTCATGGAGAACGGGAAAGATGCAAGTACTGCTACTAAAATGGCAGTAGAAGGTAAATGTTAACTAACTTTGGAGAGACTTAAACTAAAAAGTTAATTTTAACTATAACTGCAGTCTCTGTTTGAGAAATTTATTCATTTTAATATGAATTTTAATCCAATTTAAATATGTACTAACAGGAATGACAAAACGGCTGAATAATACTGCAGGGGCAATAACATTATCTAAAAGTGGAGATGTTGGTATTCATTTTAGTTCCAAGAGACTAGCATGGGCATATGTTAAATCAAACAAAATATTTTATGGCATTAACCATGATGAAGTTTTTGAAGATGATTATGTAATATAATTTTAATCCTTTATTTAATTAACTTAAAAGTTAATAATTTTATTAATTATATCTTGGTTTAATTGATTATAACATACATATTTTGATATATTTTTACAGAATATATAACGTTTTACCATAAACTAAATGTGTTTCAATAATGTTTTGCTAGGTTACATTACAAGTTTTACAAGTTTTCTGTGCTACCTCCCTTACCCTTAACCAAGTATGTGTACAATATCTAGGTATGTATATTGTGCTTTTAAAAAGACGTTCATTTTTAAATTTGTTAAGCCCTAACAATAAATATATTACTACTCATAAATGTATTTTTTCTTATGGATATATATTTTGTCATATTTGAGTCCTGCATGTTTGATTTACTATGTACTCAAAACTAAAATATATTGGTATAATCATATCTACTGTTTAAAAACATCAAAAACAAAAAAGGAAATTATTATTTATTATTGGCTTTGGCAATCTAGATAATAGAATATTTAGTTAAGTCAGGTTTAATTGTGATTAATAATGTGAGGATATTTCCAAAAACTGCTAACTTATTATTATTATAGAATTGAAGTGTATTAATGCGATTATGGCGACTTATGGAATTGTTTGGAATATTATAAGTCACTTTTCAGTTTCACCTATTTAACTTGGTAGGTACGCCTATTTTCTATGTGAAATGTACCTTATGTCAAAAGAGTACTGAGTAGTGACGAGTGACGTATGACAGTTGACAAATGAACATCCAATGGTTGAGAGTGCAGAGATTTTATTGTCTTATTATGGATTATAATATTATTTTTTATAAATAAGAATTACCACAGCATAACCTAACCTAATAAATAACAATAGCAGTTTTATTGCCACCTGTTTAACGATTTGTGTAAAATAATGTCTTTTCGATTCAAAGCCACGGAATTACAATATTTTAACTGGATGTTTAAATTAGCACCTTGTTTTCCTGTAAGTGCTTCAAAAATAAATATTATAACTGAACCAAACAAATTTTACGAGACACTCTGCCTTAGATTTAATAATGCTAAACATAGGATATCTATGGCCAGTTTATACATAGGCACCGGTGATTTAGAGAAAAAGCTGTTGGAGGTTACCGTCCAAAATGTAAAAAATATAAAAGATTTGAATTTTAGAGTATTACTTGATTACCAAAGAGGAACAAGAGGTGATATTAATTCACGCACTTTATTTTACGACTATATGAGTACTGTCTCAGATAGATGTCATTTAGCATTGTTTCAAACACCAAGACTCCAAGGTTCCTGGTCAAAAGCGCTTCCTTCTCGTTACAATGAAATCGTCGGACTGCAACACATGAAGTTATACATTGCCGATGATTCGGTTATTATTAGTGGTGCAAACTGCTCCAATGACTATTTTCAACAGAGACAGGATCGTTACATAGAAATAAAAGATGCAGATCTCGCAAACTTTTACCATGAACTAATAGGTATGAAAGCAGTAAGTTTATTTCCACAATACTTATCTTTAAATAGAAAGTATATCTGTAATGTTGTATAAATGTATTTGCTTTCTTTTAGATGAAATAGTAAAATATAGTAGGAGTGAAAAAAATTATGTACAAAATGCCGAAATGATCTCAAAAGATGTAATGATTAAAGAAGTCAGTCAAAATATAAAAGGTCTTATAAACAAATGGAAAATCAGGCAGCATGATAGATTAACAAACATCAATGACGGTATGTTGTTTTAAACCAAGATTATAAAATTTTACACCTTAATATTATACTTTTTTAATGTAATTCTAGATGAAAGTGGGATGGACACATGGATATTCCCTTTAATACAGATGGGTGAATTTAACATCACCCAAGATGAGCAAGCTACATGTGGTATTCTATCATCTGGACCTAAGGGATCGTTTTTTAGACTTGCCACTGGTTATTTTAATTTGACCGACAAATATGCTAATATTTTATTAAAAGATTGTAAAGCCCACATAAGTTTACTAATGGCACACCCTAATGTAAGTATTAATACACCAAATGTTATCAGAAACATGAATTTATTGTTAATATAACAAGGTGGTGTTGTTTTCAGGCAAATGGTTTTATGGGGGCAGCGGGTCCCGCTGGGGGAATACCCCATGCCTACTCACTAATAGCTCGGCAGTAAGACTTTGTATCTAATTATTTGTTTATTTTAATATTATAATTAAAAATACCACATTTTTAGATTTTGGCAGCAAGTTGTTGATAAAAATCAAAGAAGCAGATTGCAAATGATGGAGTATGAAAGAAGTGGGTGGACTTTTCATGCCAAAGGATTATGGTGAGATCTATTATTTATTATATATATTATATATGTGGAGATATATATTTACTTTTAAGTCCTAAGTATTCCATACAAATTTATATTTTGTGTGACGCTATATAAAAGTGAATTCAGACTGCAATTTCAGCTTCTACAATTTAACAGTTCCTATATTCAATCTTGAATCTAAAATTTCAATGTTAACTTTATTATCATTATTTATCAAGATTTATTTAGTGACGTTTGTGAATTAAATAATATGTAATAATGTATTATATTCCACTACTTAAAATCTTCTTACAGTATATGATGAATGAGAGAGCATCATACAGAAATCTCTATCTTTCTATTTCTTTCTTTATATTCTGCATCTCCTTAACTCCTTTCATTTTTATTTACTCTTACTAATATTTAGTTCCAAATATTGTTTTGTTTGTTATAATATAAAATAATAACATGTGTAGGTACTACCCGCCCGGGAGCGGCGTGCCGTGGGCCACGGTGGTGGGATCGGCCAACCTCGGGGAGCGCTCCGTGCGGCGCGACCTCGAGGCGCAGGCTGCTATATTTACCGTGTCACCGGACTTGCAGGTCAATTTATTTATTATTGTATTTTATTAGGTTATATATATGTAACCACATACTTTTAGCTTAATAGAACTTTTGGCTTTATTAATATATATAGTTTTTAATTATTTATTTGTGTTTACTTTTATATATATATAACCTCATACTTTTTGGCAAATAGAACTTTTGCCACTATGAATATTTTGTTTTATTAAATATTAATTAGCATTTACTTTTCAGGAGAGACTACACAGTGAATGTTGTAGTCTTCACAGTCATGCATCAGAGTGCAGTAGTGATTTACAGGAACGGCAGACACCGCTGTGGGTCCGGGCCACTGTGGGACTGTTTAGGAGTTATTTCTGAACACCTCTTACCAACAGTATTGTGTAATAAGATTACTTAATGGTTCTGTTTCACCAAATGTTGAAGTGAAGAATTTATTGATGTGTACCTCAGTTGGAAACTTCTAGGGCTTTAAAATATGGGTATTTCTTATTTTTGTTACTGTTTAATTTGTTTGCGTAAATGATAGTTCATTAGATCTATAGAAATGATAATTCCTGTGTTGTGATTATTGTTTTGTTATGAATTAAATGTATGAAAGTTTATAATAATCTTTGTATTCATATATCCCGCGTGCGAAGTCCGTTTGTGCTAATCAATGAACCGATTTTAATTCAATATTGTACATGTCTATCGTATTTATCTCGATTATCTTGTTGCGAGTTGATCTTATATGTTCTATTGCGAATTTGCCTTCTTTTATATATAAAGTGTTTATATACAAGTGTTGCTGAGCTGGCGACGGATTGTAAAACATGAATTTAATAAAAAACAAAAACTTTATCAATCACTTTTAATCATATTCAATCTTATTTTTTTCATATAATCACATAATTATAATTATTTTGATTCACGCTTAAAATAAATTAAATGAAAACACTCTGCAATAATTTATACACAAAAAAAAATCAGTCGGTTTGTGACATTATTTGATTAATATTAAAAAGTATAATCAAATTACAATAATAGGAATCAGGCACATTATATATTATAACTATTTACTAGTGAGTGTTAAAACGTTACCCAAGTACAGGAGTACAGGAGTACAGGAGTACAGGAGCAAGAGAGACGGACTCGCTTCACATTAAACAGAAACTCAGATTTGAGCATAATCATTTGAGATTAGTAATTTGCGATTGAGCAATTACAAAATATTAAACATTGTTATAAGAATGAGCAATTAATTGAAAGCTACTATTCGTATTTTTGCGAAGAAAATTTCTAACATTGAAGCATGGACGCCATTTTATTCTAATCTTTGGTGCGCCGGGGATAATTGTGACTCTCAACGAAATGCCATTACGATGGTGCTATTATTGAAACCATCTTTATATATAATACTTATTATAAATAGGCGGCATTTGGTCGAGGAGTCAGTCCACAAAACAATACAGTGATCCGGTAGCGCCTTGGTCTATACACTACGGACGCGGACAGGAGGTACAAAAATAGTTCACCTATCGATACAATTAATACTACTTAATAATTAAGTATGGAGGAGGTCGTCTGCGACAACTAAATATTGACAAATATTCGTAAATCTCCACCGGGAACGGATCGGTGACTACCTCCTCATATAATGCTACTTACGCGTATCACACTAAGGTAAATTGACTAGGCGTTTTGTGAGTCGGTCACGATCACGCGACTGTTACTGGGCTGCGACTTACAAATGTCTATTAAAACGACCTCGCCTATGTGCAGACATCGCGAAATAAAATAATCGAATCAGAATTAAAATCAATAATTAAAATGTAACATCAGAATCAGTTGATGTCTGCACACGGGCGAGTCGGCAGAGAGAACAGCAACAAAAAATAAAAAAGCGCGTAACGTCAATTTGACATAACCGAATCAACGACACTGACGGTTACTGACGCTTGACAGTTGAAGGTTCGAAATTCAAATTGGAAATCAGAATCCGACGTCTGGCGGCGGGTCGGGCGGCATGTAGTGCAGCTCGTCGACGGGCGCGCTGCACACGTTGTAGAGCACCGCGAACAGTGTGCAGGCGGCGTACGCGCCCAGCGCCGCCCACCACAGCAGCCGCTCCCACAGGCGCTGCTGCGCGTGCTTCAGCACCAGCAGTCCGATGGTGAGGCCGGCCAGAGCGCCCGCCACGTGCGCCGCGTACGACACCGGCGGCGCCTCCTGCTTCACAACACACTCCTTTATTAGCGACTAATATATTGCATTTTAAACATTTTTATGATGCAGCCATTTCATTATCCAATCTACCGCATACTAACGTCGTAAAGTGAAAAGTCTGTTAGCGAACTGTGTGGTAGAGCGCGCTATTTTTTAATAAAAAAATTGTGCGCTTGAAACTGAATAATGAGTACCCATTAGTTGAATTACCGAATCAAACTCACCTTAGTATACCTGGCGTGGACGGCAAAGCCGACATCGCACGAGGCTACGGCCAGAGCGGCGACCAAACGCACCGCGCCGTATCTCATCGCGTGGAAATTGAGTAACGCGTTTGCCAAGTGCGCCGCCAGCAGCGCGTACACGCCCCCGGAGGCGCCCGCGAGACACACGTCTGGGTCCAGCACCGACGCCGCCAGGGACCCGCCCAGCACGCCCGCCAGGTACACGGCCCCGCACCGCGCCGCGCCGTGCACCATCTCCAGCGGCAAACCCACCTGATGAGACAAACCAAAATAAATATTACACAAAATTAAAACAAAAGATCACGAACTGAAATAAACAAAGATAAAGCCTCACCGCCAGTTGCACGAGCAAATTGAAGGCGAGATGCAGCCAGCCGGCGTGCACCACGCTGTAGGTGAGGAAGCGCCACAGCTCCCGGCGCCGGTCCGGCCGGTACACGAGCGGGGACTCCACCGGCACCGGGCCCGCCGCCGCCACACCGCCCCATGCGTACCACGCGAAGACACCCAGCTACGCAGACGACCATACATTACATTACATTATATAATACAATCTACCGAGCGCTAGGTCAACTAGCACACTAACAACAGTATGGTGTTGGTGAGTTATTAGCTTGTGATTGGTGGACAACACAATATTAAGCGCACTATTTTAGGGTCAAGAGTGCGCTTAAAATTTAATAATGAGAAGAGGTTATTAGAGTCGAGCGGGTTATGTAAGTTGATAAGCCTCAAATAAATAACTGATAAATTCATGTGCAGGATAATTGCAGCTCTTAGTATAAAACTTTGAGAGACACTTCAGATTAATATATCTCTGGAGGGATACAATGAAAATACCTACTACTGAATTGTAGATTTTCTCATATCTGATAATTGTTATAAAGATTAGTAAAATCAAATTTTAATTGGATAAAAATAATTAAATCAAGATGATTTAAAACACATTTCTAATTAGCAATAAAAATGTTATTAACGCCGTGAGAAACAAAACGCAAAAAGCGTCATAGAAAACTCATTATAATCGTATCAGAAAGTTTCTAAACTGTTTCCGCTTCCGGAAAATTTTATAAATCTGATTGTATTACCGTAAACATTTCCCTATTCATCAGGGAAAAACCGTTACTACGTGGTTAACATCACAGGAACGGTACGCGATCAATCAAACTACGTATGTGGGTGTGTGTGCTCGCGTGTGTGTGTGTGCGTGCGCATGTGTGCGTGTACCGTACACATCCGAAGCAATTGTTTTGATTCGTGTAAAACGCTCGTATACTCGGATGTGAAATCCACAATTACAATTTTTAATTAACCGAAGCAACTAGAGCGGGGATACAGCGGTGTTTTAAACGTAGAAAGTGTTCTACCGATTTTTCTAACGGATAATAAACCGTAAGTTATATGTGTTATGCATTTACATCATTTCAATGACAATCTATCAAGCGCTGTGTCCACTAGCCTTATGATCGCATACTGAAGAAAGCGCTTGGTCATCGACTACTCTAACTAGCGCAACCGATTGCATTGTATAAAGGACCTAGATAGCTGCTTAACACTAAGAGTAGAGCGAATTGAGGTTTCTTTTTACTCACTACTTGTAATAAATAGTGCTTGAGTATCGGATAATGAAATATGCCTCACCTCTAGTAATGTAACACAGATGATGAAGAACGGCGGAGGACAGCACGTGTATCTCTCCTGGTAGTATTTGCGATCTCGCTCTTCAGGGAGCACCTCCATAGCTACGAGGTGAACCATCCTGAAATACGAAGTCTCTTTAATGCCATTTACTTAACCATTGTAATTCATTAACGTTTTCTAACAAATAATTGCAGCACGTTGTACAACCCCGGGTACAATTACTTTAGATTTCGAAAATAACTCAAACGCAATAACTTACATGTAATAACAACATTTATTAACTGTTTTATTGCAACAAATCACAACATGTCAGAGTGACGCGACTTTAAAATGTTTAAACTGTGACAAATTAAAATTAAACTTATAACATAATACTAATAATTTTGTTTCATTTAACACACATATATATATATATATATATATATTATTTATTTTGTTACATTGCACTGAAAATTTTGTATATCCAACATTGTAGTTGATTTTGCGAACACGTCACTAAAGTCAGTTTGATATTTGAACTTTTTGGAGATGGAACCAAGTAGTTGTTATATGTAGCAAATAAAAGGTATATTTTATTTTGCATTAATTATTAGTACTTTGAATTTAAACGTATAATAGTTAAATTCACCTGGCGAATAGTGTAGGATCTTCTAGGAGCAGGTGGAAGTCGTTCTCGGAGCTGACCTCTCTGTCTCTCTGGTGCACCGCACATCTATAGCTCCGAGTGCGTTTTCCGCTCATCTGAAAAATGAAAATAATTTTAATATATTTTAATAATATGGTCATCAGTTTTTCTTGGCAGTTCTATTGAATTAACCTGTCCGTTACCGCGCAACTGCTTTGACTTTTCATTAATCTATACATATAAAATTTAAGTGTCTGTTTGCAATTCCAAATTAACAGCTCTTCGCTAATTGCATATGAAAGTATATACGATATATGATACCAAACAATTTTAGTTATTTTTACTCTGTCCGTCTGTCTCTTTGGTCCGGCTAATCTCTGAAACGATATGACCAATTTTAACAGGACCTTCACTGACTCTTGATTAACTGATGTTATAAGGAGTAACATTTATTTAAAAAACAAATATATAGCGCGAACGAAGTCGATGGCACAGCTTAGGTTATAAAATTTTAAGAGAAAAATGAAAAAAACAGACAATAATATTTTTTTATTTAATATAAAAACATGACGTGTGTCACTACAGGGAAAAGAAAATATGTAAAACGCTCAATGACAACAAACCACAACACATCATGTTATTGAGAACATTAATTATTATTATTAAATATTAATAACTGTTAGGTACGCACGGACACACACTCGCACAGACACACACTCGCACAGACACACACCACTTCAATATATTAATTACATTTACAACCATCGACTTGACAATGAACATTTTTTATTTATTCTGTATGTTGGTAATTCTCAGCTGACCCTACGGAGTAACTGTTACGGACGGATGTTTTTAAGAAAATATAATATATATCTGTATTAAATTAATTTGATATTGATAACAATTTTCAAAGTATATTTTTCTAAGACAAAATTAAGTTTAGTTCAAAGCTTAGCAAATATAAAATATTGATAGAATTTCCTAAACATAATAACGTGGATATCATGTTATTTTACGAGACAACCGTACACCAGTGATAATAAGTTTAAACTATGTGGAATTTAAAAGAGAACAATACTATCATAAATAATATGAATACAATTTAACATAACTTGTGTCTATTATTGTACAGATATGTACATTAATGCTCTTCGTAAACTATTTTAGGGTTCCGTATAGGTATTTGAAATAGTCACTCGTATACTACTGTCTAGTGATTATTATTTGAGTGTTTTAGTTATATTTGACATATTTTAATGAGAAGAGCAAATAACGGAGTAAGGTCTAGTTAAACCCACTGTTTGGAAGGAAAAGTCTTGGGAAAGAAAAATATAAAAAGTAATCACTTTAGTTAAATAAAACATTGCCCATATAACAATGTTATATAAAGAATGACTTAATAACATAACCGAGCCTCAAACCACTTCAAATGAAATAATGAAAACGAAAAGGCCCTGGATATTGTAAAAACACGAGGGTCGTCCGGAGCACCAGCGCCGGACCCGCTGAATGGGTTTACATTTGTACTCTTACATTTTTAATTACATTATTTATAGCACGGTTTACTTAAAATAAATTGATAATTAAGATTAATTGATAAATCTAATAATAATTGATAATCATGTAACATTGATTGTTAACATTGCAAAAATGATAATTATAACATTAATTGATAAATCCTAATCGTGTATCAGTCTGGTCACAGCCTGGCGCGGTTCCAATGTATCGAGCGACACACACCTATGACCTAGCGATAGTGTTGTAAGGTTTAACATCGACTAATCGATATACATACACTATTTATACTTGTGTGGGAAGATTGAAAGTACCGATACCAGTGCTACCTTTAATATTTACTATAAAAATTACATGCCTCTTTTGTCGCTGCTGGGTCGCCTTATCGATCGACCTCTACTACCAAAAGTACGTAAGTAGTAAGTAGTTACTAAAACACGACAATTCCCTTTTAGACTCGATATACGACTGTATCTCAGAATCTAACATTGTTTTTACCAGACCTTGGTATTTATAAAAATAGATTAAACTAGAAATTATCTTTACATAATCATTTAAAGAATTCTTTCACGGCGATAAATTTTAATTAGATTAAATATATAAATGTGAGGTATGTATCGAGGGTCACAGGTCATATGCATGTCATAGGTATGTCATATGTGTGTGTCGTGTCGCAGTCCGCACTCCGCACTCCGTCCATAGTCTGGACGAGTCGTTCAACTCAGTTCCCACGACATCGCAGTGAAATGGGCAATGCCAAAACCTAAATAGCCTAGACGCGCCGCAGACGTTGGCTATATCTGTCCCAGCAACGGCACTTCTCTTTGCAAGTGCGAGATTATATGAAACTACCTATCGACCCCGACTTCGCACGCGCAAGGTTGATACTGTTAAAATACAATATTACACCCAAATTAGAAAATTGTAATATATTGGGAGTATCATCTTAATCAGTTCGATAGTTATTGTGAAAAGAGTGACAAACATACACACTCACAAACTTTCGCACGTATAGTATTAGTGGGATCTTTATAAAACAAAAGCTAAACAAAACGACAGTCATTAAAGTAACGGTCGCTTTATGAGCCAATAATTCACCTATAATCTAAGTTTACTTTACAAATATATTTTATTTTACTGTATTATTATTATATTTTTACTGTATATTCCTATTGGTTGTTCAATATAGAACGCGACATTGAATTCGAAGGAGTAGATGAAATTAACTATTTTTATATATAAATATAGTGATTTGGATCGTTAAGATGTAAATAAAATAATAATTGTTTTTTAGTGTAGACGAGTGAGGGGCAGTGGGTTTAGTGGGTTTAGTCGTTCTGGCGTAGGCGCCGTGACTCACGCAGACATCCGACACGTCCGATCCGTATCCGGAACCACTAACTACACGCCGCACACCGCACACTAGCGCGTCTCGAAGACGGCGCGGGCCTACGCGACGCAGTGCCCATTATAAAAACCCACATTACCATTCGTTATTTGCCTTCGCGGCTATAAAATATAAAGCAATGAGCTTCGTGTCATTTTAATCAATTCTCTTCCTAACTCGCCGACATTATAACATTTATTACATTATATGTATAATGAAGCGGAATTTCCTTTACATACTTCTTATGTATTTTCCTTAAATAAAATATATAAGGAAAATAAAAATGTAAACCTACACGTAGGTGAAAGTGTTAATTTTCATTTATTCAATATATATATATATATATATATATAATCGTGCAATAATGATAGAAATGTTGGAGTGTAGTGCCACCGTTAGTCGCTACGCTAAAAGTTAATGACTTCTTTAACCGTATTTCTAACAGAGGTTTATCTAAATCTAGTATATTAATCGTGGATTAACGCATTTCATTATCCGATCCATCGCGCGCTAGGTCAAGTAGCACGCTAACAGCGCATTGTGAAAAGGCTCCGCTCGGTGAAGCTGCTAGCGATTGGTGAAATCGTAACGCTGTTTGGGGTCAAACAGTGCGCTTAAAATCGGATAGTGAAATGGGCCCATTAGTGTGATGTGCTGGGAGCGTTCCCACGCGCCACCTCCGCACTGAGTTCTAATCTCTTCAAGTCTCTTAGCATTATTACGAGACTGTGAAAGTATATTTGCCAGTGGGAAGTAAATAGAGGAATTTCGGTAGAGATAACATTCGCCATTACAATATATCATTTAATGATGTCTGATGTAAATAACACTCCATGTCCAGAACATTTGTCTGTCAGTGACATCAATGCATTGCACATACTTTATTATATATTACACAAAATATGCACAGCTTTATCAAAATCGCCTCAGCAGATACTAATAACAAATTTATCTATTAACAAGACAAGATTATCATATACATACTAGCTGCGCCCACGACTTATTTCGCACGGAATGTCTTTTAAAATAAAAGTAGCTTAAGTTACTCCTTATGACATCAGCTATCCGCCGGTGAAAACCTGTTAAAATCGGTCCAGCCGTTTCAGAGTTTAGTCGGACCGAACAGACAGACAGGCAGGGAAAAATTTTGAAAACTGCTTTTTACGTAAGTACCGTATAACACTTTCAAATAACATTTAAACATTTAGTGAAAAGCTGTTAATTTAGAATTACAAACACACTTAATTTTTTTTAATATGTTTATATATGTATATATATATATATTTACATATAATATAAAATGATTCTTGTCGTAACTTGACGTTACATGTTCATAGCCGTACCGATATATTGTTAAAAATATTGCGTCACTTTGCCGAAACATTTATATAAATGGTATTATCATAATTTTGATATATAGTTGTGTTAGAATTGTGTTATTCGACCGCCATTGACTGTGGACGGTGATATTGTTATAACACTATTCCCTCGGATATAAAATACTTATATTAGGTATTTTAATTAATCAGAGATGGTAATTATTTGAATATTCAACAAGAGATTATTGAATATTCAAATAATTTACATTTTAGAACACTTCTCCAAATCTTATTAATTAAAATGTTTGACTGTACCTATTGTCTTATAATAATTATAACTTTTATGATTTTTTTGACTTTACTATTCAAAATTTTAAGTACAAGTCTCTTTTTATAAAATGAAAAATATTTCAAATGTTTTTTTAATTTGAACATGAACATAATATATATTTAATTAATTTATTAAAATATATATTTTAAAATAATAAAGGATCAAGACTGTGTAGTTTTACTAACAGGAAAATATTAAGTTTAGTCAACATTTCTACTACTACTAGATTAGGGACATTTGATTATAATATTATGATATATATATATTATATGAATAAATTATTTTCAATTAAGAATTAAATACTTATTTAATAAAGTAAAATATATATAAAGTTCACTATGTATTGAATACTAAATTTACACACGAAATATATATTTTGCAAATGATTATGTTGTATTTCGCTTAACGCTTAAAAATTTAAACGAAGTTATGATGACATCCCTAAAAATAATAAGTAATGTCAGAAATAAGTTTTCAACTTACCCATCGCGTATCTTTATATTCACGCAAAATATACTTTTAACAATATTATTAAAATCACAACATCTAAACAGTCACTGCTGTTGAGGTAGATTTGTCTGTTAGTACGGTTAGTAGAACACGTCTCGACGTGAATATCGCGAACGTACTCGCAGTGCAGAGAGCGACACACCCTCTCCCCACGAGCGCTCGACGCAGACTGACTCCGGCGAGTCCGTCTGCGGGTGTCGCTCAATCGGTAGGTAGTTTAGGTCCGGAGTGGTGGTTGATATTCGAGAGGGTGGTTCCGGTTCCGAGGGTTAGAGTTTCATTTGTTTCATAGTTTTTATTTGAAATGCTGCTTCATTTCTTTTTCCTATTTTAGGGTTTCAATATTTTATAAATAGAATTTAATCCTTTTGGATGAGTTAGAAAAAAATATTTTACGCTTATAAAGAAGAAGACCAATAATCTATTTATAATGAAATGAAAGTATGTAGGTAATTGTTTGTTATAATATGCATAAAATATATAGCTATAAAGCAGTTTCATACAACTTAGTATTCCAAATTAAAACAATATATTTAAGAGTGAAGTGAGCTCACAGGTAAGTTTATTACAACGCAGTGAACTAAGGGGATAGTGCCAGATGTTACTTTGCAATAATTCTTAATACTTTAGCAATTGCAATGCATTTGTTATTTACCTTTTGTTTTAAGGAACATCTGTTACGATTTAATATTATTAATTTTACTATCGAAAATCCGTTCCAGATGTGAACTACAAATACCTTAATTGCCTTAAAGGTAAAAAAAGATAATATTTAAATATTTAAGATAAGGATAAGAACATGTTTTTACATGCATATTTTTAAATACATTTCGCAAAAAGTCGTCATGTCAAACATACAGAAATCCCCTATATATATATATATATATATATATATATATGTTAAAATGGCGATCGCACCAGATGTTTCGGCGAAAACGTTTGATCCCGTAATGACATTTCATGGTTATTTAACAAGTCCTTATCAGTGACCACATGGGCAGCTCACGGCTCACGGCCACGGCCCGTGGCAGGTGGGCGCCGAAGCCATGGGGTAGTTTAATTTGGCCAATATTTATTCGCAAGATGGCGTTAACACAAATCGTAAGTCATTAGGCGGGTCACGGCAAGGCGGCGAGGCGGCTCTGCTGATGACTTTTATATTTGAATGTGAGAAACTTTTTTCAGGGTTCATTTTTTAAAGGTGCTATGATTAGAACGGATGATATTTTTTGTTTAATTTAGAGCATATGTTGGTTTATCCTTATAAAAAATATATTATATTGACTTACAATATATATAGTAGTTAATTTAATATATAACATGATATGTTGTTCGTACCTTGTATAATATATTTACTAGTGCGTGGACAGACAGACGGATACAGTGCAGGATAAAGGATCGCGGGATACATAATAATATATTTAGATAATGTAAATAAATTCAACCCAGAATGTAGTATTTCGTAAGTTCGCTACCGCCTACTCTGCGGCTGAGTTTTATAGCTAACGATCCCGACATATGTTACTATCAACATTTAGTTAATACACTCCAAACAGACAGTCATTCCCCTTTCTTCCTGATACTTTCGAGTCATTAGTAAATACACATGTCGTGTGAGGGAATGAAATAACTATATAATACCTTCTCTTATCTATATACTGTTTAGATATATAATTTGCAAAAATAGCATACTTTAAATATTTATATTCATATGCTGCAAAAATATAATTAAAATTGGGATAGCCTTTTCCCAAAGTAGTCAAGCAGCTATTACATTGTCCAATTTATCGCGCGCTAGGTCGCCTAGCGCATTAACATGGCACAATTAAAAATGTTAGCTTGTGACTGGTGAATTTAAGTTAATTGTATTAAATAGCGCCCTTAAAATTGTATAATCCCAGTAAAGCACTAAAAGAAGAAGTAATTTTTCAACGCCGTTTAGCGAAGTTGCAAGACGTAATAATCGCCGGTCGGCTCTGGGTCGGCTCTGGGCCGGCGGTGCTTTGAGCAATGATTTAGTAGCGCCGACAAATTGGAGCTGCTGATCGACTTTGGATCCATTATAGAGATTTAGTTAAACGATCACCACAGCACACCCTTTAGATAAACGAATTGTTAATGTATTATAAAAACGATTTTAATTTTTATATTTATAGTGAGTTATATAAATTTAGATTAATTTATATAAAAATGTTTTAATTAGGGTTTTACTCAATAATATGATTTAAGTCAAATTATAATTATATATATTTTAAAAAGTTAACAAACGATATTTTTATACAATGAAACTAAATAGGTCGAATTGCAATCTCGGATTGCAGATATTAATAAACGTGTTAATATCCTATGAAAACGTGCACTAATAGAGGATTAGAGTCATAGGACGTAATGTAAATATAGGTAAGTGCCGGTGATGCGTGAAAGTGAATCAGTACAGTGAGTCACGGAGTCACGGTTACACCACGTTAGATGTATCGCTGTATCGCTAAAGTGAGCGACCTTGCCGGCCGCCTTACCGAAATCATTACGCTCTAGTACCAGTGACGTATCGGTTCTTTACGACTACGTGCATGGGTTAGGAGTGTGATTTCATTCATATTTATAGCTTATTAATATATAGTTTGTTTTTGTTGTTTCTGGAGCAGTTATTTGTTATATTGGTTGAAATAAACTGTTTCCTCTAAACGTACCCGCGAAAGGGGAAGTTAGTTAAATAACAACCGGAGGGAACGAATGCGTGGTGCAATGTTCTCGACACGCGAGCGGTCAAAATCCTTGATATTTAAGGTCACGGGCCCATCGCGGAACGCTATCTCTAATCGGTATTACAATATTCAAACTTTATCAAAAGATATAAATTATCACAAATAAATTAATTAATACATTTATTATATTTTATGTTACAATTTTTGATAACTACATGAAGCTAATAAAAGTTATACTAAATCAATACTAAAGCGTATGAAGGTTCAATTCCCGATAGCAATAGAAGTATTTCTGTGATGTGGTAGTTATTGTATTTCGTTTATAATAGTAGTGTTGTTTAAGTGATTTGCATTTGAAATTGGGACGCGGATGGCACGAGCGCCCGCGGCCCTGCTACCGACGGGTAGTGTGTAGTACCACGAGCCACTAAGTAGCACGAGATACATTCAAGGTTGCACTCAAACTAACGAGTTGGGCCACTTCATTATCCAATCCATCAAGTACTAGGTCAACTGTTAGTGAGGTAGTGTTGCTAACTAGTGCGACAGATCACACCGCGAATAACCTTCTCAATACTGAGTACTGAAGGAATTGGGATTGAGGTTTCGTGTAAGATTGTTAGCCTAATGGGTACTTTTAATTTCCTAATTTTGATATCAAATAATGCATTCATTTCACTATCCAATCAACCGACCGCTAGAACACCTAGCACACTAACATTGATTAGTTAAAATGTTTTATCACACTATGGGGTCAAATAGTGCGCTTAAAATTGGATAACGCAATGGGATAACACCTTAAGGTATATTTTAATATTTTATAACATCAAATATAAATATATTGTTAAATTTAGATGCACTCTTATTAATACCAAGATCTAATGAGTAGTAGTTGATTTAATAATTACGTATCTCGTATCAGAAGTGATGTTAACAATTACTCAGCACCGGAACATCCAAAACAGAATTGTTCGAGTGCACAATAGATGAAGTATTGACGCACCGGATCACTTTACTATTGTTATAATTTATATATATAAATAGAATATACAACTTTAGTATTGAAAAAAATAACAACTGAAACATGAGGAAAATAATAATGAATATATGTAATTTATAAACATACAAACAGGCATGACAGAGTGGATACAATTGAATTTATGTAATATTGTTATAATTTTAATATAAAAATTAAATCTCCAGATGCGGAGACACGAGGGTCTGGCACAGAGAGACACACACAGAGACGCATACGTGTGTGTGTGTGTGTGTGTGTGTGTGTGTGAATATGATGAACACGTAGATAATGGCTGTATGTAAATGCATCTCGTGCCACAACAGGTGATGCGAGTCTCTCTTAATTGTTTTTTGTGAAATATTCAAATATTATGACGTTTTTTCTTGATCATTTTTTGTAGAGGCGCGGGTGCGAGCCAGGTGGTCTCGGAAAAAGTTTCTTTTTGCTATAACAGCTTGCTTTAAATAATATAAATGTCTTGTATGTATGTATGTGCGGCAATTACGCCTTTACTATATTTTAAAAACATATAATATGGTTATATCTAAGAAAAATACAAAAAAATGGTGTCAATTCTAAATTAGGTGAATTTAGTTAATTGTAAAAATACGTTAAAAAATGAATGAGATAATTGAAGTAGATACATGAATACAGTTGAGAAAATACTTTAATCTTACATCAATATAAAATAATATATAGTATTAATTAGTGTTTAGTTAATAAGTTACTGTTGACTCCCTTCAGCGTAATGAGAAAACTCAGTGGGGAAAAGTAAAAAAAACACACAAATCTACTTTTCAACTGTTTCTTATTAAATTATAAGACTGGAAACAAATAATATAAAAAGGTCCGTTTTATTTATAAACATAATAAGATGAATAGAAGTAATCTCTAACAATGTAATATAGTATTGAGTTGGATTTTTCTTTAAAGGGTTTAATATTTTTTCATGTTTTATTTAGCAATATTAAAAATGAAAATAAGCTTATAATTTGCAAGATTTTCATCCGGATTAAAACAAGGGATTAAAATATCTAAGATGAAAAATAAAATGTAAAAATATATCTTCCACGAGCCGACAAGATAAATAACAACGAAATTCACTTTGAAGGGAATTACGCATATAATTTAAGAACAATTTCATCTGAACACCCAATAGTTGGCGTGTGCGGCTGGGTGCGGTGGCGTGCGGCGTGCGGCGTGCGGCGGACCCGCAATTATATCATAGCCATTAGACGGACCCGCGAATACCGAAGAATTACCGAAAACACCGAACTATTCCGCCACACTCCGCGAACTTATTTAACAACTGCACCGAATAAGAGTTGAGAGATAAGAGGCTTAAGTTTTGTGACCACACAGAGTCCGATTTTTATCTCATAATTGCGGGTCTCGCGTTGAATCCTTCATTAGGGGCGTGGGGAGAGAGGGGGGTGGGGGTGGTACACAATGGCCCCCCCCCGGGAGGGTGTTAATGTATGCGCGCGCGGCGTCGCCGACAGCGTCCAGGACGCATAACACAAACATTTCAACACAACTAATTTATTGTTGTGTCGCATTCAGTCAGCGCAAAAAATATACCCTTAAGGTGAAGTTCTATCACGTGCAAGACGAAGTACCTCGAGATCATCGATAAGAACACGCCAACGACCTCTCTTAAGGTTGACGAGAATTAAACATCAACAATACGACTATTTTAAAACAATAGCTGCTTAACACTATAAAGAGACAGATGTTATCCGTTAATTAGTATGTTCTAAATAAAGTCAATAAGGTATTAAAGATGAAAAGTGCTAGACCTTAAATAAATTGAACAAAGTCCCGAGGATGAGTCAGTCGTGGAGAGTAGTTTTTGAATATTATAATATGTAAACTAGTTGCGTCCTCCGTCCTCGCGTCCTCCGCGGATACAATTAGTGACATGTATTATAATAACTATTGTGTTAATATGAATGACTGTTTATATTTAATGTGTACATCCATCGCCCGATACAATGGAAATAAACATGGGTGATTTGAAATGTGTTTGTTGTATTATTTAGTTATTGATCTCTTTTTCTATACCCAATATTATAAAGAGAAAATATTTGATTGTATGTATGTGATAATATCAAACACTACTGAACCGATTTTAAAAATTCTTTCACCTGATGATAGCTACGTTATAAGCGTGTAACATATGCTATTTTTGTTCAGATATTGCTTTGGGATCGGGACTTACAACGATAAAATCGGGAGAAGAGAAAATCGCACACTTAATAAAACCCTAAAACTCTTAATCTTAATATTACGAAGCACAAGTCACGATCAGCTGGTACTATACATTATATATATATATATATAAACATAATTTGTGTCGTCTGTTAAACGTCCTATGATGGAAAGCATATAAGTTCGGCCACCCAGTTGTTAGATTACTTCGTTCTGCTCTTCAATTGGTAGCAAAAACTAAATTTGCATAGCCGCGATGTTTGCAACGATAGCGGCCACCGGCTCCACCTTGAGCCACGAACACTTGGACGAGGCATTGCAGCATTTATTATAACCATACACTTACTTCATTAACACAAACTAACACAGAACTCAAACTGACACTAAGTAAGGAAACTTTCAGAAGACTTTAATAATATAGTGATAACCCAACAATTAAATAATTTATTTAAAATGGATTAAATTTTCTTTTTAAATTTAAGAAATGTAATATGTATTGATCATTAATTATTTATTAAATACCAACAGTGAATTATAAGAAGAAATAAATGTGGTATTTCCCAGCACGTTACTCCGTGGTAGTGGTGACAAACGCGGATACCACCCACCGCACTCGTAAGACCTTATGTGCCGCCATTTTATTTATTTAATTCATTTATACACCGCTCCCATCCTCTGACGACTTCATTTAAAATATTTACTGTACCATCTCCTTTGTGTATTTTTTTACCAATTATAAGTTGACATTTTCTTGAACAGTCAGCTCCTTTATTTTGTTTGTGTGCTTTGATTAGAATTTACATTATTTTTTTCGCTATCACTTAAGATAAAAGATAATTTTATCTTTTTTTATCTTTCAATTAAAGTCATATTTAATATATATTCAATACTTAGTTTGTGTTTGTTTCTAAATAAGTCTAAAATGAATGAGATACGTTACAATTGTATCAAGGGACAAACATACATATATATGTATACATGTATGTTTTATACAACCTGTTTTTGTATATAGATAAACCAATTAAAATACCTCAGTACGTAAATCTAAAGCAAATTCCGATGTAGGGCTTATTTTAATACTTAATTGGACGGCCTGCAAATTAGAGGACAATATGAAAAATATACCGAGGGTTCGAGGACTGATCTCGATTTAATCACTGCGAGATTAAACTGCCTCGTGTTAAAAGAGGCGACGAGAAATATACAATACATTAATAAACAAACACACAGACACTTTATTGAGGATTACTAACGTAGATACAGTTCGCAATGTTTTAGACAAATTCTTCCGCCATTTTGATGATTTAACATAAACAGATGAAAAGTATTCATAAGAAGTTGTAAGAAAATATATAAAAAAACAATTTTCGGCGAAACCTACTTGTTCGTTTGTTTGTCTAATCGACTTTAAGATTGTATTTTTTGTTTGTTGAGATTCTTAATTAAATACCAAATACCGAATATGAAGGGGTCCATTATGGCCGCATTCCGGAGTAAAAATTATTTATTTAGTGCGGGCGTGAGTTACCGGGCGGACCGCCTCTTCATTACTACGATAATCGAGATACCAAACCAAATACCTGTTCTAATGCCTCTTCTTCATACACACAAACACACAAACACACAACACACAACACATCCTCCTTCAAACACGGCAACGAACAATTATACCTTTCGCACCACAACCTCTTGATATTTTAGGATTCATAAAAATTAAAAATATGTATAAAAATACATTTAACATTCAAGAATATTGGATTAAATCATTAAAATTTAAATATACTAACATTTTTATAAACTATTCTTGATAATAATATATATTAAATGATAAAAAATTAGGGTGAATTGGACAACGTATTTGGTTATTAAAAAGCGCATATATCACTATAGGCGGCGAGGCGCGTGGGCGCGTGGGCGCGTGATTTGTATGGAGCTACGACCACGCCTCTTCATTAACATGCTAATACTGGCTAGAGATGCGCCCGCTTCACCTTACTATACATATATATACTTCACTATTTGGATTGTTGTTCGTCATTAAAAACTTTCCTCTAACGCCATCGCAGATACCAATTTTAAATCAAATTGACCAAATGTTTACGCCGCATGAGATATAAAAGTAAATGTACCATATGTTTCCGCCGTATCAGATATAAAAATGACCTCTTATAGTAATTAAAAACTAATAAAATGGAGGAGATAAAATTGTTAATATAATATAAAAGCGGAATAATTAGAGGTATTTCCAATTGGCCGTGGTCTCCATATGCGTGTGGCCCGGGGGCGGGAGGTGACAGTGCGTGATGTAATGTATGCGTCGGGGAGGTCCTGCCGTGGGAAGATCACCTACATACATACATACATACATACACCTCTCTCTCACCCCATAATGGACAATACGGTGACATTTGGTAGTATTATACTTACAAATTAGCGACATGTAACAATTGAAATGCCCTTTAAAAGTGTAAAGTAGTAGTAGTAAGTAGTATTCGTAAGTCGAGTGTAAGTCTCTATTAGATAAGTAGTCTATACGGCTACGTCCGTAGCGTCGTAGCGAGCGGCGTTAACGTTTCATCTTATTTGCGTGACGTTTTATGTAGACGCGTTTTAATTGGGGATGATTAAATCGTAATTAATTGACCGTGGTTTTAAAACGAGGTACGTAAGTAATTACGCCGGCGGCGGCTTCTGTAATTTGGCGATGCCCAAGGGCTGGATGCAAAATTGCGTTCCTTCAGTACTTTTAAGACAACCATGGACCAAGTTTAGGTTCAGTCGAATTAATATTTAGTAGGTGAATCAATTAATACTATTATTTACGGATATTTACAGCGTTTTTATCACGATGAGTGATAACGGCGAATACAACCCCATCAAAATTGGCACTACATTAAAAACAAGAAACAAGGTAAATATACCGTAAATAATAGTTTAATTGACTTTGAAAACGGCGTAAATCTAAAAAAGTGTTATGATGATACATTTATTTTTTAATATTATCTTAATACATACAAATTTTAGGTTATAATTTAGATGGGACGTAATTAACAAGTGAGGAGCGTTTTGAATGTTCATTGACTTGGACCGCGGCCGTGATGATCGCGTGCGCAGTCGACCGCGAGCGCGGCGTCTTGAAACGCACTCTTCAATTACCAATCGTAAATTTCAATGCCCTCTACATCCAAGATACAACCACTAACTTAACTTATTGTCTACCTGTCTTGTATTAACTTAACATGCTTATTATGTAATACATGAAACTTACAGAATTTAACTTTAAGTTTCCATTGTCATCGAACAGGATGTGTACAATATGTACAACTTTATACACGTAATAATTGATATAGCGGATGAAAAATAACCAAAAATGTTAAACAATTGATTATAGTTTTTTATTAAATCTCTAAGCAGCTAATCGTCTTATTTTTTCGGCACGTAATATGGCCGTCGAAAACTAATTTATATTGGAATGTGATATATAGGGAACGGGGCCCGAGGGCACGCGCTCCGACCAGAAGGATTTAATCACCTCAACCCTGACTTAACTGCTGTAAAACTACCGACCGAAGGCGCCACGCCTCGCTCCGCCGCTAAACGTTAAACTTTATCTTGGATTATTAATATTACTTATACTTATTACTTTCACTCGCTATTACTATTAACAAAAAAATAATTTAAAAATCATTATATGCCGAATTACAGTGACAACGGTCTGTTATATTTGAGATTGTTGCAAATCACTATCGGTGAGAAAAATGTTATACTATTTTAGATTATAAATGAAATCGCTCCGATTTCGCGGATTTCACAATAAATAAAAGATATTTTTTTTGTTATATTAATAGCGACAATCGCACGGCGGGCTTGAATCGATTCGTTCGATTCGCGTCTGATATTTAAATATAACGACAGTCCAGTTGTCACGGTCCGAGTGCCGGCGAGTTCTCACGGCGCCACGCCCTAGCCGACTTCGACGTTGCTAGAGTTTGCGGTTCAGAAGCACGGTTATACTGTTTATCAAATTAGTCCATAGTTATATACAAGTAATAATACTAATAATACAGCTCATTATACCGTCAAAATAAACCATGATTTATTAATCCTACTAATATTGTAAATACTAAACTTTAGGTAGTTCTATTAGAACATGTCATAGAATTATATAGACCGAGCGAAACAGCGGGAAAAAGCAAGTCGTAGATAAAATTACCCGAAATTTATCATACAATGAAGAAAACTTTAGACACTAATCTAAAATATGTTGTTGAGATAAAAGATTTGCGCTAGACAAACAGACAGCATAAAGTATGAAAAATGTAATTAAATGTTCATTACATTTATGTTTTTTTACATTAATAAATGAATGAAATGTATTAATACAAGGGATCCATCACACACGATGTCACGTAGTCTGATATACTCGTAATTAATGCAGCCATTTCATTATACAATCTATCATTCACTAGGTCAAGTAGCCTAAGTAGTGTCGCTAAATAGTGCGATGTATGTATCGCGTTCTGCATCTATTTACTAAATTAAGTAATGTGACAAGTAACATTGTAAAAAAGGGACCTTATACTGAGTACGGGGAGACAGAGGACTGGGACTCGGGTCAAATGGACCTATAGTCGAGATATCCAAATAATAAAACTTATCCTATCCATATTTGCAAACTTAATATGAAATCGTGCGTGAAAATTTCGCGTGAAATGAACAGTGCGGTGACGAATTCCTCATTTTTTTATATATAAATTTGTGTTTATTTTTTATAGCGACCGTCTGTCAGCGTGTCCTTCTAAGGCTTCGAGCTTCGTGATAGCTGCTGCAATATCCATTTTTTACTGTGTAAATTTCACATCCGACTTTTTTGGCTATTTTATGACTTTCTGTAAAAAAACATGACATGTGTTATACAGTTACGTGAAAGGTACATTTATTAAAATTAACATTATTATGTATGGAGCGAAGTTAACATTAGTTTCATTAATTTAACAATCGATTATTGTATATAGTATGAAGCGATGTTAAACAATACTGTTGTAGTAGGTATAGTTGATACATAGTAGCCAAATCGACACGAGCAGGTGCGAGTGCACCTGAGGACGAGCGATTGTTGCATTCCGACGACCGAGAACACGATCAGAATTCCTCCCAATAAAAACAGACACAATTATATATATATATACAAATATTATGAGCTTCCTCGTCTTCATCATACACTCTTAGCTTAACTCAGCTTAACTCTACCGTGACAGCATCCGCCGCCATCAATTTTTAATTCTATATTCAGTGATCAATACTAACAGACACTTTTCAATATACGACGCATTCGTCTAACTATATATAAGTATTATTTTAATTTCTTTGTTATAACATTAACGGCAACAATTTGTTGTTACCCTTAATGTTACTTATTAATTGTAATTGTAATAGCACCTGCACATATACCATTTAAACCAATGTAGATACTTTCTTAGCTTCAATGTAGACTCTCCTTTATATCATTTGATAAGGAGGTATGTTCGCTGGTTGTTAAGGCTACAACATTCTCATTAGAATCACAAACCAGTTCAAACATAATGGATTAGATATCACCTATTAGCAATGTATTTTGAGATATTATCACTTCGCCTTAACTTATATTCATTTTAGATTTACCATTTATGGATCGTTATTTGATCTTCGGATGTTATCGTTACCATTGTATCAAACTGGTTGCACAGATTTATCTACGGTAATCAATATATATATATATATATATATATATATATATATATATATATATATATATATATATATATATATATATATATATTTATATATGTGTGTATATATGTATGTGTAAATAAAGATTATTTGAACATTTTTTATACATGTGCTTATGCTTTTCGAAAATATTCAAATATTGTTTACAGTTTGCGATAAAAAAAATTGCATTTAGGTATTAAAAAAAATAATTATACCATTGTAATATAAACAAACAATGAAGCAATAAATGGTAATATATTTTTCTTTAATCACGAATAACTCTAAACACCTTTCATTTCATACTAATATAAAGAACTAGCTGTTGCCCGCGACTCCGTCCGGTAAAAAACACATATTTTTTAATTGTCCTTCATTAAAATCCCTCTTATTTTAGCGGAATAATAAACCTTTTATCTCTGACATACACCAATTTCGTTCCTGATCCCGTTGCAATATCAGGGCAAAAAGTAGTCTATGTTACTCGGTGAAAGATTTTTTTAAAATCAGTACAGTAGTTCTTGAGATTACAATACAATACAAACATACATACATCTTCACTCTCTTTGATATTAGAATACTTTATTTCATTGTGTCGATTGTGAATTGTTTCATTTATAGTGAAGGAATGCACCGGATGAACGAACACAGCTCAGTGCATACCAAGCGATGCTTTTCCGAAGCTCGTCAAATTAATTCCATCTTACCAATAAAGCTGATAATCCTCTGTCACGCGCTTATAATTTGGGCAAAGATCGCTTTTATTATCTAAACAATAAGGACTAGTATGAAAGCAAAAGTTAAGATTGTATCTTCTTAAGTGTTAAGACTAATTTAGCACTTGCTTAATCTAAACTTAGACTTAACAGTATTTTGACTTTTAGTTAAGTGTATAATAAAACGTCATTTGGTTTGAAGGATTTTAAATGATAAATAATGATAATTATCATCAATTATCATTAAACAAGAGGTGGCTTTTATAAAATAATGTATGAGCGATGTTTTTATCCGTCTTATCTGAGGTATTTCCCCGAGCGGGGCTGGTAGTAGCGGCACGAGAGCTGTCCCGCCTGTTTGAGGTTCCCAGGCGATATCCACTATCTCCTGCAAACACCTCCTTGTTTGAACCAACCGACGGAACCTCTTACCCCACACCGACCCAAACTAAACCTTATCACCACTCAATAGAGTTCTATTACATATTTCGCCAAAATCCGTGTTATTTCTTAGATAAAGCGCACCATGATATAGTTTGCTTGACACGCGTCGAGTTATCTATAGAATTTCAAGTAAAGTAAACTGTTTGTGTTACAAATCGGCAAGTGTCACTGTTATTGAAATCAGCGTGTGTCATAGATATACGGAACACCCAACACACACACAGACAGACACACATTCAAGAGTAAACAGAGATCTGTGGTAAACTATAAATTCCTTTACGTTTATTAGTCGTATTAACAGAAGTATTCGCATATGAGAGTTTTAATAATAATAGTGTGAGTAAAGCACCTGCATGCGGACATCTGCAAGGCCACGCAATAGGTCACAAGGCCGACCACGAGCTAACTGCAACAATTCAAGGACTGGACTCAGGTGCAAACTATTTATACACTAAAGAGCAAGTGTACGGCACTGCAATGGTAAAGACCATTATAAGCACGCGATGTACGAGTTAAAAATATAACAAAACATGTATATTAGACTACATAGTAGATGTACATTTAGTGTGCATTTCACACTCCGAGAGAGTCGAGAGTCCTTCGTCTAAATCCGTTCACGTCCGCGTCGCGCGTCTCAGTCTCATCTCTTTTAACTCATCTTATTTTGCAATTAAATCTCCGGATACATCAATCTGGATTTCTAAATTGTATATTTGACTTCTATTGTCTTGGATGTGAGTTCACTTCATGTTATTTTGTTTAATTATATAAGACTAACTTTTGCCCGAGACGTCTCTCGTCTTAAATTCTACTTCAGGTGTTTCTATTTCTATTCTATTCTGTTTGCGTGAAAGAGTAATAAACATACATAATTACAAAATATCGCATTTGTAACGTAGTATTCGACAAACAGTACAGACAAAACTTATACTGTCTTTTTAATTTACGTTTGTCGATTTTAACAAAAAAGATAAGGAAATGAAACGTATAATTTAATCTTTAAATTAATTTGGTGAGCTTTTAATATAAACAGCAATCTCTCATTGTTTATTAAACGAACATTTCAATGTATCTTTGAAGACCGATTTAAAATAATGTTTGTTGACGTTGCGATGTTGCGATGTTGCGATGTTGTAAACGTGCCACAGAACTGTCACTTGCAAACGAAAAGAGACGTCAGATTTACTTTAAATTTTTGTGTTGAAAATGCACTCATTTAAATATATACCTAACTTACTTTGCCGGCGGCTTTGCTCGTACATGGTTCGACATGGGTTGGTAAGTTCCAATTTTTTATTTTAATAATATATTTACATAATTTTAACAAATTTTCATATAGTTCTTAAGCGATAGAAAGTTATATAGATAAATAAAAATCAGGGCAACATATGACAAAACTCACAATGGACAACCAATATATATATATATATATATATATATATTTTAATTAAAATGGTGTAACAAGTACAGTATATTTAATTAATATTAAAGTAATATAGTAATATTCGTTACCTGAGGTCAGGTAGAGGTCAGAGCTATCCCTTTAGTAGATAATCGCAGTGGTCGCGTGTGTCACGCATCATCGGACAAGTCAAGTGACGTCATTAGAACTGTCTCTGCTCGTCTCTGTGTTTGGACATAATTAGTAATTTGGTGCAGTATCAGTCTGATCAAGATGGTATTGAAATTTAAATATTTGGAATATTAACTAATTAATCGTATTTTGTCTATTATTTTTAACCATTTTTTTTTTATTCGACACTGTAAAGATTCTTATCTTTTTACATTTCAAAATGTATACTTTAATTTGTAAATTGAAAGAATGATCAATTCAACAATAAGATCAACCATTGAACCTGCGACCTGTGCGATAGGACTGTTGTTGCTGTACAAACTAAGCTATGGTGTATCGTAAGAAAACCTTCTCAATTGATAAGTCTAAATTGATTCTGACATCTGTCACACAACCAGACTATAATATTGAGGATTAATTAAGAACCAGTGTAAAAGAATCAATATCGTGGCCGAACGATGACTCCTAAAATATATAAGATAAAATATAATATTGTGTAAATATTTTGGAGATAAGAAGAGATTTAAGACATAAATGCCGTCATGTGTTTGCGATTCAGCATGAAGTCACCCAGCGGAGGGAGCGCCCTTGCGTCATGAGATGATGATATTTGTTTAGCATATTATGTATGAGGTGGAATTATTACAAACCTAATTTCTACACAGCACATATTAATGTAATGTTAAGGTCAATTTTAAATGAATATGAAATTAAAAATTTAGTGGAAAATCCTTTAGATATTTCTTATTTCGCGTAAATTTAGCGGTATTTGCCAAAAGGTATTTATCATAGTAATATTTTTTTTAAACTGACAATACGCAATCCTAATTTTTTATATTATTTTATTTAATATTCTTATATTTTAAATGTATTTAGGTACGTAATAGTTACTTTATTAATAATTTAAGTGGACGTAAAGACTAGACGTATATATATACGTGAATAACGAAGAAGTCATAAATGAATCCAAAATGAATAGATATAAACCATGGGAATATCATTTGCATTCACTCTTACACACAAATGCAACTAATTAATGATATACAATTATATAACTTAATAGATCAGCGGCCATTGAAGACAAACATTTACAAAAGGTAAACCCAAGTTCCCAAGACAAGACTCTTCATGCGTAATTATATTATGATTGCAGCAATCCATGTGGCATTGTTAGATCTAATGTCTCCTCTAAATCAGGGCTCCTCAGTGCATCATGTGTACCCGTCCTTTGTAGAGCGGGGTTCACACGCACTCTCTAAACTCCCACGACTTTGTTATTCAACTATTTGTCCATGCAAATAAACTACCCATTGAGGCATCGTGTCGTAAAAGCTCAACTCGTAACCTCCTTAGATAATATTATTTTATTATGAAAGTATGAAAGAGCTCGATTATCAAAGCATTAAAAGATTTAATATAATCAAATTTTAAAAGGTAGAAAGCGTAACGTAGTTAATTGTTAATGTTTCGTTTGTACATGGCGGGTTTGTGTTATTTTTACAGTGGTTGAATATCATAATTATTATACAATTAAATTACATTATGAAGCGAAATGCGGCGTGGTAAAAAGTTTTTTAAACTATGCGACAACTGGTCAGAGCTGATGTAATATAAAGAATCCGTAATGTAAGAGAGGTTGATATGTGATTTTTTAACATTACGCTCGGACACAGTTCGCGAGACATCAAATCATGCTGTCTGGATGAAATCACTCCGTGTGTTCGGACGATCACACTTTTTGTATTATATTTCTAAACATACATACATACAAGTAATCTCATACATACATACATACACGCAATGAAAGTATAATGAAACGAGTGTTAACGCTCAGTTTATAATAAAAAAATTATAAAATATTGTTATAATAAATGGGATAAATTTCGATTATAAAATCAACTTTTATTATAATGGATAGATAAAATATATTTATTGTATATAAGTGTACATAAATGGACAAGTAAAGTAATGAGGCAAGTCTAGTTATGGTAGAGGCGGCGCGCACGCGTCTCTCATTCAGTACTCGTAGCTGCGCAGGCGCAGGTGGCCGGTATCCATTCATATTCAATACCTCGTCCTCTTATTACCGCTTTTTTCCTCGTTTCCTGTTGCCGATCGACATATTTAAGATTTATTTTAGTACTGATATTTAAGCAATGCGGAATCAACAATGTTGATTGCTGCCACTTTAATAAACATCGACTTAAAAAATATATACACATTATTAATATATAAAATAATAAGTTTTCATTCGTAAAAAACGTTTCCTATTTCAAAACGAGCCCACCTAGGCTACATATTTTACTTAGAAAACTTATATAACGGATATAATCTCACTCTCTACAAACAGTCGTATATACAAATGATGCCAAAAAACGGTGATTTACTGGAAACCCGATAATTATAATCGCTGTATTGTACTTGTATGTTGACGTTTAGTGTTTACTCTCCTCGGTAATGCAAACTCCCACGATATTATTTATTGAGCTCTCACTGACAATCAATTACAACTTACAATGTGCAGGAACAAAGTACTGTAGCTGTTAATTCGTTTTTACTATGTTATATATTATTGTGGTTTATCAGTATGAAAAGCGATTAAAACAATGTTGTTCTAGATATATAACCATAGCCTTAAAACACAGACCATTTTATTTATGTAGAACATTAAAAAAGAAGTAAGAATGTTTTTTATTTTAGACATATTATTCGATACTAAAATTAAATATTACTTTTATAGTCAAAGAAGCAGATAACCAGACGAGACCTGATAACTATTATATTCATAAAAAGTAGGAATAAATGTTTTTTGTTATTTTTTATTATAATTTTATTAGACGTAGTCTTAGAGGCCAAGTTTTTGAAAGAGATCGTAGGTTGGAGTCCTGTAAGTGTGAATGAATTTTGCACCACCTCGTATATTTAATAAACAACACTTAACATGAAACACGTTTATAGATCAAGATTGAATAATTTAAATGACCGTTATTGTCTGCGGCGAGGTCCCTATCTCATTCCTGTGGGATATACACAAATATGTGTATCTACAGACATATTTATTACCTAAAAACAAAGCTATTACGTGCCGTCTTAAAACCCGCATAAGTCAATACTTATCAGAGATATTTATTGTACCACCATCGTAATTATGGAACTTCTATTTATTGTGCGATAAATACTATTAACAAAACTATTATTATATATTTAAAAAACACAAAAAACAGATTTTATTTATATATAATCAGATAATGTGACAAGACATACAATCAATACAACTTGGACTGGTACTGTCCATAATGTACTAAAACCTATTATATATACATAGGTGTATAATGTATGAAAAATAGGCTTTTTTATTAAATACATAGTACTTTAACTACATGATTTAAGTCTTATCGAGTCTAACGGAGCAATGACCGCCCGCCCTTGCTAATAGCCCCGCCGTCATATTTCCTATACAAAATATTGCCGCAATAACAATTTTTTAGTAACATGCAAACAGTTATTCCAGATTGTATATGTTAGTTACTTTCAACTGAAACTCGTAATGGAATCACGAAACATGCGAGGCTTATAATACTAATAGTCGTGCTTTACTTTTATACACGGCATACAAAAAATAAATAAATGTGCCTAACAAATGAGAAATGTAAGAACAAGTAATAGTTATGAAGTAACTAAAAGTAAAGTAACTTTTAAAATCAGTGTATTGTCGGTGCAGAGTGGAGCTATTGGTATCGGATTGCCATAAATTGGAAGGGAGGTTAGGAGGGGACGTCGCGACTCGTATTGACGGGCTTCACTCACCGCTTACATTACTTTTGCTAAGGATCAAACAATATTATATTTAAAACGTAATACCTACTGAACCATTATTATTAAGGTATATATTTCATCCTGTAACTAAATTACCATGTTCGCTGTTATCATAAATCTCAATTTTCTATTATTACAATGAGTTTGATTATTGCCATAGCAATATACAATAACATGATCATTCTCATACAATTCAGAAGTAATTGACAGTATTAATAGTTAGTAATATTTATGTAATTGTATAATAATAGGCCTATTTCATTATCCAATTTGAAGCGCACTGTTTGATTCAAAAGTGTAAGGTGTCCATAAATCTCACGCTAACAGCTCACTATGTTATGTTAGTGTGCTAGTTGATTTAGTACTTGATAGATTGTATAATGTAGTGGCTGCATTAGTTATAATGTAACATTTTGGATGATATATATATATATATATATATATATATATATATATATATATATATATATATGTTGTGTATGTTATTGCATCTTTCTTCGACTTATGTATTCCATACGTTACTCATTGTAAATGTGTCTACAGAATGTTTTCTCATTAAAAACTTAATTTTCAATTAATTATATGTCTTTAAAGACATAAATAGTGAAAATTATAATAAGCTTCAACAAGAGACGATAGTTATATAAAATAAAAATATATATTGCAAATAAATTAATTATATCTTAGGTAATAGTTCATAATTTTAATTTAAGTTTGTGAAGTAAAAAGATTGTATGTGTCATGTATTCATTAGAGTAAAGATCAGTTGAATTGTAACAGAGGTAACGTTTCTTATCGCATGGGAATAAATTTCTTAAACGTGCTTTATGTCTAGACGAAAGTTAGAAAAGAAAAGTCTTACGAAATAATAAATACACATCCCAAGACCGTAGGCGCCGTCTGTGTGCTCCGATCTTTCATTGACCTAGAAAAACATTATATAAAATACAATTTATCGTGTCTACGACTTACCAGCTCTGCTTGATATTGTTACTTTAAAACGTAATGCATTGCAGGCTATCATTTGATTATTTTAATTATTACAAGTGATGAACTTAACCTATTTTAGGGGTCAACAGTTTTCACACGGAATGTTTAACATCTGACCTTTATATTATGAAAAGATTAATTAAATGGGTCAGTACAGCTGTGTAGCTGTGTCGCTGTGTGATAGTTGTGTTGATCGCCAGATGTCGCAGGGAATATCATCAACTAAGAGTTTAATAAAATGAGTTATGAAGTAAGACCATAGCGCTGTAGAAGTTATTAAATTAAATTGTGAAAATTACAAGTAGTTTTAAATAAGTATAATAAAAAAATGTCAATTTATTTTTATTTCTAAATTAAAATATAGATTTAATTTTAAAATGATTTGGTTTAAAGTACTAAGTTGAAAGTACCTGGTTCAGTTTTCGGCGATGACACAATGTATGTAAAATGGAAGACATTTATTATAAAAAAAAAATCTCCACTACATAACTTCATACCATTACCATTAGTGGAAAAAAAAACAATCATTTGGTATTATATAATTATTTATAACTTTAGAAAAGAATCCATTGAAAGATCTCCACATATGCATAAAGTTTAATCGGATCAGCGTTATGGTTAAACGTTCCTCAAACAATTACATAATGTATCTCTAATAATGTTTAATTGTTCGTGTCCCATTCAAAGACATTTACTTAATGGACGGTCCTTGGCGTAAAGTGGACTACTATTATAATAATTTAGTCTAAACATCTGAGCTTCACAAAAGAGTCAACGAGCGAACACACGGACAGACGGACGGACGGACAGAACTCGATCTGACTGAATAATAACATAAAAGTAATCCTTTTATGTTGTATTTTTTTGGAGATTTATATCTATTATTGTTATATTAATATAAGTGTTAATTTTGCTTACAATTCTGGCAATTTCGTTTAACAGATCAAATAAAAAAAATGGGTTATTAGTAAATTATCTGTCACTATATAAGTTACACAATGTGTTTTAATTTATTATACGTTCATAATGAGTGCATTTCTCTTCATCGGTGTGTGTAAGAAGCCTTTTTATTTTAGATAATGTTCAACCCAATGCAACCATTCCATCATCCAGTTGACCTAGTACCCTAGGTACTAGGTCAACTGGCACAATAATAACATTATTAGTCGGCTATTGATTGATTTTTATCGTGATATATTCCTGGTCACATACGAGTAGTTTATTTACCATCGTATAATGAAACTTGCCAGTCTTGAAATCGGAAGAACAGTTTAAAGATTATCTGCAACATACAAACTCACTCACAAACTATCTATTTTTATTATTAGCCTATATGAAAGTGAGGAGCAGATATCGTATCAGAACCTATCGACCTGTGTCTACAAATATAGATAGCATTAGAAAATATTAATATATATATTTCGGTATAAGGTGTTTGTAGTCCACGTATGTTTCAATTGGTTATCAAACAAGAAGACAAGGCCAGCCGTAAATTGGTGTATATTTGACCGGAGTAAGAAAAGGTATGTTTTTTGTAGGGCAGATCAAATCAGGACAGAGGCGCCGTCGGAACACCTTGTCGCTAAATTGGCAGGAGCACATGTCTTACAAAAAATACATTAACACCCGGCTAATGTATCGGATTCAACTACTGGAAACAACAACTCCTCCTGTAATATATTATCTACTATTTACTATTTACAAGTGTTTTATTAAATTTATTTAAATTTGTTATTTAAATTTTGAAAAAAAACTATTTTTTTTTCACCTTCACCTTTTTAGGTTTCGAAAAGAAATTAATAATTTTTTTTTTGCAACTTTTTCTCTCGCATTTTCAAGTTTCATATTCATCATCAGTCAGATCAGTGAAACAAAACTAAGTAACCTTCACAATAACACTATTCGCAAATAATAATACAAAGACCATTATAATTTGGAAGGTTGCAAAACATGTGTTAAATGTGTACTGTAATTCCGCTGGCACCTTACCGTCCTTGGACCAGATGTTATCAAAATGGTACAAACAAAGTGAATTCATCTCTCTCTCTCTCTATCTCTCTATCTGTCTCATGGCATTCACAATTATTCTCTTTTGGCGATAATGGATGTATTATATGTGTATTGTACTCACGTGCCGTGTGCCTCTACCGCTCTATTTACTCTCAAAAGATTATTATTCAAAAACCATTCCATATAACTTAGTTAAATGTGTTGGTATGTTTTATTATTATTTTAACACTAGCTTTTGCCTTGGCTTCGCTCACTAAGTTCTACATTGGATGAAATGTTCCAAAAATTTTGCCTAT
Organism: Melinaea marsaeus rileyi; assembly: GCA_918358865.1. Lineage (NCBI taxonomy): Eukaryota > Metazoa > Arthropoda > Insecta > Lepidoptera > Nymphalidae > Melinaea > Melinaea marsaeus. The sequence goes on along the minus strand of OU911095.1, from coordinate 2,893,946 downwards.
ATGACATTTTTGTATAAGCTTATAGTGTAAAGTTTCATCAAAATCCGTTTATTATTTTTTGCGTGAGTAACAAACATACATACATCCTCACTGATTTATCTTATTATAATACAAGGATAAGAGGTAATAAACAATTGGCTTACTGATAACAGATAGTATCGAGTGTGTCTCAGGAGATAATATCATAGTGTTCAATAGATAGTAATATCGTCTTACATAATATACTTTTACTGATTATGGTGACAACTTTGGAGGAGAGACAAGTTTAGCTATTTTAGATTTATCAAATTCATCTAAAATAGCAAAACTTGTCTTTCTTCCTATATTTTAAAATAATAGTATAAAAATTAATCAAAATATTAAATGTATTAACCATTCTGTTTTGTTTATGACAAAATATTTTTAATTGACGATAATCATAATAATTATATAAATATACTAAGGCATGGCAAGTAAGAAATATTTTATGCTTGTCCCTGTTCAAGATGAGTTAAAAGATATCTTCCCTGATTATGGACAATGGGATTACACGGGAAACACAATGGATCATAGGTAAGGCGTTAAAACTAATCTCGTTTTACATATAATATAACAACGCTGTAATAAGATTAAACACTGTCTCATCTCATCTCTACTCATGTAACACATTTGTGGATATTTACAATTGTGTATTATAATAAAGATATCTATCCATCATCCAAACGTTTCCTGCTCGAGTCGAGACGTCGTTAATCCGGGCCGGGGTTTAATTTAATTTCCTCATTTTACGAGGATGGCAATTAATAAATTTTGATGATGGAGTGACAAGCGTGTATGTCATCGAAGGAAGACATACTAGGACACTTTTATTTTAAGCCATTTTGACGAGATTTCTATATTAGCTTGTGTCTAAGCTTGCGATACCAGCATATTAATCCTACCACAGTAACTCTCTGAACATTCCTTCTTCCTCATGATTGACATGTATGTCGAAAAGTTATTCTTTTTTTTAGAATCTATTTGTTAATTGTTGAACCAAAATGAACAGGCGATCGTGTTTAAAAGTTATTTTACAATTTTTGTCACGAATTTATAATTACCTTATCCGTTCTTGAACGATCGTGCCAATATCCGACCCGATTGAATTTGTAGGAAACTATTTAGTTTGATTTCAATCTCAGATTATAGATACGATAATAATTTCAACTTTTGAAACGACACCCTTGATAAAATTAACCATTATTAGTGTAATAGTTTTAAAGATTAAATTGCTAAAAATACAACCAAAATAAAACCGCTATAATTAATGAAAGCAGAAATTTAAACCCCCGTATAAAAATATGTTTGTAACTATTTTAATAATGTCTAAATATACTCAGACAGATGCAACTCTAAATTATAAAAAATGTAAGTCGCGTTATTAATACATTCCACAACATATGGGACACTGAAATATGGCGGTAAATGAATTATCATGTGCCAGAAAAAAATGCTTTATTGAAGTTTATATTACATGGAAATGTTTATTCTCTTGATTGATCTTACAAAAGCAATAGTTAAATTAGTTTCATTATATATAAAATCGTGTTAAGATAATATAATTTACAGTAACCAATACAAAAATATGAGCGGTACCAACAATCAAGTAGAAAATGTAAATACCTATATGATGCGCTAATAAGTGGAATCTAGTGAAAAGTGTACAAATATGAGATGAACCGATAAAAAGAATCGAGCCTAAAGCCTTCTAAGTACAACGCCTCTAAAGCCATCCAAATGGTAAGGTATGCAAAACGGAAATGACCTATTAGTTCGCGCGGCAGCTGAGGCGGCGCGCGCGCAGCTGCCGCCCGAATTTCAACGAGAGATCGCGAAACGCGCCTTCCGCTTCCGTCCGATTGTACAGTTTACTTAGACCCACTTAAGGGAGTATTGACGTCTCAGATGGTTAGGGGAGCATTTATTATTTCTTATACATCACTGATGTTAGAGGACGTTTTTTGTCGATTACGATTACGATTTACCTTTGTATCCAACCGTTTACATACTTAATAAGTCCATTTACATACTTATTTGAATTTAGTGGGTGGTAGATGGATAGATAGATTATAGTAAGCGAAACATAACACATATGCACTATTCGTAAAAACATCCTAATTAAGTGTACATATAATAAAACATAATAAACTACAACGTACACAAACAGATGTTAAAATACCGGTATCACCAGTGTCACCTACGTTACAATACGTACAATATGCTACTTGAAACGACTTCCACATTAAATGTTAACTATTGTCGCCCACTATTGTTTAGCAACTCGCATATCTATGACTTGATAGCATTCACGGCCTACTATAATGGAACTAATGTTACATCATAGTGTTAGAGAAATGTGATTCTAATATATTCCTGTAGCCGATACGGGCATTATAACAGGTCCTAAATACCAGGATTCCATCATAATAATAGGTATTTAATGCCAGGATTCCACCATATTAACAGGTATTTAATGCCAGGACTCCACCATATTAACATGTATTTAATGCCAGGACTCGAACATATTAACAGGTATTTAATGCCAGGATTCCACCATATTAACATGTATTTAATGCCAGGACTCGACCACATTAACAGGTATTTAATGCCAGGACTCGACCATATGTTTTTTTTTTTTTTAGTATTATACATTAAAATGGCATAGTAGATTCCAGCTGAATATTGTCTTGAAGTTCATGTTTCGACCATAATAACAGCTCTTAAATGCCAGGACCATGTGATTATATATAATACCAATGAGGTCATATACTTATTAATATTTGGTTGTATTTGGTGCATATCTGTTAAGTGTGAGTTTGCACCGACCATCTGAAATGTTTAAGAGGCACCCGACCTATTTGAATAGTGAAGTATCTTGTTAGTAGGTACTCTGATATAAAGATCGGTTCGGTATAATTCCACCGGCAGCAGAGCGTTAAATAAATTTACGAAGGCAGGTGTAAAACAAAGCTTCATATATTTTTGTATGTAGTACTGTACTTACCTAATAGTGGATTACATAATGACTATTATTAATATACATTTTTAGTTTAATTATATTTTCATTATATATGATGTTTATAATTTGCACCTGCTGTGAGTATCGACTAATTATAAAATAATTTATTGTAAATGATCGTTTAATTTATATTCATAGTTTAAATAAACAAGTCAATCATACTTCAATAAAGTTAAATTAATACACATGGCGTATTCGAAGCCGGTATCTATTTCGGGGATTTAAATTAAGTGAATACTTCGTTGATACACATTTGGTGCACGTGTGTCCATACACCTGCCCCTCCCTTGATTTGGGGTGGCTTACCTACATGTGTGTAATATTTAATTATATATTTGCAACAACTTTGTATATGATATAGTATTAAATTAAAGTTTCGCTATAACGCTATAACTATGGCTGTTATATTTTGTCATTATAATAATCATTGTCACCGACAAACTAACATTAACAAAATGTGACAATTTAATTAAACTTTTGGGTGTGTGAAGTGATATAGACATTACAAATTAAATATTAATCTAGTTGTGAGCACGGCTCCGTTCACACGACTTTGTTATTTTAACTTTTAATTAGAATTTTACAGATTATAATTAATTAATTAACTTTTAGACAGTTCATCAAAACAGTTCCATAATAATATTGTTATCGAATGTAAAACAAAACTAGTACGACAATTAACACAATAACTCTTAAGAGAAAGTTACCAAATTACATCTGTGAAAACCGCATTCAAATCTGATAAGCCAGAGATTAACGCCGAGGCAAACAGACAAAAATACAATAAATATATATTTTAGGTTTTTCTTCGTTACTAAAGAAAATATTCCAAATATCTTGTATGTACAGACAATGATTTATTATATGTATAGACTATATCTATAAATGAGTTGAAATTAAGTAAATGTTCTGTTTATTTAATTAGTACACGTACAGTTATGTTAAATCGCTGCCGTCCTCCATTACGTTGTTTTTACGACCGTTTAAAATACTGTTAAAGATCAATTAGTATTTATCGGACTTCCCTTTTCATGTCCGAAGATATCGTTAAATTGTGTACGAGTATTGTATGCTTTAAATTAATAAGTGCACTAACTAATATATAATATGTCAATCTTATCTGTACGTGTACGTTCCTTGTGAGTTCTAAATTTTGTGATTAACATTCGTCTCTTGCTGCACTGATTCGAATTCTATTTTGTTTCTATTTTTGTCCGTCTGTCTGTCTTTGATCGAAGCCGCGTATAAAACCCAGTATATATAAAATGGAGAGTGCGTTACACATTATAATTCCCTCCGTACAGGGCTCATTGCGGTAAAATTGTTAATGAGGGAGAGGACAATAGCTGCGGAAGCTCCTATGTCCGCTCACCGGATGTCGGACCACCGACGAATTACACAGCGATTTATTACTATATATACATTATATGTAATACAATCACGTATTTACAAAATATTATATATTTATATATTATATATAGTTGTTCGAGGTGCGAGTTGTTAAGAATTTATTTCGTTTTCTATTTTGTTGGTACCACTCAGTGTGCAGGACACAGTGTTAAAGAAACGAACGGACGCGCTCTACACCACGAATTATATAAAGATCCGTTTCCTCCAGTTATAAACGCTTTTGTCTTTAAAGTTTAAATATATTCGCATACAATATAAAAGTGTATTGTTAGCACTCTCCTATTGTCTCCTATTTCCTTTAACGGGAAGTGAAATAAAAGCAGAAAAAATCCCACACTGTATTCCCACGATAAATACAATTAACTAATTTCGTTTGTGCATTTCTGACGTGATTATTCGTAGGTTTGGTAGCTTAGGCCGGGGCATTGAGTTATATATTGTCTATGACTCCTTTATGACTCCTCTGTGACACGTTTATGACACCGCCCACACAATACAAGGTCTGTCGTGTGCCGGTTTTGTCGTATCACGTAGAACACCTCAGTGTAGTTAGATAAAGTTAGTCTAAAACAACATTCTCACGTTCCGTATCTATTGTAAACAAAGCCGGGGGACGCCCGTTAGGTTACGTCTCGTTTACTGCCCATTGTTCTATTTTACGTTTGTTAAATGTAAACAAATAGTTACTGAATGAAAGAATTCACTAAAATAATTCAAACGATTCCGTGATTTCTTATAATAGAATAGGTTGTGAATGAAATCAACACTTCACACTCCAGTCACGTGAGACTGTTTGATTCCTTTGTGTATCGATCATATCGAGTACAACTCGGTCGTAATAACTTTAACCAATTAGGTACTGCACCTCAACTAGAAACTGAACATAAACTAATATACAATGCATATGGAATAACATTAATAATTTATCTAATCCCTTGAATATTATTTACTTGAAATATAAGAACTAAAACCGGATCTTCTAGTTAAAACAATTAAATCAGTTTAATGTTACCGACTATAATCATCAGTTAATCCCAATAATTTTGGATCGTCCCAATATATCAATCGCACTTCTATTACGTCGTCAGTGGAGACAAGTTTCCTTATTTTAACACGTTCTCCTGTTAAAATACTTCCATATTCCATTATAATGTCAAGTGCAATACACACGTCAGTCTTATCCGGTGCAGACTCAACCGGCTTCCGACGGAAATTCCGCTTAACAAACCAACCTACAGTATCGGTGAAATGGGATAATGTCAAGGGATTTTTAATGACTTATTTTAGTATTTGAAACAATACATTATATCAAATTCTATTACTTATTTATTTAATTCTTGCAAAATATATAAATAAAAGGCGGGCTTAATGCCACAGACATTCTCTGCCAGCCAATGTGCAAAAAAGTAAATAAATCGAGATATACCATAACCATAATCACTAAATAATATTATTATATACTGCCAGAACTTTTAAAAACTTTTTACATTTATTTTAAATGATATTTAAAATAAATGTAAAAAGTTTTTATATATATTCTTAATATTGAATTTTTATATTGCCGATATAGGCATTGGTGTCTGCGTTAAAATGCATGAGTAATTTGTGAAAATTTTATCAACTTTTTCTGTTTTATTTTGATTTTCTGAGTCATCGTGATTTCTCCGAACATTTTGGTGATTCGTTTATAAAATGTAAAGACATAAATAAAATGCATATGTGTATTTGAGTGTATTTAGCCTTAATATATATCTATACTATATAAGAGCGATGTTAACCTTATTTATATTATGTATATAGAATATAAAATAATGAAACCGAAAATGGAAACCGAAGGAGTGGTTATAGGTTCAAGTCATGTTTTTTTTTTTTTTATTTTATATCAGATCTCAATCTTTTTGCTTGGTTCCAATGAAAAGGTTCATGGAGAAGAACAGGCCAGAAATTCCATAAATATTGTTATAACTTATTATTAATTCACATTTTAATAGTGTATAATCTGTATTCCTTGATTTTCTTCGCGTGAAATATATTTTTTAATATAAAATTAGCCTAAGTTACTTCTTATAACATCATCTATCCGCCGGTGAAAGTGTTAAAATCAGTTTAGCCGTTTCAGAGATTAGCCGGGTAAAGACTGACTGACACACTGAAAATATTTAGATTTTTTTGTATGTAAGTACCTACCGTATATACTTTAATATGCATTTAGTAAAAAGCTGTTAATTTGGAACTACGTATTTAATAACAAACAGACACTTCAATTTTATTAATGTGTACAGATTCACAGGTTTATAGTGTTATTATAAATAATTATAATAATATATAAATATGGGTTAAAACATCAAAAGCACCGATAGGTGTTAGGTATCGGAGAACCAACACCAACAAACACTGAGCGCTAACAAAAAACACCATCCCAAATAAAGATGCATAAACACCACGCGAGCGCTCTCGATATAATTAAATCAACATATGATTTCGCTTTGAAGCTCATTGAATTGAAAATATCTTTTGTTTTCGTCTCGACAGAGGTCGTCAGTTATAACTTAATGGGATTGTGTTTATAATTAATCGTATTTTTCATGTTAATAAAGATCGCTAGAAACAATTTGTGTTATTATTAATTCCGGGCACGTTTTCGACGTTTTGTTCTTCGGTATGGTGCATCCACCATTGGATGCATGGGATATCCGCCGAGGAAGTCAGGGTAATGACTCATGACGACCCGTCATCGATAATGGTCATTGACTAAATATTTTCATACATTCACGCTCACAATAAAATATAAGTTCCGTATATTTATTAACTTTTAAGGCGTAGTAAATTTTTATTTCAATTGGGCATATTATATTTTCAAAATTTTTTTCAAACTTTAAAGTTATGTGAAATGTCAAATGGTAATGCAGAAAAAACCTAGATCTATGAGAAAGGTCCGGCTAGAAACTCCAAGAATACGCTTTGAAATTTTTATTAATTTAAACTTTTCTGTAGCATTGATTTTGGAGACATGTATAAAATTAAACATCAGATTATATTTACAAACAAACTACACTGTATCGTCCGTTCGATATAGATGAAGCGTTAAAAATAGTTTTCGAAACTGAAACTTGTAAACACGAGAGCGAAGGTAAGTAGAGCTCGACGCTCCAGTTTTTGTACTTGCTTTTGTTCAAACAACTATTACCTTGTATCAAATTATGCTTTAATGTTACATCAATGTTTTACTACACACAAACACACACATACACACACACACACACACACACACACACACACATACACACACTGTAACACTGTTAGTTTCATTATTGTTGCATTCCTGACTGTTTATCGAAAGTTACTTAAGACTTAAGTGCTACTAAAATATTTTCGTATAATGCAAATTTGTGAAATAATTAAATATAGTTACATAATTATATTTCTAACATAACATATCTAACACCTACCTGTTACATTGACAATCTATTAACTAATCAGTTTTGAAACGAAATATTAATATAACTAAAATGACACAATGACTTAAATAAGTCTCATTTCTTTGGCACACTCACGTTTCGTAAGCATTAGTAGTAGAAACCTTATTTTTTGCATCGACTCGTACATTCAATGTGACTTCACAAACACGGGAGAAAGGAATTTGAACAGTTCTCACTTACAGAAAAATGTTATCTTTTCCAGAGCACGCAGTTACGCTTTAATCGGAATCAGAAATAGCATTTGAGAAAATCTTGATATTTTAATTATCTGGTATAATTGTGTGGAAACGTAATAGAAATTTAGTATGAACGGTGGCATTGTCAGGCTGGCGTGGGAACATTGCCCCGAGAGATTAGTAGGTCTTTGCAATTTGCACCTAGCGACCCCGCTCAATAACTACTTCGCACCCGCTCCATACTTCTCACGAAATATCTATTTCTTCGTTCTATTTATTATTTAATTCAATATGTTTTTTTAAAACAAATTATTGATTTTAAAAATGTTTTACCATTAACGTCGATACATATTTATATGTACAATATCTTAAAATGATTTATAAGAAGCCTTTGATAAGAGTTTACGTATAATATGCATTCAACATTGTTGGGTTAGATTTTAAGAAATAACTTAATCTTTATAAGGTATGACAAGTAAAGGTGTTGTGTCGAAATTGGGTGGACTTTTATTACTGTTTCGATCTCTTGAATTATATTTATCTTCACTGTTCCATCTGTGGGTTTTCGCAATACATTGCATTGTACTGCCTTCGTTGATTCGACTTTAATTATCTTTTGTTTCAGCTCTCTATTGTGAAAGATAGCATTCAACAGCTTTTTATTATTTTAATTACATCCTTCAAATACATCAATACGATACTTTAAAATATAATATTATTTATTTGAATTTCCTCTTATAAATATAATTTTTAAAACAAAACGCTGATTCTCTTAAAACCAATAGAACCGAGCAAATACAATAGTGAAAGCGTTTTCTCTTCAAGGGTTAGGCTTTAATACGAAGATGGTAAGGTTCAAAATGCCTTCCCTAAAGATCACACTGTCTAAACATCAGAGCTAGGGGTGTGATCTGTAACCAAGCCTTCTCCATTACGGATCGTGGGAATAAACGAACACCAAATTATTAACAAAAATATTGACCCGCTGGCTACTTAAAAGATTTGACCACAACTTGTTTATACTGACAGTTTGCCGCTCCCAACAAATATTACAAACTATATAGGAAAGGAGATAGAGCAGGGTGTGTGTTTGTTTTCATGGGAATTTAGAAGTTCGATTATTTACTGGAAAGTTTGTTTGTGTTATTGACAAGTATTGGACAACAGGGAGTTTCCCACGAAAATAAGTGTTTTTATAAAATATAGGAGGGTAGGAGTATATTGGCCATTGTGGTTAGTGACATCTATCGCATATCTCGCAACGAAGATTACCAGCCTTCTTAATGATAATAAAGTAAACTATTGTTATATAATATGGAAGGGTAAGAGCATGCTGGCACTCGGTCGTGAGTTCCATCTTTATCAGCATCTTGCAACAAAGGTATATCATCAGAACATCATCAGCCTTTTTTAATAATCCTGTCCGATCCTGCAAACTACTTAATTTTAAAGCTATTCAATACGTCACATTTACTGTTACGTAATAAATATTTATTAGACATTGTTACACAAAATCCCACAAGTTAATCTAAACCCACTATTCTATTAACATTAAACAGTCAACAGTCAACGTGTCATTTACCTTTATCCACGGCTCAAATAATTGACTCATTTATCATAATAAGTGGCCTCGATTGATACCGTGATTTATAATTAGTTGATATTATATTAATGAGGCAGGTTCACTCGCTCGGTGAGCGTAACGGAGATAGATTCTTATTTGTGAAAGAACGCGGAAAATCCTATTATACTATAATTTGTATAGCGCTTTCTGAGAACGATTTAGTGATAAATGTAATATGCTAAGCATGGAGACAAGAGGACCCTCAAACATTGCCTTCATTTTGACTTCTATACGTCGTCATGTGGTCAATTCTTTCGTTCTTATTTATCAAACTAACTTTGTCGGCGACTTCGCTACCGCTTAGTTTGAATTTTACCTTATCAGCGTATTTATGTTTTTTTTGTCCTCACATCGATCCGCTTACGCCTATTATAGAAATACAGAAAGTACGATTGAAAAATATTTTTTACCTTTACCGATCTTAGATGCCTCGACTTTTCTTAGTGTATACAAATTTTTATCGCAGTACCTCAAACTTCTTGAGTTTTAGAAATATACAAACAGACACACAAAAATGAAAAAAAGAAATCGAATCAATGTATCATAAGACGAAATTTTAACACAAAATTTTGAATAAATCAAATGTACAAAGAGAACCGATAGATTTGTATAGGAGAATAGATATTAAAGTGTATTCAAAATTACTCTAAATTAGAGATGTTTTTATTCGACTTTCGAAATACTTATAGGAATGGTGGTGTTTCAATAACATGGAAATATTGTTAGTAGATTGCGATAACTATCTAGAATTAGAACTTATAAGGTCAATTAAATGCCAAACCTCGACCATAGGTCAGATAAAGTATTAAATTACAAGATTAGTCAAAGGCTTTGTCGAAAAAATCTAAAACTAATTAAGATAGACAGAGTTGCATTGGTGAATATTTAATAGTAGGTGTTTGTTGTGCTTATACAAAGACTATTACGCGTTCCTTGTTAATGAAGTTTGGAAGTACGTTTTACCGTAGGGTAAAAGAGCTTACGTTTTGAATAACAAGTTGTTTGTCGGTAGCGCGGTAGTATTTGAAGGAAGTTATAATGTCGGCACGTACCAGTAACTATGACTACGGCAATCATTCAATTATTGAACTGATTGAGCCACCGCGGGATTGCTTATTATTCAATAAACACTGGCGCCGACGACTACCACGTATTATACTTCATATTAGGGACAAACTAATTATATTATATAACATTTATTTACCTTAAAAACGTTTTTATTATAATATTATTTACATTCGTTATTAATTATTAACCACATTACTTTCTCAAATAAAAGGTATAGAAATAAATAAAGATAACGCACATACCAAATAATTATCTAATCAGTAAAATGAACGCCATTTTAAGAGAACAAAGTTTAATCAAGTAAATGATACTTTAAGCACTAAATGCCACAACACATGTCATTCAGTGGACATCTAAAGCATTTCCTCATTGCCGCACGCGCCGCCTGTTTCTCCTTTCTTTTTGTGGCGGCACTTGAAATATTAATGAGACTCTTGCGTACATTCATACATTCTTTTTTATTTTCATACATTCACACATACTTTTACATACATTCCGTAATCTATTTTAATAACCAATATATTCTTTTGTATTTTTTGGTATTTTATCATTAATTTATTTGGCACGAACCCAAATTTCTATCCATTCATTAGTCTGTTCTATTCAAAACAAAGACTCACTGCAAAATATGGTACAAGGGATAGCGTAGGAGTAGGAGGCAATCATTTTACAAGCGCTCATTACCATCATCCTGTCTTCAATTTCCTACTCCTACGAGTGATCTAACACTGACCTACATCTGACCTAATCAGGTCGATACTCGATCGTACGGATAAGGTAACAACGAGAGCCGTGTAGTGTTTGAATACGAGGATTCAATAGATATTTATTCCTTTACGAGATGGGCTCCAAAACCAATAATCCCTTTTTTTACGGCCAATATAATATTTGTCGGATTCTCTAAGTATAAGGGACATAATGGTTTTTGGATCCCATCCATTAGATCAATTTGATATTTTTTGCAAGGATTCGGAAGCAGCAGGTAGAGCGCTCAGATCCGGGTCTCCTTTATTCTGCGCTATTCTTGTTATTTTGTTTACAAATTCACAATTTTGCCAGCAATAACTGTCGCGGCGCATCAGCTGCGCTCGCCCAATTGATGCCCAACACGCGTCTCATCGCTCTCATCGCCGACCTTTATCATATTTATTTTGTCAAACAAAGGACTCAATGGACCTATTTAAGGATTTACTACATTTTTTAAACATGTCTTACCGGCAAATATTAAGAATACATACATATATTGTGATGTAAATGTCGTATAAATTAATTCTTACTCCAGAGGAAGATTCCTCCGAGCTCTTTTAATAGAAGTTGAAGTTAAGAATGCTTTGTGAATGTAATATTAACATTAAGTAATATGTATGTACGAAATAATGACTAAAATAATAACATGAATAGTAGTAAGGTCCGTGGAGCGGAACTGGAAAACGGAGCAGCCGGTGGTATGTGGCGGAACTAAGTATTCTTATTATCATTTACTGTATTATAGTTACGGTAAACCGGTACTCACTCACGCACTATTCATATGTTATGCTGCCACTTTTATATATCAACTGACACTGTTCAGAGCTTCAACGACCCAATCGATTAATATGTTCATTATCAAGTGTCCAATCCAAGAGCTAGGCCAATTAGCACACTAACTATAGTGACTAATTAGTGGGTTTACTCTGTTCCGGTCAAATAGTGCGTTTATAATTAGACAATCAAACGGGTCCATTATATTCAAAATAAAAGATAATTATTATCGGATCGTGCAAATAAGGTTGAAGGGAAGGCATTAGCAATCATTATAAATTTAGTTTAGTGTGTGTACGTCCAGGTCCCCGCCCGCTGCCGTCGGCTACGGCAATGTTTACTTTGTCTCGCCTCTCGGCTCTGGAGTCGCGGCACGCTCCTACGGGTGATACGAAATAACAAATTATGAATTGGATGAAAAAGTTCAGTTAAGCTGTCGGCGATCCTAAACATAAAGTTTGATTGTACCCTAATGACAAGGCGCAGACTGCGAGCCACCTTTTGTGTAAAGCCGACGCAAATAATCCTCAAAACTACATAAATTAGAATCTATTTATATTATATATAAAGTCCAAAATGACAGTGTCGCGTCGAAGGTATCCACTAAGGAGGTCCTGGTAATTGAGCAATCATCTACTCTAGACCGCTGCGGTGAACATTGCATCGAAAATAAATGAAATTTACTATTTGTTTATTTTTAACTTTGTTTAAGAATTAGTTTTTACGAATAATTAATATGACCTATAGATGTCAACTTGGATTAGTTTATACGTCTCTGTTTAATATAGTTATACCATATATCCGTAATATAACCTGTTACTGCACTAACAAACCTCGAACACCAAACATAGGTAGGTACTGCAGTATTACTGCAGTATTGATAAGCAAAAAATTAACCCTAATAACGTTAGATTAAGTTTTTGCCGTACACTGTTACCTATACCTACTAATATTATATAGAGAAAAGGTTTGGTATGTCTGTATGTATTGGATAGTCTACAAAACTACTGAACCGATTTTAAAAATGCTTTCATCTGCCGGAAGCTACATTATCTGAAGGAACTGATAAAAATGAAGTAATTAGAAAAAAGTGCTTCTAATAGGAAAAATAAATACTACGAAACAAAAGGCAACATTATCATAAGTAAATATATTAGACGATCAGCGAGTAGTGGAAGTAGGATTATATAAAAACATTAATATCTATAAAACAATAATGGAAGCGAGGTTAGGTTCTAATCTAAGCGATAGGTGATTTGAATTATATTAAAAAGTATAAAACAAATAATTGTAGGGATTTGTAATGAAGAGTAGATTACGGAGAGCACGCGAGTCGCGACCGACCTTGCGAATGTCACCCGACCGACTCGACGCTGCAATGATTCATGGGTGGATTATTTTTTATTAAGATATCTTTTTACTGTCCGCCGACGAGATATCCACTGTTGTCACTGAAATCATGACCTTAAGGGCGGTTTAACTTAAAACCATCAGATATACAAAATAAATCATAAAATCACATAATGTATTCCGAGTACACTAGCTTTATTATCTATCTCTGTCTATCTTGATTACCTATCTTCGTCTATATCTTATAAAGTGTTTTATCAAAATAGACCGACGGAAATCGATGCTATAATATATAAATACGACCGAGGCGTTAAAATTAAGCATTCACATCAAAAGCGCCACGTGACTAAGTCACAGATAATTAATATGAGGAAATATAACAGGATGCGTCAATTTATAACAAGTAAAGGCGATCTTTTGTTTGTATCTACAAATAAATATATAATAATATCCTTGTAATTCTATAATTAATTTTAAAATATATTCTTTGTACTTATATTAGAAATACACACATACATACTCTATATATATATATATATATATATATTGGCCTATTAACCTTCAGATTTGCCAGTTTAATGGAGTGATTAAAATAAATGTAATACTTATAATATTCGCTGTAGGAGATTGTTAATTAATTCATAGTATGTACTCGTATCGCCGAGAGCAGAGTATCGTTTTAGTATCGCAGTGAAGTGTCGAGACGTGAGCGTGTAACAAAGGAGCTCGTCTAAACAGGTCATTAATAAGGAGGCGGCTCGAGCGGGACTTCCGCTGCATTCCGGGAACAACTACACCGGGACAAGACAGGAATAGCACCTACTCCTTAACAACTGAATCGTTATCATCGTATGCTATATATAATATCGTCTTAATTTATATAGATTAGTTATCTGCGTTGATTTATTTTAGAATTAATGCTACTAATATTGTAAATGCGAAACTTTATGATGTATGTTTGTTACTCTTTCATACAAATAGTACTGAACAGATTACGATGAAACTTTACAGTAATATAGTTCCAACATCGGAAGCTACAGTTTTGGAATATACCACCCAACGATTTCTACATTACATACATTAGGGCGAGCAGGGGCAAAAGCTAGTCATGTTATTAATGATCGAAATTTTAAACAAAGTAATTTAAGCAAAGAATAAATGTTTGATATAAGCGGTAGTCTTTAATGGATGTTGACATTTCTCTAATTAATTTGTAATACAAACATAATATAAATATAACTATTATGAGACTACTCTGAATATGTTATAATGATTATTGTAAAGGTTCAGGTAAAATATGCTGTTAATGGTGCCCATAAATATGGATATGAATGGGTGTTATTTGTACATCGGAATGGAGACATCGGACCACCTTGTTAGCAATAATCAGTTTAGCGAACCTCAAACTCACTTTTGAGGTGTGGTCGTATTAAAGTTACTTATTAAACGCTCCGATATCAAAACATGTTTATGTTGTATAAATATTTAGTGTCTCATAACGGCCGATTCACACGCTAAGATCACATTATTGGAGCATTCCGCACGATTTTCCAATCGATTTTAATGGTAATATACGTGACCGTAATCGAGGTTTTCTTAACAATTGTCCAATATTCGGTTTGTGTAATCGGTCGATCTCCATCGATCCAGAGCGTATCGATCCCGCACCTGTCACGACGGTAGATCACAATTTTTTAATCGATGACGAATCGATTATGTTATCGTTGACGACTTCCTCGGAATTTCGACAACATCCCGGATTGCATCCCTATCCACTGAACCGTGGCTACAAACAAACTAAATCTCGGAAAGACTTAATAAATAAAGTGTAATAAATAACAAAATTAGGATATCATTGGATAAAAAAGAGTATTAAATAGAGGTCCTTAACTAGCGCCTGTTTTTTATTTATGAATGTCCATAGATATAAATCAGGACTGACCACCGGCACCGCTGCAGCGTCCCAATCTCTTTATTGAGACGCACTGGAGGACGAGATTGTTTGTGTATGGGTGACAAATAAACAACCGTGCATCTTGAGCACTCCAAGTGAAGCACACCAAAACAATTTAACGCTTATTGTCATTGCCCTAGGGGGTGTTATCGCCTGATAGTTTCAGTTTCGTAGGGTCGTCCAAACGGCGTGTGTATTTGTGTAATTTTTCACGTAAGTGGGAGAAGCTAACAGCGGGAGGGAGCCGACAAAGGCCCCGGGGTGCGACCGCTGCCAGCTTCCAACGCCACGGCACTGTGATATTAGTAATAATGTAACAATATATAATATATATGTTTAGACACTAAGGTGAATGAGTTATCGCTTTCGATTAGCGATACTCCAGACTCCAGACTCCAGACTCCGACTCCAGACACTTATTGTTTTTTATTAGACATATTTTTATTAGAATGCGCTTATGTTATTTTTATAATAAAAGTGTCTTGAGGTTATTGAGAGGAGCTAATACTGTAGGTGTACCGTGTTCAGTGAACCGTTTATTAAAAAGATAGCTTTAGAATAGTTAATTTTATCAAAACTTTAATATAGTATTTGTTATTTTATTTCTTAATTTGTTTTAAAATTTAATTAATAATAGAAATTATTAGATAAGACATAGTATTTTACTTAGCATTATTTATAACAATGAGGAAAGATGAACAAAACTACATGCAATTCATAAAAAAAATTCGAGTATCATTTGCTATATCATCTTTCATCACTTCGACTTCGTCTGCTACTTTATTAACTATTTTAAATCAATTAAAATTTTATTATTAACATCTCCGTCTTATAATTATATTATGTATAAAAGACGTCAAATTAAAAAACTATAGCTATATAGAAAATTTAATTGAAATCGGTTCATGAGACGGGATTTATATAAAGATATGCCAAACGGAGCTCAGTCTGAATCAATGAATACATAAATGACATTGCAATATTTGGTCATAGATCACGGAGCCGGTGCGGTGACCGCGTAGGTTAGCATTTTGGAGGTCTCGCCCACCCTAGACTATTGTCTGCCCACGCACAGACATCACAGATCTCACTCTATAATGATATTAACTATCTATATGTCATTTATTTACCAAATAAGACACCGGTAACTCATTAACCTCTTTTATAACCTACCTGCTCTGAATAAAATAGTCTTTGATATTGCATATATATTTAGTTATGATAAACTAATTATTTTTTAAATAATAATAGAATTTATTTATTTGAGAGGACTCGAACCTACGGCCACTGACGAACCATCCTGTCGCTGCGTCAATTGAGCTACCGCGTTCTATATAATATATTACATATCTTCATCTTTATCCTTTAACTTTATTTAGTAACAAATTACTATTTCATTATAATAAAGCTACAACAAATCAAATAACATTTAGTTTAACGCTTCTGTTTAAATAGTTAAATAAACCAAAACATTTCTTCTGTGCGAAATGTCGGAATGTCTTATTCATATTTCAAAAGAGACTAAAACCAGAAATAAGTAACATTTAGTGCTGCAAATTAATAATAGTATTAGGGGATTAGAGCAGACGGCCACACAGTGGAACAAAATCCTTTAGTCGCGAATATGGAACAAAGCGACCTATTTCTGTGGTAATGTAAGGTAAACATCGCATTAGTGGGGGGGACAATTGAATACTATGTCCGGTCGGGTCGAGCTTGGTGTATTTATGACGCGTTCCGAGTAATGGCGGATTAGGAACAGGAACATCTTGTGTGGCGCGTGAAGGTAGTTCCGCTCCGACCGATCGGTCACTGCATTCAGACATTGTTTCCGTCCGTACCATTCATTTATGTTTCAATGATGGATGAATTAAATATTATTTTTTTCTTTCTTCGCTAATATTTTCTGTCTACATGTTTTATTGGTTTGTTTGTTGTTGTTGTATCGAATTAGAAAGATTTTTTTTTTGCTTAAAATGCATTTTATACGATACGTAATTTAATTATGTGTTTAATTTTATAATATTCTTAAAAAAATATTATAAATTAAATAAGAATTAAATTGTAGAACTGGAGAAGAAAATTATTTATATAACTTCACCAGTACAAAAATAATCATTAAATTTCGTCAAAAACAGTGTGTGTGAGTGTGTGTGACGCTGAGAAATAATCTCCGAGGACAATACACTATCATTTGGCAAGTTCTTCTTTTCCTTTTAGTTTTTACGTTCAAGTTAACAAACCTGTTAATTTTATAATAAGAAAATATTATATAACATTTTCAAAAGCTAATAAATATCATAGGATCCTAAATAAACTGAAAGGTATCCTTATTGACTGGAACCTACAATTTACAAATGTTTGTATTTTTTTACCATTATAGATTTATTAATAACTAATAACTTGCTGTGACTTCGTTCCCTCAGAATAATCTTTTGAAAATAATAGTTACGTTACTCCTTATAACATCAGCTATCCGCCAGTGAAAGTCGTTCTAAAATCGGTCCAGCCGTTTCAGAGATTAGCCGGAACAAACAGACAGACAGAAAAATGATAACAATGTTTTTTTACGTAAGTACCGTATATAATTTCATATGCATTTAGTGAAAAGCTGTTAATTTGGAATTACAAACAGACACTTAAATTTTATTAATATGTATAATTTAATAACAAAAGTGGTTGAATTGGAAAGCATATAGAAATCGGAGTCATAAACTGAATGGGATGATTAATAAATAGATATACGATACAAAACAATAAAGAATACTATGAAGAAAGGATTCTGGTGTGGGCGTGAGAAAGGCGCGCTCTCGCGTCTCGCTAATACGAAGCTCAAATACGCGTCTGCGCATAACGGCTTCAGCTCCAACCTTTCATTAATATTATGTCAAATACAATAACTTACTAAAAACTTACGTAATTATCTTTCATTCGTATGATCTTTAAATTTTTTGTGAGACCTAATTCCTGAACTGCCTCCATTGCCTCTTAAAGGAAAGTTTGGTTACAACTGACCCGATGTAAATCAGGTACATACAAGTATATATGTCTATAAAAAATATTTTACGCATACTTTTGGATAGTTTTATCTAAATCCTGAAAAAAAAAAGGTTTGTTCCCCCTGCAAATCTGTGTTATTCAGAAGAATGTTTTACAGAAGCCCCAAGCCGCCCAGCTCCCGGCGGAGTCGTGGGAAGGCCTCGGCACGTGATGTGTGACCTCCTCTGAAGCTCCCAGGGCTGATAACATCTACGTCGCGCTACTCTCACGCTGCTAACTAATTGCTTTGCTCACCCTCCGTGAAATTATACCATTTAAACCCGTATATTTCAAAACAATGACCCACAATGTTCAAATTATCTTTTAATTATCCAGTGACAATGAGGAAAAATTTCAACTTTTAAAATTAATTTTACAAATTACATTATCATAATGAAAGAAGTACATTAGTGTTTCGAACTGGTTTTAAAGATAGCGATCTGTATATTATTACGATTACTTCGTCTATTAATGTTGGGTATATTTTAATAAGTGATGTTCGTGTGTTTGTTTATCTCGTGTGTTATTGACGGGTGTAAAAATGATTTCATATTAGTGCGGTGATTCCACGCTGTCGGCGAACAAACGCCCGAGGCAGTGTGACCAATCCAATTATCCACTAATGTCCCTGTTTGATTGTACAATTTTAAGCACACTATTTGACCCACAGCGAGTCGAGTCCTAATCTTACGCTAACAGCTCACTGACACTGCGATGATAGTGTGCTATTGGCTGTTGTTGTGTTGTTGGATTGGATAATGAATGGTGTCCGAACTCTATTTATATTTCCTAACAGTCGCACTGTAAATATTTAGCCCGAGCGCGAGTTACAGGCCGCCTTATCTCCTTCAAGACTCAAACGCCGATACACAGGATACAATTCTGTAAATAATGATTAGAAAGTGGCATCCGAATGAGGATTTCTTGAAAGCTTCCAGTTTGTTTACACCTGTACGTCAGGGCGCGTGCTCTGCGAGATAGGAATAGAGATTCTACCGTAAATAGACAGGTGGACTAATAATAGATATGATGTCTTGATTGCTATTTGTTATTAACAATTGTTAGTGGTTTTGGTTATAGTTTGTTATTTAGTGGCGAGATGTTCTATCGGTGCCTTTAATCCGTTAGCGGGTGATGTCACCGCGAGGAGGCCTGTTTTGGAATCTTTACGAGCGACACCTCCACATTTTATTTGCAGTTCATTCACCGATCATAATTTAGATTTAGTCGCTTGTTTACATATTCATCTATTTAAAATACAATGAACTTTGGTCCTTTTGTTTTTTATATCAATTTATATATATTATATTAAAGCTCATTTGACTAAGAGGAAAATACAATTTGACTTGATTTTAGCTATTAGTTTAAAGAATGTACCCATGTAGTGACGAAATAATACTTTCTATTACTTTATTCTTTTCTATTGATCAATGGAGCCGTACATATCACACCCAATTAAAGAAAATGAGGGCAGGCGTTATGAATGTTACTTTGTGTATCCACATTGATATTAGTGTCAAGGTTTATTGTTTTCTGTTTAGGTCACCCAGTGGCAAATATGGTCACGTAATGGAGGGATGAAATGCATAAAGAGAAGGGTTTCAAGAATTAATGTGGTTTGTTAAAAGATACGAGGGCAACCGAAGAAGACATGGTTGCAAAGAAAAATTTGAACTGGGATGACGTATGGTAGAAGCTCATGGAAGAATCGACATATTGACCGACCCCAAATAATCAGGATAAGGAAGGTGTATGATATTACGTATTTCTATTGTTATATGTGCAAGTAATTAAGGCTATTTTATCCAAATTATCGATGAAGTTAGAGAAAAATGAGCCACGTAGCACACTGCGTCAAATAATGTATTTTCAGTCCCCTAAGTAATAAAAAACATCTAAAGGGTACAGGTGCGTGTGAACGATCCACCCGTGAAATTACTGTAAATTTGCCGCGGTGTGGTCTTAGGAAAAAAATCATTACGATTACACGAATCATCAACCCCTGGCGATGTCATCATCTACCCCGACGCCTTCACGCATTCACTGACTAACTTTACACTCAACCAAAATGACCTGCTTTTATTATTTCTTCGATCGTAATTAATTAAATTTTATTTGATATTTTGTATTATATAAAAAGAGTGAAAAGATTTATGGAATTAAATAAAGGAAAAGTTTTCTTGTACTAGATACGCTGGTAATTAATTAAAAATATGAAAACTTAATACGATATTTCGGAATGAATGAAAATAAAGAAAAGTTTATTATATTTTTCGTAAAGAATAAAGTTTTATTCCATTTTTTAATAATATATAATGTAATATTTGGTATTTGAATACAAATATTGTTAAATGTAACTCTAATAACTTATTAGTACCACATGGCGGTATAAATTAATGAATGCGTAACGACAATCCTAAAAACAATATAATATGATCGGTTCTTGTCTCTGTTATGTCTACATGATCTCTTTTGTATGATAATCTTACTGCACATCTTTAAAGATGGCTATCTTTTAAGATATCAAAAAAGATTAAATTACAAAGTCTGCATAACTAAAATATCAACATCGCATTGTCCCCGAGACAATAGGTGATACACAGAAATGATGATTTTATCATCGATTATGATTTGAAAAAATATCATAATACAACAAAAAGTGTATGAAGCGTGTGTATTATTAACTAGTGTTGATGGTTGAAGGTATTTTTTGTTTGTGTTATTTTTGATTAAATTTAAGACATAGCGAGGTCCGGACGGGCGCCAAGATCGCAACGATACAGATAGAACTAATCGTCAATAAAATCTCATTTAAGATGGCACCGATACCGGATGAGTTACGGACGGACGGACCCTAAGAACACGAAAACCTACTTGACGATGGAATGTGACCCACGCAGGGACCTCTAACGAATTAGGTACTTCACATTGGGGGTTACGTTCATTTTATTTTTTAATTTACGATTTTATAAGATAAGGATTAAACGAGTCCATTATTAAGGTATAGTTAGCGCCACGCGAGCGGGGCTCACCTCGGGGTAATGGCGTCCTGACGCCTCCACTCCAACGGACTCCAACGGAGATAAAGATAAATACCTACTTATCTTTATTTTTTTACCCCACTGTTTAGTATAAATGTAAGGAAAGTCACCTTGTAGTGATGGTCACCGTCTTGACGCCTCGTCGACAGCAATATATGACATATGACAGCAAGTATGGTAAAAAGGTAAAAATATATACGTACCTATCTTTATCTTTTCTACCCCACCGTTCAGGATTATCGTATTTAAAAATAAATTTGTCAAAAGCGATAAACGGTGAATATAAGTTTTATTATATCAAATTAAACCGAACCTAAAGTCAATCTTTTCTCACATTAGGGGTATCTTATCTGAAATGATTGCTTCCATTACCTTCGAGAACGGACACGTTGTTTTGTTTTTGAGGTGAGATAAAGATATTAATCCGTAAAGCAATTAATTTTGATTGAGGTGTGTTTTATTAAGTAATTGTTTTTGTTCCCGATGTTAATTTGTAACGCGCCGTGGATTATTATTACTTTTTATATTACAAATCACAATATTTGATATTAATATAATATAATATATATTAAGTTGAGTTATACGAGTAGTAGATGTGTATGTGATCCGTCTTGTACGAGTAGTGTAAGTTCGTACGCGTGGTTCCCACAGAGCTTTAATACATTTTCCATGTTCCAGTTAGCGCCTCATAAATTGATTTGGTCCGCGGAGGGTTTTTTGTTCTGATACAGGTAAGCTGCGCTGCTGCGGACAGACGGACAGACGGACAGACGAATGTGTTATATATAATATAACAATGTTTATAGTCACGTCAATATTCCGCCATATCGCTATAATGGACCGAATGGAGTGAGGTAATTTCCTGACAGGAAATTACTTTCCTTGACGAGTGAGCACAATTTCCCTAAGTTGGAGTCAACCGCTCATCAATCATCCGTTTAGAACAAACGGAACTGCAAGTCTTTCACTAAATATAGAATTACTTCTGTTTGGAAACGTTCACACAAATAACTCTTTAAAAATCTTTGTCGCTAATAGGGTAGACTTGCGCTTATTAAAATACATACTAAAATATCAAAAACTAATTTAATCCAGATCTCGTAATTGGACAAAAAAGGTGACAATATAAATAACAGCCCCCCCTCCATATGAGAATGGTTTGATTACCATAAGAATGCAAGCGCCCACGTACATCTCTGATACATTGTATTTAATTTTGATTTATTATATATATTGTACGCAATATTCTGATGATGCGGAGGATTTACGGCCGCCTCGGTAATGTTATTTAGAACACCATAAATATTATAAATAATAATATTTTCCATCAATACCGTTTAATTAAACACCACGTCTCACCGGGATGTCAATTAATAACATATTATTTTATTACCTAATAAATGTATAGTGAATTTTTTTCAATAACAAATAATATGAATGTGGAAGATTTAACTTTATTCTGTCAAAATATTACAATAATATTATTTATTTTAATAAAATAATATTATAATTAGAATGCAGAGGAGGTGGTAATAATTTACTTGACACTTTTTATTTGACATAATTAAGAGCTTCCTAAGATGACTTTATGCAAATATTACCGAATGATAATTAATAGCGGCTAACCCTTAATTCGACAGTAATACAGATCCCTCGTATTAACAGAACCATCTGATTATTTTAAAAACTTCACCACTTGGTTCTCTATATATTTTTTTGTATGTAGTTTTGAATTTATGAACAATTTTTTTTTATACCTCATGTTTATTTTTTTTAAATTAGAGATGGAAAAATATGTTGATATTTTTTTACTTTAAGATATTTTTTTAACAATAAATGTTTGGTAGCTCTTTAATAAGGAAGGTGTTTGAGATAAAATATACAATAGTTTTATACAAAAAGATAAAGCGTTAGAAATAAGAAAAAATACGTGCTCAGTGTTAATACGCGTTTAAGATATAATATATATATATATATATATATATATATATATATATATTTATATATGTAATAAATGTGGACGTAATAAATCTTGCCGGACCTTATCGTATCGAGATAAGGGCGCGGTCCCTTTAGTTTTGGTCTCTTCGATTTACTAAGAGTTAAGAATGATTTCTGTTTGTATTTTCGGGGACTAGGTTGAGGAGGGTTGTGTAATCGGTGTTAAATCTTAATTTAGTTGTCTTGTGAGGCGCTTCGAGTAATATATGACACTGGACTCGTCCTAAACTTCATTTATATAAAAAATATGAACCAAATGGATCACCGAAAAAAGATAAGAAAAGAAAGAAGGTTTATTTTTCATGAATTATAAAAAAACTGGAAAAATATAATATTTTGAAAAAATACAAAAATTATACGGACAAATATTAAAAAAAAAAAAGACAAAAAATGTGATATTTAATTCAGCGAAGCGAACGAAGT
Source organism: Melinaea marsaeus rileyi (assembly GCA_918358865.1). Classification (NCBI taxonomy): domain Eukaryota; kingdom Metazoa; phylum Arthropoda; class Insecta; order Lepidoptera; family Nymphalidae; genus Melinaea; species Melinaea marsaeus. The sequence goes on along the minus strand of OU911095.1, from coordinate 2,869,823 downwards.
GAGTGGAGCGTTTTACTGGAGACTTTTTGCATTCTTTGTCACGAATTGGCTCGAAAACTACTTGACGGAAAATTATGCAACTTTGCAATCAAAAACACACACATTAGGTGATGGTTTAAAAAAAAAATTATAAAAATGTCCCCAAAAAAAGAAATTAATATCATGTTAAAAAAACTGATATCCCATTGAAGTCAATGGGAAACGATGAGTCAATACACTGGGCTCGCTTCGCTCAATATGCAAACGGCAACCGAGATTTCGCGAGCGCAGTGAGTCGAAATTGAGGGTTTGTTGGCGCCCCTAGTTATATGTACTGAGGGTAATTTTAAAAGTTCTTATATAAAAAAGACACCTGCAAATAATGACTTACCACATTCACGAACTCCTGGAAGGTGATGGCAGCGCTCGTGGCACTTCGACCTTTATCCAGAAGGATCTGTTGGACAATATTATTATTTTTTTTTAATATTTTAATTTTTCTTCAGAACATTACATAAATATACTATTTTCAATCATAAAAAAAATATTAAAGAAAACTTTATTTTTTTAATATTTTTATAATAAAAAAATCATCATCATCAACAGGACTGGAACCTGCGACCTGTGGACTCATAAGTCTGTATGATATATAAAAAAATCAAACTACCAAGATATAGAAAATGACGATCATAACTCTAATATCTTTATAATTAATTAAATGCTAATTAATTAAGGTATTTTAATATAATATTATCATAATAGTTGAACATATGTACCTCGCGTTTGTGAGGCGGCACCTGCGCTATGAAGTCCGGGTTCTGTAAGGTCTGTAGGAAGTCCGGCCATGGTATTTCACCAAAACCTTCCGGATCAAACTGGAGATAAGACATTAATATAATATTCACACCTATACACAGAATTCAACACACAAACATAAACAACTCACACGTGCATACGTGATATATGTTCGCATTATGCGCTACTCACACAAGCATGACTCAGGTGTGTGTGTGTGTGTATTATTATAATATTTTGTTTATTTCCAAAGAATATAACAAAAAATATAAACCACCCCATGTGTATATCGCTATTAAGTGAAGGTCCCGTACGTGACGAGGCACCCTTTGATCCGGGCGACACCGCTCCTTATCTCCTCATGAAACTTTCTAACGCTTCTCTACATTTTAATCAACCTAAAAATATTCTAAGAAACTCTCATACACGTACTGAACACTATAACATTATTAATCTTCATCTCGTCTGTGTTAAACGTACTTTTATAATATCCACATCTAAAATAATACAATTATATAATAATGAAATCACTAGAACGTGTTGACAAAACACACAAACAAACATATACTCGATAGATTTATGTTTTTAATGATTGCAATAATATACTTGTATTGTTAAATTAATTAATATCTGAAGTTCATGACTCTTCGTATTTGTAAGTAATAATATCTATAACATACGAGCATGACCCATATCTTAACAACTTACAAATATAATTAACGTTTCTACCTTGACATAGTTGGATTATTACGAGCTTTACATGATACATCAAAACCCCGCATATAAGAGACTTCATTAGAAAAAATATAATATTTTGAGCAAACCTATTCATTTAAAAAGACCCTCTAGACTTTTTTATTCATTCGTATAAAAAAACTAAAGCTTTTTTTAAAAATAATTACATGTAAAAATATAAAATAAACATACCCTATCGAAAAGAAGGCGCCATTTCTGAAAAAAAAAGTGTAGAAGTTAATTCAAATGAGATTTTGAAATTAGAACATTGTAAGTAGAGTTTGAAAATCGAATTAGAGATTCCGACTTGCTTGTCGGAATCTCTAATTTAAATAATTGAATTGAATTGTCATGTCCAAATAAATTTGAATATTTAAAAAATGTTCTTTTCGTTTGTCTGTTTAAATTCTATTAAGAAAATTATTTTGATTCTCTTTTTGATTTCTAATACGTTCTTTGTAGGTACAGTATGTGTTTTTAATATATAAACATACATCGTGCATCAACTCTCGTCGTATTTCCGTCTCGTCCAGCTCCGATCCAAGATCCGTGTGGTCTGTGTCGTATAGAGGTTCAGCCGCTCTCGAGAGCGAACCCAGGGAGTCCCGGGCCGAGGCCAGGGATCCCGTGACAGTTGGCAGCACGCCCGCCTCAATCCCGGACTCCATGGAGGTGTTGGCCGATAGGACAGTGGCAACGGGCGGCGCGCGGCCGTCACCACCGCCACCGCCCACCCACACTGACATGTTAGCAACACCATCCACTCAACCGCAGTGTTCCATTTTTTAATTTAAAAAATAATAATAATATTAAAATAATAATATAACATTTGGCATCTTTTGGCACATGGTTTCGTATTACTCATATTAAAATTATTGTAATATAATACTTATATGAAGTTTTGGACAGATTTGGACCGAATGTTTGTGTACAAAGTGGACAAATATTATTGGACTAATACGATCACTGTTACGTATTAAGGGGATAAAGAAATATACTAAGGCACGTTATTCGATAAAGCTCTACCGCGACCGTTGCGTCTGAAACAACAAAATATATTTTAATTGTAAATGCAGATAATACAACTTCATACCTTATAATGACCTGGCCTGAGATGACAAGCATATAACTAGAAGAGTCGTAAATGGGGGTTGTTATTGAAGAAGAGAATAACTAAAGGTTGGTGATCAAAAGGTCATTTGAAGAAAAAGCGTCTTCACAGAGAGCGTGGAAATAATTGACATATTGTTCCGACCCCGATGGTTTTGATAAGGACAGGCGCTTGATAATTCTGAAATACTTAATGCAAAATATTAACCGCACCTCGTTTAAGCGAGACTGTCATAAACCCATAAGAAAGTGCGACAAATTTGAAAAAAAACTAATATTCGCATTCGCATTCGCATGTCGGTAGCAGATATACGCATTCGCATTCGCATCCTCGAACGTTCACAATATTACATTCGTTACATCACTAATACATATTTTCATTCTCAAGATCGCCTATTTTTATTCATAGTAAAGTCAATTGAGTATCATTAAAAGAATTTAAAAATCCAATTCGAAATAAGTATGTACTTCGAAATGAAATGTCATCAAGTTGTTATAAACTAGTATAATTGTTTTATTTGATGAGTTTTCGCTAATTACAGATCGGTTAGTAACACAAAAACAACTAATACAGAGTCATCAAAGTGTGCTATTATTTAGGGGACGGAACATAAGGAAAGCACATCCAGAGGGCTTTAGCCCTCTTGAGGTTGCCATAGCAACGTGTCGCAGTTTCATTCACCGAGTAACAACCCCTAGTTAAGGCACGTGTTAAATATAAAATAGTTTACCTCACTTCACCACTCATCTTACAGGTACAAATATGGCTTCCTAGGTATAAATTCGATGCGAATTAATGTTAAATCGTATGTAATACTAAATACCTATCAACGAATGACCACCCAGTTACCAGTTCTCAACATTGACCATTTTAATTCAATTTACCCAAGGTGACCTGTTCAGCAAATGCATAACTGACTTGACTTCATTAAAAACTAAACAAAATTAATTGTAGCTTTTATTCAGACATACAAGTTCTAATTATATGTATACTTGTACAATAATTTCAAAAGTTTATTCATTTGTTTACATTTCAACAATCAAAGATAATAACATTAAAGAAACAGTTATTAGCTTACCGTTAATTTATTTGTTCACACACTATCATAACCCCAACTTCACTGTGTAATTTATTTCCAATGTTTTGTAATAAAACATCATTTCGTGTCAGGATATCATTAAAATTGAGGATTCGATGCGGCGGGCAGTAGAGATACGTCAAAACAAGTAGTGGTACATTGCAAGCGAATGGCGTCGAGATTCCCGCGCATGCGTATTACACACATCTGGGGTGCATTAAAATATTGAAAAGATCTCGCGGCTCAGTGGCATACTATCACAAATTGCGAGCATTTACCTAAGAGTAATTAAAAAACTAGAATAGTATAGTCTAGTATAGTTATTAATCCGTTGTATAACGCCTTTGAAATTGAAAGAGCAAAAATTACTTTATCTTTTATTGTGATTACATTTTGGGAGGATCAAATAATACTCCAGAAATATAATTACAAAATGCAATATGTTTTAAAATACATTTAAATAAATAGAGGGTTACAAATATGGGAGCATTGTGATTTTTTTTTAATAATTAATTTCGTAGCAGGAAACCTTCGTTTATTAATGTAGTAAATCAATCCAGTACAATCAGTTCTGCCAAGAAAATGCGTTGTAAAATCTCGAATATATTCTCACATGTAATATATTATATACTAATTTTAGTATTAATTGCTAGGAAGGGACATATGATGAAATGCTACAGCGCTCTGTGTATACAACTTTTTACTCGTAGCTCGAAAATATTACTAATACCTGATATAATATTATATAAAAAATTTTTTAAACGATATTAAAGTTGATATATTGTCTCTGTTTGTGACTTGCAATAAAAGTGACGTAAAAATATTTTAAATGTTTTGTTTTAAATTTCATGCTAATTAACGTTTTCCAGCAACCATGAGATGTATAAACTAATAAATTTGAGTGCCATCTCGTAAGACGCTGCCTATAGTAGAACATTAGAATCAAATCTTAGCGGGCTATCAGTGACGTGAAACATCTTAAAAAAACGATAATACGATTGACATGACCATCGTAACTCCACAGAGTACTATAAATCTACGTTACCAACTCAAACAACGACGGAACTCCCTGAACAATAGTATAATTAAATTTAATTAAGTTCGGAGCATCAAAAAATATTTATTGTGACGTAAATATTACTTGTCAAGAAACTATCGATCATCTAAGTTAGTTATATAATATCAAAAAATATAATATATTTAATAAGCAGAAAGAGTGCTGGAATAATATTATTTTTAGTTTATATTCATGAATTATTAGATTCTGATTTTTGAAATCACACAAATGTCAATGTGATGTCAAATTTCAAATCACAAATATGTAATGTCAATCGTTGTTTGACATGTTTTTTCCATTTTCTCTGTTTTGGATCTAATAATAAATATAGCCACATGGAATTTCGAGTCGCAGTCGCGGTATTCTATCAATATAATAATTAATTATTATGCCTACAGGCCGTGCTGTATTATTGTTTCGACGTTTGTCGACAGGTGATAATCGATTAAAGAATATAAACTTGAATCAAAATACTTCGAAAGATTCATTATTATCTCCACCGGTTTGTATACATCGAGATTTTGGAATAAACAGAAGGTAAATAAGAATTAATTTACTTTTGTAAGACTATCGACATTCCGGACTCATAATCTAGCGTCCAAAGTGAAATTAATAAATGCGTTATATAAAAACTACTGTGACCTTGTTTCTGTCGACATATATAAACATGCATATAAATTAGATTAAAACATGTTTCTAATTATATATTTGAATATCTGCAGTATCATAATTATAAAAAATAATTTAGAAATATAGGAAAAGGCTATATAAATGATTCATAACTTTCAAGTTTCATAATATGCTTGCATAACTGGTATACTTTTTAGATGTAAATATTAATTAGTTATAAAAGAACTCTCACAGTGTAAGTATGATTAGAAGTTAGAATTTAGATTAAATTTTGCTTTCATTTTGTATATTTTTTGGATGATTGTTTAAAAATAAATATAAAATATCTTTATTTAAAAGAGTTTATAAATTGTTTAGAATAAGTTTTTTATATAAAGAGTAATGTATATATAAGAAAGTTCATAAAATATGTGTATGAAATCTCTTATGATAAGAAGTACTTTTGTCGAGCCATTCAAAAATAAAGAAGATTGAGATGCCATTGATGGAAATGTAATTGTATTCACATCATTTTTATATAAATACACATTCTTAAAGTATTAAAATAAATCAACTATCTTAAAAATCCAAAAATCTCATATAATATTATATTTACTTATTCTATACATAACAATAGAACACATTCTTAACAATAATATTGCAATAATGTTAAATTGTTAATATGTACCACATACATTAGTGATTTAATTTAATTTATAGAATCTCTGGATTTGGCAACAGCAGTCTCACACCCCACCTTACAAGAAGTTATAGTGACAATATTATCAAGATGGCTGGCGCCGAGACAAGTGCTTTGAGCAATATAAAACATACAAATCGCTTGGTTCACGAGAAGTCACCGTATTTGTTGCAACATGCTCATAACCCAGTGGAATGGTTTCCGTGGTGCCAAGAAGCAATTGATAAGGCCAAAGAAGAAAATAAACTTATTTTTCTGTCCGTTGGGTATTCCACTTGCCATTGGTGTCATGTTATGGAAAAAGAATCATTTGAAAACGAAGGTGTAGCAAAGATTATGAATGAACACTTTGTGAACATAAAAGTGGATCGTGAAGAGCGTCCTGATTTGGACCGGGTGTACATGCTTTTCGTGATGGCGACCACAGGGGGCGGTGGATGGCCTATGTCAGTTTTTCTTACACCTGATTTGCGTCCTGTAACTGGTGGTACCTACTTCCCTCCTGAAGATCGCTGGGGTCGTCCCGGTTTCAAGACAATTCTGCTGTCCTTAGCAAAGAAATGGAAAGAAAATCGTGCGCAATTTTTGGAAGCTAGTAATAATATCATGGATGCTTTACAAAACATTTCAAGTTTTCAAGTTGAAACGTCATCTGTACCTGGTGAGCCGACCTGGACGAAGTGCGTCCGGCGATACATGTCCAACTTTGAGCCTCAATTTGGTGGATTTGGAACGGCACCAAAGTTCCCACAGGCCTCGATATTTAACTTTCTATTTCATTATTACGCACGTGACAAACATAATCCCGAAGGAAAGAAGTGCTTAGACATGTGCTTGCATACTTTGACAAAAATAGCAAAGGGTGGTATCCACGATCATGTCGCGAGTGGCTTCGCTCGCTACTCTGTTGATAATGATTGGCATGTGCCACACTTTGAGAAGATGTTGTACGATCAAGCTCAACTCATGGCAGCCTACACTGACGCGTATCTGGCCACGAAAGATGAATTCTATGCCAATGTTGTACGTGATATAATAAAGTATGTGAATAGAGATCTGAGACACGATTGGGGGGGTTATTACAGCGCAGAAGACGCTGATTCATATCCAACTTTAGGGACAGCGGAGAAGAAGGAAGGGGCATTTTGTGTGTGGGAGTACGATGAAATAAAATCTTTGCTGAAGGATAAACAGCTTGGGTCTATATCATACTTTGATATTTTCTGTGATTATTTTAATGTAGAGGAAAGCGGTAATATTTCTCCTGAGAGTGATCCTCACGGGGAACTGACAAGTAAAAATGTGTTGATAATTTATGGAAGTGAGGATGAAACCATGTCGAAATTTGGTATAACACAAGAGCAATTTAAAGAAGTTTTGGACGCGTGTATTAACATATTGTATGAGGAGCGTTTGAAGAGACCTCGTCCTCACCTAGACACCAAAATGTTGTGCTCCTGGAATGGACTCGTAATATCAGGTCTGGCTCAGGCTGGGCAAGGTTTGGGGGAGAAAAATTTTGTTGAAGATGCTATTAAATCTGCTAACTTTATAAGGGAAAACTTGTACGATCGAAACACAAAAACACTTCTGCATTCTTGTTATAGGTCTGAAGATGGTACCATTACACAAATGTAAGAAAAAAATAAGACTAACCAAGTTATATAATATATAAGTGTCATTGAAGATATTTAGAGTAATAAATGTTGTTAATGTTGTAGCAATCCTCCCATAAAAGGATTTCTGGATGATTACGCATTTCTCATCAAAGGCCTTCTTGATTTATATGAAGCGTCTCTGGACCTACATTGGTTGAATTGGGCACGGGAACTGCAAGAGAAACAAAACGAATTATTTTGGGATTCAGAAAATGGTGGATATTATACATGTTCCACCGAAGATGATTCTGTCGTTTTAAGATTAAAAGAAGGTAAGAAAACTGGTACCCTTTACTAATAAATAAATATCAATTGTAACTAGTAATATGTTTTGTTTCATAGACCAAGATGGAGCAGAACCATCAGGCAATAGTGTATCCTGTCACAGCTTACAACGCCTGGCCGCGTACGCGGATAAGAGTGGGAGTTCTCAGGGAGGGGAGAAGGAAAAGGACATGGCCAAGAAAGTGTTGATGGCCTTTTCGAAACGTCTTAACGAATCACCGACTGCTCTGCCGGAGATGATGTCGGCACTTATGTTTTATAATGACTCACCTACTCAGGTAACACAAACCGTACATTTCAGTATTGCTCCAAGAATTAGTTTTTATACATATAACAAAATTTTTAGTTTTTGTACAAACAAACTTAGACTTTTCTCGATCAAACACTAACATTTTTACCGACTTTCCTTCTGTAGTCTGCATGGACTACGGAAAGAAGGAATATTTGCTTAAGATTACTAATCGAATCCATAAACAAAGAACGTTAGCGCATAATATGTATTTATTTAAAAGATACTGTTGATACGATAAGTGAAATGGTAAAATATGTCACGAGCTATTAAGTGCAAAAATAATACTGGACATGACGAGGCACCTTAGCCTTAATAAGAGAAGTGATATAGGAGTGTGTGAGCAGGTGTTGATAGCGGGCGGGTGCTCGGACCCCCGCACGCTGGAGCTGGTCCGCGCGGTGCGCTCCCGCCTGCTGCCCGGGCGCGTGCTGGCCGTCGCGGACCCCGCGCACGACTCCGCCGGTATGTCCGACATACGTGAGTCCACTCACCTACTAATGTCGAATCCTTTTTATTTTAGGTTTATATACTTGGAATCTTTAGCATTTTATAATTTAAAAAATTCTAAAATTACCTAATTAACTAATGAATGATTACATTGATTTATTTGTCTGCACGTCGGGCAGTGCTGTCTCGCGCGTCGGCGGGCGAGGTGCCGGTCGCGTACGTGTGTCGTCGGTACGCGTGCTCGCTGCCCGTCACCAGCGTGCAGCAACTGGAGACTCTGCTGGACGAGCCCTAGGTCTCGCAGCATCACTAGCTCGCTAACAGCTCAATAACAGCTCACTGACAACGTTTCATTATGCAATGTTAGCACGCTACTTGGCGGATTGTACAATGGAATGGCTGTATTAGTTGGGTCTATTATTATTTTCATATATCGTTATAGTGACATTTCAGTTATTTCGTCAAACATTTCATTCTATCTAAAACGATTATTTATTTATTGACGACTTCGTTCGAAAATTAAAAATATTCGCTCTAAAAGAGCACGAAATTCAATAAGTCAACAATTTAGATCTAGTCATGTTTCTTTTACTTACTTCATTCTTCTTCATTGCACACCAACATAATATGTATGCAAATTAATAAAGTATGGAGTATTCTTGTTATCTGATAGTTTAATAAAATCTTTCACATATTCTAGATGTAGTAAAATGGTAATGAGAAAATTATATTTTTATCTCAATATGTTATTTTGTGCTTTGTCTGTATTAAATAAGTTGCGAACTTCGATTATACACATACTAGAGACGGCCTCGCGTGAATTCAACATATGAAACCAACGTTGGTCTGTCTTGCCTGATGGTGACGTCACAAACGTCATGACGTTGGTTTCAATGTATTTTAGTTATAGTGTCTCTGGTATGTGTATGTGAAGATCGACTCTAGTTGTAGATGGTTTTAAATATTCAATCTTCTCAATCTATATTCAATCTAGACTAGTGTATTGCTAAAGCTGCTTTAATTATTTTTTAGAATATAATTAATATATATAGGAACTGATTTTGTCTATTATTCTAACATATTAGATATTGTTAGACTATTAATATCAATTATCATACCACTTAAAGTGGATATCGCATGTGATAGACTTTAGGATTATAAATTAAATGGCGGAATAGTCACATTAAATAATCTCAGCCAATAAAGTATGAGGTGGACAATATATTTATACATTGGTGTACTATTGTACTAATATTTGACGTTAAATTCGTTGCTCCAAGCAATATCAGATGTAGTAGTAGTGGTAATAAACACAGATAAACTATTTGGTTTTTTATTTTAGTCCTGTTATATAAAAAAAACGTTTTTTTATAAATATCAATTGTTGGTCAATCTTTAAAGAGGATAAGTATTTATCTTGATTAATATATATAATAGCAAATTAGAGGTTTTTTATACACAGTGTTTACTTTAGTGTTTCACTTCTTCTAATTTTATTAAATCTTTCACAAGAACTTATTAAGCAGGTAAATTTCAGGATATAAACAAAACTAAGATTAATATACTTTTATTTCAATCTTTTCGAATATTTTTGTATGAACAGATTCAAAGAACTTATCAACAATTATAAATGTAGTGACAATGGTTACAATTACATCAAGGAGTCGAAGCAAATAAAAAACTACTCTAGTAAATGCAATGTTAAAATGGCGATTATATAATTATACATTAATACATACATTATCAATAATTACACATAATATGGAACTAAAAGTGTAAATTCTTTATAAAGTCTTCATTCTAGTTATCTTCGTCATCATACACACACACACACAGACACACATACGTACATACAAATTAAAAATAATTAAAAATAATCAGCTATTTATAAAAGCCAACTCTATTCTTAGATCCCGTGTGATGTCTTTAATTAATTAATAATTATTTTAATTATTTATACATAAAAACGTTAATTATTTGCAAATTATATTCTTATAACAAATTATAAAACACTTGACTAATAAAAGTAATATTTGTATTCACATACTCTTATACCAACCTTTTTTTAACTTGTTCATATTTTTAATTAAATATTTGTATTATATTTTTGTCCTTTTATGTGTAATTTTATTTGTATATTGATTGTAAATTTTACAATTAGAATACTTGTAAGTATTCTAATTGTAAAATTATTATGTGAAATTAAATTATAGTGAATAAATCATACAAACATACATATAACATAATGAATTACAATATTAATTAATATCACATTAACCTAATGTCAGTTCAGTCAAGTTGTCTGCTTCATACAACTAAACAACACACACACTCACACACACACACACACATACAAACACACAGCTCATACAAAAACCAACATGAACATTGTCACCACACCACGACCACAATATCAATAAAGTTGGTGTTCATTCAATTGATTGAGACGTTATTAAAACGAGGTAGTTTATAATTATATTTTCATTATTTCACCTATATTTTAAAACATGTAGAATAATTATATTTTGATAGAAAAATTTAACACAAAATGTCATTTAGCTCAATAGCGCTCATACAATCCAATACAAGGTTTATACGAGTCAGTGTAGTTCAGCGGAGCGCTGAGGCTTAAAAGTAACAAAGTAGTTTACAATAATGATTGTTACACTAGTATCACACGAGGAAGTGTTTACATATTACATGTACCGACGCAGCGGGACGGGGCGCGGCCGGTGCGGGGTCAGTTGGACACCTCGCACTCGTACTCCAGCACCGTCTTGTGGTAGAACAGCAGGTACCTGGCAACATGATACATTATTAATATATAATATTAAAACGAGACTGATTTCTAAATATAATTTAATAATCGTGTCGCGTTAAGATTCTAATCATTTTAGTAAATACTTGATATTATTAATCGTATTATTATCGTAAGTATGACTGATTTAAATAAATACGTGTATATTATAAAAAATAATAATTTCATTATTTAAATTAATCCGTGTATCAACGTCAGAATTCATTATTTCACATTGCTTTCATGATACATCCGACTTTAGGGCATGGTTCTAGAGGAACATGTTCATTGAAGAGTGACAAAATATCTTTTTATTTTAATTATGAACCCATTTTTTTGTTATATATTACTATGACAATTATGTAGTACAAAGAATGTTAAGAATGAGTCCCAAAACGTCTGATAAAAAGATCAGTAGTATGTAATAGTGACCCCTCGCTGTCCAGCACGTCCCTCAGCGAGGCGCGCGTGATCATGTGGTCGTCGCACTTGAACCAGCCGCCTCTCATCTGGCGCACGTAGGCGGTGTAGTGGCCCGCGTCCAGGGAGCCCAGGTGGTTGACGACCGCGAACAGCGAGTATCGGTTGTCCTCCAGTGGCCCCTCGAGAGGGCCCGATGGCGCGTTGTTGTTGTCGGGCGCCTCCGCCGCCGCCGAGCGCCGCCGGTGCGACGACGTGAACGGCGTCATGTCCAACTCCGCCGGGAACGACACGAAGGCCGATATCTTCCTGTCGATCTGGGAGGAGTGCTCGAAGCGCTTGAGGTGGAAGCTGGCGACAGTCGGGAGTGTCTCGAGGGTGAGCTGCTTGGTGGACTCGCGGTAGGCCCGGCAGGCGGAACACTTGATCTTGGCGGCGGAGCCTAGGTGCTCAGGGCGGGTGAAGCGCTCCAAGCAGGCCTGCAGCGACCCCGGGCCCGCCACGTCCAGGCTAATGTCCCAGAAGGGGTCGATGGTGGTGGAGACCCCGGCGCAGGCGGTGCACACCACGTCGCTTTGCAGCCCGCCTGTGAATATCTGGTCTATGATGCAGTTGCAGCGCCCGTTCTCCTTCTTCTCCGCGTCCTCCACGCCGTTCATGCAGTGCCTAGAATTTCGTAATATATTTGAGATACTTAAAAACCGAATTTAGACTAGAATACGTTAGGTTAAATTTCAAAACATACATAGTTTTTCAAGTAACCCCTATTTTTTGAGCACACAATACTGACACGATAGCTCGGTGACCATTGAAAATTACTATCATCCCTAAGGTGGTCGGTTCGTACCTGTGCAGGACGTCCAGCGTGGCGATGAAGAACTCGTGAGCGTCCTGCTGCTCGTAGCCGGCGAGGTGCCTCGCATGCGTCCAGATGAGGTGTAGCAGCCGATGCAGCGTTAGAGGACTCTTTGCACCAGAGTAGAACTCCTGAGACACATTCATTATTCATATGACCCTATGGTGTAGTGGTTGTGATGTCTGCCCGGGATTCGAGTCCCGAATTCGATCGAGGTCGACTATGACGGAATATTTATAACAGATACGCATGCGATTCTTATAGTCGATATTAAGAATATAATCGTGAGAAAATATAATTATCTGAAGAGAAATTCTATACGTAACCCGCCAGTGGTGTTTGGTAATTTAATATTGTATATTAATATAATTATTACGAAGTAAGCCTGAATGTAGAGGTCTGTGACCGTCTGTGTGTGGTACATGTATAGGGTGATACTTTCTTTGAAAGTCAAGATGTAGAAAAATAATTTGAATTCCCACGAATTATTAGGTTAAGTGATAAAATTAACTTTTGTTAAGAAATATTCAACAAATGTTTTTTACAGTCGAATTTTAAAACTTAAAATGTAATAAACCTAAATAACCAAAATAAAATCAAAATTCAACCGACGTTACCAAAAAAATATAATATACTCAAGTTAAACTACTGTTAGAGACACGCGGTTCCCGCAATGAGAAAATCAATACCGCAAAGGGTCGAGTTATTTTTAGCTCACCTGGAAAAGCTTTGAGACCTCACAAACTAGACACTTTCCGGACCCTTGGCTTTTACACTTGTGCTTCTCACCGAGAAAATAATCTCTCAATAGAGGTGTGTGGATTAAGGTCTGGAAAAAACATCACTTTTACTTACCTAAGATGATTGAAGTATTAAAAAAGTAAAACAGTCAATCGTAATTGGCTTATCTATATATAGATATATAGATGGTATTAATATATATATATATAAATATATATATATATATTAGATATTAAGTTTTAAGTAGGTAATGAAATCAATACCTACAATGTTAGAAGGCAACGTAACAACGTCGCGTGTATGACTTCGTCCTGTTTTTGATATAAAGAATACTTACATAATAAAAGCTCTTAAATAAAGATTTTATTATGTAAGTATTTAAAGAAAAATATACAATACAATATAAATACTTCTAGATAAAAGGATAGTCGTTAAATAACTGGCATCATTTAAAATTAATCTTAAATGTAGGTAAAGAAAATAAAAATATTAATGTTTCTTGATAAATAATAATTTAAGTTTAATTATAAGTGAACAGGTGTTGTATAAGGTGTTTGATTATAAGTGAACAGTCTACTTAGAATAAAAACAAAAATAGGGTGAAAGGAAGTATGCTTCCTTTTCCTTTAGGAAGCAAAAATTATAAATATTACAAAAAATATAATTTGGAAATATTGAGCTTTTCCATATAAGAAAATAGTATTAAATTTCTTTTCATAAATGTTTTAGCCATCTTTCAATTTTTAACTAATTTGTTACATCACAATTAAAAGCAAAGATTGAATTAAAGCTTTTTCAAATCATCACTTAGTTTAAAGTTTTCTTTGACCAAGAATTATAATTATCAGAAACAATCAATTCTATGGTTTTATTATTTTTAATATAAAAAAATTGTCTCAATAATTTGCAAATGTCACCAACCTGAACAATACAGTTCATGAAGCACGTAGAACCAAGATTCTGTAGTCCTCGGAGACCAATGGTGGTGTGGGCGCTGATGACACGTCTCTTCCTCAGTCTTCGAAGAGCCATGGCCTCATTATTGTTAGGCAGCCACGGTGTATAAGGCACACTTATCCCTAATGCTCTATATAAATAGACAATATAATACACATTAATTTATTTAAGATACATGCAAAAACTATTAATAAAGGAATACACCCACTTAGCCTCTTTTAATCGATAACTTCTTGATAGCTCAGTCAACTCTCTATCATAGATATAATCTTGGCACTGAGCACAAAATACATTGCCATAGCTCAGATCTATATATAGAAAATGCTTTTTAGATTTTGAGTGATCCTGAATATGTCCATTGTAACAGGCAAAGAAAATGCAATGCAGGCACGAGTGCATTCGGGGACCCGCCTTCCCACAGGTAAAGCACAGACATGATGTAGCCTAAAATATATAATTATATAAGTTGTCTCCTTATTTTTATTTTTATTCACAATAAATTGAATTCTCACACAATTTACTGCATGTCATGTATAATCAATATTTAATGGATCTATTTTTATTATCATTATTTTATTTAGTAGGTATACAATTTAATTTTAACATTTAATAAGTATAATACTAAAATCGTAGAAGAAAGTTTATATATTATCACTTCAAATATCATTGAATAGTTCAAACAAAACCTCATCTGTTTTGAGGTCAAAGATTACTAATCAGCTGGTTATTCACAGCTGACAATAGAACCTCAAAACGTAAACTTCCGATGTGATTAATGATAAATGAAATAAGCGTAATTATACAATTAGAATGTCACTACACACGTACGAAACACCGATTAATCTTAGGATAGTTCATTTACCTTATATCTTCTTGCTTCATAAGAAGTGCATGAAACAAAAAATGCATGCACTATTTTGTAGGGATTCGTTCCTTTTGCCGCTTTGAAATTGCTCAAATGTATACATCCATTATCATTCATTATATCGGTATATTTTTACAGCCGGCTAAACAAACTACGCCCTTTGTTTACTGATCTAAAATGAAAACATTATTCACATACAAATTGCCACAAACAACGAAATAATACTGTAACAAATATACGAAATAAGTTAGGAAAAAATATAAAAGATCGAATAAGCGTAAGCATATGAGACGTGCTACTTTTCATTACATATTAACAGCAGAATAAAAGGCAAGGCACTCTCGCTTGAATCACACACAATTTGCAACACTGAACACTATACAACCTCGCCGCCTGTCTCAGGATTTTTGAATGGTGATTGGTGAATTCTAAGTTCTGACAGTTCGCAGAAATATAGTTGTACTATATTAATGAGTGTTGTCTGATTAAGTAACAGTCCTCGATTTAAAGAATTTATCCAGGTTTTTGGGTATGAAGGATAAAATAGGGATTTCCTTAATGTTGTAATATTTTTTATACAGTTTGTTTGCAAAGTTAAGTAAAAAATAAAAAATTTACCAATTATCTTATTTGCAACATTAGGCCCCCGATGACATGAGTAAGAAGTCATTATTTATTATTTAAAGACAATTTGACTGCATCCAATTAAACATTAAAATACGGTATTCCCGTATCGGACGTATCAGATGGACAATATATCAGATGTATTAACAATTTTTGTTTCTATGTTATTTAATTAAAATAAACATTTATACCGTAATTGCTTAATTGTTAATTTAATTCCACAAGTTTTCTAATATCCCTGCGATAGCTTTTTTACCTTTGCAAACAATAAATTATAACAAAAATTACAATCATATCCAATAAATTTGGTCCAGTTACAATTTTCTACTACTAAAGTTGAAATTGTTACAACATAAATTTATAAATAATTTTTGAGGTACTTAAGGATTTTGCAGTTGATAACAACGCATCGAATTCAGTGTTGCTATTTGCAGAATATGTTATTTGAATGAGGTTTTCTGTTTACTAAAATCTTTTGTATAATTTTTGTTTTATATTTAAAAGACCTTTGTGAAAGTTTTAAAATTAAAATGCTTAATGAATTACGTAGGAATTTTTCTTTAAACACTACAACTAAAATAAATTGTTGTATTTGGTTAAAACTGTTTTTTAGACCACCGCAAACTAATCACTTTTATTAGTGTTTAATTAAAAGCTATATTTAAAAACATTTATTACAAAACCCATAAATTATTTCTTTTTTAAAAATTAAAGGACATTAAAATACACTATATTGTGTGTTTACCTGTATTATAAAAATAAACTGTGGTAGCTTTATTTGCCTATGGTCTTGGACTGATGAATGATGATGAGTAGTAAATAAATATGGCTGCCAGTCAATTTTAACGATGTAAACTTTTGTTTACTGTTTTTAGTAAATATAAGAAATGATAAGTGAATTTGAAAATTTGTCTCTTGGAGGAAATAATGCTGCGAGTAACCATGCCGATCCTTTTACACATACGGGTAATGTATCGTTATATTCGATTAATATAAGCATCTTGACCCCAATGAATGCTGTTCAGTGTCGAAGTCTATAGTACTTATTATTTCTATGGCTTTGTAATGGCAAATGACGTTATTCTTCTAGAGCTGACACCCGAGCAGCAAAAGACCCTGATAGATATACGTCGACGGAAAACTGAACTACTGCTGGAAATTCAGGTTAGTAAAGAAAACAATAACGAATTCATGTTTCTATAAAAAATAGGTGTGTCGCTACTATTTATTTGTATATGAAGCCTTGGTTTTGCATTTGGGGAACATTGTAGAAATCTTCTATTTATGTAGCTATATCTATTAAAATTATTACTGGAAACCATTATTTACATTATAAATGTTTTATATATACTTACTCATAAATCATAATCTAGGAGTAGTTATTATTTTATTATCACAATAACTTGAATCTCAGAAAGAGACTTCTATAACAGCTAGAAAGCAATTATTACTTTATTTTAAGGTTTTATTATATTTGTATAAAGCAATTTTCATGTATTTTTTTTACTTATGTTACATACATATGTTAGTATGTTACTTTTAACATTAAATGCCAAGACTCATTACTATTATGACAACTCTCATAAGCTCGGTTTTTATACACCAATTACATTTGTTTTACTGATGTATAGAATAAATATGGCCATGCTTACATTATTCTATAACAAATGATATCTAGTATGGTTATTCTTTTGAAGGATTTTATCATAATTTTATATGTAATAATAATTAATTTAAAAAATATAATAAACACATGCAACAATTGTTAATTTGCGGTATAAAGTAAACTATTAAAAAGAACTGTCCTAAATATTCTTTAACATGTTAGTCTTACTATCAAAAAACTTCGTAACATGAGTTTTAACTGTAGCTTTTATTAAGATACAATTATTCAAAAACACTATTATACTTTTTACTATATAAAGTAGTTTTGTATAAATAATAATTTAATCTAAACATCCAGCTTATGACATATGTATTTCTCAAATATTAATTTATAATAATGGAGAAATATACCATCCTAATTTTATATATATACTAGCTTATTCCCTCCAGGGCATACTATTAATTTGGATGTAAATTTAGGTTGCTATGGAAACCTTTGTCATATTATCCATTGTCATTGTAAACATTTCTATAGTAACCATTGCTATAGCAACTCTTACCTTCCCTTTAAGTCTATAGCTCCTACAGGTTTAAAACTTGGCGTAATTCAAAAATTTAAAATCGTTGGGGTAGGAATTCCGTAAAATCCATTCTTAGTGGACGTCTACATCACAAAAGAAGTAATTATGCAGTTTTAGGTTAATTGGATGATAGTTTTGGAGTTTTCGTGATGAGTCAGTGAATGGATATATATATATATATATATATATATATTAAATTAGATAATAGAAATACCTCTATTATTGCAGTTTGCAGTTTGCAGTCAGATTCAGTAACTATTAGATTAGGATTACTGGCCTACTTCATCATTTTTTGCCCTTATCCCAATTTTGGGGTTGGCGCAGTATCTTTTTTCCTTCCATATTCTCCCGTTACTTGTTATCTCTGTTCACATTCCCTTCTTCTCTATATTATCTTTTACACAAACCATCCATATTTTCTTTGGCTGTCCTCTACCTGTCTATCCCTCTACTTCCCTTCCTAACACTTTTAATTACATGTCTTTTATCTCCCCTCATAATATGCTCATACTATGATGGACGGCTACCTCTAATTACCATCCTATTTGGTATTATCTAGATCCAAGTCATATAATAACATTTTTTATTGTAAAGAAGATGATATCAGCATTAAATATATTGATATCATGGTGCTTTCACAATTTAAATTAAAAAAAATGGAAAGCGGTTGTAAAATGTGCGTTTTCATACAAGTTCTGACAATTTACATCCACTTGTATTATAATACATATTTAAAATCAAAATCTTAAGTCTTACTCAATGTAAATGTTTGTGTGTGAGTGTGGCTCAGTGTGTGTGTAAAAATCTGAATATAAATTGTATTCTGAGTGTATGTATATTGAATTGTATGATACACTTCTTTACTAGGAATTGTCATATGTGGTACAAAATGTATGATGTAATCATAGTCTTTTGTCATTATATATTTGATAGTTCAAAGCTTTGATTGGGTGAATTCTTCAGCAGTTCATGTATTTAATATAACTCCATAATAACAACGTCATATGAGATATCTAGTAACAGTTTTGTGAATATTTTTCACTAAAATATTAATTTTCTTTATTTCTTAATATCCTTTGAATGTAAATTATAAATAAATATCATGATTTATTAACGAAAACATGTTAAATTATAAATTTAATTATCAATAATTTTTAGGTCAAAACCAAATATTTTTATACAAATTACAATAATTACTAAATAATTATTATTCTTATTAATCCTGTTTTGATATAATAAACAGTAAGTGTTTTACAAAAAATACGTTATCAATATACATATTTTTTATCTCGTTAATCGACATCTTATGAATTAAGGACTCTGAAGTCACAGACGTCCTTTAGGGGTTTTCTTAATAGATTCACCCGGTCCCTTTCATTCAGACAATTGAAGAGCACACTGACGCAAGCTGTCAGTGTTCCGCTTACTACGGCAGAGAGAGAGGCGCGTAGTCCCGAGCGAGCCAGTTTGAATCCGCGCGCGGGTCGAGAGCGTCGTCTTTGTAGTGACGGGGTTGCACTTTTAACAACATTAAAATTATAATAAATATTAGTTTAATTGTAAGTGTCGTAGAATATGTATTTTAAATTTATTAAGTAATCGGATTATATTATCAATTACGTTCGTGAGTGATAAGGGCGATAAGTGGTTTTCTGTGACTACATTGTAATTTGTTTAATTTGTAATGTATGTTGCAAAAATAATGGTGAAGTTATCGATTATTTGGGTTCGTTTTGTCATAATTTTAATGTTTTTTCATACATTTAACAATGTATGAGTCACGTCGCGTGTCCGTGTTATTCGTACTAACAGCCAGTGTTTGTTATTTCTTTGCAAGTTTAATAATTTGAACACCTTGTTAGGTCTAGATATTTACTGGTTCTCCTTCACGATTCAAACGAAAATATAAATCCCATTTTGCCAATGATAAGGGAAATTTTAATATCATATTGTTAATAATAATTAACTTTATTTGCTTTCGGTATTTTGAAGGTATGTTAAAAACAGATCAATCTTTTCAACGAATATTTAGTTGAAAGTAGTGAGTCACAACAGTAGTAAATAACTTGTTATCTTCAATTGTATAGTTATTTATTTCTAGGTATTAATGTACATATTATCTACATAGAACCATTAGCTTCGCCACTTCATTAGTTTTATCATTAGCTAAATTTGTATGACACATTCTTTGCATTGTAGTCAATATAACACCTAAATCCTATTAATTATTCTTGAAGAATATCTAAACTCTACTCATAATTCTGCAAATAGTTAAAAACAATACTTTTATTTTTTTTAAATAAAAGACTTGTAAACGTCTGATTTGTTGAAAAATGCCAATTCGTTGCAATGTTGGCAGTCGGGAGTACCCGATCGACTCACCGTTGTTATCGTGTTTCCTCTGTTGACTTCCTGTCTCTTATCGTAACATCGTAACAACAACTGACCAGATTGTTCGCAACATGTTATTTATGCATCAATACTTTTATTGTTTATCTTACTTATACTTTTTTATTTCAATTATTTCACTAGCAATATCCTAATTTCGTCTTTTTCATCGAACGCCATATGTAAGATAGCTTATATTCTGATATACTTTTTAATACTTTATTAATATTAATTTATTTTACATGTTTAAAATCCATGTATTAACTTTCAAATTCATTGTATAGCTCCAACAGCATTTCATATTTTTCTCCATAAGATCCAATCTGAGCCAAACTTTAATATTCAAGTCTTTTATTTTTAGATGTCCAAAATTAGGTTCCATAAAAGAAGCTTCTAAAATTTAGTTAAACTAAAATGTTAATACAAAAGTAAACATAATATACATGGTATTATTGTCAAAAATAGAAATCCGTTTATCGTAAACGTCGGTAAGCGGTAAGCGGTAGGCGGTAAGGTGTTCGTATAGAGATAAGCGTCTACGGCTACGTGTAGTTGTCAGTGTGCCAAAGCCGTGGCGCTCGCGTCTCTCCTCAGTCGAGTGCGTTCCTCAGCGGGAAGTGTATGGCGCGATGTGTTTACACTTTCGGCTGCTGTGTGGGGCGCTGTGGTGGCCCGTGCTGATGCGCTGTGCGCGCCTGCACTCCTACGACGACGGTTACGATCAGGTCTGTCACTGACTGTTACTGTTACTTGTGCACTGTCTCAATCGATCTCGATGTCGATATCGTATAGCTTCACCTTATATTTTTGCGACGCTCAGTCCTTGGCCAGTTAACGTACGTAGTCCTCCACTTATCACCCGTTTTGGCTTTGTATCCGCTAATTTGTTTGTTTTTTTTGTTGACGGCTTGTAGGTTTGCGTGATCTCAGCTAAGTCGTTATAGTCTGTGGAGGTTATAGACACGTGTGGTATTGTGATGTGCCTGGACGGTTAGTGTCTTGAGTAATGTTCATAAAGGCGGCTCCCGCGGCCGCTGAGGAGGAGCGCCGCGGTTCCGTGTCTAATTGGTTTTCGTCGTTGAGGCGAGGCGGTAGACGTAAACGTGAGGACGGCGCCGGACCGGCCGGGTACGGGTCCCTGGGCCGCCGGAAGGACGGCGTCCAGTCCCGCGGCAAGACGAGGTCGGCCTGGGACCTCACCACCGTCACGAGGCTGGTCTGTATAAAATTCGGCAATCTCACTCTTCACTCTCTTACGCGACAGTGAAAGTCATTCGAAATGCAGACTCCACTGGATTAATAAATTGGCATTTTTCCAAAGAAGCTGGATCGATGATGCTTTCTGTATATGCGGGTATACGAATTATTAAACACGACTCCCGCTAATTACTATTATTTATATGTTACTTTGTTTATTGATGTATTATGAATGACTCATCGACAAATGTGTTTCAAAATCGTATTTTTATCGCTTTTGTTGTATCAGGCCGGCGTAACAAAAGTATATGATAAGATTGAGTTTGAGTTGTCCTTATTTCACGACAACGCACCGTGTAGCATCAGCTGTTAAATTAACTCCTACGTGTAAATCAATTCCAGAAATCGAGTTTTTCTTCAAGGGCAATGAAATTGGGCTACATTGCAGTGCGTCAGTACTTTATTTATATATACATGAGATCAGATGTTTGTATGCAAATCACGGTCATTGTCGTTATTATAAGATGGTATTAGAAATGTATAGGACAAAGGTGTATATTATGTGTGTGTGTGTGTGTGTGTGTGTGTGTGTGTGTGTGTGTGTGTGTAGTATGACATCATCCTTATACGGTAGGTAGTGTGTGTTAAGTTAAAGAATGTTTACACGACCCAATTGTATGCACATGTGGATCTCAAAACAATATGACATGTCGGCGCCTATAGCAATTTGCAGTATAAGTATAACTATAGCGTTAGCATTATTATAAAATAAACTCTATTATTATTAAGGTTGGTTTGAAAATGCCGCGTCTCACAAAACGTTAGGTAGTTGTAGCAATATTTATAGTGTCGCTGCCTGTGGCACTAAGAGGGTTCGGTCTTAATAATGCCAACGTTTATAACACTAAAAGGCTTTAGGTCTGAAAACTTTATTAATAATAATGGATGTAATTAAAAATAACCTTTTATATTTCACTAGCTATTCTTATATGTATTTATGTCACGTCCACATGCTTCTTAAGCGTGTATATGTGTAATAAAAGTGACCGTTTCTTTCTAAGTTGTATATTTAACATTGTCACCGTTTTAAAGGTACAATAAAATACATATTTTTTAATGTTAATTAATTTAACCTTTAAGACCGACTCGGCTTAAGAGTGATATAAATCGTCAATTAGTCCTTCCCCTTAATATATTTTCAAAAGGTAAAATCACTTATTCATTGCGGTTTTCCCGATGTCGTCACGCACTACGGTTATGATTTTTTATTGTTCTAAATGTAAAGGCCCCCTTGGTTTTTTATATACAAATATTCATACAATATATAGAAATAAAGCTTTGTTGAAAAAAGGCAATTGATTTTTTTATTATGAAAAAAAAACGTTTCAAATAAAGTAATCGGTCGAAAAAGCTATGTCATATCTCTTTGTGTCGATTCAAAAATGTTTACGTGGTCTAGTTTTTTTTAGTCGAAATGAAAAAATACGCTTTTTATTATCGCAAATGAAACCGTATTTGTAGTTCAAATATTCATTCAACAAACTTTTTATTTATTAAATACTTTTTGTGGTCTGTCCGTGGTTTTGTATGATGTATTTTGGTTTGCTATTAATTAATATTATTTTAACATTAAGTTGTTCGTGTACAATGATACAATATCGGCGGTACTTCAAGTCGGTTGTTGTGATAGCAGGAAATTAAGTTATCTGCAATGCGATTGGCAAGAGAAAAGTGCTCCGCTATTGATAGAATGTCTAGTTAGTGTTTGATGCCAACTGTATTCAGACACTATCTCTTTTATTTGGCTTCGGTTCATTCACTTTTTGTGTATGAAAACTTCATTCACTTTTTGGCTAAGTTGTTTATTTTTTTTGCATAATACGAATTGTTTTTTTTTTTTTTTTGCTTAATATGATTTTGCGTCAAGCGACCTATGATTATGACTACCGTACTAATTCTGACACTCTTATTAACAGTTTATTATGTAGCATATATACATATATATATATATATATATATATATATATATATACATATGTATATATAAATTAGTTAATTATATGTATGTATATTTTCCTTATAAGTGCTTTATATGAAATAATATATTATTGAAAGTTTTTCCTTTTAGCTAAAGTTATGATTTGCGTTTTTGGACAATCATTTAGAATTCTTGCCAAATGTTTTGGTGCGGACCGTCTGGGCTCGCGTCCAAGGTTTCCTTTCTCCTATATTGATATAATGGTCACGAATGATAACTCTCACTGCTCTCATACATGTGCAGCGTACCCTCAGAGATACTATAATAAAAGTAACAATAATACATAATGCAATCCATTTATAGGTCCATTACATTATCCACCATTACCAGCGTCCGCTAACAGCTTCTCTAGTTCACTTAGCGCTCGGTATATTGGATAATGTAATGACAACATTAATTGCATCTGTATGACTGAGGGCGTGATCCCGGGGAGGTGCGCTGACCTTGTAGGGGAAAGGGGGGATTTGCTAACATACCGCACGCCGCGCGGTCGCCAACTCGTCAAGCGAGTTTATATTGCATTGCTTTGTAAGTCACCACACGTGACGATTTAATTATACAATCTACCGAACGCTAAGTCAACTAGCATACTAACATGGCACAGCGAATACACTGTTTGTGAACTGCTAGCGAATTTGTGATTGATGAACTCCTAACTCGCTATATTTGAGGTCAAATACTGCTCTTGTAATTGGATTAACATGCTAGAAATATCTATTGGAGTGATTATTTTTTATTGTGTCCTCAAGATTTTTTTTATGTTATTACTAGATAAACGTTTACAGGGACCTTCGTACTTACATAAGTAAGAGTAGTATTATATATTCCTTATGTTTTACATTTCCTCTTTATCTCCTTGTTTTAATATTTAGTGCAGACCCGTGTTCGCTACAGTACGATTGTAAAGGATCAAGACGACGCACTGACGTGTTCTGAGAGGACAGACATCTCTTCTATTGTAGATTATTATTATTATAGTAGTTTCTATTGTAGATATTTTAAGCCCAAGTACACTATAATGTATTGTTTACATCTTTTATATTAAGTAAAAATATCTTGAAAAAATTACCATAACAAAATGGCGCGGTCTGCTAAAATGTTTTCTGAAAGGGCGCGGTGAAGCTTTAGTATTATTATTATCTCAAGGGAGTATTTTAGGGCGGTTGTAAAGATTATGCCATAATTCGCTCCGAGCTACTTAACGTCCACGATACTTGTTTATCTTATATTTTTTGCTCGGCCATTCGCCCACATGTTTTAACAGAAGTGTAACGAGATCTCGCCGACGCCCTTCGCTTTCCTCAAACAGACAAACACTGACGGAGTGTATCTGCGGACTGCGGAGTATCACACTGTTGTCATGCCATGTCATCTATATTTAGAATTGACAGAAAACAAGTCACTTTTAAGATTTGATCTATTGTGATATTTAGTTTTACTCCATGAAAAATACTTCCATGAGACACATTAAAGCAACTTGTGTACGTTTCACTTGTAGCATTTATTACATGACCTTCTCATACATCAATGATTGGTCCTTAACAAAGCAAACAATAAAATAAAGCAACATTCATTTCCTCTCGTCCCGCCATTGAACTTTGTCACCAAATTGAATGTAACGATGGAAGATATTAAAATGTTCTTAACAATGAACACATGTCACATCAAATGGGTCATCGCGCTCTTTTATTATTTAATCAATATTACTTGTAGGTTCACATGGTATGTGAGAAACCTCACGTTAAACACTTACATGAAATACTTTGTTGTAAAAATGTTGTTAGAAAAAATGGTACCTGAAGTTCAGGGTCAAAAATGATGCACACTTGTCCCGCCACATGGCCACATGGCTCGCTC
Source organism: Melinaea marsaeus rileyi (assembly GCA_918358865.1). Classification (NCBI taxonomy): domain Eukaryota; kingdom Metazoa; phylum Arthropoda; class Insecta; order Lepidoptera; family Nymphalidae; genus Melinaea; species Melinaea marsaeus. The sequence goes on along the minus strand of OU911095.1, from coordinate 2,844,151 downwards.
GCACTTGAGGATACATAAATAACCAGATAATTTAAACATTTGTGATCATAGGAGCAGGTTTTAATATTGCTTCAAATTAATAAATTATTATGAGGTGTTTTTAGATCCCGTTAGATGTTCACGTACAATGGCAACACGGCATGGCAGATGCAACGGTATGCGGTGACTTGGTTGGCTTTTTAGTTTTCAATTAACTAATAGACGTTTCATTATACAATTTATCGGGCGCTAACACACCTAGCACACTAACATCGTATAGGCTGTTAGGGAGGTGTTAGCGAGTTTGTGGTTGATGGACACTCGATTCGCTATTTTTGGGTTCAATCAGTGCGCTTAAAGTTGTATAATAGATAATAGAGATAACAAAACGACACCTCGCTTCGTGACTGGTTTCATAATACTAAATCACCCTGGATATAACTTAATAGTTTAAAAACGAGTCGCATCTGCCAAAGAACGGTTTATACTAATTAATTTAATACACCTGTCGATTTAAAACTATGTGCATTTTTAATTAAATGTGTCCAAATTGCTTCTGCTATATATTCAATTGGTAATTATGACATACACACCAACATATTACGTTTATTTGAAAGTGAATTTAGAAGTAGAATGATTTAAATCGAAATATATAATAGCTATACTAAAAGATAATTAGTTTCAATTAAACGTACCCCAATAGTTCGAAATTAACGAACCGTAGGAAATGGTAGTTGCGTCTAGTTATGTATATAAAAATGTTATAATATATATATGTATGTATGTACGTGTGTATGTATATGTGTGTGAGTCACTACTGAAATGTCCGCTATCCAGATTCCGTTAAAATTCCACTATACCAAGTGACATCACGTATACTACTCATATTGCATTATGGAATATCAATGTGCCCGGCGAATGACGTCCTTATTGTTTGTACCAGCTGTGCCCCTGACTTTGTTCGCGCGAAATATTATGTTTTTTAAATAGCCTAAGTTAATCCCTATAACATCATATCACATAACCGCCAGTTAAAGTCCTATTAATTTTATTATTTTTTATTTATGTACCGTGTATCGCATATGCATATATTAAAAAGCTGTTAATCGGTCACTAATATGTTTAAATTGAATACATAATACGTCAGCTAAGTTCACGATCGGTTTGGAGAGCGGGCCGGGCGGCCGGGCGGCCGGGGCGGGGGCGTTGGCCGAGGTCCGCGCCGCTCTGCTCGCGCTCCCATGCCGACCGTCTCATTAGCTCCCTCCGCTAATCATTTTATTCTTATTGTCTTACACCCTCTCTTAATATAAACGCAATGCGAATATTGTTTTCAATTTTACATTTATTTATTTACTTTGTTTAATTGTATTAAATTAATTATTGATTTTATATTTGTTTAATCTCCCAGACTATAACTCTTTGTATTTTCTTTGGCTCCCGGCCAGTTAGATATTCAATTTTACATTAGTGTGTCTGTATCTGTGTGTGTGTGTATGTGTGTGTGTGTGTGTGTGTGTGTAACTCTCTGTGACCGCGGAGGAGATATAAAAATCCATTGTTGGTCTCTTTGTGTACGTAGTGACTAGTGGGTGTGGACCCGGGGTGGGTATACGTTTATTGTTTTAATTATAATTTGATTGCCTTAATAACTTTAATGAGGTTAGATTAACAGTTAATACACGCGAGTTATTTATAATCCGGTTTTGATATTGGTTACGATGTTTTTGTCTGTGATGCGCCGTCCCGTATGTTATGTTATTATAGCGTTACATGTCAGTGTCGCGGGTCCGGGTCAGGAATGCGGTGATACGGACCCCTAGTGTCTACAACTTACTATTAATTATTATTATCAATATTTGCTCAAATGTAAGGTATGAATGTATGTGTGTATGTATTGTTTTGTTGTGCAATGAAGTATATTTATTATTATTGTGTGTGTGTTTGAAAGTATGTATTAAGCCTAACGCAATTACTATTGCCGGGGTGTTTGTATATGAAGCATTTGAAATTTATATATATATATGTATGTTTTTAATGTGTGATTTTTGAATATGTTATCGAGATATTCATAAATGATAATCGTAAAAGTAAACACTATCGCGTCACCGCTGACGTGTTTAATTATAAATATTTTGACTTTTGTACTCTGATTAATATGTATGTATTGTAAAGTATTCGCCGATGTGTTTGTTTGCTCGTGATAGTGTGATAGTGTGATAGTGTGTAACGTGCTTTAATTTGGTGTTTGTATTTGTATTACTATTAAGTATTTCTTTTGAAACGGCTCCACGTAACAAACAACATGACACTTTCAGGAAATCATTAAGAATATTTGTTTAAGGATTTCTATGAACCGTATGATAATATTTTTTTTATTGTTATATTATAACACATTTAATGTTTTTCTTTATAAAATATATTTTCTAGATAATTCTAAATTCTATTAGTAGTAGTAGTAGCAGCAGTAGTAGTAGTAGCAGTAGCAGTACAGTATCACGCATTGTATGTTAGTATCGTAAATATATACAAATATATATTGTATATTTAATAATTCTTATGTAAATTTGTTTGTTTACGTTTTTTTGTTTTTTTATTTGTGTTTGATAATACCTTACTTGCGTTATATTTTTAAATTGTTTTTCATCTCCACCAAACAACGCACTACATTGGAGGTGATAAATTATATTTTTATTTATAAAAGTCAGGAAACACGACTTGGTGTGTTTACATTAGCACGTACCGGTGAGGTCGCTTTACTTGTTACGTATATATCTAATATATAAATATCTGTTGTTATATTCAATATCCTCTTAATCCTGTGAATTGAAGTCATTTAATTACATCCATTAATTATTTGTCTACACTAATATTACAAAGAGAAAAAGTTTTGCCTATATGTATGTTTGTATTTATTGGGTATTCTCACAAACTACTGAAATGATTATTAAAATATCATATATTGTAAGCTAGTAAATTCACGGAAACGAAAATTGACTCGAAAAAAATCGCTACAGAGTTATTATCCCGTTAAAATAAAAAGCTTTTCATAAGAACCAATTAAAAAAAAATGCTGTCCTCCCGAACGCTCCCCTACGTCAACGCGGACGGAGTCGCCGGCGGTAACTGTATAAGATGTATTTGTATTACTATATAACGTTGAATGAATTGTTGTTTGTGTAATAATGTCATGATCCGTGTTTTTATCTCTGAACCGAAGGTCACTTCATCTTTGTCGCGGCGCGGAGGTACCTACCTGTGTTGAATTCTTTGCGAATTACTTCATCAGCAAACGCGTCAGAGTTCTCTCGGAGGACCTTGTTTTGCTTCTGTTTCCTCTTACGATTAACACACGCTGACGTACTTTTAATAACTAGCCCTGCCCACGTCTTTGTTCGCGCAAAAATTAAAATGAAAGTTTTAAAATAAAAGTAGCCCAAGGTATTCCTTATAACATCTATTCGCCAGTGAAAGTACTGTTAAAATTAAATTTAGCCTGATCAAACAGACAGATGGACAGGAACAATGTTAAAGATTGTTTTGAACTATCACTATTAGTTTAGAATTACAAACAGACACTTAAATTTTATTTACATGAGCACAATTAAAAATATATTAATAATTCCGCATAGTGCAGTGGACGCCTTGATTAATTTGTATAGGTCGGTGGGAGAGTCGGTAGTGTGACTACTTTAATGAAGTCAGCTGCGGTAGTTCCGGTCCGGGGGTAGGGTAGTCTACCAAATAATACTACTTTAATTTCTATATTATTATATTATGTAAAATGTAACATAAATTTAATGTTTAAACATAAGACTTTATTATTAAAGAATTAATTAACAATTTGTTATAATGCCTTACAATACATGTATATATAGGCCTTAAATAATACATGGGATAGGTATTTAGCATATCAGGTTTTGAGTGTCGAGTGTCTCAAATAACGAGTTTGTATAGTTTAAATTGCCTAAATTATAAGGATTCCTAGTATACGGAAACCCTAGAAGTATTTAATATCAAACACAGCTTCCAGTTTCTTCTGTCTCGAGATTGGTTCTGCGAACTCGTACTTTATACCGAGATATTAATGTTTTGCTTTGATGTTCATAATTAATAATTAATTAATACATATATATATTATATGTATATTTTGTTACTTAAATTTTAAGTAACATTGTTTTAAAATGTACTGATTTTTATTCGTATCCTTTCACTGTGCATCTTGCATAAGTGTTGATTGCATTTGTTCTTGACCCCGTTTTAAATGTGTTTGTATTTATACTAGCTATTGCCTGCGGCTCCGTCTGCCTCAGTAGTGCACTGTTTGTTATAAGCGCATTCTTTACACGAAAAACTGTCGTTTAGTGATGGTTTTGTTTCGACTTATGTACTTCACCAATAATATACATGATATACCTTTGAAAGAATTATGAAAATTGTTTAAGTATTTATTGAAGCTAAACCTTACAAAAAAAAATACAAAAGAATAAAGTTGCCTCTTATAATACCGACACTTAAACTATATATATATAAGTTGTTTATTAGTCTACGGAATAATGATTAAATTAATTATAGTATTCTTGTTTCCGGAAGAAAGTTTATAATAGGTTTGGGAAATTACACCTCCCGCTCTGTAATAGAGTGGATATTTATCGTTCGGTCTAAAACTGTTAGGTCTATAATGAAGGAGTTGGCAGTTTGGCCAAATATCTGAACGTGCTCCTAAATATCACTGGGGCATACGAGTACGACTACTAATAAATATAATATACCAACGTGCTATTTTTATATTTCACTATAAAAGTGCTAACAGACATAATAACAGAAATGTTATCTCTCCCATTGTATGGAGATTTTGTACAATTATTTTAAAGACATTTATTATATACCGGATGGTCTCCTGAGAGGTCTCAGGTATGTTTTACCGAGTACTGTATTGTAGGTATTGTATTGTAGTATTGTGTGCCGCACTCCTCGCTCTAAAGTCTTGTGACCGTGCCATTATTCTTTAGCTATTAAGTCACGAGGAATCTTTCAGATAGTGGACGAAATTTTTAAATGATTATCCCTGTCAAAAGGTTTTTTACTTCAACTGTATGTTAGTATGTTATCGTAATTGTGTATTGTCAAAGTGTCTCGAAATAGCGCGTCGTAGTATGCGATTTAAAAAGTAGGCGATATTATTTACGTCTTGGCCATTAGCCGACCATTAGTTAGTGATTCTCGTTTAACGCCGCGTAATGGCGGCCTCCCTTTGTTCCTTATTTATTTCATGGGAAATTGAATTGCGTTCACGTTGTGAAAAGCCTCGCTTCCTCCGTTTTTTGTTTACCAATTTTTTCCCCTTTCCACCCCTTCAATTTACCTCTTTCATATAATTTACACCTAAAATATATATATATATATAATTTGTATTACAAAATACTGTAAAATATACCACTTTTTATAATTTTTATTGTGTCTTAATTGATGAGAAAAAAATAGTTTCCAGGATGATGATAATATAATGCAAACATACATCCGTCTTGAGGATAACATCGCTTTGTTTGTTCACGTGAAAACAACTGGTTACCTCAATTATGTACTAGGTACATTATAATACATAATACAACGTAAAATGAACCTTAGCTACTTAACATAAGATTGAATATTGTATTTGAACGGTTTATGATACTTGTAAAATATATATAGAGTATTTGAAACTAGATCTAAAATAAATTATTATATTGCTTTATTTTAGTTATCGTATTATTTTTATAAATGTGTGTGTGTGTGTGTGTGTGTGTTTGCGTGTTATGTTATTGTGTACTATTTATGAACTAGATTGATTTTACAAAACACAGTGTACTATTTGATATGAAAATCAATACATTGATTGAGAGATGACTTTAAAAACATATATAATACAACGTTGATAGTTTTAATATAATCATATCACAGTCCCATACGCATAAGCATCCGGCTGCGGAACTGAAACTAAAACGTAGGGAAAGTGAATTAATAGGGGAAAGTCTCTAAAGGATTCTCAAACTCGTTCGTTTTTACGCCTCGCCAAGTATACCAATGATTTCTATTTAAACGAACCATCTCACCAACTCACCAACTCACTGACTCATCAAGGATAATCGATATCTTGAACGCTGCGCTTACATTGTACAATCAACCGTACGCTAGCTCATCTAGCACACTAACATCGCATAGCAAAATGCTGCAAAACGTGTTAGCGAGCGAGTTATTTTTAGGGTCACATAGTGAGCTTAAAGTAGCGAGATATGCCTATAAGTGGTATTGTATATAAGAATGTCCTTGTTCAGCCGGTGACCTCTGATCCCGTTACGGACACACGTACGGTACACATAACGAAATTGCAGAGTCCTTTGTCGGACTCGCCTGATTGAACCATTCCTTGATATAGATTTATTATAGGTTTCAATGAATCCTACTGGATGTTGCGCCTGTTCTGTGTTTCATATGTGTATGTATGTGTTTATATGTGTATGTATATATGTACACACACTACACATTTATAAATTAATATACGGACATGTTATTTACTCTATCTCATCCTATTGATATTACATAAAAAGGAAATTGTTGTAATTTAAAGTAATTTCGTAATAGTTTGTCGGTTTATTTAAAAATAAAAAAGAAAGTGTGACCGTCTCTGTTGCGTAATATTAATTCTTTTCATGGATCAGAATAGTTCCGACGGTCGGAGTGTAACAATGGTGGCGCTATTATTAATCTGTTTTGTCAATTACCACAAGTATTGCAATTAAGTTAAAATCATAGTCATAATGCAGTATACAGTATAATACAGGAATATTACTTTAATATTATTATTGTTATTTTAATACATTTTTTATAAAATCAATAACTAAGGTTAAATTGGGCCAGGTTTATTCCCTCCTCCCGTGCGACTTCACAATTAAAAGCTCCTCGAATGTCTATTTGTCTTTGTAGCGTTTTACTCTGATTAAAACTCCGCAACCCGTGAACGTTTCGCACGGTCAATCGTTCGAAGCAACGGATGAATTAAGTTGTATAGTTTTTCTGCAAAATATTTCTCATTTAATCTTCGTTATACACTTTATGTACTTAAATTGGTAGTCATTTTTATTTATTTATTTATTTACCTTCACGCCATATACCTTGCGCGGTAGCCAGAGACGACGGAGCGCCAAACGCTACGGTCCCTGCATACCTCTTTCGCCTCGACCACAGACATTAATCTCTTCATACATGCCCTCAGGGGGGGTCCTCATGCTTTTTACGTGACCTGACCTGACTGACTCCGCAAATTTGGCGAAAAGATCGCATCTCCACAACATTCATCTTTCTTACATTCTTCTTCTGCTTTACCCACGTTTGGCTGCCGTATAACAGCGTCGGTAGCAAAACTGCATTGTGTACAGCCAAACGTGCAGCTATGCTGACGTTTCGCCGTCTCAACAATGCAACCAAAGCACCGTTTGCTGTGTTACCGGCAGCAATACGCCTTTCCACATCCATTTCGTATCTTCCGTCTCTGCTAAACATACTTCCCAAATATACCACTTCATTCACCTGTTCTATTATCTTACCATTCACGTTGAGCTTACATTCTATTCATTTCTTTCAAAAATCAGAACCTTCGTCTTATCTGCATTCAGGTTTAGACCATTATTTTCACACCCATCTTTCAGAGTGATGACCAATGCCTGCAAATCGCATTCTGATGATGCAATGAGCACTGCATCATCTGCATAAAGCAAGCAATTGACCTTAAGGTCACCTACTTTCACTCCCATGTCACTGTCTTTCACGCCTTGGAGACAACTATCCAAATACAAATTGAACAACCAAGCTGACATAGCGCAACCTTGCTTAACACCCGATTGGATGTCAAACCAGGGCGGTATGTCAGCTCCTACTCGCACACAGGCTGAGTTATCTCTGTAAAGAGACTTTATAGCCTGTAGCAAGGGTCCGCTCACATTGTATCGGGGCATCTATTCTAATTTCTTTCTCACAACCCTGTCAAACGCCTTTTCCAAATCCACAAAAGCCCAGAAAACTTTTTGGTTTAGGGCCAAAAACTTTTCCTTGATCATGCGGAGGGAAAAGATCTGATCTATACACCCTCTTCCAGGTCTAAAACCTCCTTGGGCCACCCACAACAGCCTTTCAGATCTCTCTTGCATTCTTCTCGCTAATATTTTAACATAAACTTTACCGCCCAAGCTAATTAAACTGATAGCCCTATAGCTTGCACAGTCTATCTGTGAACCTTTGCCTTTATACAAAGGTACGATGACTGCACCTCGCCAATCACCTCCCCTGATTTCCAGCATAAATTTCACAAAAACTAGAACAAGTCCCAGACACTTCTTCCAAACTGATTTCACCATCGGCTACATCCGGACTCAGCATTTCGCCTGTACTCAAGGTCGAGGCGTCCTCACATACATACGTCTCCTTGTAGAATTCGGCCCACCGCTGCAAAACGTGTTTTTGCTCTGTTAAGATTTCACCGTTCTTCGAAAGCACCCCTTTCATTCTACAGGTTACCGAACCACCCCGGGAATCACTAACTTCTCGTCAGAAAAGCTTCGTGTTTTCCCGGAAGTTGTTAGTCAACCTCTCATCCCTTTCTCTCTCAGAATTTTCACGCTTCATCTTTATAAGTGCTATCGTTTTGTGCTTTTGCAGCTTGTACTCTCTTTTTCTTATCTCTCTCATACTTTTATAATCCAACCATGCTTTCTTCTTTAACTCCACAGCGTCTTTCACTTCATCATCCCACCATTTATCGCGCTTTTTACTAAAACCAGGTAGTTATTTAAAATACATATTTATAAGTCCTCAAACTCTATTTACAACTTATAAATAGAATACGGCTAGATAAATAGTTTTAAAGGATTCATTATAGTAATAAGGGTCTATTTGTATATACACACACATGTAGATATATGAAATGTATAAACACAAACACACACACGCACACACAAGTTAATAATAATATTATAAATTATATAAAACATAAGATCACATTAAATTTAACGTAGCGGACCTTGTTCCATATTGTGACGTCTTATTATCGAAACGAGCCGAATAAAAATGTAACATGTGCTACATACAGTATATCAATACGATCACATTTATATGTCACCACCATCACTATCATCATCCACTTTCCTTTCTCCTTTTCTTCGCCATATCAAACTCTCTCTTCTCTTAAAACAATCGACATTCATACTTAAACTCTACTCGCTACACGCTTTTCTTTCACATTACGTGACCATACCACGACAAAAGATTTTTCTCTCCCCCCTTTCTCTATCCCAGTCTCTCTCCCTCCCTCTCTTCCTCTCCAACATTGCCTCAAACATGGTGATAAAACTAAAAAGTTGTCTGTAAACTTAGATTAAACCGTCACTAGAAATGCCGTAGTCTCGTCTACTTCATATGATATATAGTAAAAACTTTCTGATCGAGCGGCCGTCTGTAAACCGATCCCCGTGACGGTGTCCGTGTACGAGACAATCTATTTAATTATCTAATAATATACACTCATATATTTAGTTTGTGTGTTGAAGATATAAATACTTGGCTATTTAAGGCGGCTCTTAAACACGCTCGGTCACGCGTTTCTTTATAATTTTATTGGTTATTTTAATACATTCACTTTTATCGGTGAAAGGTTAAACAATGTATAAAATCAATGAAATTTATGTTAGCACTTATTTATTTGTACTTTGAGAAAGTTTGACTTTAAAATTTAAAGCTCAAATATATTTTATTGAAGGAATTTTGTAATGTATTTTGAGTATTGGATCAATAAAATAATAAGTTACCATGCTATATCTAGAGAATAATATATTAATCCAGATGGACAATGTGTCTGTGCATATAGTAGATCGTTTATATTCTCCCTCTAAAATACAATAATAAGTGATCGCCGTCTGTACATAAAGACATGGCGAAATTATTTTTAGGCATCTTTAAAATTGAATAACCTAAAACAATGATTTAAAATTGAGATCTGTTCGTCCGCTTATCCGTGCGGTGCGCGCTAATCCATGGAACGGATTATCTCGTTTTCACGGATGTATTGCTGTAACCTTCGCTTAGGATTTAGTGATTGTCTTATTTAAGTCGGTCTATAAATAAAAAAGTTATGGCAATGTAAACAAATGCGTCACACCACCTTCGTTTTACGTTAGATTAAAATTGTCAAGAAACCGAAATCCCGCCGAAATAAAAATACGCCCGAGCGGAGTCGCGGGCACGGCTAGTTATAAATGAATGTAGTTTAATGTTATTGAGATTTCTAAGAGACATTTCAAGATCGCATAGGAACTTATTCAGGCACCCAGTGCATAAAAACTCGTCTAGACGACATAATAAACACAGAGTAGGTAGGTAGGTAGGTAGGTAGGCAGGCAGTAGGTACTTGTGGGCATATTGTGCAGAACACTCAACAGAATTCAGTAATTGTTGACTTAAATCGACACTATTGTCTGCGGAGCAATTTATTATTACATTGTATATGATTTTACATTGTTGCATATTCATAAAGATGTTATCGAGATAACCACAATTGAAATATTTCAGAGAGTGATTTAAATCTATTAAAGCTGCCTTTACACTATCAAATCTACCGAGCACTGGGCCAATTAGAACTCTAACATCGCGTAGTGAGCTGTTAGCGAGGTTGTGATTGGTGGACACTTAATTCAATATTTTTGGGGTAAAAAGTGTGCTTAAAATTGGATAATGAAATGCGCCCATAAGAATTATTAAGTGATTTCGCAACCCCTGAAAGAAACGATAAGTACAAACAGCAGAGACAAGGACGCGGACGCTGACTCTGGTATAATGACATTCTCTTTGCCACCTCCGCTTAATATATTATTAAATTCTTTTCAACTGTATTACAATACCCGCTGTACCCACGGCTGCGTTGGCGCGAAATAAGTCCTTTAAAATAAAAGTATACTAAGTTACTCCACACAACTTCAGCTATCGGCCAGTGTAAGTCCTCTTAAAATCGGTTCAGTCGTTTCAGTGGTTAACCGGAACAATCAGATAGATAGACAAAGAAATAATAAAAATAATGTTTCTTAAAGTAAGTACCGTACATACTTTCATATACATTTAGTGTAAAGCTGTTAGTTTGTATTGTTTGTATAAACAGACACTTAAATTTTATTAATATATCAACACCGAAGAAGTTTAATTTCTACTTTTCAATATAATACAATAGATTTTTTATATATACGGATATAATTTTATTAATGTATATATATAAATATTATAATATATTTTAGTTTGATAACTCCGTCTAGACAAGGAAGATGTGTATCGCGTCCCGCGGGGTACGGGTTGGCGACCGCAAATTATGTTACCCCGTCGGTAGAGCGTGTCGGTCTGTGCATTGTATTACTAATTAATATATATATATTATTTAATTGGTCTAGAAATATGGCTAGAATGTTTGTTAGGCCCTTTTTATTAAGACTATTATTGGTTGTTCCTGATAGTAGATTTGGAGTCCAAGTAATTTTATTTGATACGACATCGTTATTACTTATAGGTATTTCTAATATTAGTAGCTGATATTAATTTGCACAAGCTAATATAATGACGTGTCTTTCGTCGTGTCCGCATTGCGCCGTGTTCACTTTAATAGCGTATTATTTGTCTGAACTACTTTCAAATGCTTCGAGACTGAATGTCTATTGCTTCTAATTTAATTTATTTTATTCGTTGTGTTGATAAATAAATATTAAGCTTACTTATTTTATGTAGAATGTATGCGAAAAAATTAAAAACTTAATATATTTATCTTTCTACAGAAAAAGGCAAATTGAGGTTTTTTTTTTCATTAATAATTTCGAGTTCTGTACAACTCTTTCTGTATAATTTAATTTTAAGTAATTTTATATTATATCGTCGTACAACAATTATATATAATGAATTCATTTCGGTCAGAGTATTTTGTTTTTTATTTTGAGCGTAGTTAGTTTTGTCGCCGCGTCACTGAATGTAGACTTTCTTTACGCTGCTCCTATTGTGCCCGATGCCCGGATAAAGAGCTTTTTAACAAAGACATTTTGGTTATATTATTTCTATGGATTGATTAAAATGTTCTTTTTTATACTAAATACTAGCCCTTGACAGTGACTTCGTCTGCTATATCATAATATATTATTTTATTATTGACACGGCCATTCATTGGAAACTTATACAACTTAAAAGTCAATGTAATCCTTCGCAATTCATAATAAAAAAGAAAAATATTAATTATGATAAGAACAATTTTTTAAGTTGGATCAAACAAAAGTTATAAAATTTCATTAAAATCGGTTCAGTGGTTTCGGAGTTTAATGTAGACGAACATCGTGTCAGGGAATTTATATAAAGATATATAAAGATATCGATATAATATGATATATATATCTGTGATACTGAAGGAATCTCACGTAAAAAGCATGAGGACCCCCAGAGGGCATGTATGAAGAGGTTGATGTCTGTGGCCTAGGCGAAAGAGGTATGCAGGGACCGTAGTATTTGGCGACTGATCGTCTCTGGCTACCCCGCAAGGGATAAGGCGTGAAGTTAAACTAGATATAATATGTAGTATTATTATAATTCCAAAGGATGTTTTGTTCTTTATCGAAACTTAAGGTATAATTTTAGTCGTTATTATATTTCCCTGTAAGGTTCACAAACAAACATGACCAATTAATCAAGTATTATCTACATTCCAATGTGGTGCTACCGCTCATTTACACATTATTGATATTACATATAAGAAATATTTGTTGAATATAATAAGTATTGTATGTGTTACTCAAACATATTTTTATATTCTGTTTTGCGAACAATAAAGTACTTGTCACATACATTATGTTGTATCTAATTATATAATGACTTTTGTATATTTTTTTCGTGTTTGTACGTTTGTTTGTTACAAAGTATCTAAAAAACAGAATATCATCTTTATGTAAAAAAAATAATTGCAAATTGTTTTGAATATTATTAAAATTATAATTAAAATAGTGTGTTTTAAAGATAAAATACATGCACAAGAAAACACACCCTTCTCCCCCTTGTGGTATTTCTCGAACTCTCCTCAATCTCTTTTTAATTTCACACTATTAATGAACGTTCTCTAACTCGAAAACTCAAACAAAATCACATTTATGTATGTGTGTGTGTGTGTCGTGTGTTAGACGTGATATGTTACCTATAAAACCAGGCAGATCAAACTAGTAGCATATTAATATCTCTGTTAGTCAGTCCGTCTGTGTGTCGTCGTATTGATAGCTGCACCGCGTTCCCACTCAATTGTGGTTTGCCTCGTTTGATAAATCATTTTATTGACGTTCGTTTTGTCTCCCATGTACATGTCATAGGTTGTTACGTGTGTTCCCGATATGGTGAGGAGTGCATTTCATTGTCCACTTTTTAATATTTGACACCGATGATAGCGAATTCAAAATGTCCCCCAAGTTAGCTACGCGATGTTAGTGTGCTAAATCATCTAGCGCTTGGTGTATTGGTCTAATTAGTTCTGGTTATTTGATAGTTTACATCCAACTATTTTTGAAGGTGATTCTGTATATTTCCAGCAACTTAAAGATGAGCTGGGCGAAGTGGTCGCCGAGCTGGAGGCACTCGACGGCCAGGAGGAGTGCAAGCAGAACAGCAAGGCCAAACAGATGAGCATAGGAAGGAAGAAATTTAACATGGACCCCAAGAAAGGTAATTTAACAACACTTATAATAATAATAATAATCTGCATACAAATATCACCACGTTGCCGTCTGAGTAACATCTTAAACAATGGTCTCTATATAAAGTAATATGTCCATTTTGAATATAAATGATTTTGTTATATGCAAATGGTAAACGTAGATTCCTTTGTGTGTGTGAAGGTAAAGGATTACGTGTTGAGAATAAATATTACATACTATGTATATATGTGTATGCTGCATTGGCGTTTAGATGATGCAGGTGTGCCGTTCCCACGTCATGACACAGCATTGTTGACATATAAATGTAACTGTCCCACAATTTTTATACCACACTTGTCGTACACCATAAATTGCGAAAGACTCGAATGTGACATATGAAACTGGGTTATACGAGAACTTGGCAGTGGACGTTTGGAACAAATAGTGAGGGAAAGGTCGCAAAACTTTAATGTACACGTTATGGAAGATGTATATAAGTGAATATAAGTGAGATTGATACCGACTTTGCCGCTAAAACAAGCACCTTTGACACTATTAGCTTTGATGATATCCTCTCGGCACAAACGAACCCTTCAGTAATTGAGTGCCACTTAAGAACACAACGAGCGCATGTGCCTGTATACTCTAACAATATATATATATATATATAATAATTTTATTTCTATGTGTGTGTGCAGCACGCACACATGTATAATACATTTTAAAAATAAAGTGATCTAAAATCACAATTATACATAAAAGTTTACTACGACTTATGTATGTTTTGCGATGATCTTCTCGTAATCTTACAATAATAGAATGTCTGTCCCATTTGCGAGTTTACGTATAACAAGTCCTCTGTCCGTCCGTCTCCTGGGATTTATTCCCAACAATGCCTCACAAATGAGGTTTAGTATTTAATTTATCTCCAATGTCCAGGTATTAAATTACTATTGAAATGTACTGTTCTGAAAGTTACATTTATTTAATAATAGTATATATATATATATATATATATATATATATATATATATATGTAGTAATAGTTATGAAAGGATTAATATGGTCACGCCTTTATTATCGAGATTTGTTTTAAGGGCTTTAGGACCTCCTGGTCATGATTGGTGAGGTTATAAATTACCCTCCCCTTCTCAAGACTATATATAATTTTTATATGGTAAACCTCATGATAACAATAAAAAAATATTCTCAATGAAAAATTAAATATAACTTCTCTCACTACACCCCCCTCCATTCCGTCCCCCTTGATCAATTGACATTCCTCTATAAGAAAATACACTTTATAGTGTTACATTTATTGCATAACGAACTGTGAGTTAAACATAGGTTAAACCGCAGTTTAATATATCGGACAGCACTAACATTACAACACCGGCACATGAGAACTTTATTGTGGAAAAATATTCAATGCGATGAGAAATATGATGACCGCCTTTATAATAGCAATTACCTAATAGCGTCATTAATATGCAACGAACTGAAGTACCCGTGAGAGTATTGAAGTTAAGTAGTACACGGTTATTGTGACAATTTCATTATACAATTGTTAGCGCACTGTTCGATCCCAAAAATAGAGTTATATGTCCACAAGCTTGCTAACAGCTCACCAACCCTGTCCATTTAACACGCTATTTGGCCTAGCGCGCTAGATTGGATACTGAAATGACTGCTATAATTTACTCGTGTTATTAAAATTCTTATAAGTAACAGTGCGACTGTTTTGTACCACTTCCATATATTATAAATTAAATCATGTAATTTACTGCATGCATAAATCTTCATTAAAATTGCATATGTAATATATATTGAAAATTATTAGTGGTATTAGTGAAGCCTTAGAGACTCGTACTAGAGGAGGCATCGCGTGCATTCAATTTAAAAAAACTTTATTAAATAATTTATTATATTCTAGTTCGGTGAATAATTAACTTAATAAATTAACAAGCATTGAATTATTTTTCGCTTGAATGTGACGTCACAAATACATGTACGTTGGTTTCAATGTGCCGTCTTTAGCATGTGGATGCTCGAAGGAAGACAGATTCGCTAAAAAGACGCCATGTTGTTTTTTTGTTGTATCTAAAGTCTTGGTACATTCTCTATGGTCATATTATCTTTTTGCCGCTCAATCATGTAGTAATTTGTCACTGTCATTATCAATTCTGCACACCTCAAGATTGTTGTCTAGTTTTTAACGTCACTAATGACCGTACTTTATAACGTATCAGAACTTTTTCAAGTAGTGGTATGTATTAAAGATATTATACATACATTTACAATTGTCGCTGATCTAAGTATAGGAGAATTCTCTATGTAATCAAGTTGTCCACCCACGCTCTTACCTCGCTGAGACAAGTGGGGGCGTATGACGTCTGAATGAATCTCTGACGTCAGAGGGTTGAAATATTTAATCCTTTATCCCTTATATCTTTACGGTATAACCCTTAAATGGGGCATAATTGTGGTGTAACACATACGTCTACTTATTTATAGTTCATTTTTATTAATGCAAATGTTATGCGCGCAGAATATTACCTTATTATCATATGCACACTTTGCATATACGTTCTTAATTAAATTCCTTTCATACCAGCATCGTACGAGTAGTAGTACCGGAGCTTAGAGCACATATTAAATAATTTTAATTTTATATTTATGTTTTCAGGGATCGAATACTTATATGAGAACGGACTGTTACAAAGGACGGCGGAGGATGTGGCGCAGTTCCTCCACAAGGGCGAGGGGTTGAGTAAGACGGCCATTGGGGATTATCTCGGAGAGCGCTCCGAGTTCAACGAGGCAGTGCTCAGGGCTTTTGTGGAGCTACACGACTTTACAGACCTCATACTAGTTCAAGCCTTGAGGTGGGATTACTGTCTCGTTTGTCTTTTATTTGAATTGAAATCATTTTCTACATTCTAATGTTATATTCGTAACACAGAATTTAGAGTATAAAATAAAAATTATTGTTAAACTGTTATTTCTAACAATTAACCTTAGTGTCCGATAGCTCAATTGTTAAAATAGCAAAAGTATCACGGGTTTGACTTCCGCTCGAGTCGACGATTTCTAGCTAAACAGATATTTTAATCACAAAATGGTTAATAATCCAGACAATTCCTGTGGAGCTTCCGTCTCCCGGGCGAGGCTCAGAAGATAGACCGCATGATGGAAAGCTTCGCGCAACGCTACTGCCAGCTGAACACCGACATCTTCACCAACGCCGACACCTGCTACGTGCTGAGCTTCGCCATCATAATGCTCAACACCTCGCTCCACAACCCCAGCGTCAAGGACAAGCCGGCCCCCGAGCAGTTCGTGGCCATGAACAGGGGCATCAACAACGGGGGCGACCTGCCCCAGGAACTGCTCCTGGTTAGCTATTACATCTCATAAGACATACCCACTCTAAAAAATAAATTTTACTTTCTATAAAATAAACACACCCATGTATATCATGCTATATTTATTACGACAAATTGGTTTAAAGTAAATATGTAATATAAAGTAGCTTAAATTAAATATCTTCTAAGACTCTTCTATCATATTACTGACATCCGAACACAGCCACTTATGAAATATATATATTGCAATTCGTAAAATGAACACACCCTGTATATCATACTATGTACTGTATATATACCAATGAAAAGTATAATTAATGTTGCATCCGTAGTATTAAATCAGTGAACCAATACATACTTATGATACTGTATTTGTATGAAAATGTATATTATTTTAATTCTACTATTAATGTCATACAGTGAATGCATATATGAAATTATAATATCTCTATCTCACATTGTCTCCATTGTCACTCGGTATAGGAATTATATATATCAGAGCTCTTGTCTTTAACAATGGTAATGACGCCATAGAAGCAGTTAGAAATCATTAATTAATTAAAAATGATATAGTAGCAATATCGTTATATTTGTGATAATTTCATAAGCTCATTTGAGTATTCAGTTTTCGAGCTACATATCGTTATAGAAGAAATGTTATATGTATTGTATACTGTCTCTCGCCGGCGACTTCGTCTGCTTCATATACTATTTTACGTCATTTGAAATTTTATCATTAACACCGCCAGCTATTGGAAATTTATAGTGAAGTGAAAGTTGTACTAAAAAATAGATATCTACAAAACTTCATCGATATCTGTTCAGCGGTTTAAAAGATTAGCACAAACGAACAGTGCGACACGGGATTTATATATATATGTATATAGTAAGATATATTGCATTAATACACTTATGTTATAACAAAAAAATAATACATATGTATGTATGTATTATGTAAACTAATTGTTTTAACCCAGAGTTGAGTTTTGTAACCTCTAATGACGCATTTGAGATAGAAGATGTCAATATCACTGCTATCAACGGACATTAACAGACTTTTACACACAGATATACACATATATATATATTATTATGTAATTAAAAAAACGTAAAAAGTATTTGATGTTACAGATAAATACAATAATTATATGTATATATATATATATATATTAATTCATCAATTGAACATAATGTAAATGCAAACAAACATACCGATAGTTGAACTATGTATATAGATAAAACATGATAACATTATATATGAAGTTAGTTGACGCCATTCGTTCGTGTGAGTTAGTACTGTGAGCAATAAATAAATATTTTATTTAATATTTGTTTAAACCGCGTTGATTGACCTCTACAATATAATACGAGATACAATTAAGTACATTTATATTGCGATTTATTTGTAACTGTTGTATTTCATTGTATGTCATTGTATGTCATTATATGTCATTGTATGTAAATCATGCGGTTAAAATGACCAGCCGCATTCTGTTTTGCATTACTCATAATACCGATCCGATAAAATAAATTTCAATAATTTAATATAAATATATAATTGTATGTATTATTTCCAGTCTCTATACGAGTCTATAAAGACGGAGCCGTTCAAGATACCAGAGGACGACGGCAACGACCTCATGCACACCTTCTTCAACCCCGACAAGGAGGGGTGGCTCTGGAAACAGGGGGGGAGGTATATATATAACTTAGGAAATATATCTCACACTTTAGTTTAAAGTTTTATTAGTAGATAACAGTAATGGCCAATATGTTTTTCATCTCAGTCTCTCCCATACTTTTTGTGTTTCTGTCTTTATCGTGACGCATTTTTAGTTACATCGAGTTTCAAATAAAATCGATTATAAAGAAGTTTCACTTAAAAAATATTAATCTCTTGTTGCCCTTATCCCATTTTGAGGTCGGCGCAATATGTCTTCCATACTCTCCTGTTACTCGTCATCTCTGTACACACTCCCTTCTTCTCCATATCGTCTTTCACGCAATCCATCAAGGTACTAGTCCATCCCTCCAGTACCATACCTAGAAATCTTTGGGTCACATGCCTTTCATCTATCCTCATAACATGCCCATACCACGGCGGAAAAAATATTAATATAAATATATTATTTTAGTGTGAGGAGCATTGAATTAAAGTAATCACACTGATTATTTTCAGATACAAGTCATGGAAGAGAAGGTGGTTCATCCTGAACGACAACTGCCTGTACTACTTCGAGTACACCACGGACAAGGAGCCGCGCGGCATCATACCCCTGGAGAACATATCCGTCAGTATTTAGACACCTCTGATAAACTGACCGACTGACTGAGACAGACAAATACACTTAGAGTTATTTAATAATTACGATAAGTTGAAAATAATATTTAATTAAATCTAGGAGAGGAGACTAGTAAGAGTCTATAACAATAATGTTGTTTAATTATTTATATATTAATGAATCATTACATTGAGCTTACTGGTGTTACTCGACCTTACTCCAATGTAATTAGTTTAAATGAATCACTCACTTCAATATAGACTGCAGAAAACATATACATTATTAGTTATTTAAATGTAATACTTATATATATTCAATGTTACTTGTGAATATAAGTACGTTAATAATTAAACTTGTCAATGTAGTCCAATTTCTTATAATTATTTTTATTAACATAACATTATCCAAGTTTGCGCTGTAATAGTACAAAGATTTCCAGAAAGACCAAGTATCCGCAGCTAATGTATATATATAAGGTATAAGTTAACATATGTTAATGTATGTTTGTGTATTTTTAGGTGCGTGCGGCTAGTGATCGCCAGCGACCGCACTGCCTGGAGCTGTACGCCAGCGGGGGAGCCGACCTCATCAAGGCCTGCAAGACGGACTCCGAGGGGAAGGTCGTGGAGGGGAAGCACACCGTCTACCGGTACGAGACACGCACACACATACAGACACATACACACACACACACACACACGCTCACACACGCGCATGCACGTACACACCTATCTTGAGTGATGAGTTTGTTCCCTTAGAATTTTGGAGCTATAGTTTTTATGTCAATGTCATAAATATATAATATAAAATAAATTAAATGAATTTTGATATTTCTTATTATCTGTCAACTAGCGTACAAGATGTTGCGGTTTACTATAGATTATTTGATACTTAATGTATTACAATGTTTTAATATTAATAATTCGATCATAAAATATTTAAATAGAGATTCATACAGGATATGTCCTGTTACAAGTGAACTCCATACTCATATTTATTCGTTCAGCATGTCGGCGGCCACGGCGGAGGAGCGCGACGAGTGGATCGACTGCCTGAGACGATCCATCAGCCACAACCCCTTCTACGACATGCTGGCGCAGAGGAAGAAGAAGGCACAGCACAGCCTGCACTCCGGGTCACACTAGCACCGCACTCTTATACACACACACACACACACACACACACACACACAAACAAACCACTCGTACAAGTGCAGTCACAGATGCGTTTACTACGTAATATATATCAAGTGACCGTAAAACAGTAGCAATTTTGATGAATGTTATAATCTGGTCACATATATGTTGCGGTGATATCGTCCAAATAAAACACCAATCTAATCCACTATGTGACTGTGCAATAAATCACAGTTATATATAAATATGTAAGGATTTAAAATACAGCTAGTTGTTGGACAAATTACATTTATAAGGAATCGTTTTAGTGTAGTATTTTGAAATGAGGAAATTTGTACTAAATTGCATCTCTTTCTAGCGGCAAGCTAAACGTAATAGAAGAAAGAGATAGTAAATGTTACATTGTAAATATATAAGGAAACATGAGCCAACTGGCAACTGAGAATAAAATGCTATAATAATGAATAATTAATATTAATAGAGGTAAATTGAATTTAGACCAACATTTAACAATTTAATATGGAAATATAAAAAAAATAAGGTTTATTCTTTGTGATGAATTTGATGCGTGGAATATTCTGAATCTTTTCCATCGTATAAATAATTGATCATGTAAAAATCGATTTTTTTAAATATAATGAAGTAAATAACTCCAATAATACATTATATTGTATTGGCATTTGAAGCCAGCCGTGAACATCAGCACCGAGTCAGTGATTGTCCATGTATATAACGAAAGCAAGACTGAAACACTATGTATGTACGATATCGATTTTTATATCGAATCGATTATAATTTGTCGATATTATGAATAACCGATCCGTTTTGATGATTTGATATAATTTTTTAGGTAGGTTCTTTTATATAAATCGTTTGCTTCTCGTTGCTTTGACAATAATGTTTAATATCTGATACGATTAAGTATACACAATTATCCAATTAGTCGGAGTTTGTATTCAATAAGTATTATACTGTATAAAATAGTGTAGGTAATTGTAGTATAGTTTTATATCTTACGGTGTAAATACGGCTTAAGGTTTTATATTATTATATCGCGTTTAGATTATTCTATTTTAAACTATTCTGGCTCTAATTTTTTAATTCTTATATTTATTTTCACCTTATTTATATAATTTTCAAGGAACAGACGGTAGTACTTTATAATTTATTTTAATTTATCTCCTCTAATAGCCTAGTGAATAGTCGATGTCTACTCTGTATCTTAACCTTGTTATAATAATGTTTAGAACACAATTTGTATGTATATTTGTTCGATAAATTAAAATATCTTGCGTCATTACACAGATCACGTAGTTTACGAGTTTACATCCGTGTGATGTGATTATGCAATAGTCTCCAACACTATTACAATACACTCCTACAATACACAGTAAAGGCCTGCGGTTTCTTGAATCGTTTGTTTATGTTTATTGTTGGACACGTATTGCATAATGTGATCACGATGCAGTTTGGTAATGTACATATAGTTTACTACGACCAAGTGTTTAGGGAAGGCGCCTAATGATCTGCTATTAATAAGTTTTAGTATAGAGCTGTGTAAATTGCGTCTGAAATATTAATTTATCAATTGTAACGGTTTATGACAACGGATATGCGCATAATAATGGAGTTGTAAATAATTTTGTATGGAAGAAATACATTATTATCATTACTTGGTGTTTTTTTTTATCTATAATATGTGCTTTTTATATTTGTAAGTTTTATTTAAAACCTATAGTTAAATGTTACTTTACTAATATAGAATAATCTTGAAGCCATCTGAGATACTGTGACCTTACTCTTTTGTACATATGTTTGTCTGAAATCTGAATGAATTAAGTTATTTCAATGTACTATTGTGTGTTTGGTCCCGATAGGTCTCACTGCAATTGGATCTTGAGTGTTTGTTTAAGATTGTTCTTATTACTCACATTCTGCAAAATTTTAAACCATAGCATGAAGTTTTAACCATAAAGTTGGATCCTTTTACACTGATAATTATGAAAAACATCTTTTATTAACTCATTTAGAATAAAAAGAAAACAGACATTTTATTAGTATACCCGTTGTAGTAAACGTCCACCAGGTGACATTTCAACATTGATAATTTTATGTACTTTAACCAACCGATATAAAAATATACACTGAGTGGAGAAAAGTACTTCTTCTAACACTACCAATTTGTAATATAATAGCGATATATCTTTGAACTTTTTGATAATGTTTGATATTTATATTATTGAATGAATTTTTATTAAGTTCTTTGGTCGTTGCGATCTAAATTGGACGAGAAAGGTAGCGCTGCAAGTAAATATAAACTTTTTGAATAGACCCGGCTTATGATAAAAACTTTATAATCGTATTTATAGCGTTAGTTTATCATAGGCAACTACGAGTAACAAAGCAAAGCAAAGCATTGTCTAGCACGAATAACATATGTACACGTGTAATAAAACGAGGCAAAATATGTACATTAAATATATTTTCATTACTTACACGACATTCAACTGGACACATGTTTAAAATTGTTAATTGTTCGTTTGTGATCGCGCATCACTCAGAATCTATTGTTGGATGATTTTGATGCCATTTTACATGGTTTTTAATCTGGAAAATTCCATCACTTCAACTCAATAACAATATATCGACACTAATGGAGATATTTTGTTTGACGTTGGCTTAATATCTAAGCAAACAGCAAACAAAATCAGCCCATTAGTTATCACACAAAACAAATATTTTGATGGACAAACAAAAAAAAATTGTTTTGATTTTAACTACAATGCTTTAGGTGCATTTGTATACATTTTAAGTAATGACAGGTAATATTATAATTTAAGAGGGAAAATGAAACCGTCAAAGTAGCTGTCAAAGCAAGTTATAAAAATATGAAGCGTATAAAATATAGGTATTTATTTGTTATTGCGCTGGACGGTTGTAATTGGTCATCGGTGGTGTCATTAAGTTAATATGAACGATGAATGTAAATTCACAATGGAATATTTTGCAATGCAATATCTATTAACTTTAGAATATTAATAGTCTGTGTATACTTAGGTATTATGGTTTTATGTGTTTAAATTCTATGGTTTCAAAAGAATTTATAATAACTTATTTTTAATCGGAACGACTGAATGATGCATTATTCTTGATCAATGGTGAATTTTTATTATTCTGATAACCATTATGGTTATTATGTAATGGGGGCATTGATTTTAAGCAGGAATTCCCAAACCTGTCAAGATGCTCCTTTTTCAAAACGAACTGAAACTTCTGTAAATAGATAAATGCCTTTAAAAACCCGCGCCGAGTATTTTATATTAAGCGACATGTGGACTTTTTTTAAAAGTACAACAATGACACATCCTAAAATATTAGTAATTATTATAATAAATCGGTACTCAACTTATATAGTGTTTTGAAAATTTTATAAGAATTTGTAACAGTTAATTGAGGCAGATTTTTACACATCAACCCCAAAATATTTTCGTTTATGTCTTTGCGGAAACCG
This sequence comes from Melinaea marsaeus rileyi, assembly GCA_918358865.1. Lineage (NCBI taxonomy): Eukaryota > Metazoa > Arthropoda > Insecta > Lepidoptera > Nymphalidae > Melinaea > Melinaea marsaeus. The sequence goes on along the minus strand of OU911095.1, from coordinate 2,820,154 downwards.
ATATCGACCGCTTTGAAGATCTCTGATTCAAAGTAAATTTGGGAATCTCTCATTCAGAGTTAAATGCAATAGGAATTTCGATTCTTATGACGTAACAACATTATAATATGGCGTTTGTAACATTATGTGAAACGGATGTAGACATTTTGTTTATGTATGTATGTCACATATTTAGAGTAGGTTCTACAATACAAATGATTATTAAAATTGTAGATTCAAAGCAAGGGCTCTAATTAATAATAATTAATGTTATAAATAATACGTAAGCAATGACATTACTAATTATATTATCATGATGTCATCCAAAATGCATATTTATATTTATTTATCAATATAGATAATTAGGGATCCTAAAATACAAATATTATAATGCTCAAATGAAATGTGGAGCATAAGAAGCAGGGACTACTACTCTCACTAAACCAAAAACATTACTTTTCTGTTAATTATAATTTAAAAGATACCTCGAAAACATAATTAAAAAGGAAGAGTCAATTCAAAGTTACATCTAAACTCAAAGTCAAAGTCATAACTATGTGATATTAGAGGGAAATGAAATGGAAAGTGTTGCTGTCTCTTTCTTACAAAAAAGATGAGATAAGATGTTAAACAGATTACCAACTCTATAATACCGATATTTCATTACCCAATCTATCAAACACTAGATCAAGAAGTACGCTAACATAACACAGTGGAAAGGTTAGCGTGCTTGTGATTGACTTTAACTCGTTTTGGGGTTAATAGTACCTATAAATCAAAGATATTTTAGAAAGAACAATTTTGCCATAATTTTTATTCCGATTTTATGAACAGTTTTTAATAATTTGGAACATATTGATCTACATTTTTGCCGTTCTTCTAACGAGCTGTTAAAATGCCGTTTCGGTATAAATAACAATAATGAATTTGATAACTAAATAACCCGTAACACACAGTGCATTTACAACCGCAGCCGACCGACCGGTCTGTCCGACCGTGACGTTCAAGTTGGCTTCCTTTTCCGACGTCGGTGAAACGTTAGTTGCGTAAAAATTTACTGAAACATTTACTGCTACTTATTGCGGCATAGCAAATGTGTTTCAAATATAACAATAAGTAATAAAACCTCTTTATGAAGACACTCTGTACAAGGAGGTTTTATATTATTTGTAAATTAAATCTAAAATTAATCACCTACTCCGTGCTATATACTTTTTAGTTTTGTTTTAATTTAATGAGTCATACAAAATCAACAAATATAAATGTACTAGTGCTGTATATGTTCTAAATGGTGGAGTGATAACATAGAACAATAAAATTATTATCTTCACTAATAAAATAAAAATTAAAAGACATTAGTATTATCTTAATAATATCTGCAAAATGTAATTTTCTTTACAATGTGTTTAACATTAATAATATCTGAAGGGGGCGGATCACCGGCTGACTTTGTTTATTTTACAACAATGTAATCAATAAAATTAATGTGTAATATTTAACACTAGTTATATAAAAAGATAAGGGTCTTAATGTCATTTTCTATTGCAGTTCAATCAACCTAGTTTACGGCTCTCTTAACTGTTATAGCAAAATGCTATTACCGATATCGTAGTGTTGTCCACGGTTCAATGCTCTGTTGACATTGATATTTTTTATATCATGATATACATAAAGGCAAAGGTAAAATCTTTAGTGAAAACATTACAAAATTAGATCAAGTGATACAACAATAATTACAATAATATATACATTTTTTTTATTTTAAATCCGGACTTATATATGAATACATATCCGTGTATAATTAAAAAGCAAGCGTTCCAATACACTTCGACACAAGAATTAGTTTCTTTCGTGGCGTCGTCATTAAAACACCGCTGTCATGTAAAATAGATTATTACATAAGATTATTGCGTCGCCATCTTAACCAAGTCACCTTATAGAAAAATATAATTATCACTGTATTAAGTCTGGAATTTTCTTGGAATTATTCGTAAATTGAAGAATATTATTATTGAAGTTTATGTTAACTTAAGGAATAAAACTACAAGATTTTCCTGATTCGTAATATTATATTGTTGCAAAAACATTGATTATATTTAAATCAAATACTAGATGCGCTTTGCGGTTGTTTTAAATTAAGCGGACCGTAACTATAAATATTAATTAGTGTGAATTCACTAGCATTTATAGATAAATTATAATTGCTAGAGATAGGATCGGCCATAGTATTTAGCCAAAGATATTTTTCCAGAACAAGACAGAACAGAGGGCGCCATATTGGAAAAAAATTAAGAATGATGTATTTTCTTAATAAACGTTTAAAATACACATAAGGGGGCATTATATTTGGACTCTTCTCCATCATAAGACTAGTCTCTGGCCGGTGTAGATCTACTTTATAACCAATATTTTAAAAACCTTGAGTCCAGTAATGAAATGTAACATGTTAATAAATTAATATCTATTGATTCTAAACTAAGCCACCCCCTGGTTTATTTAACCTCCACAGACACCGCAAAGTTGTAATATATATAATATTAGCTTTTGCCCGTGGCTTCTCTCGCGATCTCTTCTTTTAGTTTGACGTTGGTTTTCTCACCTTGCCCGCGACCGTCCCCACCACCCCACTATAAAAGAATAGAAAAACCGATTTAAAATTTATTTTTACATATGTAGCTTTATATATTTATATAGCGTAATACATACGCGCTCGCACATTTTCTTAGTCTATACATTTTTTATTAAATTCTACCAAACGGTTAAGTTATAGAAAACATAGAGACAGACAAAAATAAAATAGACATAGCCGTTTTCACAAAATTTATAAAACTAACAGACAATAAAAGATTAGTACATTAATATATATATATTTGTCTGTGTTAGTTATAATTTTATGAATATCACATGTGTTCTTAAAACTAAATTTGCATAACAATAATAAATGTCTCGTCTCTTATATAAATAATTAATTATTTAAAGAAATTGAATAAAAGGATGACGTCAGCAATGTAATATCCATTCGTCCAATACACCAAGCACTGAGTCAAGTAGCACACTAACTCACATAGTGTTCTCAGGGTTCTGTTAGCGAATTTGTGATAGAACCTTTAACGCGCTACTTTGGGATCAAACTGTGCTCTAAAAATTGAATAATCAAATCCATAATGTGTTCAGTATTCTGAAAGGTGATGATGGTGATGGTTATAGGTTGGTTATCGTTGGTGATGTATTTGTATTACCTTAATTTAAATAAACGCACAGACAGTCGCCTGTATCCTGTTAGTTCCAATGACAAGTGAACAACTTGATTTGATTTTATTTCCACAAATATTCTTCGGATTGAGAAAACCGCACTTAAACAGTTTCATCCGTTTGTGAGTTACGATGTCACAGACAAACACACAAATGTACCCCTCGTTTATTATACTTTAATTTAAGGAAGTAACTGAAGATATTGTAAAAGAACCGATAATTATAAAAAATACATACCTATTATAGATATAATTATACAAATAACGAACAGATTACTTTACCTACGAGGAAAAAGTGTTATCCAATAATAAAGTACTTCAGTTATATACATATTTGTATATATGTATATATATGTATATATGTAAGGTGAGTTTATTAAGTTTAAAAGTACATTTAATGAAGCCCGCACTCGACCTCTACCCGGTGAAGGTCAAACCAGTTTACATATTAGGCGGATTCATCACTAACAGAAGTTTTACCGCCATCTTAAGCGCATTAAAGACAACAAAGAGATATAAAGATAAATAGATGGGAAAAAAATACAATAAACTTTACATATTTTCCAATACTTTACTATTTACAAGGAAAAAACGCAATTTTACACCCACTTGTTATTTTTTAATACAAATATGTATTCATAATACTATATCTCAAGCATTTATAAAAAAGAAATCAAAGATCGAGTAAAATAACAAAATACAGATTATTAGTTATTTGTTAACAATAAACACAAATATATAATCTGTTTTATATAACACCGATTTGTCATGACCGATTATCATTATTATTGCCTTTAATCTGTATTATTAAATAGTAACGAGAATAAATCTTTTAATATAAAAGCAATTAATGAAATAAATCTTTAAACAAAGCTTATTATTTAAAATGGGAGACTTATGGAGGGGAAGAAATTTATAACAGCTGACATATTTCACCAATTCGGGCATTCATACATTGAAACCAACATATATTACGTTTGTGACGTCACATTCAGGTACAAAAATATGAATTCAATGCTCGTGTTAATTTGTTTTTTACCAAATTTATAATACACTATTATATTAATATTGCAATTTACATTCAATTTTAAATATTAGGTATATACGCAGTATTTCGCTCTTGCTTGAACTGTGACGTCACGTTCAGGCAAACCACAAATGAATGTTGGTTTCAAAGGTAAATGATGCACGCGATGTCGTCCACAGTATCTGGAACATTATAACAGAATAAATCAACAATATTTATACATATTAGTACTTAAACTACACTTCCACAACGAGTCGCTGTGTGTCAATTATAGTGTCTCCGCTAATCGTCCTAAGGCCGCGTATACTTATAGTTATAGTTATGAGGTAAAGATTAACGGATTACGTAATTGATAACATTCTTTCCTTATAAAACAATCGGTTATTACAGTCATTAAAGATTATAAAAAATATAATTAACATAATATTCAAAGGTCTTTGAACTGTTAAGGCCCTCTAACCATTACGTAATGGGGCCTTTAACACTTTGAAATTGTTTTAGCAAGAAACAAGTGAGATTGGGGGCCTGGGAACGGGCCCTCGAACTCACCAGACACTGATAACACTGAAAGTTTATAAGGACTGTACTATATATATTATATAGAACTTAAAAGAATATACTTTATACAAATTCATCAGTACTGTATCGATTAAGTTGGTGAGTTTCGTTCAAACTTACACCTTCAGACAGACTGCTTTATTAATATACATTTTCTGTACAAAATTCATCGGATATAAGAATTCTTCAATCTTCAAAGTGGTTCTTAACCAACTGTTCCTTGTTAATTGTCAAACGGTAGTTAAAACATTCGAGTGATCTCGATAATAATAAGAATGTCGTAAGATAAGCTAATGGCGCAAATATTAGACAAATAAGAGACCCTAAACCTAAATTATTTGGAAGTTGGAAATTACCCACGAAATTCGAACTAACCGCGCGCGAAGCGACGGCCAGAAGCTAGTATAGTATGATGCAAGTTTTGCACTAGGTTAGATTATATTTTCGAGTGAACCGCTTTTTATTAAGAATAGTTTGGTATTAACAAATTTACATAATATTATATATTCATAGCTGAGTGTTGTGTTGTGTTGTGTGAGGTCGTGTCAGGTCTATATGAGGATACATTCTTTAGTTTTTAGTAAACACCAAATATGCAAAGGTTAAAGTTATTTCCATTTCATACGTCATTGGGGAAGGACGAATATAATACTCCGCTCGGACCTTGAATAATTTATATTAGCACTATTAAAACAAAAATATAGTTACGATACAATACAGAATTACAATCAAATTGTTTTCTTGTTTTCGGAGGACCTTTAATAGATTTAAGGTCAAAAAAGTATGAATAAAGGTTCAAAGTGATTTGATTTCAAATTAATCTCAAAATTAAACGTAGTTCTAATCCCTAGATCAACAGTTCGTTGTGACCAGCCCTTCCCGGTTACCTTTCATCATAAAGTTATTTTGCTGATATCGCAAAACTAAATTTAAATCCAAATTGAGATTATATTCGCAAAGGTCATTGACTTTTAGTTTTATGTTGAAAGTATCCACAATGCAATTTAAGTAATACTTTTCACAACATTGTTAAACTTAAACATTAACCGAATAAAACTAACTAAAACTTATATCAAACAGCTCATAAAAGAATTCACAATTTGTATTGGAATAGACTTTGTATTCTTATTTTGAGTAAAACGTATTCTTAATTGAATTTGGAACACTCCAATTATTCGAATACTGGTCTTTGAATAGATATATTGTTATAAGAAGCTGGAGTATCCGGATTGTTAAATTTCCAAAGCAAAAAACAATTAATAAGCGCGTCCAGTTTTATCGTCACGCATCGTCTGGGAAGTAATTAATTGATGACGCTGAGAAAATGGTGTTGCAATTTGTATAATTAAGAAAATTATATAGAACAAATCTTAAATATTAATTGTTTTTTTATGGCCATAATCTTTTTATTTTAAATAATGATAGATCTGCAATTTTGAAGTTTTAATAAATATATTTTTTATTCAAAGAGTCTTTTTTAGTCAAATAAATATTTTTTATATTAAAAACGTGTATAGAACACATATGAAAATAAAGAAGACATTTATGTTTAGTCTTTTTATTTCAAATATAGAATTATCTAGAATTTTTATAATAAAAATATATGTCAAACACATTTTTAAAAAGCCTATCAGAATTAATAGAATATTTGTATATTTTTATAGATTTTAAAACAAAGAATTATATGACGATGGCCGGTGAGATCTTTAATACTTATATTTTACTTAATATTATTGCAAAACATTATCTAAAACATGTATATAAGATACATATAGTGTGTTTGTCAACACGACCGGCGGGTTATAGCGGCCGTGTCACGGCTGACCGATGTTATGTTTCGTCAGTACAAAATTTCGAATTTTTTTCCAAGTGTTGCATTTTATACAAATAAATTACAATGATCACCGAACTGGGGCTGAATTTACCGAGGTCGTTAATTATTAAGCAATCCGTATTTATGTAGGTCGTGGGAGCGACATACTTGAAACCAACATTAACTACGTTTGTGACGTCACATTCAGTCAAGAAGTCAAAAGGCTGTTTATAATAGTAAGTTTTACGGTAATTTAACCGCGACATAGTATAATATTTTTTATTTTATATCAAGAATATTTTGTAAGCATAATACTTTAATGGCGTTCTTCCTCTTCAACTTTGTATGTTGGATAAGTATTTCCACTTGCAATAATTCATAAAGAAATTGTAGTGTAAAGTGAATAAGGAAAAAAATTACAAAAATTATTTAACTATCAAGTGGGGTGTTTAATATTATTTCAAGCAAAAGATATTTATCGATGAAATTTTATAACTTGAACTGCGACGTCACGTTCAGGCAACCCACATAATCAATGTTGGTTTCAAAGCACGATGCCTTCTCTAGTATGTGTGTGTTTGAAGGCAGAAGTGATGTCAGTGTCATTGTGGGTCAATTTTATTATCCAATTTTAAACTCAGTATTTGACATCAAAACATTGAATTAAATATCCACCAATCACGAGGTCGCCTAGTGTGCTAATAGGTCTAGTGCTCGATAAATTGGATAAGGAAATATAAGTAATTTTCGTGAGAATTTTAACTGTTTGTTGCTCCAGATGTTCATATTTCGGCACTCACAATACATCCAGCTCACAGATGTTGCAAGATTACGTTATTACCTAAAAAATTATTAATATTGAATGGAGGCTGAATATAATGACAAGGTTATTAATTAATTAATTGACTTTAACTATAATTATATTTATAAGAAATGTCATTATTTAGATAATATTGTATTTTCATAAATTTTACAGAATTTTCACTAGCCCTTGCCAGCGGTTTCGCCCGTGCTTTATAGGTTTAAGAGTTTGGTTCTTAAGTTCAGAGCTTATTCAGTATGAAATATACAATTATTTTGGGAATAAAGGTTTTTAAATATAAGATCCTTTTCGACTAACTTGAATACAAAATCTTTGTAAATTGTCTGTTTTATTCTGATTTATAAGCTATATTATTAAGAAGTTTTATCTAAATCGGTTTAGCAATTTTTACATCAAACATACATAGGTCCTCACCAACTTTCACATTTATAATACATACATACATACATTTTTCACTCCATCCATGCCTTCTTCCAATCTTACACACTCTGTTATAACAATCCATTCAAACTTAACACTCTTCTTGCAGTGTGTGTATGTATGTATGTATGTATGTATGTATAGTTATTCATAGCTCACTAATATATCAGAATGTATTGAATGATGTCGATAACAATACGATAAATAACAAAGTAGGTATTGGTAATAAATATATATTTTCTTACATTGTCTATGAAAGTTTGACAAACAAAAGTATTAACAATATAATAAAACAATAACAACAGTGACGGGAGCGCATTGTGACGAACAAACAACGCGGAGACAACAACTGACTCACACACACACACACACACACACACACACACACACACACACACACACACACACACACACACACACACACACAATCGCAATTAATTAATTATTACTAATATGTTTACTTATTGCATAAACACATCCACATTTGTCAAGTCATAATCGTTTTTGAAAATTTTAACAAAAAACCAAGTAAACATAAAATGAGGTATTACTAAACGTCCATTACATTCCATTTTTTATTATTTAATTGAGTTCAGAATTTAATATGAAATATTCGTTTTCAAATATTCCTTTGTGATGTTCGTTCTATGAATTGTCAGTTCATGAAGTATTTACATACATAGTGAAATACACACACATACACACACACACACACATACGTTCTCCAGGTGTGTATTGAAGATAACTCTGGAGTATTCCATACACTTAAAGCACGGACACAGTGTTGTAGAAGGAAATCCTTTTAAATTGTATGTCAGATATTTTCATATTCATGTTAGCTACTATTAAGGTTTGTTATGACCTCGTGACACTCACTTGTAAATATATTTATTTATTTAATTAATATTAAAGTAATATTCGTGATCTATGTTGTTTTAGTTGTTATTTTATCCGTTACACCGGTTTATTGTCTACGCACTTTTTTGAAATTTTTTAGTAATTATAAATAAACACGTATTAAACATTTTCTTTTCTTCAATAAATAATAATCATTATACTTAAAAATCAATTGTTTTTTTATTAACATTTATAATTTCGTCAAAGTTCACTGGTTAATACATAAATATGATTTTATTTCTTTTTATCGCTATATATATATATATATATATATATGTATATGTCTAAAGGTCTTTAAATCAAACACAAGGTACAAGGAATCCAAAGTAAATATAAGTGTGACACTTTGATAAGAACATTTACTTTGTCCGAGTGTATGTAAATGAGCTGTTGAGTTGTATAAGGTTAACTACTTCATACATCGAGTAGATACACTATAAAAAACTGATTGTTTGTACGAAGGGTCCCGTTCATGGGCCATACATTTCTTATTATTTATTGATTTGTACAATAGTTAAGTATTAAATATGAAGTGTGATGTGGAGATATAACGCGACCTTCACGCTGATCGTCTCGTCTGCGGAGTGTTTGCTGATTCGTACCGCGACCTGCAATTCTATGGTATTGTTGTAAAGCGAACGACTGTCTGTTAGTTTTAAAACTAATTTAACACCACCCATGTCCAACATCACTAGCATTCTTATTAATATATTTAACCATATTAAATTTGTATGTTTTGAATTTACATGGAGTATTCTCTTAAATATATTACATATTAGCAACAAACTTACTAAGATCAAGAAATTATATTTTCATAATGGGTCAGATTACAAACGCACTATTTGACCCCAAAAATTGCGAAGTTAAGAAGTGCTCACTAATTACAGTACGCTAACTAGCGTACAATCTTGTAAAAAACCTCAATCCCTATTTCTATCAGTAGTCAGTTGATAAGAGCTTAAATATCTAATTAGAAGGTTCTTTTCGCCTCTATTGCAGTGGACAGTAAGGCTAGCTAACAGCTTATTTATGCTATCTCAGTGTGCTAGTTTAGCTAGTGCTTTGATGTAATCACTGCTAAGGTAACATCCAGCCTCAAAACAAGGTCACCGCTCATTCCAAATATAATTACGAATAGGACTTAAGTTATCTTAATGCAGGAGTCGGATTTAATTAAGGCCCCATTTGATTATCCAATTGTAAGCGCACTATTTGTCCACCAATCACAGGCTAACTCACTAACAGCCCTCACTATGTATTAGTGTGCTAACTGATCTAGCGCTCAGTAGATTGGATTATGTAATGACTGCTTTAACATTATATTTAGTGACAAAAATGATAATTAACATTTGTGTTCTGCTAAAATAAAACATAATTAACTAAATGAATACTTTTAATGGGAGCTGTTCGTGATGCTCTGGAAATTGGATACAAAATGAAAATGTACATTATTTGGCAAGTAGTTGTACAAACATGTTACCTTTCTCGGTATATTGAAATAATTTTGAAGATTTAAACATGGACAGGATTTGAACCTGCTACCTCTGGGGTTACAAAAATATAGCTAAATGCTAAACATTATATTATAACAACATTATAAATGTGAAATGGTTTCATTATGTTGTGTCAGTGGTTCCAATAGTTATTATGCTTCCTCCGTCTTCCTCCTTCCTTCACATTCCTCCACGTTCTTTCATCATCATCAATTTATATCACCTTTCAAGCAAGTAAGGCAAGGGACCAAAGTAGTGCGAAATAGTTACTTTATTCGAGTGATTGTTTAGTTCTAAGAATTAGTTCGATCTAATTATGGCTTGCTAAAACATAATGTATCTAGATACATGTTTTATATATATATATATATATATATATATACATATATATATATATATAAAACATGTCAATGACAAATCAGTATTCACTGACGATTCACACTTAGAACTAAATCATTCATGAGTTGATACCTTGAATTTAACTAACATATACAATTATTTATAGGCTGCATTTATATGTATATGTATATGTGTGTGTGTGTGTGTGTGTATGTATATGTGTGTTTTTAATAATCATTAATAATGTATTTTTTTCTTATTTTAGCTATTCCTACTTTGTGTTTTATCTGTTGTATGTTTGTTGGATACGTGACAAAAATATTTAATGTTAATCTTTAACAAAAATACTCATAAAGCGAGGGTTGGATAACGACTGAGAACTGACAATGACTATGACTATGACTATGACTATGTACAAACAAGGTTTGAAATAGTTCACAACATCGCCATTTTGTTATGAACTGTGAAATTACAAATATTACATTTGGTAAATAGTTTTTATTTTCCCATCCCATATGATATTTGGGAGGACATTTTGAATTTGTTATAAGCAATATTTAATAAGTGATAAGCCACTGTTATTTTGACTCAACTCATTTCAATCTAAACTCCTCTGCAGTGTCTTAATGTGAGCAAATAATCAGTCATACCATATTATTAGACAATGCAATCATTATATATTGTCTTACATATATATTAATATATTAGTATTAACAAATTTAAGTACCGCATTGTATTGTGACATATTCATACAACAAACAGCCGAAACGAACTTAAATTATATGATATAGTTATGAAGTCCTAAATATTAATAATAACTGCTAAGAGAAATCGAAATAAAAAATGAATTTAAATATTTTCTCTGATATTAATTAACTGAATGTCATATTCAATAATATTAAGGTATTCTAATCATATAAAAACGTGTACCGATACTTTCATTGACAGAACCACTTTCTAACATCAAATTACATTTCACTGGAACCAACGGCTTAAAAAACAACCTAATACATATGTGACCTTCATTATTGATATACCTTCATATAGCTTTGTACTAATTATAATATATTTAAAATTAATATTTTAAAGCTTATTATGTTGTTATTATATTCCTATATTATTTTTATTTGCCATTATTTGAATCGTATTGCATCGTGTAAAACGAGTTGTTTTATTGTCCGGAATATCGTTGTTCTTAATTCGAAATAAAATAAATGTGTAAAAGGAGGTGTTATACTGTCTGGAATATTGTAGTTTTTAATTTGAAATAAAAAGTATCGTGTAAAATGAGTTTTTATATTGTTGAATATTGCAGTTCTTAATTTGAAATAAAAAAATTGGGAAAACGGTGTTATATATTCTGAAATATCGTAGTTCTTAATTTGAAATAAAAAAAATGTAAACGGTGTTATATTATCTGGAATATCGTAGTTCTTTATTTATAATAAAAAGGATCGTGTAAAAGATGTTATATTGTGTTGAATATTGCTGTTCTTAATTTGAAATAAAAAAATGTAAACGGGGTTATACTGTCTGGAATATTGTAGTTCTTAATTTGAAATAAAAAGTATAGTGTAAAATGAGGTGTTACATTGTGTTGAATATTGGCGTTCTTAATTTGAAAAAAAGTATCGCGGAAAAGGTGTTTAATATAAGATTTCTTACCTATCCACATACATTGTTAATTTTTGCAAATAACTTTAATCTATTTTCATTGTGATGCAGCTTCTATTAATTTGTTACAATGTGTTATAAAATTTAATTAATATATTTTACATAACATATATTATGTTTAAGTTAAGCAATAAATGAGTCATTTCAAAACTATAAAGTTGCAACATTTCTTTGTAAAATTCATAAAACAAGGACAATGTGGACATGGAATGTGGTAAATCTTGTATGAGCCGTCCTTGTTTAGTTTAGCGCTTCTAGAATTTTCTGTTCAATTAACACAGCGATGTTATCAAATAAAAACAGCAAACAATGTAATGTGATAAACACGTTTATTTTGGAGTCACATCACAACCTTACACTATTATTATTACATAATTCCGCTTATCACTAAAAGTACACTACAATGATATGATATAAATAAATTAGCTTTCTATTATTATGAATAGAACAGACACCTTATTATTATATTATTTGACATCTACATATTATTATTTGTTGTCGGTGTGTTTGTAGCGTGAATGTGATGGAATGTTTACTGTAATCGTGACTTTTGGTGGTCGACCTTTCGCTGTGCGGATCATCTTCAACTTATGTGACCCTTAAAGGTCATGCATTGAGTTATAATTACACTTATATTAACATAAACATACAATATATTGCGTATTATCACTGAAAGGACCTTAAGGTCAAGGTAACATATTTTTTGGTAGGGTTAAACGCATCGTGCGTGTATAATTTAATGTCTCAAGGTCAACGACCGAGAGTGAATAGCACTAAGCGAGTAAGTACGCCAGCGCCAGCACTACCATGGAAGCGGCGAGAGTAGGGGCCGATGACGCACCGTGAAGCTTCACCGGAGTCTCCGAAGTCAGGTCCTCGGAAAACACATAGCTCTTCAAGCCGGTGTACGACCTTAGAATCCTATAATTGACTTCGCTCACTGATACTTGGTTTTTCACGAAGTTATACAACCTATTTATGATGACGTAAATATTGCCGCGGTCGTCGAAGCTGAAGCGGTCGGCCCACTGGATGTAGTTGGGGTCGCGGGCTATAGTTCTCTGACCTGTCGAAAAATCAGTGGCCGTGTTCCACTCCGCGATGGTGGAGTTGCCAATCAGACCGAAAAAGAGTATACCAGTCGAGTCCATCTTCATTCCGTCGGTCTGTGACGCTTTGACTCCGAGATCTACTACATATTGACGTAGGGCTCCGTCGCTGTTTGTCGCGAGGGATTCGTTGCGCAGAACCGATGCATTAATGGCGTATAGATGGAAACTCGCAAGCGGACAGAAATACACAGTTCGGTCGATAGCTTTGTCATCAGCCACAAACTGCGGGCCGAGAGCGATGCCGTCTATGTTAACGGGTAAATTGACTGTGGTGCCGTTGATTCTGAATATTGCGGCTTCCGGTAAAGACGACATTGACTTTTTATCACGTAATTTCCATGACTTTTTGTCGCTCAGTCTGAACACTACGATGCCGGGGTCCACGGCGCTGTTGTCCGTGATGTACGCGTAGTCACCGTCCCGATTGTCGACGACGAGGTCGTTTAGATACGCCGTATTGGGATTCACTGTGTCCAGAGAGAGCGGGATGCGCTCTAGCTTGTTATCACCAGACTTTAGATCGATTAAAACGATCGATGGCGGACATTTGGCGTTTGGGTTGGACGTGAGGGTTCCAATGCGACCGTTATCAAGGATCCACATCTTTCCATTCCTATCTATTTCAATGTTTTGCACGAATTGGAGGGATTCGCAATCACCAACAGTATTGTCCTTCCAGGTGGGGAATGGCTTCAATTTGGGAGCTGTCGTATCGTTCTGTTGTGCTGGGATGTAGGCTAGGGTGGCGGGAACACCGTCCAACATCCGTGGCAGCGTTAAAAATATATTATTTTCATAGTAATTAATTCCCGATATCAGAACATTTTCGGGAATGTATCGGCTGGTGTTGATATAGGCTTCGCGATCTCCAGGTGATTCCCACTCGAAGTCTATTGAGCGCCACTCGTATACAACTCTGAATTGTTCCCGGTGCGGTATTGGGGCGCGGGACTGGTCGTTCTGTCCCACCGCGACTGTAATAAGGGCGCAAAACACCGGTACTAACATATTGGTGCGAGTGAGGCGTGTACCTCGGCCGGCGGACGAAGCACAACTGACGCCGACTACACTCAACACTGACTACTGACTACTGACTAGTGAGTAGTGACTTGACGACTCGTGAATACGTGATTAACAATTAATACATTTCGAAGATTATCTTTTCTATATTCAAATAAATGTACACCGGAAAGGGTGCCCCAAGGTCACATCTCACCCTCGCCAGACGGAGGGTGCCACTCGTATAAATATACAATCGATTCAGTCCTTATGTTAGCATTCTGCATGGTGAAGTTCTTTAATAGCCTTTATTCAAAAGTTTGAGTTACATATTAATTTATTTTAGTAGTTTTCGTAGTCATTTGTATTTACTGTTAACTAAACTACCTTATAATATTAATTATATATTATTAATTATAAACTACCTTATAATATTAATTATATTAAGGAGGACGTGTAACATAATTCGTTTACCTTTTGATTCATTTTAATTAATTTGAATCCAACCGGGATTACCATATATGACTAAATAATTTGGTATAAAATATACTTATGCGTCAAATAGTCTTGGAATTTGATTCAATTTTATGAAATATCTCATTTACTGATAAAATTAATTACAATAACAATATAATACGTGAAATCAATAAAAAATTAAAAATGTAAGATCTCTACATATCTGTACTGTGACAAATAATCTTATTTGGACACATGTGTTCATGTTTTTTACATGACATAAGTGTTTGTTTAAATTATTTAGGATGACACACAAACATACACACACATACAATGCCTTTATTCGTCCGTTCACATGACAAAATGATTCTCACAGGTTCGAAACCTTCAAATATTATAGTTATTCAATGTTGGTATTACTGGTATTACTCACCAGGATACAGATGAATAAAATATATTGTACGCATTAAGAAATAATATTAAAAAGATCGGGCCACATAGGAGGTACAAAATGGCGGTCAAAAACCTTTGAGAACGGATTCCACTTTTCAAACATGGTAGGGTGGTTCAAATATATATACATACTAATGTATACGTACATACATACATATATTACCTTAGATTTAGTACATGATACTTTTAAAATTTTATTAAAAACTAAACCTAATTTGATTTACTCGTAACAAAATGTATTTAAAATTGTTTAAACACTGTCCGTGTTATCCAATGTACAAACAGACAACACGGCATACGGATATTTAATCTCTTAATTGAAGCCAAAGGTCAGATAATGGGGCCCAAAAATGCCACTTATGAGCACAGTCATCGTTATATCATAATATGGTCAAGACGTGACATTACAAATGAAAATGTTAATGACACAAGTATTTAATATTCATTTTACACTTTTATGATTGGAAAATAATATAAACGGTACTTACATAAGAAAAATAATTTCAAAAATCTGTCTGTCTGTCTGTTTGATCCCGCTAATTTAAAACGGCTGGACCTACTTTAATAGGACTTTTACTGGCGGATAGCTAATGTTACGAGGAGTCAATTTAAAAAATTTATATGTATTATAAAATTTATAAAATTATATTAAGAACAAGTCACCGATCTGTTAGAATTTCGCCTCTTTTAATAACTTTTTTGACATTATACAAATTTTAATTACATTTGTGAGTTATTTTTTATATTATTAAAATTAGTATTATAAGTGAATTTCTAAATAAGGACAGAAATTAATACAAATATTTAATCACGTGAGAAAATATGTTGATTCCTTTATTATTTATTTTAGAATAATTATATTAATTATATTGAAAACTAATATATATATATATCTATAAAATTAAGTAACTACTTACACAAATGTTTATAATTTCATAGATACTAGGATATTCCAGTTAAATATGTAGGAATTTAAAACTAATTGTCACAAAATCAAAACTGTGACCTTTGTATGACGTCACAGTGACGTCACTGGGTTTTTTCATGACGAATACAAAGTACTTAGTAGTCAAACTGCAGCGCGACTTTAATACTACATTGTTGTAGCGAATTTCACTAATAATAAACTAAAAATATTGTACTTTCTATTTAAATATAGTTAATACGGTTGTCTGTCGCAATAATATATACATATAAAACAATTTGAAGTGTCTGTTTGTAATTCCATATTAACTTTTACTAAATGCATATCAAAGTATATACGGTGCTTACTAAATATATAATGTTTTTTAATTTGTCTTTCTGTATGTTTGGTTCGGAAACTGATACGGCTGGACCGATTTTAACAGAACTTTCACTAATAGATAGCTGATGTTATAAGAAATAATATTATTATAATGCAATTAATAAAAATTTGTTATAAGGTCTTTGACAATGTATTCGTAATACAAAATATTATTATTATTTTAAAGGTACAATAAGGAGGTCCCTTAGAGCGACCTTAAGATAATATGACCTTTAATTCATTATAATAAGGACTATCCAATGTTAAGTGTTTAATTTAAAATTCAATATCACGTCTGACGCTAAGGATCTTCCGCAGACGCGATCAGCTTCAAACTGTAGTTTGATTATTATATATTAATAATAGGTATGTATGTTTGTTACACTTGCACTCAAAAACTAAATAGAACTTTAAAGTAATATACATCAGACTAACAAAAATATATATGGATATGTTGGTGAAAGTTAGTTGTTTTTATTTACAGCTAGCCTGCACCGCGGCTTCACTCGCATTCGTCACAATGCAACATTGTCACAACAAAACAACACACATTAATTATTAATACATAACGTGCAGCTTATTAACGAGCGCGTGTTTATAATTTGTAATGTTTCCATTTACATGCATTTTATGTTGTTTTATATATTTTTTTGTTTTATTTATTAATTTACTTTTAAAAGTTATTAAAATATATTTTATAAAACATTTTAAATTATAAAATATATATTCTCCTGTAAAATATTTTATATCCGCCATTAATTTTTATATCTGTATTAATTGTATTTTATTAATAATTAAAAGAAATAACTAGTTTTTTATTTAATTGTTTTTTTTCTTCGATACCTATTATTTTATGAAAATATAATTAATTATTAATAATTATTGGAATATTAATTACTTAACTACTATATGAAGTCTATAAAATGATTATTAATGTATTAAATAGTAAAAATATAACAAAAGTAATTTGTATAAGAATACAATAAACTAATTACGTAATAACTAATATCTTAAAAGATATCTAATCTTTTAATAACTTTTTTTTCTTATCTTTAATAACATAAATGTAAGATAATCTTGATGATTACGTACTCGTAAATTTCTCTATTATAACATAATATAAATATATTTTGAGATTCCCAACTCATTTTTCCAGTCTGTTTTCCTTCTTTTAATTTATAAACTCAAAGTCAGTTAACAAAATTATCCATGCATGTATTGCAACGTTTCAGCAGCTCGGAAGCGATTTCTTTCCTTACGGCGCTCCGATCACGCAATATGGAAGAAGGCGTTCATATTAATGTATACTACGGTGTTGTATTACCCCTACGTACGTATACACTTATCATTATATACTCAATATGATATATAGTACAGAAGGAGCTGTTACCAGCGATTTTATCTGCTGTTATTTTAACTATTTTACATCAATTAATGTTTATTGTTAACACCGCCATCTATTGGAGCATTATAGAACTTAGAATGAATTAAACTATGATTTACATTGTTTGAGAGATCGAGACGAATATTATTGTATATTTTAAGTGGAACCATACAATAGATATTACAAAACATTATTTAAACAGGTTCAGTTGTTTCAAAGATTAGCGTCAACGAACATCGTGGCACTGTTTAATTTGAGTAATATTTTATCCAAAAAGACTTTCAATTTCTGTTACTCAAAAGCAAACCCAATTTTATCATAGTATTATCTTCAATCTATAAAATAGCACGTGTATTTCTTATAACATATTTATTTTATTATACAATTATGTGAGTTTGTGGTAATGATAATATTTTAGTAAAACTGATGTTTTATTTACTTATGTTATATTACCCTCATTACCAGATAAGTGAGGAGTGAATAAGAGGACAGAGGGCTCATCTATGATTCACACATGATTCATCCTTATTACTCATTTCACGTCGACTTCCCGTGCGAAGGAGGTGTTGCGGTGATACGAGTGTGACATTGTTACAGCAGACACGTTGTACACCAAAATAAAAATATCTTATAAATAGATAGACAGTGAAAAATTCAACAACTCGTGCTCTATCCTGCGGTTTCTGGTGTACCGATAGTACTACCATGTGAACCATTGTTATGTTTAATATTGATTTTTATTTTCTTCCTTGAAAATATTATTTACTTACCACCAAAATTTAAAAATAAACACAATATTAAACGATACATAAGGATAGCTCTATTCGATAATGTCATAGAGGTCATATCACACTTACTAGCTATACTATTAGAAGCAGTTTATGGCTATTTTAAAATAGCATCAATACAAAGCCGTTTTGATGTGAATACGCCGTTTTGATTCATTAGTAACTCGCTGCATCCATCGGGTGTCTGCGTGGTATCATTCAGCATCAAAAGACATTATTCGCTGCCGTCAGTTCTGAACATGGTTTATAATATTTAAACGCGATAGCGATATGTAAATCAAGTAAAACGTCGATCTCCGATGCTGAGACACCATTAGCAGCGTTAGCTATTGTTTACAAGTCGTATTAGTAAACAAAAAACTCTCAGCACAGTCATTAATCATTAAGATTGTCAATACCAATAATTTATTAGTTAACGATGGATGAAAAAGTATTTGAATGTTTGCATAATTTTATTACTATTTGAAGACGTTAAAAATATATAGAAATAATGTAACAACTACAGAGTATTGAGAGAATCTTACATCCTCATTTCTTCCTGTAATTTTTATTATAAAATGAGGAACTTTGAAAATGAGGAGGCAGCCAACGATACCTAATGTGTAGTTTTTTTACAAACTCGATCGTGTTTGTATTAAAAAAGAACAACGCCATCTAGCTTAGCATATGTAAAGTTTATTTTAAAGCGATTGTTTAAAAAAATAAATAAAAAAACTCACACTAGTCACACTGTACTGCGATCGCTTTAATCTTGAGTAGTTTTTTTTTATAATTTTTATTATTATTGTAGTGTCATCTAGTAAGCAATAGCTGAAATATCTTGGCAACATATAAGTAAGAGTAACGATTCAATACAAATATAAAACATAGATGGCGTTGTATATATTAAGATTCAAAAATTTATAATATATATATTAAAAATAATTTTATGCCGAAGAAAAAGAAATACAATTAAATTTTGTTTATTTATGTATTTTTGAATTATTTTTTAATAATAATTCATAATATTTCATTATATTTTAAAGAATTGAATACTGTATATATTTTTACAAAATTTTACACACATTGATATCTCCCGTATGGTCTAGTGGCTAGGATACCTGGCTTTCACCCAGGAGGCTCGGGTTCGATTCCCGGTACGGGAAATACCTTTTTACTTTTTCCATTCATTATTTTTTTAACATTAGATCCATATTCTTTATGCTAGTCGTTTTGGACATATGTTTAATATAACAATATTTAATTAGCTGTAATATTGCTTAAATATTCTAATATTGTATAAGTTCAAGGAGTTAATAGAAGACTTCTTTGAATCTCCACGAAATTGGTGGCTAAAAGAAACTAGTGTTCCTTCATATTTTTTATACTAATTTTATTGCGTTTATCTTTCTTCTCTTTCTCTCTCAAACTGTATAGCAGCTATATCTATTTGAATACATTAAATAAAACTGAAGACACGATCAAAGACCGCTATTATGAATGTCTTTAGATATCGCCAATATTTTCTTGTGTTTACATTCTGCCGAGATTGTATATTTGTGAACGGAATGAAACGAGGTGCGGCTAAAAGTCTAAATATTTACTTTGCTTTGAATTACTTTGCTCAAAACACCGACGCTTTTGGAAGATCAATAAATTTTATATTTACTGTTGAATATGATTAGTTGAAACTAAGATGGCGATGAATGGGGGAGAGAAGGGAATATGGGTGTTTTCCCTTCCTCCCTGTTAGCTTATGCTTTTTATTTTGCATGCATATTTTTTTTTCGTCGTAACAATAACTTTCTTCGCAAGTATTAGGTAAAAGTATTTTTTTGTATATAAAAAAATATTATGCAATTATTGAATAAAAGGGGGCCATTCCCACTACATCGAATGTAACTACGTCTTTTAGAGATAATTTATATTTAAAAAGTAATTTTCTGTCTTACCATACCTTGAGAGATACTAAAGTGTTGTTATTATTTGTGTATCGTTTATTGCATTTAATATTTACATAATTATATAATTATGACTGTCACAATACAAATACGAGACAAACACGGAAAACCACGTATTAATGTCCACGTGGAAGACAACGAGGATTAATTAAATGGCTCTGCACACTTTGTTTACTGCAAGTGCCCAAGTCTCATTCGACAACATTGTTATTTTATTTAAACGCATTATATATATATATATATATATATATATATATATATATATATATATATATATATATGTTTTTATATATTAAAATCCGTCACGATGTTCGTCTGCGCTAATCTCCGAAACCACTGAACCGATAACAATGAAATTTTCTATATATCTTTCATTTGACCCAATTTAGAAGATAGGATAATTTTTATCTAGATTAATAATCTTCTATGTTTTTTTGATTCTTTATAAATAAAGACTTTAATTCACTTCTAAGTTCTAAGATTCCAATAAATGGCGGTGTTAATAATAAAATATTGATTGCTGTAAAATAGTTTATGAAGTAGCAGGCAAAGTCGCTGGCAAGATCTAGTATATACAAGTATTCTTTGATTATGGTATGTATATAATTATAGCAGTATTATAAATAATTTACACGTTATGTAATATAAATTTGATTGCAAGTCATTTGCAAGATTTTATACATTTTTTTCCATTTTCTAAAATTGCTATGAGAGTATTATTTTAAGAATTTTACGTATTTCATAAATAGCGCATCGAAGCCTCGACCTCGACTATTTTAAATTGCGAAAAGTAATTAATAATTGAATATTTAATCAAGTAGTTAAGAAAAATGACTTAATAATTTAATTAAGAAATTATAAATATATATATATATATATATATATATATATATATATATTGTTCATTTTTGTTTAATATTAATAATAATACAAGGAAGAGAACAAGGATAATAATAAATGTAATAGTGACATGTAATAGTTGAAATATTGAAAATAATATTAAACCAAATACTAAATGAAATTTAACTAATAACTCTTATTAATTGTCTGTCTGTCCATACACTTAGATCTAGACTATTAAGTCAGTCAAAAATGACATATAAACATATATAAGATTAATCATTTTATACAATAACTAGCTCATGCCTTCCCGCTTCGCTGGCACACTATTAATTTGGATGTGAACTTAGGTTGCTATGGTAACCTTGTCAACGTAACCGTTGCTATGGTAACCGTTGCTATAGTAACTCTTACCCCGCGTTAAGTCTATAGCTCCTACAGGTTTAAAACTTGGCGAAATGCAAAAAGTTGACATCCGTTGGGATAGGAATTCCGTAAAATACGTTCTTAGTGGACGTCTACGTCACAAAAGAATTAACAATGTAAAATTTTAAGTTAATCGAACAGGTAGTTTCGGAGATTTCGTGATGAGTCAGTGAGTGGTAAATCGCTTATAAAGATTAACTAAAGTTTAATCATAGATTTAATAAATCTCACTTGTTTGACTTAAACTCCAGTTAAGTACATGGTATATTTGATAAGGTATTATAATTATAATATTGTAACCAGAGGCAAAAGGTTATCAGATGACTTAAGTTCGTTTAACACAAGGTTGAGATATGTGTGAAGAATATTCAATATAATAAATAACAAATAATAACTAAGGAATAATAATATACTTAATCTCTCAGGAGTAGGAAACATTTGAATAAAACTATTTTTAACTTATTACTGAATTTCACAAACAAAAGAGATAGAGTTGGGTAGAGCCTCACCGTGGTAGAGTCGAGAGTGCATTTCCAATAAAGTTTGATTATCCTGGTATCATCTTGTTACAGAAGAATGACGTAATATTGTAATTAAAGCTAGGATACCTAAAATTCTAGATAAGTTTTGCTCTAGCAGAAAGAAATAGCAAGAAATAATAATAAAATAATAGACATTGACATTTTAATTTACATTTTTATGAACATATTCGCAAAAAAAAGAAGTAAGGTATTTTAAAACACAACTCAACATACCAGTTTTTTATGATTAGATATCACGTGTTTGACATTTTTACATAATCACCAACATCCAGTGATGAAATCACGAGACGAAACTCATTATATATATATATATATATATATATATATATATACAGTAGCTTATTCCCGCCCGCTTCGCTGGGCACACTACTAATTTGGATGTGAACTTAGTTGGCTATGGTAACCTTTGTTATATTGTTCGTTGTTATCGTAACAGTTGCTATGGTAACCGTTGCTATAGTAACTCTTACCCCGGCGCGGCGTTAAGTGTATATCTCCTACAGGTTTAAAACTTGGCAAAATGCATAAAGTTGAGATCCGTTGGGATAGGAATTTCGTAAAATCCGTTCTTACTGGACGTCTACGTCAGAAAAGAAGTAACTATGTAAAATTTTAAGTTAATCGGACTCGGAGTTTCGACGATTTCGTGGTGAGACAGTGAGTGATAAATCGCTTATATGTATAGATAGATAGATAGATAGATATATATTACTGGTAAAAATAGGATGAAGGATATAAATTAGCTGCTCAAGGCTGATTTTTTTCGTTCACATCGCCAAGTAAACCATTATCACCTAAAATTAATAGAAAATCTGGAAATTTTTCATATTATAACTATAGCTTCAACCAGCTTTAATATTTTTCAATAAAAGTATGCTTAAACCTATTACAAACGGAGAAAATTCTAAAACAGTTTTTACGTAACCCGCAAAGGAGAAAAAATTAAAAGGACGAAGCAAATTATCAAAATTGTCCCTGAATTCCCACTTGTGTACGTCACGTGAGAGTGGCAGGAGGGCCTATTTTGATACTATAATTATCGAAATACGCCCTTCTATAAAGACTCTAACTTAAAATTAAGGTTACGTTGGCACCGAATGCGCTCTGGTTTCCGTATAACCACCGAATGAATTCATCCGGGTATTCTATGATTGCTATTTCAGAACCCTCATTATTTTGAGCAATTACCGAACAACTACAATCATCGTAATCAATTCGATAAGCCGGCCTAATGATTGGTTAATAATAAGAAATCCATGGTTAGTAAGACGTCCAGTCACGGCAAGCAGCACCCGTCCATGAGCAAGGGTCAGCCATTACCCCCTTCGCCATATTTGAGGGAGAGGGGTACCCCGGTTCTCACCGCTACCGCAAGTAATGACTTAGACTGAGGGCCCCATTGCAATTTTGCAGCTAAGGTAATGCCTAAAAGCACTGTAGAATTAACAAAAATCTAGTTCCTCATTATTTAATTGTACATTGGTTTTAACTTTCTTGACATGTGGTATACTAAATTTAATATATTTTATTATTTTATCTTTTAGCAAATTATTATTAGTCTTAAGCCATTGTAAAACGTTAGAGAGATAATTGTTTGTATCGTCAAATATTGATTGCTGCCTATTAGTCTAAAAAGTAATTAAAGTAAAAAAGTATCATCAGCAAAACAACACTATCCCGTGTTTCTTCCCTCACAAAGAAAGGCAAGTCATTTATATAAATGAGAAACAAGAAAGGTCCTGGCATAGAACCTTGTGGCACGCCCATTTTGACAAATGAACCAGGGGAATGCTTTCCATTCATATTTACGTTTTCAATTCCTTCATTATATTTTAATACATAATATTGTTTCTTTGCACGCCCATTTTGACAACAATTTGAAATCAACAAGTGTAAACTCATAGACATCACAATTACAATACGGATTTATAATTTTGTTAATTATAAGTATTTGACGTTAAAAAAATATATACATATGTACGTATAGACATATGCATATAGTGGAATATTAATTAATAACATGTATAATTATACACGTATATTACAGTAGATATTCATAATAATCTAGATACCTCGTGATTACAAAATCCCTTTTCCCGCTTCAAATACCCGAGATGAAGTCCTTGAAATTCTTTACACATATTATTTCTATTTTGATCTAAACTATCTACATTAATAACTTAATAACGTATTTTGTTCTCATATAACAATAATATAATTGAATTAAATCACTTTAAAAATTGATTTTAATTGGTATTGATTTATAATAAATCAATTAATAGAAATTATAAATATTCATATATGTGTGTTCATTATTAAAGAGATTAAAAGTAATGTTTTGAGTTCTCTTTGAATTGTCACGTGATTCAATTTGTAGGGGAAATGAAAATGGCGTCATTCGATTTCGCCAAAGTCGTTAGAAATTGTAGTTAGATAACAGTTCCTCTAAACGTACACCAGGCCTTCGATCATCGCACCTTGTATTTATTTTTTAAGTGCGAATATACAAGTATAGGATTTAACAGACTTCACTCACAGCTCGCCACTGACTACTCACTACTCAGTCACTGTTCAGACAACACAGTCGACGTACGTCTCGCGCGCGAATACTCCCGCCTACATTTCAAATTAATAATCAAACTTGTCATTATTTCATTGTATTTTTATTAAATATGCCTAAAAAGAAATAGAATTCAGTATTATTACGTTGTTTATGTTAATTACAATTGATAAACTGTGAAAACGTGACATTACCACAGCAGTGGTGTTTTTAATTTAATCTGTGATAGTATTTACTTATTGTCAGTGTTTGACTTTAAATTATTTTATATAGTTTCGTGAAATTATTTCGCGAAACGCTGTAGCAAACGATCTTTATGATAGGACCATATATGAAGGTGAGTTACTCAATAACCTCATTTCTTTTTTTTGTTTTTATTTCGTATTTTATGTCATACTTATTTATGACACATGATATCGTTTCTGGAACAAGATGAAATGTACGTCCAAAAAGTTTTTATATCTATGCAATGATATGTCCAAAAATTGTTTTATTATCTTTCATCAAAGGAGGTTTTATAATATATATACTGCTTTAATCGGGTACATAGTCTAATGATAGCACAGACCGACCTTAGTTTAGTTTCTAACCTAAATTTCATAACATGCGTGTCTGTTTACGAAACTGTCATTGCGTTTTTGTACTTCATCTAGTTCTGGAACATGGACACTCATATCTGTTCCAGAACTGTATTATTCTGGGAACACAATATCTATATGATAATAGTAAAAATTTAAACTATAGAATTTTATAATTCCTATAATATAAATGAATAATTTCATAATTATTTTTGTAGTAATTGACGTTAAGTAGCTAATAAATTAAGTGTATATTTTTATTGACTACAGTATTGTTCTTCTGAGTCTTTGAGTGTCTGTTAATTACTAGATAAATAGGTATTTTACAGTCTGATATATTATATTATATATCTTATTTAATAGTTAGACATCTTGACCTCACGTGAGGGGATTGAAATCATTTGACTTTTATAAAATGAACTCAATAACTAAAGATATAAAATTAATATTAAGTTCAATGTATTTATGTAGTTATTTGCCGGTTCTTTCCCTTGCCCTTCGGTACTGTGTAATACCTACTTTAAGACAATAACATTGTTTCTCATTTTGAAGACTTATAATAAAAGATTACACAGCGAATCTGACTTCCATATTTATTATTAATACATAAATATTATATCAAATATTTTTTGAATTTCGTCATTTAAGAAAAAATATATATTACATAAAAGGTAATGTTTTAGATCGAAATATTTTCAAACCATTTGAATCATCAAGAAAATTATTTTAAAATATTTATACAATAATATCATTAAAAATAATTATTTTTGTTGGACATTAAAATGAAAAACAAATATTCAACGATTCTAGAGGTGAAATTCAACCATTTTGAATACTAAAGAAACATTATACAAAAGAACTATATATAGTAGTTTTTATATAAATAGTTGTGATTAATGTGACCTTGAATTTGGGGTTATTCATTAGATTGTCGTTACGTCTGTGAAGTTTGTCTCTAGAAGGACCTAAAAATATTTGATACTTAGTTTTTTATTATAATTCTATACTAATGATATATTATATATATTTATTTATATATTTTTTATTTAGAATCAATACCAGTGATCAAATGAAAGTATCATCAATTTTGATACCATATTTACCGAAATTATACAAGGCTTGCGCGGACTCCTCCCATTGTAAATAGTTAGTTATTCAATATATTATTTCATCACAATATTTTTTTAAATGTTATAAAATAATTATAATTCTTAAGATAAGAATAATATTATCAAATATTAAATATTTTTATTAAATCTCAGTGGAAAAATGCTTTAAATTTGAGGAAAGCAAATCAATTTTATTCAGTTTTAAGTTTTTCTTATTGAGACTGATATTGTTTTTATCCTGTCTAACCTGCAGTATATACCGCGTGTCCTACATCCCACCTCCCCTGGCGACATATACCGCGTGTCCTACATCCCATCTCCCACCTCCCTGGCAGTATATACCGCGTTCCCAAATCTCACCTTCCGTCTCGGTATCCATAATTATAATAAGTAACAATTACAAATTTAACAGGGAATCGTTTTACCTCGCTTTTCTAATTAGTGTAGGTATACTTGATAATACTGGCATAAAAAATCTTTTTTATAATATCATTGTTTTCAGTTTCTGTTTCGTATTTTCCTTATAGATAGGAAGTTGAATAAATATAAAAAATATTTATATATATGTTTTGAATATTAAGAATATAGGGAGGATTTGAGGAGGAGGAGGGAGTCAGGGGTGCCGTATAGCATATATCTTAAAACAATGTATTTTATTAGCGTATATAATTGTAAAAATATGGCGGCGGTTCTAAATTAGTCTCAATTATCGTGGCCGATGTTCGTAGCTAACGTTTTTACAGTTAATATTAAATTATTTCAAGGTTAAACTTATTTAAACAGAGAAATAAATATTTTCAAATAAAACTTATTAAAATTATATATTTTAATAATAAAGTTATATCTTAAATGTATTTTTCTTATATAACAAACGAATTCTCTTGTTTCTTTTGTAATGTCTTCTATTTTGTATAATTCCGGTAATCATTTGAATAGAAGTTATTTTTCATGTAATTATCTGTGAATGTAATATTGATGTATGTGTGCACACACACAGATGTAGTAAGTATGTTGTACAAATACGTTTTTACCGATCAGTTCAATCGTAAATACATTTTACACCCCGCAAATTATTAAATTAATTCCACAATGAAAAATGACTCTTATATCCAATGTAATAAGATAAATTTTTGTTGTTTCCGTTTCTATAATAAATACATGTGGTATTGATAAGAGTTTTACGATGCGATGTCAAAGATATATACTTGACATATAATTTTAATTATACGTGAATATTAATGAAATAGGTTGGTAGCATTGGAAATGATTCTCATTCCGTTCCAATGTTACCAACTTACGGACATAAAACAAATAATATATCCTCAAGTAACAAGGTAATCATTTCGAGTATCCACATACTATAATGAAAACACTTTGAAACCAACATAACTGTCGTTTGTGACGTCACATTGTGGCATCAAGTCTAAACAATGTAATAAAATACGATATATATATTTATATACTATACTTATATTTTTTATAGCCTGTTTATTTTGTATAAAAATATTTTAAATTTTACGGTAATTTAACCGCGATATAATATAATAATTTTATATCAGGGATTTTCATACATTAACTTCATAATGTTCTTCATTATTTTTCTTACTAACTTTAAATGTTATAACCTAATACAATATTTTGTGCTTATTTACTTATTTACTAAACTTGAACACAATAAGCTATAAAATTTAATAGAGCAAGTTCAATTTCATCGACTACAAAGTGGAATATTTACCACATTGTCTGCTTTTGCTCGAATTGTGACGTCACGTTCTGGCAAAACACAAAAATAATGTCGGGTTCAAAGCTGAGAATGTACGAACGGCGCTAGTGTATCTGAAGGGTAATCGCAATGGCGCCATACCCGTATCAATACAAGAGTAGAGTTATAATAATTATAAAATCATACGCTCCGTGCGTCAGACATTACCAATAGAGTTACTCATAACGATACAGACCTCATTATAATAATATACAGATAAAAACGTCACCACTAGCACCTTTAAAACACGACGGAATTGGAAGTTTTGCAATAATCATTCTAAATATTATAAGCACTGCTCTAAAATAACACAAATGAAGATATTAACATTTATATTCATATATTACGTAATGTTAAAATCATTAAATTTTCCAGACGGTTTCCAAAATGGCCGCCGTAATTTACGAAAGTAATAAATCTTGTGAATAAATATAATTCAAATGAAATATCTTATTTTAATTGTGTTCCCAGGCTGTAGCGGCCCTCCTTTGCGAAAAAGCATACGTTTTACATAAGAGAATTAACTTTCTCTCCCCACAGTACCATTTAAGTGTTTTTGAAAGTGTCCCAGATCGACCTAATACAAATTAAATGTCACTTGTTTTATAGCTTCATAAATACATATAATATAATATTAAACAATACATGAACATAATTAATAATAGTGGCTAGTATATCAAAGTTCAAGGAATAGGAATCTAATATAAATAAAAGATCGTGTAAACTTTTGTATAACACACACACACACACACACACACACACACACACACACACACACACACACACACACACACACACACACACACACACACACACACACACACACACACACACACACACACACACACGCACATACACACACACGCACGCGCACACACGCACGCGCGCACACACACACACGCACATACACACACACGCACGCGCACACACGCACGCGCGCACACACACACACGCACACACACACACACGCACACACACACACACGCACACACACACACATACACACACACACACATACACACACACACACACATACACACACACACACACACACACACACACACGCACACACACACGTAAAACATATATGAATGAACCAGCTTAGTAACAACACTATAATACTCAGCACTTTACTGTAATAACTCGTGTAAATTTTAGCTGTAAAAGTATTATTCATATAACGATTTGTAAGCTGCTGCTGCTATTATTAATATATATTTATATATATATGCGGAGTCACGGTGAGAAATGCGTGGCTAAATTGGGAAAATTTTATTATACTATGCATATATTTTTGTTAACGGTTGATTAATGAATCATTTATTTGCTTATATTGTCATACATTTATATATTATTTAGTTTTAAATGACTACTCGAATAAACTATTACTACTACGAAAACAACAAGAAAATAATAATACACGACCTTCTATATTAACATTGAAATTGTTAAAAATGTTTAAGGTTTCTTTAAGTTTAAAGTGCACCTTGGGTGATGTCCAAAGGACATGGTTCAAAGAAAACTTTAGTTTTGTCAATGACTATAATTAACAACACTCCCGCGTCCATTTGCAACTTAAAATATTTAAGGTTACCTCAAAGTTACTAGAAAAATATCAGTATATGAAGTTGATGTTTCTTAGTTTATCTTTTTAACTCGATAGCTCCAGATTCTGTAGAAATAGCTTAGCTTAAATAGCTAGATAGAATAGCTTATGTATATACATAATGTAGTTTCGATAGTTGAGTTTTTTATTTACACACAAAAAAATCCCCTTTGTAATACAAGTAATGATATAGATTAAACATGTATTTTTTTAAATCTATTGATCAGAATAAATATGCGATTTATTGACTTTTAAGGACAATGGGAATATTCTTAAAATTAGTCATTCCGTTAATATACGAATATGGTAATGGTAAAAATCATTTTTGGAGGTTATCTAAAAATATAAAATTTAGTGAATGGGACCGCTTTGTCATTTATCGGGCGGTGAACGAACCCGTCACTGAGAAACATTTTACATACGCGGAAACACAAATGTAGGTTAAGAATATCACAAGGAAACTAAAATGGAATTAAAATTCACGAGATATTATTCTTCTTTATTCAAGTAACAGTAAGGTTTTGATAGAATTAAATTAATTTGAAGTTAATTTACGATATGAAATATATTCCGAGAATCATCAGATCCAGTATCTATGTTACAAAAACCGCAACGATTCGATTCAAACCCAAATAGAAACACGTACCGGTTACCGTTATATCGCCCAGTGCCAATACCCCCAATATGACATTATATTAAATAATGGAAAAATACTTGAAACTAAATACGTATGTGAATAAATGAGTTTTTAAATAAATTTTAAAACGACATTGTTCCAGTGCATACATAACCATGAAAATAGAGATGCGTGAAGAATTGAAGGTTGAACTGAAACGTATTCTCAATTAACTTTACGTCAAAAGATTTTTTTTATTTTTAACGTATTTTAAATACAATTTTACATCATTAAATTTTTTATTAACATCTACATTAGGCCAACGAACAACGTGACACTGGTATATATATATATATATATATATATATATATATATATATATATATATATATATATATATATATATATATATATATGTGCAATCCTATCTTGTGTTATGTCATTTCCAATATTATATTCTAGGACCAAAATAAATATCTTTATTAAGTTCTGGTTTTACCAATTTACTGACATTTGAAGAAATAATATTAAACGTGCGGATTTCTTAGACACAGTGAGATATGTCGAGATATACCGAGAGATGATTATATAAATGCACCTCGTTTGATCTCTTATGAGATACGTTAATAACACAATTCAAATAGCCATTATGTGTCTGTCTCACGGTATTTCTTATGTAATTATGGTATTTAATGTACAGCTTAAATCAATTCTTATCTCATAGTTATGTTAATAGTTAAAGTAAACGTCGTCTACAAGTCTTATTAAGGAAAACAAAATAATTCATAACAAAAATACAACATTAAATTCAAAAAAATTAAAAGATAATAATATTCTCATCATTAACTTTGCTTTTATCCCAATTGTTCTCTTCTATCAAACGTCACGAGTGAAACGACATCCATCCATCCATCCATCTCCATCCATCCATCCATCCATCCATCCATCTATATTATAGAACAAATGTAAACTTGATATAATAATGAAATGACAATTAAACGTAAGTTGTGAATGAATAACAATGAATAGATTGTAGTAGTATTTGAAGTATGGGAATGCACAAAATGTATCCACCGGTCGGCCTCGGGTTTTCCAGTCATTTATTGCAACGAAATGCGGTTAAAGTTAATCAGTACCTGGCGCCGGTAACCAGAAATGTATTGCAATCTGTTTATATTAAATGGTTAACTGTTACAGGGAAATAATACTATATAATAAATACAATTATTTTATGATTAATTCAATTTCTTACGCGTTTCCATCATATTACGTTCAACATATACTTACACTAAGAGAATTAATCAAATATTTTCATTATAAATGGGAACACGAATTTAGTTTGTTAATGATACTGTATAATATGTTTAAAAGTTTCCAGAATCAAAATTAGTCTTAATAAAACCAACTTTGATAAGAGTTGATACTGATAAAAAATACCAAATACCATTCGCGTTTGGACTCTGGAACATTGACCTATATTCCGACGGGACGGGACGGGACGGGACGGGACACTTGGCACGCGCGTGGTACTCACGAACACGCCTTGGAAACCAAATATCTTGTATTTAATTTAAATAAATAATATTTTTGGTATAAAAAAATAATTAAATCATTATTATATAGATTTCGACATACAGGTGTAATAAAAAATTTTTCGTAAAGCAAATAATGAAACTAGGCGACACTTATCAGTTAGTAAAGATTCACATGTGACTCCAACACCCCCACGGTTAACATATCTGTTAATTAAAACAATTCGAAGGTTTATTTCATCATATTTTTGATAACAAAAAGCCGTTAATACCACAAGGCCTCGGTGTGTGACGTCACTCACGACGTTCATGGATTTTCATATGATATTTTAATTATATTTAATTGTTAACCAAATCTAGTGTCTTTAAAGAGTGTTTCAAGAAACATGATAATTGATAAGGTTATACTCGTATACCAGTACTCTACCAGACTCAACCGACCAAATAGGTCTTCATTAATTAATATGTTATATTATCTCTGTTAATAATCAAGCATAATATACCTTTACATCTTGTGGATTTATTAGTTGTCCGAAATCGTTAATACCCCAAGCCCAAAAGAGGGCGGGGCGATGTCAAAAGAGGGCGGGGCAATTCAATATCATTTGACTTTCTAATGTAAAAGATATTAAATATATATTTTTTTATAATATCTTATTATATAGATTTAACTTTATTTAATACTAAAAAAAGGATGTAAATTATGGTACTCCCTAAATAAATGTGAGTATCGTAGATGAAGAGTATTTAGTACTGTTTATATTCAGAAAACAGATTTTAAGACTGTTTATAGTTCGAAACAGAAATACTCCAGACAGTACCGCGCGGGAGCAGACTTGTCACACTCATGTTAAGATTACATACAAATCATACATTTCATGGTTCATTAAAAACACAACACTTATATCTCATATATTAATAGTACATATAAGTGTATATATATATAGAACGGTACCGCAAAATAACCATACAATAAAGCAGTATGTATGTATGTAATTTTCCATGTTATTTGTATATAAAGTAAATATTAGAATTCTTGTGTGAATTTGTTTTAAATTTAATTTATTTCCTTTCATACGTACACATATGTGAAGACGCCCGATTTCTATACTTTTGTTCTGAATACCTTTCTCTTTAAACAAATGTACGTAATTACTAAAAATTTAGAAAGTCTTATTAGCTAAGGAGGTAAAAGTTTTGGACTTTTCGACACTAAATTAGTTTGTGATTCTTATTCACGCTGCGTAACTCTTTGTGAGGATATTATTTTGCCAGTATCAGTTATTTAATTGTTCTTTCCTTTGTTCCAGTGTCAACATTTTTATCCCAAACATTATGATTTACAAATGGATATTATAATCAGAGTGAAGTGCTGCCAAGAAACTAAAAATCCAAAGTGACTCTGTGCTGTGATTTTCGTTTCTCGTTCCGTTACTTATGCTCTTTACTTCAGCCGCTCCACACACGATGTCCGACAAAACGTCCTCATCCGTCGGTCCCAGAAGCTTCGAGACCATTTCTGAGGAGGATGGCGAGTCGCCATTGGAGAGACTACTGGGAGACGTGACCGCTGTTCCAACTATTATTAAAACGAATGCCTCCAGTACTACTATTTCGAAAATCGGTGATGAGGTAGCCATTCCTCCGGACTTCGATCTAGAAGGAAACAAGCTAACGCGATCCAAGAGTCTCAATCAAAGGAGGAATAGCAGCGGTCTCCTCAGCACCATTCCACGTCAGCTGCGCTTATCTCTCCGAGGAGTGAGGAGTGAACCTTCCAGTGTCAAGGACGCACCGACGACCAGAAACGATAGTGCTCTTAATCTTTTTAGGTAAGTTACTTATTTTATAATATACATGCTCAATTCAAACATTTTTACTTGTGATACTATCTTTTATGGTTCATAGTATGGAGTGTTTTTTAGTTTATTTCTTGTTCTTTTTGTACTTACTCAGTTTTAGCCGTTTATGATCCCATCGTAATACCGGGATAAAAGCCTTTGTTACCGGCCATGTTCTCTCTATATTACAATTGATACGTGCTATGCCATTAATGCGAATTGCGAAAGGCGAAATGCGAAATCCCCAACAAATGCGAAATGTGTTCATGTACAGCATTTAATATCACGCAATTTTCATTTCAAAGAAGAGAAGGTCAAGAACAATGGCGCCCACATGGCTTCATGGCTTCGCGTCGCCAGGGTTTATTGCTTTCGACCCCGTCTTGTGTAATTACTCTCCACTTTAATGCCTCTACCTACTATTTAATAACTCTTTTATAGGGGTTTAAAATTATTTCTAAAGAAAAGATAGTTGCCTATATACATCTTTCCATCTATATAAATATCTGTACATATAAGATATTTTAGAAAAACTTTTCTTTAGTAACGAACAAAAAAAATGATTTTTTTGTCTGTTTGTCTCTGCGATTGTGTACACTAATGTCGGCAGCGACTTGTCCAATTTTAATGCGATTTTCACCATTTATTTTTGAAACTTGATTAGAATTTAATGTTTGTTTTCTTATGCCTTTATTTTAATCGTTAAAAATATCTTAATCATATTTTTTTTTGTTGTTTCAATCATTTTTGTGGAATTGCCTGAAATTTAACTAACTATATAATTACGGTCTATAATATTATGATAATTAAATCTATTTACTTCTACGAAAAGTATGTATTTTATATAAAAATGCATTAGAAATACATTAAAATAAAATAAAATACTCAATTACAGAGGTCTATTAGTATCCAAAGTTAGGTGGTGGTGGTGAAGGTGAAGTCGGCGACCACAAGACATTAGAATGGCGACATGTTACAGACTATTTAATTTTTTATATGCAAAATTCAAAGGAAACGGACGTCCTTCTGTTAGGCGTGCCTGGTAATGATTTACAGGAAACTTGACGCCACTGTAGACGGCACCAAAACAATAAATCTTTGACAATGAGTTGGAACGGTTTAGCCTTATCTTTAGTTCGGTCAGGGCTACAATGGGCGCACTTTGTCCTGTACAAAATCTTTATTTTGAAAGCACATTAATTTTGTACTAAATATAATATACACATAACAATATCAATCTAATTATACGCCTTGGTTATCTTTGAATAGAAAGTTCGCAGTAATAAATTGTTATTGACTGTTTATTAGCAGTACGAATTCTCAGCACGACTGTACCAAGAACATAGCGAGGTCGTTAACTTCCTTTGAACTAACACTAAATGATTCCGAAACCCAATATATATATATATATTGGAGTAAAAAATTCTAGTTCTTATATTATATACAATAAAGGCTAATATCCTATAACAAATAGCACCCCGTATGAACTATTATTTGCTATAAAACTACTTCCCTCCTTCCTGCCTTATCGATGTTTCGATACAACCTGCTTCTGTATCAAGACATGTTACTTTCCTTTTTAACAAATATATTTAAACTAATGGAAAAAGTTATAAGGGACATATATAACATATTTGTGGTCATTAAAACGGTAAAATGTTACAATCTTTTGAGTAAGATGAAAGCTGACATTCCGCTGGTTATTTCTAGTTATATCCGGATATATCTGGATAAGAAAATTCGGTAAAGTTTAAGGGATCGGGTAACATCTCTTTTATGACGAAATTTAAATTAAATATGACTGTATAGTTTTAATTTTATGAATGAGATGCTTAAAAGGTAATATAGATGTAAAGAAGAACGCGTTCGAGTCCCGGTCTGAAACACGCGTCCAAAACGTCTATAAGTCAAAGTGTGTATCATAAGTTTGTCAGTCCTAGATATTTTGGAAAGTGTTTGGAATATAATAATTCAGCACTCTGCACTATTTCAAAACGTTGACGCACTCCGGTCACCTGAATAAACACCTACTCGATAATGATAATACTAAAAATAAATTATACTAAAATATATAAGAACATCTCTAACGTGTTGAGATATGTTAAGCTTATTTATTTATGGATCCGGTAGCTCATTTTATAGATTGACGCCACGGTTTCCCGGAGATCGCAGGTTCGAATCATTATACTCCTTATAACAGCTATCCGCCAGTGAAAGTCCACTTAACGGATTAACCGAACAAACAGACAAACAGACACTTGAGCAAGGAAAAATACATTCTTTCCTTTATTTTGCATACGTAAAGTTGATCTAGTTCGTTTTTGAAGTCTATTTGCAAATGAGATGTTAATTTTAAAATACATGTGACCTGGTTCACTTCTCAGTAACTGTGAATCATAGGAAACATGAGAATTGACATGAATACGATATAACAAAAAATGGTACGAATATCCTGTCGTCTGTAAGATAATTTGACACTTATAATTATATCAGCTATAATACAGATTACATTTGATTGCGATGGTTCTATTTGTTCCTAAATTGTGAAACAGTGATCACAATAAAGAAATGCTGAGTTTGTTGTGTGGTTCTTCTCAGAGGGCGCGCTTGGAACACTCGTAGCCCTTTTTTAATTTGGAGAGTGTCTTTAGAAAGGGCTTATTTTTGATATTACTGGTATTAATTCAAAGTCGAACAGATACGTAATTGAATAAAAAGATAAATTATATTTTATTCACTCAAAACATTAAAAACCCTTCAAAACACAAAACTATATAACCTTAGCATGTTAAAATATTTGATAGTATAATTTGACGGTGTGTTCCCAAACGGCCTTTGTGGGACCCGAAAAGGTAATTTCAACTAATTTTGTAACAACATGACGTGACATACACACTGTCAATGAATTTAAACACCTATTTGACCTCAGTTTTATTTTGTATTAGAAGAGTAATTTTGAGAATAAAATATATGAAAAGACCAAACAAGGTTTACATTTTTGAAATTAATATTTATATTATAAAATAATATATGACATATGTATTTAACAAAATAAACGAAATTATTAGCTTAGTTAAATAAATCTATACATATAATAAATCTTTAACTGATCGTTGTCTGTATGATAATGTAATAAATAAAGCCAAAATGATTTATAAAAAATTTTCTCTATCGCAGGCATATCCGTTTGCACAGGTAGTATATACATAGATGTGAATAATGGTAATGGAAGGAATGTAACAGACAAACATTGTGAAATACATTTATATATATACAATAAATCAAAGTCCAAATATTTTAATCGATTCAATAATTCACGATCGAGCGCCACGCAAGGTTAAATTATTGTTTAATTATCAGCGAGCGAGGTGCGGGTATCTTTCCATAGTTTTTTTTATCATTTTTTGTCTGAATATATAAAGAAATCTCCGAATTTATAGTGGTTTCTAAAGCTGAGTCACTCGTCCCAGTTCAAAGAACCGTTGATGTGTTTGGAAGGAAGATGGGAAAAAAATTAAGATACGTCAGATAGCGTTGTAATGGATAAGGTTTTTGTGAAATTAAATAATGTATATTATAATATTTCTATAAAGGCTCCTTTTTCGATATAATATACCAGCCTAATATCGTTTATGTTTAAAACTATCTCTAATTAAATTATAAAGTCAATGAAGTCATTTAATTACACCATCAGATACTGTAATCGTATATTTTGTCGTAAGCGTTTACTTGTTTCAACATATTTATGGATCAAGGTATCAAATGACTACGGCTAGGCACTTTTACCTCTTTTTTTATTTATATTCCGAGTGTAACACCGCCATCTATCAGGGGATAGCGACAACAGAATTATTCCACGTCTAGTGCGACGGAAATAGGATAGTACCTACAGTATAACTATTTCAAACACGCGTGTCACACTTTTGAAACGACTTGGCAACAGCGATTGAATCGTCACAGAGAACAAAGTTCAAATCCAGATTAATCATTGGTTCAAATTTTACGGTTTTATAACAAAATGTTAAACGTTAATTAATAAGACAGAAAAAAAAACTATGTTTATATTTAAATATTTGACTTTAATCATGCTA
This sequence comes from Melinaea marsaeus rileyi, assembly GCA_918358865.1. Taxonomy (NCBI): domain Eukaryota; kingdom Metazoa; phylum Arthropoda; class Insecta; order Lepidoptera; family Nymphalidae; genus Melinaea; species Melinaea marsaeus. Next base: position 2,781,960 of record OU911095.1, on the reverse strand, counting down.
ATAATAAATAAAATATTTATATAATATAAACAGTACATTAAAAATATATAATATATATACAGGTGTACTTTCATAATTTTCTTTATATATAAATAATTCAAACCTTTTAATGTTAAATTATAATGCACCAGCGACCCGTACAAGTTTTTTTACATCCAGACAATGGTTACTGACCAAACAAATTTTGCATGAAAGTGGTTCAAATTGTGTGGCTAAATATTTTATTATATAAAAACAAATTTACCAAATACTCACTCGAATCAAAACAATAATCGATTAACAACAAAATGGCAAAACCCTAAAAAGTTTTGACGTAAAAACTAATTAACAAATGTTATTTGAATCCATAACACACGTACAACAACAACATAATAAAAATATATATAATACAACTAATTGGATTTTAAACTATAGAGGGGTCTTTGATCAAAGAGTTTTTCATTAAAGTAATATCTTACTAACTGATCCAGAGTCGTTTCAAATGAAAAAAATAATCCAGAAATAATGTTTTAGGACTGTTTAAAAGGTTATTGGCAGGACTGTTAATATTCACTTTGCTCTTGGCAAATGACGAGTGATGGTACAAATAAAAAGTACCACCTGTTTTTCTTCAATCCATTGACACGGCGTCTCTGATATATACTGATATATACTGATATATGAGTAAACCCAGACACTTATTTTTTAATGATTAAAATAATGTGAAACCGGTCTGATATTAAACGTTAGCCTCAAGATAACAGCAGCCTTCGTAACATTATTAAATATTTACTGCAATCTGATCCGAAACATCCTTTTTTATTGCGGCTTCTTCTGGGAATATTTGCCAAAATCCTTCCATGATTAAACGGACAGAAATTTAAACTGGATATGGCTTCCCAAATGTCATATTTATGAGAAAAACTTATATCATGCAATCAAATATGCATATTGATACCGACTTGTTTGTTTATTTGTATTCTAAAATAGTAAATTATAATGAGAGAAGAATTACGAAGTCAAAAAAAAATTATAAAAATATATTTCTAATGATGACTTATTTCTTGGAGTCATCGCGTAGTTCCATTGGTAGATACATAATAAGTTTAGATTAGCAAACAAAAACAGATGTTAGAGCTAGTTCTAGATAAAAAAAATAGGTAATATTTCTTGGAAATGCTATTGCAAAGTACAATTGGATGTGCAATTATTTAATGTTATAAAATGAACAGAACGTTTGATTTTAACTTAGAAGTCCATTGTTATTGCTTTAGTGTTTAGATTCGTTTAATTACGAGCGATGTGAACTAGACACATAACATTAGTTCAGAGATAAAGTCGCAAGACGATGACGCATATATAACGTCACGTTCTCGAATGCGTCATTTCGTTTCGCAAATAACCCAAATTTATAAAAAAATCTTGAACTAATTGATAGTTCCTTGAACACTATGGACGTTGTACTTCATAATGTTGTACTAAAGTCAGTGAATTACAAAATAAATACAATTTAACGTACACTTAGATACACTTGCAATAAAATTATGTTAATATAGTTGGTTTGAAGAATAGCAGGCGACGGAGAGACGCGGGCGGCGCCACCGGCAGCGTTGGCACGGGACGCCTATGTAGTGTTTTGTTTGTGATCGTCTTCATTATCCGTTTTATTAAACATCCGACTGCTTCAGTACACGACTATTCTCCACACAATCAGTGCCAGTGGAAAAAGTTCAATTATATTGCGACGCCATTTTATTTTAGGTTTTCTTTTTGTGAATTTCAAAATGATTTCGGTGCAGACATTGAGAAAGTTTGTCGTGCTCTTGTTCGATATAAAGGAAGTTTTCAGTGAATCTCTGATTAACGTGCTCATGAAGGATAGAATTGAAATGTTTCTCTAATTATTGTTTGTCATTCCAACTCTAACATTCTGGAAGGAATCGTTTGAAGATCATACACTCGCACAGTAACGATAGCGCTGGTTTCGCTATCGTCGGTATAATACTAATCCAAACAAAAGACTGACTGCAAGTAACCGTTGGATTGTGATTAATACAAGTGTAGTAAATATTTATGTTTAAAAGAATGTCGGGTTTAAAAAGATGTATAAGTCAAGTTTCCATGTTCATGACTGGGAAACCGGTTAACTCATCGGAAACCGCCTGGAGAGAGGAACTGCAGAAGTAAGTTAGATTAGCAGACTATACATATCACTTAGCAGAATATACACACCACTAAGCAAATTATACATACCGCTTAGCCGAATATACATATCACAGCAAAGTATACCTACCACTTAGCAGAAAACACATCACTTAGAAGAATATACATATCACTTAGCAGATTATTATCAGACAAAAATAGTCTATACTATCTATTTGTATAACATTATTTTTTTACCATTTATTTAGAATATGAAAGTATTATATTTTTTATTGTCGGTAGACAGACAAAATAAAACGTCTCTGGTCTACATAGGAACTGGTTATAACGACGAAAGTTGAAACATTGAAATTAGGTTTGTCTTTAACATTTATTTACAGTTATTATATATATCATATGCTATGAAACCAGAAGTTCATTAAATCATTAACGAGCGGGCTCACCATCGAGGCAATTAAATGTAATATGATACCGTTCCATACATTTGTACCGACGCTACTTAGTATTGAGGAGCAGTAATTGATATTACAGATTGTGTTAGCGGCTCTAATCATACTGTAACAAGTCTGTTAGGAGTCGTATATTCTAAGGAGCTATAGGTTAAGGGCTTTTGAAAATATCACAAGAGGGATGGGAGGGAAACTTAATTCATATTGTGTCTTGTATTTGTAATATGTATTATGTATAATAATTAAAGAATACTTTTTATTGATAATTTATTATAAATATAGTTGATTTTTGTCTACAGATGTCATTATAGTGACGTTTGCAAGCCACAGCTTCCCAATATTTTTTTAAACTATACCACCATGTTATTTCTACCTACCTGTAACTTTTTCAAGTTACTTGACGTCTTATGATACAATCATACTTTGATCTGATGGCACTCAATGACTTATATCAGACATTTTAACATAAAAAGCTTTCACTGATAACTTTAAGTGGGGTAGCTTGTGGCTTTCCACTTAGATAGCTTTGAGTGTTCATAAAACATATTCAATAACTGACTGATTATTATTGTTTATTATATTCATGGCCGGCTTTAACAAACGCCGAGCGGAGCGCACGCTCCAGCACAAATCATAGGCCGCGGAATAAAAACCTAAAAAATGTATAATTTGCCTAAAAAGTGCAAAAAAAGTGAAGGTTTAATTGATTTTGTTATGGATAGATTATAGATTATTGTTTTTCATTCATTATTTTACCAACTTCAATATTACTTTAAAAAGTTATTTCAATAGTGGTTATTTTGAAGTTATTTCAATATAAGTTACTCGACGAAGTTATTTGACGGACAGACGAATGTGCAGTAAACTATTGTACATGGTGGAAATGTACGTACTATGATAATATTGTAAGTAAAATACAAGTAAAGAAAGAGAAAAAATATATTTTATATCTCTTAAATCAAATAAATTAATTCTTATATTGAATAACAGATATACATTTTAATAATAATATATATAAATAAATTGTTATGCAATTGATGAAATTATCATAGATTTGATTACCTAAAATATATTAATCTAGAATAATTTTAGTCATTTAAATGAAAATATACCTCCATTTTATCATTTATAGTATTAATAAAACCAATTTATATTTTAATCACTTATCAATTTATTGTTATGGTCCGTGACCCCAAATGGCAGTCTAGAATTTATATAATAACAAATTAATATTTTAGGAAAATAACTAGCATTATCATCTTTGTGGATATCTTTTGGTATAAACATAAACAAGTTGTTGGACCTTGAAAAAGCTGCTTTCTTACAAAAAAATATAGATAGATTGAATATATTTTGTTGTACATCAGAGAAAAAAACGAACTTTGATTAAAGTTACTGAATTTAATATAATTATTTTATGCTAGGTACCTATACCTAATAGCATAAAATACTTTTATAAATGAAAAAAAAACTAAATCTCTAATCAAGAGTATTATTTCCAGATACCGCCAAGCCCGCTACGCAGCGAGGCGAGTCCGGAAGCGCGTCATCTTCAAGCACGGAGACTGCAACGTGGTCCAATGGAACGTCGCCAAGCGCCGCCGTCGATACCTCCAGGACATATTCACCACCCTCGTGGACGCGCAGTGGCGCTGGACGCTGCTCGTCTTCGCCCTCTCCTTCATCCTCTCGTGGCTCCTCTTTGCCCTCATCTGGTGGCTCATCATCTTCACCCACGGTGACCTCACCCCTCCCACTAATAGTAACGAAACCTTCATCCCTTGTCTCAATAACGTTAATTCCTTCACCGGATGCTTCCTCTTCTCCGTTGAAACTCAGCACACTATTGGATATGGATCAAGAACTACTAACGAAGAGTGTCCAGAAGCTATTTTTGTTATGTGTCTCCAGAGTATTGTTGGTGTATTTATTCAAGCTTTCATGGTAAGATTATATTCTATTATTACACTGTGAGGTTAGGTATAGCTTAAGACATTATAATTTGTACGTTGATTGGTTAATAACGTGAACAAAATATACAATTTTAATTAAAAGTATTATGACATCATAAGCATTTAAAGAGTTATCAAAACCCGTTAGAAATCTTCCTGCTTCGAAGCCAATATGATAATAATTTAATATTAAAATAAACTTGGAACCGAGCCAAACATATAAACGTACCAATCTGTGATCCAGATGCTCTCTTAAAAATAGTAATTACAAATTGAAATACTACCACTTCGAATCGTACGTTTTACTAGATTTTTATCATGCGACGTGAGTTATGTTAAACTTGAGATGGGTTTATCTGAACAGACAAGAGAGGCGTAGGTTTTGCAGACGTACCTGGTATAAAGAATTAATCTAAGATACATTATAGGGTTTTTTATTACTCACGTTCCAATATTCACGAACATTTTAGGTGGGGATCGTATTTGCTAAGCTATCTAGACCAAAAAAACGAGCCCAGACCCTCCTTTACTCTCGGAACGCGGTGATTTGCTTCCGAGAAGGTCAGCTGTGTCTCATGTTCCGTGTCGGCGACATGAGGAAGTCTCATATAGTCGAAGCCCATATAAGAGCTCAAATAATTCGTCGCAAGGTATATTATTACAAGAGCGGATACTGGTTAGTGATCGGGGATTTCAGTCAGCAAGCTTCAACCTTCCCGTCTTAATACCAAACTATCCTCTAACAAAAAGGAATCTTGTCAAATTCGGAATAAGATTCCAATGGTTTTGAAATAAAAATTCAAGACCTCCTATCTCTTGTCCATAGGTGGGTCTAATATTTGCGAAACTCGCGCGGGCCAAAAAGCGTAATACCACGCTCCTGTTCTCAAGGAACGCGGTGATCTGTCTGAGAGACGGGGAATATTGTCTTCTATTTCGGGTCGGAGACATTCGCAAGTCACATATACTGGAAGCGCACGTCCGAGCTCAACTCATTAGAAAGAAGGTGAAGTACCTCACCCCATTCAATATCAGTGTTTGCGCATTTATATACATATATGTTTAATATTATATTGGACCCATCTAAGGATTGCCTAACTTCACTCATTTGTATGTTCTTTTATATGTTGCTTTGCACTAATGTATGTGTATGATTGCTTGGATTTTGCATGAAGTCATGCTAAGCATTATTAAGCATGTTATTAATATTGCAAAGTTATGCTTACAGCGATAGATAAATTGGTAAACTAATTCGTAGTAGACTGACTGCGTAATGTTGACTAAATACGCATGATTTGTCACATAACAAATGAGTATTGGATAATTTAACTAGAACTATGAAAGTTATAATCAATATATTATTTATTTTGAATCAGACGACAAGGGAGGGAGAATTTCTACCATTTTATCAGCAAGAGTTGAAGGTGGGTGCGGATGGAGAAGAAGACAGGCTCATGTTCATCTGGCCTATGACGATAGTACACAAGATCAATGAACGGTCACCCTTATACAACCTCTCAGCTTCCGACATGCTGAGAGAAAAGTTTGAGATCGTCGTCATGCTGGGTAAGAAAGAGTATTGAGACATCTGATACTCGTGTAATTGGATAACTTCATTAACCGAAAAGAATCACATTATCTTACTATATTATGTATGAGTAAGTTTGTAAAGTTTCATCAAAGTACTTAACGGATTTAGATGAAACGTTACAATATAGTTAATACATCGGAATAAATTTTATGAAGATTTTGGGTAATTTAGTAGTAACATGTATTCTACCCACCTGTGTCAAATATAAAGCTAGTTTTATACTATAGATATCAATATTTTGTTAATTATAAAGTTGTCTAGCGTTCTTAATCTTCTTGGACCGACTCATATCTGATATTTTAATGCGTGGATGTAAATCAAAGATCAGTTCTCACATGTTGTTGGCACATCCTTTACAAAGACTTGGTAACTTGCCCTAGTTTTTGTTCCAAAAACCAAAATCTATATAAAATATCAAAATATTACTATTAATAACCGACGAGCTGCGACATTTGAAGACGAACAAACAATAAATCTAATATAAAACTAATCTTAGTCTGTACAATCTTCAGAGGGTGTAATCGAGTCGACCGGGATGACGACGCAGGCGAGGAGCAGCTACTTACCATCAGAGATCCTGTGGGGCCACCGCTTTGAGACCATGGTGTCCTTCAGGAAGGAGACCGGGGAGTATGAGGTAAGATGTTTTAACTTAACAGTTATAACTAATCAATATTAGTCCAATGATTAAAGTTACCGCATTTTTTAAAACATTCAACATTTTACTGATCTAACTCACGTATATGGGTTACATTTGTATTTCGACGAGATGTCTGTATACGAGTATGTCTGTCAGTAAGTCATCTACCTCCAACAGTTTGTTAATTTCTGGGATTAGAGTACAGGATCCCCGAAACTATTTAATTATTCGTTCGACTTTAAAATTAAATTTAAAAGCGACTGAAATCAGCAAAATAGTTTTATTTAATTGTGTACATCTTAGGTATCATTAGCTTTCGTTCTTTTTCTCTTTGTTATTACCTACTTAGCTTCGAAATAAATTTCAGAAGCACCATTAGTTCCTGATGACTATCGCGATATTATCCTCCTATTTCTTATTATTAGTTAACAAAGATGTATTTATTAGTATAATGAATCGTGATGTCGGTAAGCTCTCATTATCGTGTGACGTACAGTTCAGTGAAACGACGTGTGTATCTTATAATATATAATTTTGTTCTGTTCGATTATATCTAACGTTTTGTGGAACTCATTATTTTTATAACGAATAGGAATATAGCGTTATTAATATTATTTTATTATTGCTTTTTAATATGTACAATCTTTTATTTCTTAGTATTAAAATTATTTAATTTCTTACTCGTACCTACAACTGCTTATAACTTTATATTTTGATTTATAAATCTTCCATTTTGAATCAATACCAGTGATCAGTTGCGTATCAAATGGGAGTGTCGGGAGTATTGATACCGTACTTATCGAATAATTTCTTTTCTAAAGACGCTTCAACTTAATGTTAAGGCTACGAGAGTTACAAACGTGCCTTAGTCTGAGAAGAACCACACAACAAACCCATTTAGATAAACATACAATTTACTTCATATTCTAAACAAATATTTAAATACATCTAAGAAGTTAATATTTACTACGTACTCGTAAAAACATAAAAAAATACGACTCATATATGTGTTTATTTACAAGTTATTTTCTATGTTCATAAAACATTTTAGTGTCGCTGCATGTCCGCGCCGTTAATAAATATGTTTCTTAAAATCATCTGAGATGACATCATCTGTGATATCATCAGTTTTTAATCGAATTTAGATGTTTTATTTCGTCACAATATAATTTACCAATCGATTTATTGTTCTGACTCATCGGCTTTATCGGTTAGTGCTTAAAATACTATTATGAAATCTTAATTTAATGCAATCGCTCGTTTGACTTCATTTTTATTAGAGGAAATGTAAGAGATGTAATGTTCCTTGCAGGTGGACTACACTCGTTTTAACAACACCTACGAAGTGGACACTCCGCTCTGTTCTTCCAAACAACTTGACGAGCTCCGAGCCACCGTGTCCACCTCGCAGAAATTAGGTTAGTATTGTTGATTTTTTATGAATAAATGTAAGGAAAATTGCGAATGAAATGAAAAAAAAACATTGCTTTTATTTTTACCAATATTAAGAAAATCATTAATTTATCATTAATTTGCGTCGGTACTAAAATAATGATGTTTTGATATTCTACCTGCCCTAAAGGTGCTTTACCTTAAATATAATATAATGCTGCTTTCCGCCCTCTGTCGGTGAGTTCGCAGAAGGTAGGTATTAAATTTATCACGACTTTAGACACTTTTTGCATAAATTAAGTATATTTTCCTCTTATATTATATTTAAGTCTTCTTGGAAATGTTTATCGCTGTTGCTATTGGCAAGAAAATGGAGGAAGTTGTAGCAATACCTACCTTAACAATGTCTTAATCACGTGTATAATTTATAAGATTATATAACATATTTGTATGTAGTAGTGTATGAAGTACTAAGATTCATATCTTTTTTTCAGATCGTATGTTAGGAACAATACCCAAAACATTCTCCAACGACACGTTAGACATGAGCTCAGTCGATTCCATGTCTTTGGACGAACACATAGAAATCAAAATACCCGAATCCAGAGTCAGAGAGAATCGACTGATGGCCCAAAACAATTTCATACATCACATTAATGAAAAACCAAGAAACATAAGTCACACACATCTGGCTGTTGAAGAAATACCCAAGAACCATTGCGCAGTCGGACTGAACAGTGGTAAAGAAAAGGAACACATGCATCGAAGCCACAGCCATGCGAGTATGAAGAAGATACATGTCGCGTCCAACGGTGTCGGACACATGATGAACGGACATGACAAAATTAAAAAGTAAGTATATATTAACATCATATTCACTACAAATTGAAATCCAATCCAACCCAATCCGTTATTCTAATTAACAGCTCTCCCAGCGACCATCACCTAGACAAAGCTCCAGTGATTCCCATCCTGGTGACGTCCGCGGACAGTGAAGCTTGACGTCCTAAACCTCACGTAAGGTTTATTGATCCATGTTGAAGTAGATTTGTAAACTTTTAATCGGTATTAATATATATTATATTATTAAACTAATACCTGAATTACATTTCCCTGAATCTAAAACAATACTGCGATCTTGAATTTTAAATATAAATGCTGGTTAGATGTTTTTAAAGATTCCATTGTCTCAGCTGGCATCTCGCCAGCGCTTCCTAGAAATACAATTCTATATCCATTCTATACCATTTATTTATATATTCATATTATTATATATATATTATTTTAAATACCTTATTATGTCCCATATATCTTACAGCATTCCTTGATAAGTTTTTTTTTATTATTTTAATGTTTTAGTCATGTTGTTTAGATCAGTTAGTATTTTTTATAGTTTTTCAAATGATTTTCAAATGCTTATTAAAATGTACTTTGTCTACTTCAACAGTTAGCAAAAATGAGACAGGGTTGTATTTAGGCCAAATATTTATTGAATTGTTCTAGTGAAATTAGAGACGGGCAAAAAAAATACCAGCAAAATAGACCCGTTTTAGTTTGTAAGAATACATATTAGATCTATCTACAGTCAAACTAACGATAGATTCTTTATAACAAAAAAAAATATTTATTGAAACCTTGAATAATCTTGTCATGACCCAATCGTGATCTTGACATGACCTAATCGTGATCATTGTAAAGTTACTCAAAAAATAACAAATTGTATTAAACACACGGAGTATCATTTATTTTACTCGTATGCTATTTCTTAATTGCAAACTTAATACTATAATTATTTAGATAATATTTACAAAATTGTATACGGATGTTAAATATTTTTTGAGTCTTTTGTATCGGACTATGTAATTGTTGTAAATGTACAAATTATTACTATGTGAAATATATCAATAAACTCATGTCATATATTTATATAATACATTTAATACAGGCACAGGTCACGTAATGTTCGATGTAACTCAAGGATATCATCAAATCTTACTAGCTGAATATGTTTTAACAATTTTATACTTATAGGTAAAATGTTAAATCACACGTTTATTAGGACGCTTTTATAATGAATTATATGTATTTATTGTTTTGAATTATTATATAATAGTCTTTGTCATACCAGTTGATGTTAAATGTATTCCTGGATGATGATCTGTAAGTGTCTATTCGTGAAAATACATTAAATGTATTGAAATTTGTTTTTTTTATTTAATTGAAGGTAAAACATGGCTGTAACTATTAGTATTACTTAATCTATCAAGTCGGGGGCCATAAATGACGCTGGCGTCGAAGTATTTAGTCGAATTGAAAGCTTTTTATCTCGCTGATAATTTATACGCATTAGAAAATAAAATATGGTACTTAAAAATTTCACAAGACTTTTATTGTAATCCTTATCCTTTAAACATAATTACACATATATAATCCTTATACATAAACTTACCTAATGCTTACAAATTTTATACATCAAAGTTATAGTATGCGTTATCATAACAATTATAAATTTATTAAATAATTTTACAAAAAAAAAACAAATAATTTAATATTATAAACCTCTCAAATCTCAGATTACACTGTATTTACATCTATCTCCCTGGAATGATGGAGGGCTTAAGGTGACAAGAAAAATGACTGCAGTAATAATTCTTTAACTAGTGAACTTCCATACAATCTAATAAAGATATCTATATCTGTAACTTGTTATAATTAAGTAACAAAGAGACTAATAATGGATTTTTAATTATATTTCAACTGTTTGCAAGCTTTCATATGTTAATTCGTTTCATGGAGTGTCTTGAAAACAAAATTAAGGTAATTGCGTCTAAGATGGCCCTATTTCTAATACGGCATAATACACTTTAAAATTTTCATTTCTATATATTTGATTGAGTTTAAATTACGCGATCAAGTTCGGTCTGCGCCAAAGCCAAAATTGCAAATTAAAATCAAAAGAAGGGAGCAACCATCTTACAATGGTTCATAGTTTGTCAGTAACGTAATAAATGGCTTACGGTATATAATTTGAAGTTAAAAAACTTTTTAGTGTCTCTTTAGAAAATCTCTTTTTGAATTGTTTCATAATACTCAGTTTTGTAGAGATCTGGGCGCTTCTGAAAAGGTACGTGTTGTTGGGATTCTTTATTAATTTTAATTACGAAGAAGTATTCCTTGTTACTGGGTAAACATCCTATATATTCGTTAATAATAATACGTAAAATTATAAAATTATTAAAACAAACATTTAAATTGAAGTAACTAGTAACGACATCTGTTATCAAATATCAAAATAACTATTCGATAATAGATGGCGTTAGTGTGTTAAATTTATATTCCTATTAATTTAAAAGAATTAGGTTTGGATATTGTTCTTTACTGGACGCGGTCGCTTTTCGTCGTCACTACTCGACGAAGAATGTTCTTCAACATTGTTAAAATAATCTGGAGGGTACTTCACAACCGATGGTTTATTACTAAGGCTAGCCCGTCGTATAGCGTCTTCTACTAATCTATCTGGCATCATATTCGAGAAGGGGGCATTGTATAGGATTGCTGACAGCGGCGAAGTAGTGATGTAACCTGAAAACGTAAATATTATATTGTGTGAGAAGCTCACCTTGTTGAGTAAAACAAAACCTAACAAGTATTAACTCATATTGCATACAGTATATAGATGAAGAACGCCTGTCGATTTACTGGGCATTTGTAGATTTGTTTATGATATATCTATTTATATTTCTATATTAATACAATAAGCCTTATTTAGGGTTCCGTAGTCGACTAGGAACCCTTATAGTTTCGTCGTGTCAATCCGTCCGTCTGTAATTCGACATGGATATTTTAGTCATGCCGACAAAGTGGCAAAAATTATTGAAAATAAATATTTTTTCAGTTTTACTCCTCGAAACGTATTTTGGGGGGTTTTATAGTTTTCTAGAATACCCGATAATGTGGAGTATGCTTAGATCGGTCTTTAAGAAATATAGTAGGTTTGCGAAAACTCTTTTAAGGGATTAATTTGGGAAATATTTCGTTTTAAATTGCAAGTTTTTGTTCCATTCAAGGGTCTCGTCCGTTCCCCTCGGCCAGCGATATGGTTGATTTTGGAGGAGTTAAAAGTTTACGATAGTAGTACATATAACGAATTTGAAGGAAAATTGTTATAAATAAATATTCTTTACAATTTTACGAGTAATAATCGGTTAATTTGGAATGTATATTTTTGTGTTATATTTCAAACGCTGGCTAAATATAAGAAAATAATAAAAATATCTCAGATTTATTTACAAAAAGTTCGCAACTGTCTATCTTTCTGTCCATCATGGGCAGCTACTGAACCCTTCATTGCACGGGGCTCTACACGCATTTTGCTGGTTTGTTCTTTTTTGGCGGATAGAGAAGTCCTTTTAGCATAAAACTCGCCTTCTTTACAATTTGTACATTTTTGTGCAATAAAATTTTAAATAAATCAATAAAATGTGTTTAAATTGTAAAGGCAAAAGAGACCCCCATTAAACATTATAATAAGGACAAGTTGAATATTTTAATATTATAAGTACTTTAATATTTCATACACCATGATAAGTTATTTGTAAATCAACACGTCTGCGACCTCAGCGATAGATACTAACAAGGCGTTAGCTATCTAGTGTTTGTATTTCATTCAAACACTAGCACTTGGTGTTATCAGTAAGTATTTTCAATAATATTTTTCATTTATTACGGTTTTTTTTATTATATTTCTTGTACAACCTTCACCACAAACAGGACAGACACAAGCGTAATCTAAAGCAGCGAAACCAGCTTAAGCGAATCCCAAAATTCCCAAAATTGTTTTCTCTTGTATAAGTATTGCTTAATAAATATAACCATATCATCTCCAGTTAACTCTTCAGAGGCATTGTAAATTAAACACGTTTTAACATCACAATATACATTATTCATTAAATATTTACATCGAAGTAGATTTATTCGTATTGTGATCGCTATCTCGAGTGACAATAAAACAATAATTGATAACAATTTCCCACAAACAAATAAATATTAATACATTGTTTGTTATATAACTTTATTTTTAAATACGAGGTAACTTACATTCTGTTACACTTAAAGCTAAATGATCTCAATATAATCGTATATAATTATAACAATAATAGTGGAATGTATTGTATTTCGCACAACCTTCGAGATGTATCAGAATGAATGAAGATGGTTACTTGCGGGAGATTCTTACACGTATGTGACTAGTGACATCTAAAAGAAGGAAATGGTGAAACTGTTGAAAGAATATTCGTTTAAAGAGTGACAGTGAAGTCTCCGTTCTTCTGCTCCGCTTTCGGCGCCGGCTCGGGGTCTGGACGCTGTGGCAACTTGAGGACCAAGTGCTCTGTGCTCTCTACAACACACACACATAAATACTCACACTGACAAACTTATCAATATTAACTGGACAAATTGGTATTTATAAAAAATATATAATCATATCGAAATAATTTTTAAATTCAATTAAGTAATTGAGATTCTTATCTGTATTAAAATAACGATATGTGATATTATTATTATTAATTTGATATCAATGTGATATCAAATCCACTGACACACGCCACTGGTGTGTCTGAAGTAACGAACCATGACTGATACGCTGTGCTATCCAGTGCATCTTAACCTGACCTATTACAGTGACTAGGCTTTCTTTACATTATTTTAAGGATTTAATTTGTTGTTCATAGAAATACTAACACACTTGTTATAATATATTTGTATATAAACTATTCTACTACATTTATTCAGTCAATATTATAATATAGTATGTACTTCCAATCCGACATTACTACAACCTAACTGTTGCGATATACACTGCGTTAGTTCATACAAAGAAGAAACACTAAAAGTAGAAATACAAATAAATTCAATCTATGCTTACTTTTCATACATTACATGTATAATATATATTTATAATTATACAAAAATCTTTATAAACCATGTTTAAATGTTACATTTATAAACAATTATTAAAAATAAGATTTTTTGTGTACGAAATACTTTCGTTGTCAGTAATTTAAATTTCTTTGGTATATCTTGTGATTTTCAATATAATATTGTTTGGGAACATCTTCTGAATATATTATCTAGTTAATTTGAAGAATACATACATAGATATGATTTAAAGTTTCCAAACACTCCGTAAATACATAAGACTGTATGTCAAAGTCTATATAAATATAAACACAATTTTTACTACATAACAAATATTGTTTTCGGGATTAACATTTAATTTTTGAATGTAAATTTATTTATATCAAAAGGAAGTATTTATATAAGTATAATAAAAGTGTTATTATCAATTGTCAGTAACGAGTGCGATTTGTTCTTAAAAGGTAAGCGAAATATATCCTGCTTTAAGAGGGGGAGTGCTGAATTATTTGACAGTACATCCTGTTACTTGTTGCTACGAGGTTCAATATAACAGAACATTGCTATACATGTACTACGAATACCTCCAAGAGAACACATATATAACGTGCCAACAGTAAATAGTATTGCAAACTAAACTATATACTAAAAGTTACTTATGTAATAGTTATTTTAATAGTCATACGAGCGATCACGTGATCACGTGAGCTGTGGAAGTTGTTAATATTCGCTTTTATTTGTTTTCACGAAATCATCAGTGATTCAGAGAAAATGACGGCTGAACTGTTTGAGCTAACAAGATAAAGGAACGAGCATCAGCTCTTCACGTTATGACCTTACGTACATAGAATAGTTTATTTAATGCTTCAAAGTATTTGTATGTTAAGTGGGTTAAAAGTATATATACATATATATATATATATATATATATATATATATATATATGTAATGCACCCATCTGCAATCACTCGTAGGTAATAAATAGGATATTATCACGAGATACAAGTGAGACAGTTCGTTTGTTGACCCAAGATAAAATTTTATAGATAATTCTAAGCATCCCGTTGCGGAAATTAATATATATTGTTATATAATAATAATAAATATTATATATACATTACGGTATATTAGAACCTGTAAGTTTTCATGGTCATCTATCTCCTTACATCAAGATAAGCGAACACTAAGCTGACATAAAGCAAGCCTATTTATATATATAATAATTTGGTATAAGGCAACGCCTCATTGGAACTCACCGATCGATCTACGCTCAGCTTGGCTGCCGTAAAACTCGTCCAGTTCCTTCGCAGAACAGAGCGGTGTATCCACTTGGGACGTCTCATCGAATTTAGAATAATCCACCTCGTAACCTTGGCGTTCACGATTGTATGACACTAGCGGCACAAATCTATGTCCCCACATTATTTCACTTGTCGTATAACTGGAGCGGGCCTGGGTCGTCTGTCCCGTTGATTCGATCGTCCCTTCCAGGATTACGACGATTTCGAACTTCTCTTGAAGCACATCTGCCGCTGACACCCCGTAGAAAGGGCTGCTAGCGTTTATACGATGGACCATCGTGATCGGCCAGATGAAGAAGAGATTACTGTCGCAGCCGTCTGCGTTCAATTCTAATTCCGTCTGGTAATGCGACAGCACTTCGCCTTCCTTTGTTGTTCTCGTTCGGATTAATTGGGCCCTCACACTCGCTCCAATTATATGAGACTTCCTCAGGTCACCGACTCTGAACATAAGACTCAATTCGCCATCTCTCTGGCAAACCACGGCGTATCTCGAAAAGAGAAGAGTCTGCGTCCTGTGTTTTGGTCTCGTCATTTTTGCGAACACAATCCCCACCATGAACGCCTGTATCATCACACCGACTATACTCTGGAGACACATTATAAATATAGCCTCAGGACATTCCTCTGTCGTGGTACGTGAACCATAACCAATAGTGTGCTGAGTTTCAATACTGAATAAGAAACACGATGTGAAATCGTATATATTAAACACACACGGCTTCCAATTTGATGATTCTTGCATGGGAGGGAGATGGTCGGGTTCGAGGTCTCCGTGTGTGAATGAAATCAACCACCATATGAGGGCAAATCCGAGCCAGGAGAGGATGAACGAAAGAGTAAATACGAGTAACGTCCACCGCCACTGCGCGTCCACGAGTGTTGTAAACATATCCTGGAGAAAACGTAGACGTCGTTGTGAGATTTTCGATTTGAGAATATTGCATTCTCCATTTTTAAGAATGGCCCTCCTCCTCGTCCTCCTCGACGCTCCATGTCTGTGGGAGCGGCTTCTGCAAATAAATAAAATAATATAAAATAATACATAAACATCTTTAGACATAGGTCTGTAAGTGTGAACTAGTAAATCACGTTCACATTACGACCTTCATCAATGTTAATATTCTTAATGTAACGTATTTTAAACATATATACACTTAATTTAAATACAGACACTGAATGAAATAAAAAGACGAAACAAAAAGCGAAACAGTACGTAGCGGTTTTAGACGACACTTGGCGGTCGAACCTCTTGCTGCCTGTGGGATAGTAGACCCCCGGGGAGAGGTTCCCGTTTCCAGAGACTGGCTTGATCTTGTACCAGTCCTCCGATAGGAGGTGGGCCTCCTCTCGCGTGGCGGGTGACTCCGGGTCCGCGTGCATGGCGTGCGTGTTCTTCACTCGCAGCCGACCGTCTGCGTCTTCATCCCCCGGTGCTCGTGTGACTCCTGAAGCATCGCCCGCGATAATGACGAGATCACGACGCTTACTCGCTCGCTCGTTAAGCGCTTTGTAATTGTATCGCGAAATTCTATATCGAAAATTATCAGTCCATCTCGGAAAAACAGATTGTTAGATCTATTGTGACGCTCGTATGTGTATATGTTGTTTCCTGATTACTATAATTAGATGATTTTTCAATTCGTAATTATAATTAAATTCAATTAAAAGTGACAAAATATCAATTGCAAAGTGATACTTTTACAAAATCTATTTTTAGTATTTCATTGTCCGTTTTGAATCTTGAAAAAAAATATGATTACTTATTTATTTTCAATCAAAAAATAGATAAAAAACAAGGATTTTATTTATGATAGCATTTTCAATTTAACTCATGATCCTAAAATAATTATATCCTGCAACTATCAAAATCAAAAGTGTTATTATTCAGAAATACCTTAGCTTAAGACCGACTGTGACTTATATTTTCAGAAATGCTTTAAGAAAAAACTACTCGCTGTATAGAGGACGCGCCCTCCGGTTTTCTATTTATTAACTAATTTGACAGTGCAAATTACTTTGTTAATTCACACCGTACACTAATTTGCCGATCTCGAACTATTTCAATTTGAAGGTTATTCAATATAAGCACCATACACACACACACACACACACACACACACACACACACATTGTTAAAATTCTCAAAATTTCCTCTATACAAAGATATAAGTTGTTCTTAAGATATGTAAGCTTTAAATACTAAATCATTTATAAGAGAAGTTTGTTAATGTTACTGCTGTGAGATAAAAGTTTTCTAACCCCCGTTCAGGAACCGATATGAGGGGTTGACGGTATTATGCGCAGTTTGTGTGCATGTGTGTGCGTGTGTGTCTGTGTGTGTGCGTACCAGATTTTATAATACAATTATTGCATACGTCTCCAACACTATAAATAACATTAACCCGATAAACTCAATAATAAACGGAATATAAAAATAATTAAAAATTTATCGTTTGGTTTAGAACTGAAACTAAATTTGAACATACGTATGTAAAAAAATGTAAATATAAAAGAAAAAAACGGTTTGAGAACAAAATTTAAGAATTTGCATGACAAGTGAGCGGATACACTTGAAAAAAGAAAACACTTCAATAAGGATAATGATTAAAAATTATAATACGTGTAAAGTATAAATAATCTTCTTTTTAATTTAAAATACTTTTCTTTACACAACAAATAAAACATTTATTTGTTTGAATGAAAACCGACTTTGATGATTACTTTTGTATATAAGATATTATGAAATTTATTAAAATCTATGACAAAATAAACGCTTCAGATTGTTAGGTTGCCCAGGTGGTGCAATGATGGTGTAAAATCACCAAAAACATATATAATTAATAATTGTACTGTTTGTTGTAACGTTGTACTGCTTCTAAACTAGAACCTTTTTATATAGATTGCCAACGCGAAGACTTAAGCTACAAACATATGAAAACTCTTTAAAGAACTACTTTACTGGGCTACCAAAACCGCACAACAATCGGAAGATATTTTATTATAAATCAGTTTTCGCTTGAAAATTGGCTTTGATCAAACGAACCAATTACTTATTTAGGAAAAACTTTCCCTTCTCTATTATACAATCTTTTATATTTGAATTAATTTATATTATATTTTCAAACTAAGTTCTTAGGTGAGTTTTTTGTTACTTCCAGGAACGTTATTATTATGAAATATACACTTTTCCGTTTAATCTAGTCATTCACATCATAGATGTGTACTAATTTATTAAGAAGCACACCTCCGTGTAAATATGAAGATACACGACTTATTTATTATTTATATGACAAGTAAATACAGCCAATATCGTCGTGATGATTATCTTATTGCAAAATCACGGCTTATTTGTGATATAATTTATTTGTTTTCGAAAATATTTCAAAATGAATCACGAAAAATATTGCGCGTAATTTAGGGTTGGGACGAACTATTTAATATGTCGATACGAATAGGAAAATATACTTTTTATAATTATCGTAATGTAAATCTAAATATAGTAACAGGACTGTAACATCCCGATGGGAGGAATAAATCAAAATGAATTCAACGGTAACACCCAGTAATAGTCTTCGTGCAATCATGCACTTGAGAACGCGTGGCTCTCGAGCACCCGAAGAGATTCAATATTCACTACAATATAGATAATCCGCCATTTTGATTTTACATTGACATTATTCTCGTGTATTACACCGCTGAATTGAACAAAGCCAATATTATTTACGTCTTATATTATATGCACGTATATTATTATTTTAATTTGAATACACGACCTAATGAATAAAAGCACTTCAAAATGTTCATATTCACTCACCCCGATATATTATATATATTTTTAAAAACTTACTTTAGAATCTCTTGGAGATGTTAAGAATTTGATAGGATTGAGTATGAAGGCTTTAATAAAAATATTGTATAACATTTCCCCTTATATAACATCCAGATGTTATTCTCGAGCTGTATAAAGATTAATTGTATAATAAGTATAATCCGTACGTATATTAATCCATAAACCGTATCTGCATATAAAAATACAATTATATTGTTATAATAAGAGTTTTATTTAATCTTAGAGATTATTATTGTCTCAAAACATATATAGTAAAGATCTTTTTATACTTTCGGTTGTCGAAATGTCTTTAAGGATTTTTTTACTTTCAGTAAAAGGATATTCTTAATAGTAGTCTTTGTTAGAAATTTCTCGAAGGATTTTCATTTTATAGATATATGGATACGATTAATCACATAATCTCGACGTATCATGTTTACCTATTTTCACGGATTTTGGTAGATTAGGAGTTTATCCTACAACAAGAACCGGTGAGGGCCTTGACTCAAAAACCGTCATTTTTCACGTGGATCTAGAATTGGTAGGATTATAGAAGCTTCGTCTAACATTGTGTAGATTTTTTATCGAATATCGATAACATGTAGGTATCTTCACTAAAAAGATATAAAGAAAGGAAAAAATATTTCCTTATAATGTTATCGTCGTGGTTCAGAGGAGTGTAAAATTATTAAACTATAATTTATCGCTGGGGGATTAAAAGATTATTTGTGTTAACATTTTATATTATTACTGATAAAAAAGATTGCATTCTTTACATTAGATCTCTCTGGAAGTAGAGCTGTGTTATCCAGTCTATCAAGCACTGGGTCAGGTAGCTCACTAACAGTGATAAGACTTAATGAGTGGACCTTTAACTCTGTTTTTGGATCAAATAGTGTCCTAAAAATTGTATAATGGGATAATTACGTGAATTGACTGTTGAAAAAAAAACGTAAGATCAAAATACAATAAAAGTTTAATATATGATTTATCTTTTGAAAACCACTTATATCTTTATGTGTTAAGTTCAAAAGATAAATACGTGGACGTCATAATAGAATTAAATACAAAACTAGTAAAAATGATAAAAAAAAATTACCCATCAAGACTTGTCACTTATACGAAACTGGAACAACACTTGATCAACAGTGATAGTGTTATCACCTTATTTGCGTCGCCTCCTCATCTCAGGGCACTCTATACGGCGCTTTATAACATTAAAAATACAATAAAATTATCAATTTAATATAACAACATGTCCTCCAGCCACGCACATGTACCCACATATGCGAATATTTCACAAAACTATTTCGATAAATAATAAGTTATCTTTGTAATGATTAGATATTGTGGATCCTTATTCAAGGTAGACAATGATAAATGCAATTAATAATTAATAATAATTCAATTAAACCCGTAATAACGCAATTCAATAATCCTTTTAAATTAAAACGACGTTTATTAAAATGTAATGGAATAATACCATCAAATGGAAGCGCCGTTGCCAAAAATATGCGCATTTGATTTTTTAACTATATGTTTGACTAGCGGCTTCGCTCGCTTCGTTTAGCTAAAAAGCAATCTTGCAAAATATATATATATATATATATATAGGTTATTTTCTATACCTAGTATAATACTGTTAGTATTAAATGTATTCTTCTGTTCTGTCAATTTGAGTGCTAAATTCAAACAAACGCTTAATATGTTTTTTCTATTTTTCGTTGAGTTTTCTCCATTTTTGTTTTTTAGGTCCAGATCCCGTGGGAAAACAGGAATAAAAATATGTTACTCCTTGCTAATGTGGCTTTACGCAGGTGAAAGAAATTTAAAAATCGGTTCTCTAGTTTTTGACATTGACACACAAATATACAGACACACCTTTTCTCTATAATATTAGTATGATTAATGATATTTTTTATGAAGCTTTCAGTTCAATGTTGTAATGAATTCTTTTATTATTGGATATTTTTTTCATATTATCGTCAAAATAAGATGTGATATGAGATTGTTTCAATCAGATATAATATCTGATTGAAACAGAACTGGATTATTCAAGAACAATGTCAAAAATAGCGAGAAATGTCAAACATTTTGGTAATTTAGGAAATCGTTTCACAGTTTACCATTCAAGTCTATCTGTTCGTTGGTAAGTGATCCTAATCAGCACTAATCCGAGTGTTTGTCATTTAGTGATGACGTCACGGCTTTTTTATGGCCAATCTGTTTGAACACCGCACGAGGCTATCTCGACAACTTAGACATGTTTCTGTGTTTTAAAATACCATTATTTGTAAAAGGTGATATTTAACTAATATTATATATCCGAATGTCAGTTTGTTTGTTACGCTTTGTGGCCTAACTATCGTGATATTTAAAACACGTAGATCCAGGATACATAAAAGATATTTTTCATCCCCAAATAGGTATAGAATAATACCTTTTAACCGGTATACGACATAACGAAAATACAATTTACCTTATACCAAATGAAAACCGCAGGTAAAGACTAGTATGTTATTTTTGTATAAACGACAACTTAAATATGATTATGATGTGTAAGTTTATTAATAAAATATATCTTAAAATAATCAAGATAAAAAGTTTTATACCGTGGATGTAATGTTATGAGATTAAAAAGATATTTAAAGTAAGATAAACCTTGTATTATTGCATTAAGAGAAAGAAAACAAGCCTACGAGTATATAAGAATATTTCCATAATACGTTTTAGTGAAACCAACTTTTAGACACGGCTTGCATAGACTGTATGAATTATATAGAAAAACACATATCTCCATTGTCAGTTACTTATTTTATGAATATGTATAACTAGCCTTATTATGTAACGAAATTTGAACCAATTTTATTATCTATAACACCCCTAAGTAAGGATGGAATGCCTGAAAATAACAAAGATAATTGGGATAGGGATAAGGATGATGACGATTACAAAGATACATCTATTATTAATATTAACTTATATTGTAAATTACAATAAAATTCGCACTTGTCATTAATTATTGTAAAATCGCCTTGCAGTGACCGCTTTGCTTTACATTTAGTTAAGTTTTATGTTTTTACTTCTACTGGTAAAACAAAATTTTGTTCAAAAATCTAAGAAAATATATACATATTAACATTATGGAAGTTATAATAAAATTAAAACTAATATAAAGTGATTTCTAAAAGAAATCATTCTTGTCAAAAATTTTACAAATACATACATATACATACATTAAATTTTCTTCCAATAAAAATAAATTCCATCCCATTATAATTCACTCTGGGATAATAAAATCATAATAATCTTAGGATATAATAAAGATGACTGATCTCACCTGCATGTTTCGTGTCTATAGACCGTGCTGTGGCCTATGGAGCTGCTGTAAGTTGGTACTCTGTGGAGTCCACTGGATTGTCGTACGAGCGGGGGCCTCAAAAACCCTCCGTAACCCACACCCAGCATGGGGGTCTCGACCACCGAACTGTCTAGAACACTCGTCTCGTCCGTCTCTTCGTCGATAACACCGGGCTTGTAAAATATCTTCCCCGCAGATAAGGCTGCCTTGGACTTAATCTCCTTCTGTCCCTCATCCTTCCTAACTTGCATTTCATAATTGGATCCGTCTGTACTCATCCTTATGTTATCGTCACGATACAGTAACACCGTTCATATAATGCATTCTCCTTGTGTTCACACTGAGACGGTCATTATTTGAAACCATTTTGTATATGTTTAAAGATTTAGTTTCATTCATTGGTGAAGACTACCTGCAAGAGATTATTAACTTAATAGTTTTGCAAACTCAAATATAAAGGTGTTTACACACTTCTAACTAAAATTTAATACCTATCTAAGGACAAATTAAGGGTAAGTGTAAATGATGTAAGCTTATTCTACACTTTTATATATTTAATTTGTTAGTAATAAGAAATTAATTTTTGAATTCCTTATATCTTTAGCTGTCTACATAAAATGCATGGATATTTATAATAAATGCTATTTTTTTTTTAGTTTAATTTTTTTTATTTGGATTGTCTTAAAATATAAAACATTGTTTACGGTTTAAAACATAAGATAATATTGTAAAGTCTAGATAATTATAATCATTAAGAAGTGGAAATAGTGGAAAATCTTATTTTCTGTCAAGAGAACACAAAACTGATCTATATATTATGATATAATGAAACTGGTAATTTTGATTTAATTCAATATAATGTTTAAAAAATTATTTTCCACAAAAGTTAACAATAATAATGTTAAAAAATCCACAAAAGTTAACCAAAACTGAGTCGAGCAATAATGACATAAAAACGACAATTGCACCGACTGTTTTAAATTAAATAAAAAGGTTTATGTAAAGTAATCATAAAGTAACATTTTGACGGATCACGGTTAGCTATTGTGATTTAAACCTAAACTAAATCGGTTAAAACACGACATCTATTATCGAACGGCGAAACTAACTTGCTATTTAACATATACCATGTTAAAATTAAACATAAAAAATTAAAACATACATATTTGTAAGAAAACATATTATTCTTTTTCTAATCAATCAAATCATAGAAAATTAAGACAACTAAAATTATTGATGCCGCCTTTTATAAAAAAATAGCAAAACACCAGAATTCAATAAAAATTTAAAACTATAGGAGCCATTTTTATTTATATTTTTTAGTAAATCGATATAAGTCATTCATTATAAGAACAAGAAAACGGTTATTTTTAAAGCTTTTAAAATCTCTTGATTTTAAAATACTGGGCTTACTGGTCTCAGAAAACATAATATCTTATATCTTGAGTATCGTTGCGGAACAGAGGCAATTTTTTCTTGTAAATGATTATCGCCCCGCGTTCCGTCGTTTTGACACGTAGTGTCCTTGCACTCATTAGGATGTGCCCGATCTCCATGACAACGGACGGATGCCTTTATTTCCTCCCACTAAGATTGTTGGATATTGCGGAAAATGAATTATTAACTTTATTCGCATTATTAGGAGGAAGTGAATAGTCATCGTGGTCCCTATATTAGTTTATATTATGTTTTGTAACAAGAAACTAAAGAAAAATACTTTTCATATCGGATAAATAGAAATCGATGAAAATAAAAGAAACGTCAAGTGTCCAACGTCAGTTGAACAGTTGAACAACAAACAAAAATGTATTTTTATAATCACAATAATTTCATAACCTCATTAAAAACCTACTTCCTTTCAAGTCTATTGTACCAACCGATTGTACCAAAAAATCTTCCCTAAGAAATTTGTTAAGTTAAATAAACATTGTTCCTATTTTTTTTAATATAGAACTAGTAATATATTGTACAAATCGATTCGGTATAACATTGTGAAACACTTACTAAAATATTTTTATCTAATACTAACGGACCCGCGCCCACTTTTTTGGGGGTCAAATATTTTTACGTGTGACGAAAGCATGTGTGGTAGTTACAGAGTAAGGATTTATTTTATTTCAGTAGGACGCGTTTTTCTTCACCTTAATCGTTAATAATTTTTAAAGCACCAGCGGAAGGTTTGAGCTGTCTTTGTGACAGCAGACTAAGCAGTTATTTCAAATAATTTATAAACTGATGTTTGATATTTTATGAAACATACTCTGTGGTAATTAATCCAACTATAAGTGTGACTTCACGTATCATAGATCATACCTTTCATGTACCTGAAGCGAGGCCAATTTCAATTACTGTGTCTGAGCTGTAATTAATAATGAGTTCGTTAGCTGGTGTTCTTGTGACGTGCACGTGAACGTCAAATGCAATGGCGATTGGCGTATGACACTAACATAATATGAAATAGAAAGTATTGTTGTCCTTTTTAAACCTAGATATGATAATAAGATACACTTTTACTTAAATCTTTTCCTATATTTTTGAATTTAGACATCTAGGTTTATTAGACATTTATTATCAACTTTTTCATTGAATTAATGGTTACCCTTTGATCATATATTCTATGGTTTATAATAAACCTTATTTAGTAAAAATGTATAGTTAATGTGTATCAAAAATAATTTTAATTTGAAGGTTATGAAAGCACTCGATTCACGCTCGGTGTAGTATTAATTGTTACTGTACTCTAAGTAGAACAATAGATAGGTATATTTTCATAACAATGCATACAATATTTATAATTTTTAATAATAGTTACAGGAAATTAAGTTATTACGAAACAGAGTAGTTAATTTTAACAGTAGATCTCTTTTGAATTTCCTAAAACCCTTTATTCGAATATGCATATATATATATTTTGTATTAATTATAGTAATTCATAAGTAAATTAATAAATAATTATAATATATACAGATATAAATGTATATATTTTTTGTTTATTGATATATTTTAAAAGCTACTTGTAAATTATAGAGTAGACTGGCAGAGAATGTTTTAGCGTTAAGCTCGAAATTTGTTAATTTTTTGTTGAAATCTGTGGTATTTAAATATTTTTATATATTTTTTATGCAAAATTTGAGTATTTCGAAAATTGTTCATTATCCTACTGAAAAATTGTCTGTA
Source organism: Melinaea marsaeus rileyi (assembly GCA_918358865.1). NCBI lineage: Eukaryota > Metazoa > Arthropoda > Insecta > Lepidoptera > Nymphalidae > Melinaea > Melinaea marsaeus. The sequence goes on along the minus strand of OU911095.1, from coordinate 2,756,207 downwards.
AATAAATGGTTCCACAAATATGGATTTAATATCAAACTCAAAATCAAATTAAAGATAAGGTGAACCCACCAGGTTGCAATGCGGATTAGAGAGTTACATTCAAGTTTTCTGAGTTTGCCGCACCGGGGATCGAACCCAAGACCCTTCAATTTTCAAGGAAGCATTACCACTGCTACGCTTTAGGACCCTCTGGCGTAGCGCTACACATTCTCGCATTTGTATTTATTGTTAATTTTTTTCTAGTATTCATTCAACAACATGAGAAAAGCATATTTTAAAAGACTGTCTACCAGAAATAAATATGTGGTTGATAACTAACCTTATCTTTAGAATATCTCTTTGATACTTTGTTATTTATTAATTACTATTAATATTGAAAAACATCAAAGCTAAATTATTAATTAAAGGTATTATAATATATTAATTTATAATGTACCCGTACTATGATCTAGTTTGTTCTTTTCTGTTCAAATATCTCTATTGCTACTTTGTACTGACATTCAAAGCAGGAAGTTTCTATTTTGGGAGACAATTGATTGCAATCTCGGACTTACTCGTGGTCCTCTCTGATTTAACTCGTCCACTAACTTAAGGTTTAAGTGGTGGAAATTATATTATTAGTGGTAGAATTATTAAAAAACAGAAATAAAATTTACATAGTATTAAAAGGCTAAGGATAATATAGCTATATAATAATTTCCAAATGTCAAAGTATTTTTTTATATATTAAGCTCTGGATACACCCAACGTGTGACTCAACACTGAATTGGATGTCAACAAGAAGACATAACACGCGTTAGATTAATTAAGGTGAATTATTTTAGAGTATAGAGCAGGTGATCTTATACATTATTATTATATATGTACAGCTGAGGTGTGTAGTGTTAGAATTTTTTAAATATATATAAATACTCTTTCTTTAAACCTTTCTTTTTTAATGTTAGTAATATACTATAAAAATACAAAAAGATTTGAACTTTACGAATAATTTTGTAATTGCTTACTCTTCTAATTTCGGTCTTAAATAGACGTTTTTGAAAATAATAGACATGACTGTCATTGAAATATAAAACTAAATAAAATAATGTGACACCAGCTGTGACTATGAAAAAAATAAGGACTAGTTTTGTTAATTTCAGTTTATATATTTTCAAACGTGATGTCTGTATAATACTTGTTTTCCATAATAATTACTGAGTTGTAGCCTTCTGACAAATGCATAAAAACAATTCAAATTAAGATATACGTTTAGCTAATTCCAAAGTATTGCGAGTAAATATATTATTTCATATACTCACTTTGCATCATTGACAATTTATACACTAAAAGGTCATAAATACATAGATACCAACTGACCTAAAATTCCAAGAAAACTGCAACTAGTCAAAAATTTATATATATAAAAAAAACTAAAATTGTATACATACCATATCCCATATTTCGAAGGGATTAAAAATATAAATACATTTCAAAACAATCACTATTATATAAAACAAACATCCTTTACATGTCAACCATTTTTAGGCTTTTTAAATGTTGACATTGATCACGTTAAGGTCTTTTACAGTACCAGGATTGTTTAAATCCTTCACGTGCGATCTGAACGTCAGGATAGCTGTGACTGACAGGCGCGGAGACTTGCGTAGTGGTTATGTACCAATTGTGAAGCGACTTTATTTGTTAACTAGCCACGCGCTCGGAAACAATTGACGGTGTTTCGCTGTTGGGTTCTGCAGATAAGATTTAAACGTGGCTTTATTTTTTAACAATGACAAATGGAATGTGTTGAATTTAAAATAATCATCTCAAATGCTGGCAACGCTTTCGTTTTTTAGCTGAAGTCATGTGACGGTAGTTCATATACGGGCTGGCTCGACTTCGAACCAACGACCACAGTTCCGGGTAAAGTGGTTATTAAGTACTTATTGTAGAGAGGTTGTTTGATGCCAAATATTCGCCTTTCTATCCTGTATATGGTATTCTGTATCCTAATTTTCTGCATTTCTCTTTATTTCTCAAGATAACAACGTATTTATAGCTTATCATATACAGTGTACACATACCAACAAGCTTCCACAAAATACCAATTGCGCTGGTGTTATTTTGCAATCCGTAAAAAAGTTAAATGGGGGAGGAATAACTTTTTCTTTCCGAAAAAGAATATCCTTTTAAATTCCAGCAAAAGTGCGCATTATTACAGTACAAAAATTCTTGTCTATACAATAGTTTTCATGTATTTCAAAATAAACAATTTAAAACTAAGCCCCGAATTAAAATATCGTTAACCGTCTTACACGACTGACAGTTGGAGCATCATAATCTTTTATAATATTAAATTGTGTAATCAGTAATGTGTAGAACAAAATAGTATTGAAGTTTCTAGCTACATTTATTTTTATTATTATTTCGTCATATATTTGACATTTGCTTTCTTAATTACTTCACTTCTAAATCTTTTGTTTCAAAATAAAAATTATATTTGGAAATAAACAGTCAATATGCTTTCTTTACAAAAAGATATTTATATGTTTAATAGATATTGTGAGTTTAAAAGTAATAATGAAAAATGCGCAGACGTTTCTTAAGTAACAGAACTCGATGAAAGAATGAAACATATTTTGCCGTGCCTCTTTGTCAGGACATTGGAGTTAAAGTGGAGATTATCTGACAATGTAAACGGGATGTTGGCGTCCAAGGCAACACTCGCTGATTCTTTGTTTATCTTGGGATCGAACACATGGACATATCTATCCATTCACCATTTTAACCTATAACCTAACATGGTTAGAATTTTAATTGTCAAATGTTCGAAATACAATTTGGAAAACATCATTTCTAAGGTTGCAATAATTGAATATTATATACATGTCTGTTACAGATATAACAAACCGTGACCCCTACAATTACGTCCTCAAACGTGTCAACAAGATGTATCGGTTTATTCAAGAGCAAGCTATTATCAAATCAGTCCCCATTATTTGCTCTTTCGACTGTCACGGCCGATGCTCTTTCCGACGGCCTCAGGTGCATCCCGAGGGTCCATACTGGAAATGAAAATACATTTGACACTTAAATAATTGACACCACAGACTAGAAATTATATTATAGACTACGTTATTAACAGATATTTTGTTCGTACATTGCTCACTAAACAATTACGAAATAAATGATCATAATAAAAAAAGGCGGCCGAGTTTGTTGTGTGATTCTTCCCAGAGCAGCGCGTTTGGAATACTGCGTAGACTTATCTTAAGTTGGGGAGTGTCATTACAGTACAGAAGGACTTATTTAGATAAGTACGGTATCATAATCGTTATGATACGTACACAGTGATCACTGGTATTGATTCAAAGTGGTATAAATACAAATAAAGATATAAATAAACATGTAAAATATACCTATTATAAATAAAAAAACTAATAGTGTACATGAAAATATTTTGGTTTATATTTTGGTTTTAAGGCGAGCTATTACTAATTTAACGAGTAATATAAAAATAATATATACTTACTTTTCTACTATAATTTATATATGTTTATGTAGTATGTGTTTGAATAGAATTTTTGTATATATGCAATTGTTGTCCTTAAAAGTGTTAAATCTCGTAATCCGGAAGTGTTAAAGGCATGTAGCGAGAAGAGTTTTAAGTGATTTGGATTGTTATGAAAGAAGCCGGCGACTAAGGACAAGAATTTATTTAAAAATGATTTCATTTTTCAAATAAGGAACTCTCCACTGAGATGATGTATGATAGAGGAAAGTTGAAGGAATTGACGTATTGCATGGTGTTAATAATTCCCTTTTTAGGCTTACGTAGTCCACTAGTAAGTAATAGTTTCGTCATGTCCATTCATCCGTCTGTGTTTTTGTTTAATTCATCTACACTGACAGTGGGGTTGTGTGTCTTTTTACGAGTAACCCATGATCTGGGATTACGTTGGTAGGTCTTTAAAAATATGTATTTTAATAGTGTAATGATTATGATATTAGAACACAACAAATTCAAAAGGAAAACTATCACAACTGAGTAAGCTTTTCTTTTCTTTTCGAGTTAACGAGTAATTACTGGTTAACTTAAAATATATATGTGCGCTTAATATTTATATAAATTTAATATATATATTGCAAACGCTGGCTAACTCTTAGAAGACAGATCAAAATAATGTACTATAGACTTGTATATCTTAAAAGGATCTACTAAAAGTCCGCGAGTGTATGTCTATGTATCTATTGATCCATCATGGCCAAGTACGGAACCTTACATTGTACCCGACATGCACTTTATTAAATGTTTTTAGCTGATATAGTGTAATAGAAAAGAGCTTTTTAATATATGGGATTCAACCCCATCTTAAAACTAATCTCCCACATTCACTGGTTACAGCGTATGGAGCAGAGTTGTGAAATCTTTTTATATTAATTATAACTTTCACATAAATATATATAAATAATACTCTCTGACTAGTCAATTTATTTAGACAAACACCGCTTTTAGTTCGTCCATGTGTCACCATGAATCATACCAGTAGGTATATCCTTAAAAAACTTACGATATTTCAAGTTGTACATATAACATAGACGAATAATATTATTATACTATATGTAGCTACGACTTTGTTCCAATATGTTTTTAAAAATAAAAGTAGCTTAAGCTTACTTCTTATAACACCAGCTGTCCGCCAGTGAAAGTCCTGTTAAAATCGATCCAGCCTTCTCAGAGATAAGCAGAAACAAAAAGAAAGACGTAGATTATTATTTTTTTAATTTGTTTTATTTTTAAAGTACCGTGTACCATTTCATAACCAATTAGTGAAAATCTGGCAATATGTAATTACAAATTTCAATTTTATTTATATATATATAGATAAGTAATATTATTTATACAGTATATATATTTATATATAAAAAAAAACTAGTGTCACGATGTTCGTTTGCGCTAATCTTTGAAACCACTGAACCGATTTCAATTAAATTTTGTAGATATCTATTGTCCGCTCCAACTTAAAAGATAGGATAGTTTTATCTCAATTAATAATTGTCATTTTTTTAATTGCAAATTTGAGATTTTTTTATACATAAAGTTTTTGTTTCACGTCTAAGTTCTATAAGTTTCCAATAGATGGCGGTGTTGCTAATTTTTAATTTTATTTATTTTAATTGATGTTAAACAGCTAGTATTCTATAAGACAGAACTATTCAATATAATTTTATCTATTATATAAATACTCACGTGATTCGAAACTTTTTTCAGTATTTCAATTATTAATTAATAGCTATTAGATTTAAGGTCAGGATTTAAAATCTTGATTATTTGCCGTAACTCCATGATATCCTTATAAATTGTTTTCAAAGCACACATTTGAATCTCGAGGGTGGATAGCTTGAGTTTTATTTCAACAAGGTGTCGCTTACACGTTTCAATATCGGTGTTCAGTTTGACGATCCTTTTCTTATTTTCTTCCATGTTATTCTTGAAATACACATGAATTGTCATTTTAAATCACTACAAGCGATACGCCTCTTTAATTTCACTGTGAAAAGATAATTTGAATCCTATGAATCATTCGTATCTTTTTAGATAAGATAACGATAATGACGATAATAATGTGGGAAAATCAGTTTATTTTATTATAATAATAATAATTATTATATATTTTGTTACACATCCTCTTTATTATATTATTATTAAGCAGTTTTCAATGTATCAGCCATATTGAAAGATTGTTTTATCTTATCGTAGTGAGTCAACTGTATTAGTAATATATGTTGTAACAAACAATAAATGAACAAAATATAATAAAATAAATAAAGCCTCGAAGCAGAGCCTAGCTAGAGTCATCTAATAGTTTAATCCTAGTAAATCACACTGGGAATCTCTCTCATACTCCTAAAAGGCAACGCATTGCCTAATGAGCGTTTTCGCTGTCCATATACATACATAGCAATACGTATTCTAATAGCTTTTTATATATGTACTATTTTATTTTAAGTCCCTGTGTAAAGATTAAAGAATGCTTTATAAATTATATATCGTTTTATTTAGTTAAGTTCCTTAACGTTAAGTTAACCGGGCAAAATTACGAAGATTCAGTCATTTTTTGTTTTTTAAATTTAGTTTCATTACAAAGATTGCTTTGTAACCTTCCTCCATCCACATTGTAGACATCGCGTGCGTTCAAATTAGTTTGAAAGCTAAACTTTTGAAAGCTAAATGGATTTTGTTTTGCCTGAACGTGACGTCACAATTCTAGTAAAAAAAAAAGAGAATACGCTTTTACACATCACATAATATGGTAAATGGTAACTTCACAAACGTTATTTATGTAGGTTTCAACTTAGTTTCGTTATGCCGTCTCTAGTATGTGTTTGCTCGAAGATTGTAACAATAAAATTGCATCTTTTAAATCACGGTTGAATCCATTAATAATAAAATTGTGCCAAGCTGTTAACGACTACAGAATATATTTTTTTACGCCACTAATAAGTGATCAATAAGTCAACTACTACTTCTTTAGCCTTCGAGAGAGATTGCAAATTGACAGTCTGCCTTACTTATTTTGATATAATAATATTCTAAAGCAAACAGATAAATATCATGTTAATTACGACAATAAGATTATCATATCGAAATTCAATCAATATCGTCCTGTAATTGTTGAGTGTTGCTCAAAGAAATAAACAGATAAACAGAAAAATATATTAAACTTTTGCTTGTGTCGTATACCAATCTAGACGTCTATTTATACAATTTTATGATTCTATGAAATAGGAATATTATTTGCAAAAATTACGATTGAGATATTTTTGTAATAGAAGAGCAGGAGTTATATATATCTTTGGCTTTTGCTATACAAAAAACTTTAATATTTTTATGAATGTCATTTTTATTAGCGAAAATGAAAAGATAAGTATAAAAACCTATTTTCTCCGACAGACTTGGCCTAAAAGTCTGTATCTTCAAAATGCTATTTCATTATCTATTTTATTTGTTTCTGTGAAACGGAATCACGGATCGAATAATAAATGTACAATCAGTTTTGCCAACAGTAAAAATAGTAACAAAATTGACAAAGTGAGCTGTCATTTTCCTATCCATCGAAGAAATCATCATAGTTGATTTTTTAAAACATAACTTTGCTTGGTGGTATCGTTAATAAATAACAAAACATGTTTCGAGCTAATAATTTTGATAAATTATTGGGTAAGAATCTTTAAAATCACCGTTTTATGGTATTATAAAAAAATCGAAAGCGTAATAAATATGTCAATATTTTTTCCTTTTTATTTAGTCAATAATTTGTATCTGATTTACAATACTTTCTTTTTTTTTGAACACTGATTTAAGCGTATTGATTTTGTTTTCGTATGTTTTAATTATATCAATTTCCGTAATGGTAGGTCGAAATGCAATCTGTATTGTTATGTTGAAATATTTTCTAATTTGTTCTAGATAAAGCGACGAGTAATCTACGCTTGGACCCTGATTGGCCCTCTATCTTGCAAATTTGTGATTTAATTAGACAAAATGACTGTTCGTGAGTAACCATATGTTGAGCCCTCATATGAAATTAACATTAATAAGTATTATAATTTCAATGTCATATCAATTTCGATGACTTATAAAATTGTATTATTTTTAGACCAAAATATGCAGTGGCTGCAGTGAAAAAGAAGCTCTATTCTCAGAATCCATACCAGGCCATGTTTGCTCTCTTGACACTTGAGAGTATTGTTAAAAATTGTGGTGAGTTCACAGAATACAGTGGTAATCATTTAGCACTTAGTTTCTGACTAAGCACTCTTGCATATTTATGAAGTAAATATACCTCAAGTCAGTTATTTTATATAACATATTAATTCTGTGGTTTATAAAATATATGCTTACTCCTTAATACAGAAATTATGAAAATTACACAAAGGTTATTAAATATACCATAAAGTAATATGATATTATGCAGGTTCTGGTGTTCATGACGAGGTTGCATCGAAAGCCTTCTGTGAAACACTCCGTGATCTAGTTAAGACAACTCAGCATGAAAACTTGAAGACCAAGATATTGGAGCTGATACAGGCCTGGGCATTTGCCTTCAGGAACTCTCCTAAATATAGAGCTGTGCAGGTATGGAAAATTTGTGTTTATACAGTTTATTTGTATATAGTGATTATTGTTATCAATATATATACATATACTTATTACTCTAGTATAGTACTAAAGTACTCACAACCAAAACATCAACACTGATACTAACTTTCACAACATATCTATACAGTCAGTATTCCTATCTCTGTAGTTTTATTTATTCAAATTCAAAATATCTTTCTTCAAGTATGCATCTACACACATTTTTGAATCATCAATTATTACAATACAAAAAAAGGTCAGTGGAGTCAGTCCGTAAGTAAGCTACCACTGGCTCGGAATGCTGCTGCTGAATGCTGAATGAATTTTTGCGTATATATAATATGTTATTAAAAATGTATTGCAAAGCGACTGTAAGAATACCTATTTCTTTAAAAACATCTCTAAGATAATCTCTAGCTTTTAAGTTATAAATAGCCCGCACAGCTCTTTTTTGTAAAATAAATATAGAATTAATTTCGGCAGCACTGCCCCATAATAAAATACCATAAGATAAAATACTATGAAAATAACTAAAATAAACAAGTCGAGCCGTATTAACGTCCGTTAATGGTCTAACTTAATTCTTAACTAATTTATTATATTCTTTTCCACTTTCAATCAATACCAGTGAGACCAGTACCAAATGTTAGAGTCCGGACTATTGATACCATACTTATCGAAATAAACCATTCTGTAAAGACAATCTCCAACTTAATATTAAGGCTACAATACACCCTACACTGAGAAGAACTTTTGTCTGGTACATTCTGTAATTATTTATATAATTTATAAGGTAGATAACAAGGGGCCTAGTACTGGACAAAAAGTACTTAAGAGACAAAATATATATATATAATGATATTTTCCAAGTAAACATTCATTAGAGCAATAACAAATTATCACTACTTTATATCTTAAAAAAGATAAACAAAGTAAACATTGAGCTCGCAAATAGATTATTTCTTTTCAACATGTAGAATATGTTTTATTATTCATTGATTGAAATTATATTTAACATAATATGTTTATTTAGTTTATTGTTCAACTGAACAAATAAATTTGTATTATATGTATACAATAATATTTGGAATGATCATCATACAATGTTTTTAAGATACAGTGTTTCTACGCTGTAATAAGTAATATTTATTTAATAATGTTTGGAAGATCTTTGGAAAGATCATCTAATATTTGTTACAACATATAGTCATTGTTATGATCTTCAGTATTTATATACATAAATTATTATTCATTAAATTAAAGACGAAAGGAGTGGAGTCTGGCAAGTGAGAGACAAGGGGAGAGTAAAAAAAGGTGTTATAAAAATACATAATATTAAACATTTAAAACTGTGAATACATTAAAGTATAGGACAGGTCAATCAACTTACAATGGTTTTGGTGTTTATTTTGGTATAATTCGTTTTGGCGAATTTAATAAGTAAGTACTCCATCTATTTCTCTCACTTTCCAGATTCAACTCATTCATTAATTATTCTCACAGTCAAAATTAGCTCTCATTTTGTAGCACTCAACATAATGTAAATTTTTTTATATTTTTAATCTTACTCTATTCCAAACAGTTAAGTTCTCATCTCTCACTTAATTTAAAATGAATAAAATATAACAGCATTTTTTACATCACCCAGCACCAATAAGTATATGTAAAAGCAACTTCATAATTCAATAACATCATGAAAGCATTGTTAATGGTAATAAACTAATTACAAGTCCTGATGAAAATATTTATTAACAATGTGAACTTTTAAAATTTACAACTTTTTCAGCATTTTCAAAGAATTATGAATAATTGTCTTTCAATTAAGTCAATCAAAATTTTGTACATAGACTGTCACTGTTTTTTATATAACTATTTAAATTTTGGCGTATGTATAATATGTTATTAAATATGTATTGCGAAGCGACTGTAAGAATATTAAAAACCAACTTCACAATTCAATAACATCATGAAATCAGATCATCATCACACATCATACATACATTACATCATCTTGTAGTTGTAAGTCCAATTGGTTTTAGATACAATAATGAATAAATGTTTTGCTCAATAATTAATAAATAGTTGAGTACGGAGCGGTCTGGAGCGGAACAATGCAGCAGATCTAAAATAAGTGTTATGATATGAATACACCTTATATATCTTTGTACATAAACGTCCCATCACCATGGTTGTTTCACTAATCTTTGAAACCACCGGACTGATGCATTGTTCCACTTAAAAGATAGGTTAGTTTTTATCTCGATTAATAATATTCAATTTAATTATTGTGTATTTGATGTTACTTATACAGACAAATTAATTCACTAGAAATTTCCAGTAGCTTTCGAAGTTAATAATAAATTTTTAATTGGTGTAAAATAGTTTAAGAATAAAATAGGGAAAAGAGTGGATAGGATGTATTCTTCTAATTCGTTATTACCGGAACTATACTTTAACAGAGTGAAGAATTTTAATTAATTTAATTAACTATCATTTTATTACCTTGTAGATTAGGTTACTTCTTCATGGCATTTTTAATACACAGATTACACAGAAGCGACTGAAGGCCTAATAACAATTTACTACACCTTCCTCCACTCTTCATTAGATGTTGAAAAAGACTTTTTAATATCCTAACTGAATGGGATTACAATTGACTTAATTTATTTACAATTTGAGATCACAAAATGTATCAGAATAGAATAAATATTAAAAAGATGCCAATGCTATTCTATGTGATTGTTCATAGTTTGAGTTTTTATATCAAATACATTGGACATATCAGACCAGACTAAGATAAGTAACTTGGAAATGTATTGTTTTACTGAAATGGATCATGATCCGTTATTAGGTTCGGTCATTAAACACACATGTATGTGATATACACCTTTATTAGCGCTTTTTATATTAAGTTTGATTTATAAAGAAAAAACTATTATACTTGTTAAGAAATAAAATATATTTCTGTCTTAAATAATAATTTTCAATATTAGTTGGAGGTCGAGGGTAATGGATTTTACTATTTTGCTTTATTTTTGTTTTCAATATGACAACCTCCTCCTCCTCCCTCCTCGCCCTCTCCCCCTCGTGTGCTTTTATAACCTGTTTAATAGATCAACATACTAAGATATTATTTTTATCTTTCTTTAAGAACTAATATTACGACAATTATAATATATTTAATTGTTTACCCAATATATATTCCTATATATCTTACCCAAGCAACCTTTTTTGCTGTGTGTATGTAATAAAACCTGTGATGTATTACTAGTAATAAGTATATATGTAATTATCGAAGTTGTCTGAGTAATACATTTAATAGCAACGAAAATCAATAACATGAAGGCCTTAAAAGGTGCGCAGTTAAGTTATTAGGTTTTAACAATTTAATAAAAAATATATAGAGATTTCAGCAGGTAAGTGGCCTATAAGATTGATAAGATGTTTAAGAATCTTCTTATGAGCCGTTGGCAAGTCCCACTTAATCTTTTCTCACTCTCCCCCCCCACAAGTCGAGAGGTATATAAAGGATTTCCCAAAAATAACAAGTGTTCTTGTGTTATATAGTCTCATGCTTAAGATATATCATAATTTAGCTTATGACCGTTAGACAGTTAAACAAAACAACCGAAAACCGACGCAACAGATGTCGTCGACACTTCAAATATTTAAAAAATCCTTTATATATTAAACCGCCCGCAACTCTCCATACAAGAGAAATTTCTTAAAATCCTTTCTTGGCTGACCTCTACTTACAGAAAAGTATGTTCTTAAATTTTATATCTCTCCTCTTAACTATAACAAACCGCTGACAGAATATATTGTAAGTGTATCAATATTATTATTGATCTCTGTTCTTTAATCTAATTAAGACCTCACTATACCTTGCCTTGGGAATATAGTGCCAACTAATGACACAGCTCACAGTTCTCTCCGCTCCGTGAAGCTTAAATATTTCATTGTTTACTTGATTATATATAATACATATAGTTATAAATCAATTTATTTTGTTTGTGAAGTCAATGACCGCGTCAGTATAAAGTATGTATTATTTATTATAAGTAAATGTCATTTGTCATGTTATTACTATCAGACTGTTATATATCAATATTTATTTATAGGCAATATTGATAATACTGGTAAAAAAAACATGAAAAACTAATGACGAACTTCATACCTATGAAACGTAATTGTGGTTAAGCGAGAAATGACGTTTCAAATTCATTATCATATTATTATCAGTCTCTACCTTGTCACGAATGAGTCATCAGTTCAGAAACACTATTGTTGTATTTATAACTCTTTTATTGAGTTAAATCTTTTGTGTTGTAAATGTAATATGTAGTGTTATAATATTGTTAACAGGATACAGTGAATATACTCAAGGCTGAAGGTCACAAATTTCCAGCACAGAAAGAATCGGATGCAATGTTTTCAGCTGACACGGCTCCCGAATGGGCTGATGGGGAAGTCTGTCATAGGTTAGCCGTTATTACCTTTTTGTTATCTGAGATATTTATTTTACTCAGTGCAAAAATAATTTTCATTGTATTTATAACAAAATGTATTCTATATTTAGATGCCGAGTTGCATTTTCTCTAATGGTCCGCCGGCATCATTGCCGAGCTTGTGGCCAAGTGTTTTGTCAGCAATGCAGCTCCAAGACTTCAACATTGCCAAAATATGGGATAGAGAAAGAAGTAAGAAATATATTACCTAATCTAAAGCCAAAATGAGGTTGTCTGTTTCTAAAATAACCTAAATAATTTTAAAATTGTAAGGTGCGGGTCTGTGAGGCCTGTTTTGATAAAGTAAGTCGTCCACCATCTTCAACAGCAAAATTGGAAATAGCTGACACTTCTAATGACTATGGACCAGCTCCACCCCAAGTAAGTGTTTATTTGTAACTACAATTATTGAAATTAAAGTATTATTTATCATAAATTCTCAATGAATTCTAAAACTTAGTTAAAAAATTACGGAACATAGTGGTGATTACGTATGTTCTAATACATTAGAGATGCCAGATTAGGTTTAAATATTTCAAGAAAACAGTGATTATTTTAAAAATATTTTTTATTTACTACTACAAGTGATATAATTATTGCCCTTCATACGAGTCCCCGGGCATTTCACCTCCTGGTACTAACATGGCTATGTTGTTTCCATTAAGCAGAATTTGATCCAATTTTGTAATTTTTCTTCCTTCTGGCGTGGATTCATATTCCGTAACATCGTCTAATAACATATTTACAAAATCGTCGAAGCCTTGTAGTGTTCCCACCATTTCTTTGTCGTTTTTCATGATAATATGGATTCGTGATCCAATACATTTATCCACCAGTTCTAAAGGTAACAAGGTATTTGGGTTTGGTAATGCTTGTGCCATGTTTGTTTACTTTCCTTTATCAAACAATTCTACTCTATTTTTCCTTAAAAACAACGAATTTGGCTTTGTAATGGACGAATTCACCTACAATATATAATGCCAAATGACAATTTGACGTTTAACGTTTTGCAGTATCTGTCAGTTGTCACTAAAGACTCGCTTGTCTATTAACTTGTGTAATATTTTTGATTATGAGTAATTTATTTAAAATTATATATATTCTTTCGTTTTATTTGTTATTATTACAATTGCTTTTTTTTATTTTATAAATAATTTATTTGATTATTTATATTACAAACTACACATCTTAAATATAGTCTTAAAAAGGCTAGAACCCAGAGCCGTCAAGCCAGTACTTAAAAACCAATTGAGAAGTGACCAGTTTCATTTTAATTTTCAAATCGTTCAAATCATTTCAACGGTTTGACGAAGTTGGAACAAATTTAATTAGAAATTGGTTTAAGACGCAGAGTTTTAGGGAAAATTCAACATGTCTAAGAATTATATTACAAGTCATCGAGGTGACGTATATAATACGCCGTCTGGAATATTACATACTAAAGAAGAACCGTTAACACCAATTGAGGAAGACTTTGGTGACCACTATAACTTGGATTATCCTTTAGAAATAAGGAATTATGCTATGAAAAAGTCTTTGTCCATGAGTGATATAGCTACATTCGAAGAAGAACTTATAAAGGAAGAATTAACAGCTAAAAATGATGACGTGCACTCAAGACACACGAAACATAATGGATTACAAGGAATTTCTAAAACAAAGTTTGTTTCTATGGCTGAAGCTATTTATCACTTTCAAAGAGATACCCCTGATAGGTTCCATTCAAGTAAGAAGCAGCCCATGTTCCGTGCTCAAAACAAAACCACAAAACCTGGGTTGACTGTACCCCAGTCACCTATTTTAAGATGCAAAGCTAGATCACGCCCTCAACACATCTTGTCTCAAAAAGAAAAGGAGGAGATAGAATTCGAAGAAATTAAAAACTATAAAATCAAAGCAATCCCTATTAAAAAATGTGTTATTGAAGGTTCTAAGATTTTACCAGAAGTTCCTAGCAAGCCTATTACTGTTCCAGAACCTTTTAATTTAACTGAAATTCCTAAGAAAAAAACACAACCTAACTCTTCTGAAGAAGTTTATAATTTCAAGGCACGTCCAGCACCCAAACATGTACTTGAAAAACCTGTAATTAAACCAGTCAGTCCTAAAGTTCACTATAAGCGTGGTAATGCTAATGATCATCATAAGCAAGACAATAAACCTAATCAACCCACTACTTCTAAAAAGATTGAGAAATTGGAGAAAACCCAACCAGAACCATTCTCATTCAATAAAAGGGATGAGGAGTTAAAGAAAAGAAGAGAAGAGAAAATAAAACAACAAATAGAAAAGGAACGTCGACTTGCAATTCAATTCAAAGCACAGCCATTGCCTGCTGCCGTCAAGAAGAGGATGCAGTCTGCTATTGCGAGTCCTACCTCAAGCGCTTCTTCAGAAAACAAGGAGAATCAAAATCATATTAAATTTGAAGCAAAACGTCCTGTCGTTCTTTACAAAGAACCTTTTATGCCAATTCTTCCACCAGCTCAACATATTAAGCAGCTTCCGTTTGATCTAACCTCTATAAAACGAGCTGCTGAAAGGGAGATTTTTGACAGGCAATTAAAAGAGAAAGAGGAAGAAAATGATAGATTGAGACAGCAACAGGAGAGAGAGCAGAGAGAAGCCGAGGAAAAAGAGATAGCCCAATTAAGAGCCAAAATGGTCCACCACGCCAAACCAGTGCCACCATTGCAACCATTTATTCCTGAGAAGTCTCATGCACCTATCACAGTTCCCGAAACACCTACATTTATTCGACGAATGAACCAAAAATAATTTTTTTTTTAGTAATTATTTCACATTTCTATAAATTAGGAGTATTTTTTAGATTAATTTATCTTATAACGACATTCTGTTATAGTATAGTAGTTATTATCATGGTCTGTTTCCTTTAATTTATCATGAACTGTAATTTGTATTTCAATACAAGTGTTAATAATCGATTCTATTTGTGTTTTATTGGTACCTTATAAAGAAATTGTAATAATATTGTATTGTTGTAATAATTTTGTCAAGATAATTTCTAACCTACAATACATTCAAATATAATGTTAATACTTTGAGAATAGTTGTAATTAAAGAGACTGACCTTAATTCTTATCTTCTCTTTATTTTATTTTTCTTATAACCAATGTCTTTATTCTTGATTATCTTTGCATTGCTTGGATAATTATTATTATTGAAATATGAAGGTACATTGAATCAATTTATGTCCGTGCATGTGAACATGAAAAATCTAACCTTTTTGAAATATTAGATAACAATTATTAAAAAAAATTTAAGATTGTTATAATACTGGCTGCCCGCCTCGACTTCGACCCGCTTTTGTGAACATTCAGTGAGTTAGTCATGTATACTTATTATTTACCATTGAACATTGATTGAGATTGAACATATCGCAAATGAAATTGATGCGGAGGTTTGCGTTACCAATTTTATTAACCTATAATTAGTTAATCCTACCTAGCTGTGATAGTTTTCCTTTGAATTTCGTTATGTGTTACCTTTTAAAAGTTTTTTTATATCTACCAACAACGAGTTTTTATCAAAACACCCGACTATTGAGACTAACAAAAATTATTATTAAGAGTTACAAACCTTTTTAATACTTTATAGGTTATAATTTTTTTAGTCTTAATAGTTTGGTGGGATTGTTCCCACCATAAATTGTTTTGTTATAACTCAAAAGGTTTCGGCAGCGTTTTCAAGGAAAGTTCGCGATCGGCTTAATTTTTTCTGACATGTTGAACTAATATCGTCAATTTAGTCAAAACCTCAATTTATTATACACTAATACCTTCCTCGGGGATCACTCTGCCTGTTGTTGAAAACAGTATGAAAATTCGTTCAGTAATTTTCAAGTTTAACGCGACAGACAGACAAACAGAGGCGGCGGAGGACTTTGTTTTTATAATATATAGTGATGATGCATCATTATAACGCTAGTTTCTCGTTCCATTGTGTCTTAACGTGACTGCTTGTCACATGTTACTTTTGTTGTTGTACTTACCCTTAGAAGGGGGGTATAATGATAATTAATAGTGTGTTGTGTTAATGCTGTTTTATTAAATACAATACATTTTAGAAACGACCTGGAAAGTCTGCTGAGGAGCTGCAAGAAGAGGAAGAGCTGCAACTAGCCCTCGCACTCAGCCAGTCTGAAGCTGAACATAAGGAAAAAGAACGAAAATCGAGATCCTATATTGCTCCGGAACCAACCCTTCATCCAACAAGTAAGACCCTACCCTGTTAAAATATTTTTTTTTTCTAAAATGTGAATAATAATTTCTATGTGTAACCTAATAATAGTTGAAAAAAATTAAAGCCCGCAGTTCATATCACCAAATCTTGCTTGGGTTAATGATGATTATTTTACATTCAATATTTGTTTCGAAAGTCAAGTAAGCCTCACAAGGCTAGCATGTCATAACCAACTTTTGATATAATTTCAGTATCTCCCACGCCGTCCTCGGTGAGTGCGTCCCCCGAGCACAGCACAGCCAACACCGAGCTGTCCCGTTACTTGGACAGGAATTACTGGGAGCAAAGACTCTCGAGAGACCCCGCCGCCCCTACGGCACCCTCCTCGCACGCCACCAACGATACACCCGATGTAAATGACATATATTAAATACTTAATACTTTAAACCAAAATATATATGTTTAGATTATTTTACTTATATTGTATGAGAAATAAAAATCTTGTGATTTATATTATAGCAGGACTTTACAAAACCTTTATCTACTAAGGGACAAGACGATGAAGCAGAGGACAAGGAAATCGATGATTTTGTCGAAACACTGAAATCCCAAGTGGAGATATTTGTTAATAGAATGAAAAGCAACTCCTCCCGGTATGTTAACAGTAACTAGTAATCCTTTAATATATGATCTAAGAAAAGTATTATAAGAAATATATAAATTGGTTGTCTTCAGTGGGCGGTCAATCGCAAATGATACATCAGTTCAAACGCTCTTCATGAATATAACAGCGATGCATTCCAAGTTGCTGAGATACATACAACAACAGGATGATAAAAGAGTCTATTTGGAGAGTCTGCAGGTGAACAATATGACCCATATTGTTAGAAAATTAATTAACACACTTCTGTAATCATAATATTCCATTGATTAATTTGCTTCAAAAATACATTTTAATTATTTTTTATATATTATTAATAATTGTTGAAGATCCTAAATATTTTACATTACTAAGGATTTTAATTAAACCATACAAATACCATATGGTTATTTTAAAAATGATACAAAATGTTACTATTATTTATGGATATTCTTTTGCAAAGAAGATAACCGGCACGATATTAAGTTACCCTTAATAGTAATTGCTCATAACTCTTTGTTCATAGGACAAGATCAGCCAGGTGCGCGACAGTCGGGCGGCGCTGGACACGCTCCGCGCGGAGCACGCGGCGCGGCTGGCGCAGGCGGCCGAGGCGGCGGAGAGGCAGCGCCAGATGCAGATGGCCACCAAGCTGCAGGCCATGCGCAAAAAGAAGCATGAGTACCTGCAGTACCAGAGGCAACTCGCTCTGCAGCGCGTTCAGGTGTCAATCATTGCTCATTGGTTCCTTTGGACTTTATTTATTTATATATATTGCCACCGTTTTAATACTCAACGTTTTGAAATGCAACATGTAAAGTTATACTCTTTTACAGGAACAAGAAAGGGAAATGCAAATGAGACAAGAGCAACAAAAGCATCAGTACATGATGTCAGCAAACAGTGGTTTCTACATGCCCGGTGTGTCGATGCACCAGTTTCAACCGGCCTATCCTAACCAACCAATGTACGCCGGTGCCCAGTTCCATCCCCAAATGATAGCACAGTCCACTACGGACGGATCCATGCCGATGCCCGGACAACCACAAATGTCACAGGCCAATATTCCAATGAACATGAATCAGATGGCCACTATGTCCCAATCTATGCCACCCATGACAAATACTTTTGCTATGTCCACTTCTGGAATGGGCATTAATCAGCCAAGCAATGCTCAGGCTCCAATGACTCAACCGAATGTGAGACCGGTGATGAGCCAACAGTTACCCCATCAGCAGCAGGTGATGATGCAGCAGATGCAGCAAATGCGGATGCCCAACCAGCCCGGCGTTCATCAAATAATGCCGCAAAATATACAAAATGGTCTTACAGGTCAAAGTATGTCTCACCAAAACCCACAGTCCAACCAACAACTTCAAAAACAGAATGTGCCGAATCAAGCACCTTCTAATCTAATGATGCCTCCGATGACGATAGGACAAGCTAATATGCACCAACAACCGAATCCTAGCAACGCAATGTTCGGAATGCAAATGCCAAATATGAGAATGCCTCTGATACAGGGCAATCAGCCGAATAATAACCAACAACTCCCGGTCTCAGGTTATTCGATGCATGTACAAAATCCTCAAAATGGGCAACAAGCAGGAACTCAGATGTTAAATGCTCCTCAAATGTCGCAAATGCCCCTGCCGGGACAGTCAATGCCTATGCCGGGTCAGCACATGATACAAGGACAGACCGTATCGGGACAAAACCAAAATTTGACCCAAGGACCACAAGGAGGCCAACTGCAAGGACAACACATGTCACAGCCTCAGATGACTCAAAGTCAAACCTTGCCGATGCAGGGTCACTCATCCCAATCACAACCTCAGCAAAATATGATGATGCAACAGCATCAAAATCCACAGATTGTTCAGTCGAACCCACAAGGTATGAACCAAGGTCAACAAATGCCCAACCAGATGCCGGCCAATCAAGGTCAAATGTCTCATCATATGATGCAGGGTACTATACAACAGCCTCCTCAAATGCAAGGTCAAGTCTCCCAAGTGACTAGTCAGAGTCAACAGCAGATACCGCAGAACATGCAGGGACAATTAAAGCAAGATCCAAATTTTGGTAACGGCCCCCCAAACCAGCAGCCACCAAACAACCAACAACCCCCGACACCTATGAAGCCCGAACACAATAATAATACCGCAGAGCTAATTAGTTTTGATTGAATCTTAAAATTCTTGTCCAAAGAAGTTTATTTATTAGATTGTTTAATGGTAATTTAAAGGTTAACAATATTGTCGCAATAACTCACTTAAGAATGTTGCATGGTTATTATTATAAGTATATACTCAGCTTTCAATATTCAATATTGATCTATTGAAATTATATAATTGTCCAAATACTAGGCAGCAAAGTTCATCACATCACAATTGGTTTAATAACTACACAAGTTTAATTTGCAGACCTTAGTCAATATAGAGTTTAGATAAAGGCCTTGTAATCTTATGTAAATGTGCTAAAGTGTAAAAATATATGTTGGTATATAGTTTATTTAGATAAATAATAAAAAAAATATAGAAATTCAGATTATTATTATTTTTTAGGCATATAATTGTTTTGTAATATTTACATCTAAGTTATGATTTATTATGTATAGTAATAATAAATAACCCTTAAAATTTTAATGTGATTTTCATTTTGAACTGTCCTTAATGTTTTTTTTTAATATTTTTTATCTCTTTTTCAGTTTCATTTAAATAAATGTAATATATGATAATAACCACATAATCAATATTAATCAGTTACACTCGTTTTATCTATAGTTCGATATGAATAGGAAGTTTTAAAATTTATTCAGAAGGAAATCTAACTACTTTAGATACTATAGACATTGGTCTTATCATAATATAGCTGCTATGATTAGTCTATTAATTACTAAACAGACGACCAAATTGAAGATTTTTTTAATAATCTGATCGTTCTTTTGACCTCTAACTTTTATATTTCTTCTCTAAATATATAATGTTATAGGTATTATAGCTTATGCCTTATAGTGACAAAAAATATATGTAGAGATAATGCAACAAATTCTACAGTCGGAAAATGTAGTACCACAGAAAATTTACTGTAATGATACAATAGCAAAGACGTGAAGATTAATATTTTGAAATAAGTTGATTCAAAGAATATTACTAGAGCTCCAAATTTATTAAGTTTTGACACTTTGAAAAAAGGAATTAGTACTCCTATTCTCTACACTTAGTATTCGCACATAATAATAACCGAAGGAATCAAGATATAAATATCACATTGTTTGCTAACAAATGAACTACCAGTAATACTAATAATATAGTATTTTCTATCTATATATAGACATAGATATATCGATATTTTCAAAGCTGCTAATAAAACGGTACCTGTGTAATATTAACGACTTGCAATAGAATTGATATTAAAACCTAATCTATTTTAGATGCACTACAGTGCATTGCAGGGCACATTTTGCAATGCGTATGTGGTATATTATTTAATTAATTAATTAAAAAGATTACTTAATAAGAGATTTTTAGGTCTTATAGTCCCTAAAGACTAAAGTGTATTATACGATATGTATAAAGCACTTATTTATCGTCAAAAAATAATTGGAGAATATCGATAGTATCGGCTTATATTATACCTACTATTGCTGGGTTATCAACTTATCATTTATCTATAATCTATGATTGTAGATCATCGAGCCGACTATTACATCACTACAATTAATTCATAGATAGATAGTAGGGGTGTCCACTTGAAAAATATATCGATATAATTAATATATAAAATATATCGATATAATTAATATATATATAATATATATAAATATATATATTTTAAATATTTCAAATATTTTTCACAAATTAATATTATGCTTTTCAAAGTAAGAAAGAATAATTAGCGACCAAAGTCCAGAGTAACATCGTTATACTAGTAGTGTAATAATTATTACTTTCTATGAATGTTGCTCTAAGAGCATTGTAAGTGAAATACTACAAATTTATTATTTTATTATTTGCACATTATACATCTTATAACTGTAAACTAACATTAAAAATAAAAATAAACGCTTTTAGAGTTAAAAAATATGTGGTCAATGAATAAATGTAATTCTAAAACCTAAACTGTCTACCTATTTCAAAAGTTTTGTAAGTTATAAAAATTGCTGATTTTTACATAGCTTTTTAAGCAGCCATTTCATTATCACATCTATAAAGCGCTAAGTCCAATAGACTAAACTAAATATCAGTCACGACGTCAAATTCAATATTCAAAATATGAAAATAAGCACATAGTGCACTGAACGTCAAACAAAATAGAAAATATCCTATGAAAATAATGAATTTACTAACATAAAAATGAAGAATTGTCTTTGGGAATAAAGAAACATTCTTAAGTTTTTTCCATTTGATGTAATATTAAATATTTCAATAAAACAACTTAGGCAGGCTCGAAACGAATGACAGCTACTCTCTATTATTTAGAAGTATAATATATATATATATATATATATATATATATATATATGTATATAATTTTAGCAATAGCAATAGCATTTTAGCAATTCATATATAATTTTAAAATAATAGTGAGCATTACACACAACAGTTTATTACATATCTTGAGAATCGCCAGTTGATCAATGACCGGCAAAATGGTTTTCGTAATGGTCATTCGGAGGGTGATCTTCTGTTTTATTTTTCGCACCGTTGGGCAGCTGTTATTGAAACCAAGGGATAGGGTCTGGCAATTAGGCTGGAGTGGTATGTTGAAGGCTTCAATCATGTATGGCACAAGGGGCTTCTTTCGATGCTACCTTCCTATGGGCATTCCGAGAGTTTATGCAAGTGGATCACCAGTTTTCTCACTGGGCGGAGCATACAGGTAATTTTCGACGGCGTTTGCTTGGACCCCTAGCCCGTACCGATGTACCCTAAGGCTCCGTGCTATCCTCGACTCTGTTCCTTCTGCAAATTATTGATATGTTGAGTATTTCCTACATACACTGTTATGCGGATAACAGCACTGGGGATGCCGTATATTCTGGCCTTGCAGGGCTCTCTTGGGATAACGTCAACAAGTGCCAAAAAAAACTAGTTTCTTTTATTAAGAGCTCCCTGGGGATGATTATATCTTGAGGATTAAACTGAACGAGGATTAGTTCTCCTCATTCTGAACAACCTCGATCAGTTTAATTCTCAAAGTATATAAGTTTCCACGTTTAGAAACACTCCTCTCAACGCCTCGACAAGTATCAGAATACTGGGCCACGACATTTTATGCGTAATCATGACATCAGTGTGTGGTAATTTCGAGAGCAAGCCCAACTTGTCCTCGATGACATTGGGAGTGATTCATAAAGCGAAACAGTACTCCTAAGTCTGACCAAAGTATTGCGCTTTATACGGCGCAGCTCCGGCCACACATGGAGTACTGTTCTCATTTCCGGTCCGGATTAACCTAATATTAGCTTCTGCCCTTGATTTCGTAGAAAAGAAAGCTGTTAGGATAGTCGGGGACTCTTTGGCTTTCCGGAGAGACGTGGCTTCTAGATATCTAGCTATTAGATCTGATGCCTGCTATCTAGCTATTAGATCTGATGCCTGCTGTCGGTTTACATCACCGTAGAGCATGTCATCGTCTGCAATACTATCCGTACCATTTGGATGTGTGGTGAACCTTTACTGTGCGGTTTTCAAGCACCTGTTTTTCCACGTACTACTAAGATGTGGAACAAACCCCCTTCGGCTGTGTGTCTGAATCGATACGACATGGATACCTGCAAAAAAAGGCGTATGCTCACACCTCCCTCAGTCCGGCAACTAGATAGATATTTGGAATGAAGTTCCTTAAAGCAACTTATGAGTAGTGGGATTTAGTAGAAATCGTCATGTAACGAATTACCGTATGTATGTGGGTATGGGTATCGAGCTTACTACAAACAAATGCATACACAAGCAGTAAAGTGCGCAATTCTCTCTCTCGCTCTGTCTTTCTCTGTGTCCTTGTCACTTTTTATCATATAATATCAACACAGGGTTGTACGGACCTGTGAAAATTTTGTAAAAATTCTTTTGATATTCTTTAATATTTAAGGAACCACAAGTAACCACAAACTGGCAACATCTAATATCTAAAATAATACAAAAGATCATAGACTAAATAAGTCTTTTCAATTACCTTTATCGACAGACAGTAAATAAGAATGTGTCACTATAAGTAACTTTGTACAGAAATGAAACCTGAATAATTTAATTTAGATATTAATTTAAATATTAAAATTTAAGTACACGATATTTTTATAAATATAATGATATGTCGAAAATACAATTTATTTGTCAAAACATCGGTTGAATCTGAAATATCGTATGGCAAAAATATCGAGTATTTCTATATATCGACGATAAGTGATATCCCTAGCGGATAGCGGCAAAAATATTTTTGAGTTTGGCACTTCATTATCAAAACATTTTAATTAACTTTAACTATTACATTCATAGTTTAATTTATTGGTATTAAACCAGTCAAAATCTAAAAATACTTAAAGTATTTATTTAATAGGTTTATTTCAGATTTCTTTTTTAATTACAAGTATTAAAACTTTAAACACAAAGCGTTTAAAATTTAACGAAAGTTTAGAATAATATGTAAAACCTCTAGAATAATATGTATCCTTAAAATTAAGCTTTACATATTGAAACAAAGTGTGAAATATACTTGTCAAGTTTGGGTCTTGCTGTAGGATTTATAAGATATGGAGGAAGAATGCAATGAAGGTCCTTTTACTGTATGGGAAATGTTTAATGCTCCTACAATAGTTCTGTTTAAAAGCCTAGAACATGCAGCAGATGGCCTGGATAGATTGTTAACATCTATTTTAAAATTATCTGGGTAAAACGTTTTTCTGATATATAATGCTTTGTTAACAAGTAACTTAAAAATATTTGAAATCTTTCAACACTATTACAGATTTAGATTTATTTATTCAATAACATGTATATAGGGAAAGAAGCTATTAATACTAAGTTATTATGAAAAATCTATAAGGTTTTTATATCTTTTATTGTGTTTTTACTTTTTATCTGCAGTTTTTGTCACATGCAGAATTAAAAATCCTAAAAAAAACATAGCTAAAAAAAACAATTCAATAGAATTGGTAATAAGAATCTTTAATTGTTATCTTGTAGAGATTTCTCAGAAGTATTAGTGCCTCGAGTAGGAGTTTCTAAATACCCAGACACATATTATTGTGCTTTTAACACATGGCTTATGGGAAGATTGTTTTATGTTGGATCAGTTAAGGAATTACAAAGGTAAAAATATTGCACTGATTTTATTAAACAATCATTTTGATAAGAATTGATATTCTCAATATGAATGATTGAATTCATCTGTGTCATAGTGTATATATTTTTAATAAAAGCAATAATTATAATTTTTAGACTACATGTGACAAGCAAAGATGCCCAGTTAAAAATTCTTACAATCTTGTGTACAAATGGAGCCACATTTTATAGAAAAATTCACTCAGAATATTTTATAATACTTATAAAACTTATACAATATTACCATGATTATTCAAGAAATAATAATTTGGAAATAATACTAGAGAACTTTAACACTGAACAGGTGCATATACCAAATGTGAATATAAACTTTGAACAGATATATGTAAAGATTAGTGATCTGCATACATGCAAAACTTTAATTCACTTGAATTTACAACTGATATCGGAAAGCCTTCCGCCCAGCCTCCTCTGTTACAGGACTGGTTATGAAGATAATCTCTTTGATAAAGTATCATATGCAGTAGAAAATTATAGTAAAGATATTAAAATGGCTGGTCTAAGATTCTTTCAAAATTTAATTGCAAATTTTAATAAATTATCTGTATATGAGTTCCGGGTTGATTTTTCCAGCAATTATAACACTTTATTACATTGTATGAAAGCTTTGCTGCAATCTAATATTCTATGTGATAAAGGAGAGATTGACAATGCATTGCTAGTTGATATCAATTTAGTACATCTGAAGCTAATTAAACTGATTGGAAGCAACTTAAAGATTGAGCATGAGAAAGATTTTGCAGAAATATGTACGGCCATTCTGAGTGATACAAATGGAATTTTCAACAAAGAGCTCAAACTGTTGTGTCTATCAATGACTCAGAAATTGGATTTAAATGATAACATTTTAAATATAATGGAAATGGATTATTTTGAAATAAATTGTGTATCTGATTACTATTGTCGGAAGATTATGGAATCTGTTCATGATATACAGAAGGACAAACAACACCTACGTAAAAGTAGTCATTACAATAAAGTAATATCAGTAATCATTTCAGCGGTTAAGGCTTGTGACAAATCAGATATTGATATATATCACATAAATGATAATTTACAAAGATGTGTCCGTGCTTTGGGGATTTTGGAAAAAGTTAGTATAGAATTTTCAAATGCAACAGATTTAAATTTTATAAACAAACAAGAAATTAAGATTTGGGAGATATTAACGAGGATAATAAAAAAAAACAAAATTATTACCAGTAATGAAAATGTTGATTCAATATTGGATATTGCAGTGAGCACGGTGAGCCTACAGAATAATATTAATAGGGACGATATGAACTATTTACTTCAACTCATCTGTCTGCAGGACTCTGTAACATTTACCGAACATTTAATAGTCAGTGATGCCGTTAAATTTAAAATATTGAAATATTTGTTGATAATCAAATTGATTATGAAATTAGTTCATGAGAGATGGAATAAAATGATTACATATCTCTGTAGCTCTTTACTGAGTCTTAAAGAAACTGCTCTCTTGAATCAGGTAATTATTACTATTTATTTATGAAAATATTTATGTACCAGTTGTTGCTAGCGTTTTTGACTTTTTATATAGAGATAATAAGATTATATATTATTGTTACAGATAGTTGAAATTGGTCCACTCTTAATAGTTAATAAGGAGATATCTGCAAGCAAATTAATAGGAGATGTATTAATGCCAGTGTTCATGTCAAAGGATGGAACTTCTCAAAGAAATGTACTAAAAGTTTTACCAACCGTCGCCTGCATCTCCTTAGGAACTTGTGATATTGTTAAAACTGCATCAAATAAGGGTCTGAAGATATTCAATAATGATAATATTAATATTGATGTCTTCTGTAATAAATGTAATAATGATATTGGAGATAAGTATAAAGTGCTGACGGATGTTGAGCTGTTGAAGCCGACGGATACAAACGGATTACAAAGTTTATTTGTTAAATTCATTAATCTGAAGAATGCCAAATTTGGTACGGATTATTGGAACTTGGTGAAAACACTCTGCAACCACTTTTTTATTTTTAATCACACTTCAACAGATGTTATAAACGATAAATATTTAGATGAAGTTCTGCACACTTTTAAACCATTCATGGACGCCCAGGTGAGTATAAAATGTAAGATTTTTGATGGAAAAATGTAAAAATATTAACAAATAGTTTTTATATTTCAGCACAATAAAGAAGAATGGATATCAAACAGAGAAAACATAATCGATCTATGTGTCAATTTACTAGTGGAAAATACAAGGAGCAATCTAGAAAGTAATGACTACAACGGTCAAACACACACATTGACTTGCATTAGAAGTTTGGGTCTGTGTCGTAATGAACACGTAATACTGCCAGTGACCAAATTACTCATTTACTTCATCATGCATCCACAATGCTCTCTGGCACCAAAGGCGATACTCTATCTGAGAGAAATATGCGAATTCCATGAACTAACCCCAAATCAAGTGTACCACAGATACAAAAAGGACTGCTGCAAGCTATTCGTTGAATGCAGTCTGTACAATGGTAAAGACTTTGCCATATTTCTCCTTAAAGCGGTAAGAGCTTTCGGGTTCGTTGGATATAGAGACTTCATATCGAAGGACATCCACCACTTCTTGCCCTACCTCATCCCATACTCCGTAACAGTGAAGCGAGTCCCATCAATGATTGAAGAAATAGCTCTCCTAGTACAATGCTCCGTTGCAGAGTTCCTCACAGAGAGGTTCCCGCACATGTATGTTCACGTATATCTCACGGAATCAAAGGACACTGCCAACAGATGTTTCAGTGTAATAGAGAAGTTGACAAAGACATCCACTTTGAACCTAATTAACAAACACTTCAGAGTGATTTTGACGGAGTTCCTATTACAGTACTGCTGCAATCCTCGCGAGGTCTTGAACGCGTGTAAGTACTTAGCATGTCACGACCCAGACGTCTCAACTCCTCACGGTAATATGACAATGAACAGCGGAGAGGTAGCGGATTTTTTGAATCCCAAATTTTTAGGCGTTTTAGCCTATTTTGATCACAAGTTAGTTAACACAAAAGTGGCCTTATCAGTTAAGCGGAAAGCGTTGAAGAGTTTTCCGGAGATCATGCAGCTGATGGGAACTAAATATCTAACGCCTCTAAGGTTCAAAATTCTTGCCACATTAAGATCAGCATTGCCTCTATCGAAGGATTTTCCTCTCATTTTGGCAGAAGCGTGGAGTTCATTCATACATAATATAGACAGCATTTCTTTAGGTCCAATGCTGTCCAATCTCGCAGTGCCGCTATTGTACCAGTTCGAGTACGCTCCAAAAGAAATAAATAGTATATTTCAATATTTAGTACTTCAAAATGAGAATTTACTCAGCTCGCATATATCAGACTTATTTTTCCTGGAGGATTCAAATATTTGCAAAAACGTAAAAATTGTGATCAAGAAGCATGTGAAACGATCCCAACCCGACAGCTTCCAGAACAAGATCAAATGGTACTTGCAGCACTTGAGTCACGATATTCCGAAAATTAAGGAGAATGTGTTCCGTCACATGGACAAGCTATTGAAGGGAAATAGAGTTGAAATACATAGAGCTATATTTAATGGAAAAACCATAGATGGGGTCTTTGTGGACCTCATAGATGCCTTACTGAGTGGTCAGTATGAATTATAAATAATAAGTAATAATTATACATAATAAGTAATAATCACTATCTGTATCGAAGGTTGTAAGTCGGCTGACCCCCAAGTGTCACTGGCCAGTGGATCGTGCTTGGGTCAGCTGGGCGCCATCGAGGCGGGGCACCTCCCGCGGCAATACGTCCAGCCCGATAGATCCCCCTTCGCCTTCTCCATCAATGACGACTGCTTCGCCTCCACGGCTCTACTGGAACTGGCTAGGGCTTTCCAGTATGAAAAGGATACGGTGCGTTTTTATTGTCAATTTATAAAGTTGTTGTTAAACATCATATTTACGTCGATATCTTCTGTTGCAGAATATGGACTGTTATGCCCTAACCATACAGGAAATATTAAAAATATATGAAATATCTCCAACGGGGGCCAAGAAGGAAGTGTGGGACAGTTTTCCAGAAAACATACATCAGATTATGTTTCCATTGCTCAGTTCAAGGTATTTAATATTTATTAGTACTGTTATTATTTGAACTGCTGTATAATTGAGTTAAATCATTAAAGGTACACCTTGGCTAACCCATCGCAGCCAAAGAAGGCACATCCTCTATTCGGATCAGTGTATGCTACCAATTTCTTGGAGTGGGCGTACAAGTAAGTTCATATATTAAAATGACAATTTAATGAGACTTTATTACTGGACGAAACGAGTACAAAAATTCAGCTAATTAATATTTTTAACATGTTTAAACATGTATTTGAAATCTAGAGATACATTTTAAACATGTCTATACCATGGGCATGCTATAACGGTGTGTGTTACAGTTGGTCCGGTCAGCTGATTCCCCTGGTGCAGTCGGAGAGTACCCGTGCGTTGCTTTGCGCGGTGCAGCCTAGTATGCGTCGCGATCCCCGGACGCTGTTCCTGTTCTTGCCCTACGTGTTGCTGCACGCCGTCATGTCGGCCAACGGGCAGTACATACATGAGGAAATATTGGCAGTCATCGGTGAGCTTTCAGGGCTGCTTAGGGCGACAGACCCTAAGACCTTTTACTTTAAACGTATTGGAAGTAATAACATATTAAGCAAGCGGTATCGTCAGTTTTTAAAGATTTTTGTATTCCAATTCTATTTTAAAAGATTTACTGAAGATTAGATTTATTTTTATTTTATATCTTAGTCCTATGAAGTGTATTTTTTTTGTCAGGTGGAGAAAACATCGAGAATGATAGCTTCGTGTCAACGGAGCGGTCCAAGTACAAAATACTGCGTCACGTCCGGATGACGCCTAATATAAACACGGTTCAAACGGAAGAAGGGTTTCAAGTAAGACATCCATTAATTAATATTATATAATAACTAGTCGTTCTGTGAACAGTCGACCTCAGTACGTTGGGGGATGAGACAAAATTTATGTGTTGCCTACTGGCAAGAGAAATGAATGGTGGTCGGTACCTACCTACAGAGTGCTTTTTAAGTGCCTTTTCCAAAAAGGAATAAGTATACCTATGTATGTATGTAGGTACATAACTAACGTGGGTAACACAGCAGAAGAATGTAAGAAAGATGAATGCTGTGGAGATGAGATCTCTTCGCAGAATATGCGGAGTCAGTCTAGCTGATCGAATCCGCAATGAAGAGATCCACAGAATGTCAGGTACTAGCGAAGATGTCACGGTGAGAATGAAGAAGAACATGCTCAGGTGGTTTGGGCACGTTGAACGAATGAGTGATGAAAGAATGGTAAAAGAGATTTATATGGGAAAAGTGAGCGGTAAGAGAGACAGGGGGAGGCCTCGAGTGACCTTCGAAAACACAGTAGCTACGATACTGGAGGAAGGTCACGTAAAAAGCATGAGGACCCCCCGGAGGGCATGTATGAAGCGGTTGATGTCTGTGGCCGAGGCGAAAGAGGTATGCAGAGACCGTAGCGTTTGGCGCTCCGTCGTCTCTGGCTACCCCGCAAGGGATATGGCGTGAAGGTAAATAAATAAATAAATAATAAAATACATAACTACCGAACGAAATTTGGCTCCACCAAATAACAATGGAGTTCAACTTTAAAATTTTTGATAATTCGCTATGGCCGCCATTTTGGATTTTGAAATACCAAAAAAACAACTTAGATTTCGGCAATGAATTCTTAGACGAAATTTTAGCCCGCTAGCTGCCGCAAAGTCCGTTTTTGTGGTACAAGCAAAAAACAGCTCGACATAAAAATTTTAATAATTCAAAGAACACACCTACCAATTTTCGTGACGATTGCATGAAAATACGCCTGCTACGCCAAAACAAAAACTCACATCACCGCCATTTTGAATTATCCTCCCAGTAAGAAAAAACGTCGGACAAAAAAAAAATTATAACTCAAAAAACATGATCACCAATTTTTATGGCGATCGGAAAATTGCTCCTGCTACGCCAAAGAACACGCTTGCCAATTTTCGTAACGATAGGATGAAAAATACGCCGGTTACGCCGTAACAAACTTACTGGAATTCAAACATACGGAAAAATAGCAGAATGGGCCTATCTAGTGGGAACGTAGTCCTTCGGACAAACGCTTCGCTGCGCTCAGCATTCGTCCTTCGTCAATAATATAATCATGTAATTTATTTAATGCAATTTTTTTCTTAGAGTAAGTGCAGTAAAACTGTGTACACCCTATTCGACTTTTTGAATCGGTGGCTCTTGGAATGGACTCATGTAAAACAGAAACCCTTGGAAAACGAAAACTACAAGTAAGTAATGTTAGTAACGAATATGAAAAAAAAGATTTGGTACTTAATTTTTATTATTTTTAGATCGATCAAGAGGTTTATGGACTCATTCGACAAGCTAGTGATAGCTCGAGGCAACTATGCCTGTGGGGAACTGGAACGGGCCTTGCAATACCTGGAGATGTATATGAATGAGGATACAGTCAGATTTCAGGAGCAATTGCCGTTCCTGGCTGAAATATACGCTCTCTTGGATGAGCCAGATTCCATTTCCGGTAAGTCTGTGGTAAGGTAAGGTGGACTTCTTGCCTTGCGTTACGGAATGCCTTTAATATGACTATATTAGTCATTCGTTAGACATCAAAGTAATGAACAATATGTATATTAAGATAATGTAAAACAATATGCCTAGGTATCCTGTCGCTGCAGCGCTGCGAGCCTTCCCTGGAGGAGCTGGTCCTGACGCAGATGGCGACAGGCCGCCTTCAGGACGCTGCGCTCTGCTACGAGCGACTTGCACACCGCGGACGAATGGACAGACACACTCTGCAGGTATTATACCCTCAGATTGGCGGCTTAAACACATATGGTCATAAGACTGGATATTTATTAGAACAAGTGGAAAAAATATCTGGTCATTACAATGAACAGGTGTTACTAGTTCATCCAATCTCTCATTGTTTCAAATTGGATATGATATACATATTTATGTGCAGGGTATGACGGAGTGCTACCTGGCGCTGGACCAGCCTTTCACGGCTTTGCGTGTGCTGAGTGGGGGAGAGCGCGGGGAGCTATGCGCGGAGCCGCTGTGGAGGTTAGGACAGTTCCAGCAGCTCGAGGACCTGGCCGCCCAAAACCTGGTCAGTATTAATACCTCACCTGGGAATGTTTTACTTCTGCCTTTAAACTTTTAATTTTATGTTGTTTCGTTCTTATTTCTAGTATAACCTAACTTTTTTTGTCTGTCTTCTTTCTTTAAGATGATATTTAATCACAATAATTTTCGAACTTTTACATAAATTTCTGTACTTTTTGCAGCCACCGTCCCGTGAGAACTGGGGTCTTCTCATGGGCAGAATTCTCCTCGCGTATCACAAACAAGATCAGGATACATTTAATTTAGCCTGTGAAAATGGTATAAACAAATTACTCATTCTGATAGAGGGAGAGGGTGAGGGCGAGAATGCGCTTAGAAGCGGATATCAGAGTGTCCTTGGATTACACATTATCAAAGAGGTTCAACACGCCGAAGAGGTTTTACGGAGGTTCGTAAATTTATTACAATTACACTACACCATTGTAATTATGAATACTAATATAGAAAATTATTTTAGATTAAAAGACCTACAAGACGGCAACGAACAAAGCACAGAAATCATTAACACATTGCTTAGCGAATGGCGACTAAGATTAGCCGTAGTACAGTCTGACGTCCGGACTATAGAACCTTTGCTTAGACTTAGAAGAATATTACTGCAGCAAACACAGGTTAGTTTTCCATATATTATAATTGTAGTATACAATAAAACCTGAGCGAAATTAGTTTTCCATATATCATCATTGTAGTATACAATAAAACCTGAGCGAAATTAGTTTTCCATATATTATCATTGTAGTATACAATAAAACCTGAGCGAAATTAGTTTTCCATATATTATCATTGTAGTATACAATAAAACCTGAACAAAAATTAGTTTTCCATATATTATCATTGTAGTATACAATAAAACCTGAGCGAAATTAGTTTTCCATATATCATCATTGTAGTATACAATAAAACCTGAGCGAAATTAGTTTTCCATATATTATCATTGTAGTATACAATAAAACCTGAGCGAAATTAGTTTTCCATATATCATCATTGTAGTATACAATAAAACCTGAACAAAAATTAGTTTTCCATATATTATCATTGTAGTATACAATAAAACATGAGCGAAATTAGTTTTCCATATATTATAATTGTAGTATACAATAAAACCTGAACAAAATTAGTTTTCCATATATTATCATTGTAGTATACAATAAAACATGAGCGAAATTAGTTTTCCATATATTATAATTGTAGTATACAATAAAACCTGAACAAAATTAGTTTTCCATATATTATCATTGTAGTATACAATAAAACATGAGCGAAATTAGTTTTCCATATATTATAATTGTAGTATACAATAAAACCTGAACAAAATTAGTTTTCCATATATTATCATTGTAGTATACAATAAAACCTGAACAAAATTAGTTTTCCATATATTATCATTGTAGTATACAATAAAACCTGAGCGAAATTAGTTTTCCATATATCATCATTGTAGTATACAATAAAACCTGAGCGAAATTAGTTTTCCATATATTATCATTGTAGTATACAATAAAACCTGAGCGAAATTAGTTTTCCATATATTATCATTGTAGTATACAATAAAACCTGAACAAAAATTAGTTTTCCATATATTATCATTGTAGTATACAATAAAACCTGAGCGAAATTAGTTTTCCATATATTATCATTGTAGTATACAATAAAACCTGAGCGAAATTAGTTTTCCATATATCATCATTGTAGTATACAATAAAACCTGAACAAAAATTAGTTTTCCATATATTATCATTGTAGTATACAATAAAACATGAGCGAAATTAGTTTTCCATATATTATAATTGTAGTATACAATAAAACCTGAACAAAATTAGTTTTCCATATATTATCATTGTAGTATACAATAAAACATGAGCGAAATTAGTTTTCCATATATTATAATTGTAGTATACAATAAAACCTGAACAAAATTAGTTTTCCATATATTATCATTGTAGTATACAATAAAACATGAGCGAAATTAGTTTTCCATATATTATAATTGTAGTATACAATAAAACCTGAACAAAATTAGTTTTCCATATATTATAATTGTAGTATATAATAAAACCTGAACAAAATTAGTTTTCCATATATTATAATTGTAGTATACAATAAAACCTGAACAAAATTAGTTTTCCATATATTATAATTGTAGTATACAATAAAACCTGAGCGAAATTAGTTTTCCATATATTATGATTGTAGTATACAATAAAACCTGAGCGAAATTAGTTTTCCATATATTATAATTGTAGTATACAATAAAACCTGAGCGAAATTAGTTTTCCATATATTATCATTGTAGTATACAATAAAACCTGAGCGAAATTAGTTTTCCATATATTATCATTGTAGTATACAATAAAACCTGAGCGAAATTAGTTTTCCATATATTATCATTGTAGTATACAATAAAACCTGAACAAAAATTAGTTTTCCATATATTATCATTGTAGTATACAATAAAACCTGAACAAAAATTAGTTTTCCATATATTATCATTGTAGTATACAATAAAACCTGAACAAAATTAGTTTTCCATATATTATAATTGTAGTAAACAATAAAACCTACAGGAACTTCTAAGACCGACGCACGCTACAACGGCGAGTAAGCTAACTGCGTGTATCGGCGACCTATGGCTGCAGAGCGCCAAGCACGCCAGGAAGGCGGGCATATATCAACAGGTAGCATACAAATTGATTTATTACTGTATTTCATATGATAAATCATATTTGTCTTCGTCTCCAGTCCTACATGTACATCCTGAACGCGGAGGAGTATAAACCGGAAAGTCTGTTCATAGAGAAGGCCAAGACATACTGGTCGCGCGGCCAGCACGAGCCCGCCTTCAGCGCGCTCCGACGGGGACTAGAGGACTCCTTCCCCGACGCGGACGCACTCACACACGTACAGAAGTACCTATGGTTTTAATAAGATAGTCTAAACTCAGGCATTCGGTTTACCTAAAACTTTTTGTTTTCGTTTTAATAACTTTTTGGTAATAATAAAAACTGTTACAGGAAAATATATGCAAGAGCAAAACTGTTGATTGCGAAATACAACGATGAAACTACTAACGTAGATGTGAATGTTAACATCGGCTACTACAAGGAGGCCGTTGAAGCATTTAGTCAATGGGAAAAGAGTTTGGTAAGTTAATTTTAGCTAGGGACCTTTCACAACGTATGCGATAGTTGTAGCTTACTACAGTTATTGTGAAATTCACTTTGTTATTCAAAAAGTTTGTAATAAATTCGAACTCTCAGGTGTGTCTCGCGGCGTACTACGAGAAGGTGAGCGCTAGCGACTCTACCCCGAGCGCGATGTGGTCTCGCCGGCTCTACGCTCTCAACAGTTACGGCAAGGCGCTGCAGTATGGACACAAGTACTTGTACCAGAGCATGCCGAGGATGTTGTCTATATGGTGCGTTCCAAAACGTAGCACCATGCAGGTGCTTGTTTTTTTAAACCCGTCGGGGAGGGTTTAGATTAGTCCTTCCCTCTAAATACATCATGTTTATTCTTTTTATATATTTTTTCTTAATTAAAGTTGCAGATTTTTTTGCATTACATTACATTGTCGTCAAATTCCCCATATTGTTTTTCGTGATACTTTCACAAGTCCTCCCCCTTTTTGAAGTCCCCCTAATCGCAGTCCGACTTTTTCTTCAAATAATGATAA
Source organism: Melinaea marsaeus rileyi (assembly GCA_918358865.1). Taxonomy (NCBI): domain Eukaryota; kingdom Metazoa; phylum Arthropoda; class Insecta; order Lepidoptera; family Nymphalidae; genus Melinaea; species Melinaea marsaeus. The sequence goes on along the minus strand of OU911095.1, from coordinate 2,720,509 downwards.
ATTGAATATTTGTTTCAGGTTAGACGTGGATGTCACGGCCGGTGACACCAACGCCGACGCCATAGTGATCCAGATGACTGAAGTTATAAAGACCTATGCGGAGAGATTGCCCATCTATTTATATTTTACTGCTTTTTCACAAATTATATCAAGAATTTGTCATCCTAAAAAGGAGGTGGGTCCAGGTGTTTTAATTATATTATAAAAGTACAGAGAATCCTTTTAATTAAATAACCGGATAGAAATGTTAATTGATAGCCGTAATATAATGTTTGATATAGATTGATTTGATATTGTCGTAATATAAGATTAAGTTGCTTGCAAAGATGCAAAAATTTGAAACTAATTTTATTTAAAATGGGGAACTTGAGGATCCACAATATGATAACATAATTGATAATTCATTTTACTTTTATTAATAACTGTCCTCATTATGCAGGTGTACCTCCAGCTGAAGTCCATAATAGGTCGTCTGGTGTCGTCGTGGCCGCAGCCCGCGCTGTGGATGATGGTGTGCGTGATGAAATCCGAGTCGAGTGCGTGGAGGGAGCGCTGCGCGGACGTACTGCGGGACCCCGCCCTGCGCGCGCCCGCGATCACTACGCTCGTGCACGACTACCGCCGCCTGGCCGACGGGCTCGTCCACCTCTGCAACAGGCACATCTCGGGGAAAGCCATGGTACGATGCAATGCAATGCAATACATTACAATACGCTTCTGACCGCTCAACGTCAAGTAACGCGCCTTGTAACACTGATAGAAAAGATCGTAGGGAAATATTAAGGCTATAATCCTTAATATTTTGTCCACTACAACTGCTTCAAGAGATTAGCAAAAAATTCTATTGGCGTTGCTGGTCTCCCTAACATTTAATAATACCTTAATTGTTATTCAGATGACGACGGTGTCGAGTTTGGTTCCCTCGCTGCCCCGTCTCCTTTCGTCGAGAGACTTCAGTCACATAATGATGCCCTTCGAGGAGTTCTGCAAAATCGTTTTACCTTCGAAGGTCTCCAGCGACGCGCCCTTCAGCATACCGACCGAACCCGCCGTGTATATAGCGGGGATAAAGGAAGAACTCATCAGGCTTCCGTCCCTGCAACAACCAAGAAAAGTTACCTTGATAGGTACTTGGTCATATACTCAGAAATATATATTCAATACTATACCTACTCTTTCTTTATTACTTAAGTATAAGAGAAAAGAAATGTCTATTTACTAATGTTTATCAATGATCGTAGGTTCGAACGGTAAATATTACAATATCATGCTGAAACCGAAAGATGACCTTCGCAAAGATTTTCGTTTAATGGAATTCAATGGAGTTGTGAATAAATTTCTCCAAGACGCACCAGAGACTAGAAAGAGGCGACTCTACATAAGAACGTACAGCGTCTTCGCCTTAAACGAAGAGTGCGGTATTATAGAGTGGGTGCCAAATCTGGTCGGCCTGAGACCAATACTGATACACATCTACAAGCAAAAAGGTGCCTTTATACAATTTTACTGATTATAATGACTACTATCATAACAATTTCATAGGATTGTATATAAGATAGCGTCTTTGGCCGTAAAGATACATGTTTCAAAACTTTTGTACTTTAATCGTCACAAAACCAAGATGATATATATTGAATTTAGTAAATAAATATAAATTAGTTTTAAACGAACAACATCCCAAAAGCTAATATCTTAACTAGGTATGCACACGAGCAACAGCGAGCTGAAGAACAAGATGATGTGCTCCACCAGGGACCCGCTGGAGAAGAAGCGCGACGTGTTCCAGAGGCTGCTGCTGCCAAGACACCCGCCGGTGTTCCACGAGTGGTTCCGCAGGACCTTCTCAGACCCCTACGGGTGGTGAGACTATTGGTCACATTGTTATTGGACACAATTGTTATTGGTCACAAGTGCTATTGGTCACATTGTTATTGGTCACAAGTGCTATTGGTCACATTGTTATTGGTCACAAGTGCTATTGGTCACATTGTTATTGGTCACATTGTTATTGGTCACAAGTGCTATTGGTCACATTGTTATTGGTCACATTGTTATTGGTCACATTGTTATTGGTCACAAGTGCTATTGGTCACAAGTGCTATTGGTCATATTGTTATTGGTCACATTGTTATTGGTCACAAGTGCTATTGGTCACATTGTTATTGGTCACATTGTTATTGGTCACAAGTACTATTGGTCACATTGTTATTGGTCACATTGTTATTGGTCACAAGTGCTATTGGTCACATTGTTATTGGTCACAAGTGCTATTGGTCACTGTGTTATTGGTCACATTGTTATTGGTCACATTGTTATTGGTCACAAGTGCTATTGGTCACATTGTTATTGGTCACAAGTGCTATTGGTCACATTGTTATTGGTCACAAGTGCTATTGGTCACATTGTTATTGGTCACATTGTTATTGGTGACAAGTGCTATTGGTCACATTGTTATTGGTCACAAGTGCTATTGGTCACATTGTTATTGGTCACATTGTTATTGGTCACAAGTGCTATTGGTCACATTGTTATTGGTCACAAGTGCTATTGGTCACATTGCTATTGGTCACATTGTTATTGGTCACAAGTGCTATTGGTCACATTGTTATTGGTCACAAGTGCTATTGGTCATATTGTTATTGGTCACATTGTTATTGGTCACAAGTGCTATTGGTCACATTGTTATTGGTCACATTGTTATTGGTCACAAGTACTATTGGTCACATTGTTATTGGTCACATTGTTATTGGTCACAAGTGCTATTGGTCACATTGTTATTGGTCACAAGTGCTATTGGTCACAAGTGCTATTGGTCACATTGCTACTGGTCACATTGTTATTGGTCACAAGTGCTATTGGTCACATTGTTATTGGTCACAAGTGCTATTGGTCACATTGTTATTGGTCACATTGTTATTGGTCACAAGTGCTATTGGTCACATTGCTATTGGTCACATTGTTATTGGTCACAAGTGCTATTGGTCACATTGTTATTGGTCACAAGTGCTATTGGTCACATTGTTATTGGTCACATTGTTATTGGTCACAAGTGCTATTGGTCACATTGTTATTGGTCACATTGTTATTGGTCACAAGTACTATTGGTCACATTGTTATTGGTCACATTGTTATTGGTCACAAGTGCTATTGGTCACATTGTTATTGGTCACAAGTGCTATTGGTCACATTGTTATTGGTCACATTGTTATTGGTCACAAGTGCTATTGGTCACATTGTTATTGGTCGCAAGTGCTATTGGTCACATTGTTATTGGTCACAAGTGCTATTGGTCACATTGTTATTGGTCACAAGTGCTATTGGTCACATTGTTATTGGTCACATTGTTATTGGTCACAAGTGCTATTGGTCACATTGTTATTGGTCACATTGTTATTGGTCACATTGTTATTGGTCACAAGTGCTATTGGTCACATTGTTATTGGTCACATTGTTATTGGTCACAAGTGCTATTGGTCACATTGTTATTGGTCACAAGTGCTATTGGTCACATTGTTATTGGTCACATTGTTATTGGTCACAAGTGCTATTGGTCATATTGATATTGGTCACATTGTTATTGGTCACAAGTGCTATTGGTCACATTGTTATTGGTCACAAGTACTATTGGTCACATTGTTATTGGTCACATTGTTATTGGTCACAAGTGCTATTGGTCACATTGTTATTGGTCACAAGTGCTATTGGTCACATTGCTATTGGTCACATTGCTATTGGTCACATTGTTATTGGTCACAAGTGCTATTGGTCACATTGTTATTGGTCACATTGTTATTGGTCACAAGTGCTATTGGTCATATTGTTATTGGTCACATTGTTATTGGTCACAAGTGCTATTGGTCACATTGTTATTGGTCACATTGTTATTGGTCACAAGTACTATTGGTCACATTGTTATTGGTCACATTGTTATTGGTCACAAGTGCTATTGGTCACATTGTTATTGGTCACACGTGCTATTGGTCACATTGCTATTGGTCACATTGTTATTGGTCACAAGTGCTATTGGTCACATTGTTATTGGTCACATTGTTATTGGTCACAAGTGCTATTGGTCACATTGTTATTGGTCACATTGTTATTGGTCACAAGTACTATTGGTCACATTGTTATTGGTCACATTGTTATTGGTCACAAGTGCTATTGGTCACATTGTTATTGGTCACAAGTGCTATTGGTCACATTGTTATTGGTCACATTGTTATTGGTCACATTGTTATTGGTCACAAGTGCTATTGGTCACATTGTTATTGGTCACAAGTGCTATTGGTCACATTGTTATTGGTCACAAGTGCTATTGGTCACATTGTTATTGGTCACATTGTTATTGGTCACATTGTTATTGGTCACAAGTGCTATTGGTCACATTGTTATTGGTCGCAAGTGCTATTGGTCACATTGTTATTGGTCACAAGTGCTATTGGTCACATTGTTATTGGTCACATTGTTATTGGTCACATTGTTATTGGTCACAAGTGCTATTGGTCATATTGTTATTGGTCACATTGTTATTGGTCACAAGTGCTATTGGTCACATTGTTATTGGTCACAAGTGCTATTGGTCACATTGTTATTGGTCACAAGTGCTATTGGTCACATTGTTATTGGTCACAAGTGCTATTGGTCACATTGTTATTGGTCACATTGTTGTTGGTCACAAGTGCTATTGGTCACATTGTTATTGGTCACAAGTGCTATTGGTCACATTGTTATTGGTCACATTGTTATTGGTCACATTGTTATTGGTCACAAGTGCTATTGGTCACAAGTGCTATTGGTCACATTGTTATTGGTCGCAAGTGCTATTGGTCACATTGTTATTGGTCACAAGTGTTATTGGTTATATTGTTATTGGTCGCAAGTGCTATTGGTCACATTGTTATTGGTCACAAGTGCTATTGGTCACATTGTTATTGGTCACAAGTACTATTGGTCACATTGTTATTGGTCACACGTGCTATTGGTCACATTGCTATTGGTCACATTGTTATTGGTCACAAGTACTATTGGTCACATTGTTATTGGTCACATTGTTATTGGTCACATTGTTGTTGGTCACAAGTGCTATTGGTCACATTGTTATTGGTCACAAGTGCTATTGGTCACATTGTTATTGGTCACAAGTGCTATTGGTCACATTGTTATTGGTCACAAGTGCTATTGGTCACATTGTTATTGGTCACAAGTGCTATTGGTCACATTGTTATTGGTCACATTGTTATTGGTCACATTGTTATTGGTCACAAGTGCTATTGGTCACATTGTTATTGGTCGCAAGTGCTATTGGTCACATTGTTATTGGTCACAAGTGCTATTGGTCACATTGTTATTGGTCACATTGTTATTGGTCACAAGTGCTATTGGTCATATTGTTATTGGTCACATTGTTATTGGTCACAAGTGCTATTGGTCACATTGTTATTGGTCACAAGTGCTATTGGTCACATTGTTATTGGTCACAAGTGCTATTGGTCACATTGTTATTGGTCACAAGTGCTATTGGTCACATTGTTATTGGTCACATTGTTGTTGGTCACAAGTGCTATTGGTCACATTGTTATTGGTCACAAGTGCTATTGGTCACATTGTTATTGGTCACATTGTTATTGGTCACATTGTTATTGGTCACAAGTGCTATTGGTCACAAGTGCTATTGGTCACATTGTTATTGGTCGCAAGTGCTATTGGTCACATTGTTATTGGTCACAAGTGTTATTGGTTATATTGTTATTGGTCGCAAGTGCTATTGGTCACATTGTTATTGGTCACAAGTGCTATTGGTCACATTGTTATTGGTCACAAGTACTATTGGTCACATTGTTATTGGTCACATTGTTATTGGTCACAAGTGCTATTGGTCACATTGTTATTGGTCACAAGTGCTATTGGTCATATTGTTATTGGTCACATTGTTATTGGTCACATTGTTATTGGTCACAAGTGCTATTGGTCACATTGTTATTGGTCACATTGTTATTGGTCACAAGTACTATTGGTCACATTGTTATTGGTCACATTGTTATTGGTCACAAGTGCTATTGGTCACATTGTTATTGGTCACACGTGCTATTGGTCACATTGCTATTGGTCACATTGTTATTGGTCACAAGTGCTATTGGTCACATTGTTATTGGTCACATTGTTATTGGTCACAAGTGCTATTGGTCACATTGTTATTGGTCACATTGTTATTGGTCACAAGTACTATTGGTCACATTGTTATTGGTCACATTGTTATTGGTCACAAGTGCTATTGGTCACATTGTTATTGGTCACAAGTGCTATTGGTCACATTGTTATTGGTCACAAGTGCTATTGGTCACATTGTTATTGGTCACATTGTTGTTGGTCACAAGTGCTATTGGTCACATTGTTATTGGTCACAAGTGCTATTGGTCACATTGTTATTGGTCACATTGTTATTGGTCACATTGTTATTGGTCACAAGTGCTATTGGTCACAAGTGCTATTGGTCACATTGTTATTGGTCGCAAGTGCTATTGGTCACATTGTTATTGGTCACAAGTGTTATTGGTTACATTGTTATTGGTCGCAAGTGCTATTGGTCACATTGTTATTGGTCACAAGTGCTATTGGTCACATTGTTATTGGTCACAAGTACTATTGGTCACATTGTTATTGGTCACATTGTTATTGGTCACAAGTGCTATTGGTCACATTGTTATTGGTCACAAGTACTATTGGTCACATTGTTATTGGTCACATTGTTATTGGTCACAAGTGCTATTGGTCACATTGTTATTGGTCACATTGTTATTGGTCACAAGTACTATTGGTCACATTGTTATTGGTCACATTGTTATTGGTCACAAGTGCTATTGGTCACATTGTTATTGGTCACAAGTGCTATTGGTCACATTGTTATTGGTCACATTGTTATTGGTCACATTGTTATTGGTCACATTGTTATTGGTCACAAGTGCTATTGGTCACATTGTTATTGGTCACAAGTGCTATTGGTCACATTGTTATTGGTCACAAGTGCTATTGGTCACATTGTTATTGGTCACATTGTTATTGGTCACATTGTTATTGGTCACAAGTGCTATTGGTCACATTGTTATTGGTCGCAAGTGCTATTGGTCACATTGTTATTGGTCACAAGTGCTATTGGTCACATTGTTATTGGTCACATTGTTATTGGTCACAAGTGCTATTGGTCATATTGTTATTGGTCACATTGTTATTGGTCACAAGTGCTATTGGTCACATTGTTATTGGTCACAAGTGCTATTGGTCACATTGTTATTGGTCACATTGTTATTGGTCACAAGTGCTATTGGTCACATTGTTATTGGTCACAAGTGCTATTGGTCACATTGTTATTGGTCACATTGTTGTTGGTCACAAGTGCTATTGGTCACATTGTTATTGGTCACAAGTGCTATTGGTCACATTGTTATTGGTCACATTGTTATTGGTCACATTGTTATTGGTCACATTGTTATTGGTCACATTGTTGTTGGTCACAAGTGCTATTGGTCACATTGTTATTGGTCACAAGTGCTATTGGTCACATTGTTATTGGTCACATTGTTATTGGTCACATTGTTATTGGTCGCAAGTGCTATTGGTCACATTGTTATTGGTCACAAGTGTTATTGGTTACATTGTTATTGGTCGCAAGTGCTATTGGTCACATTGTTATTGGTCACAAGTGCTATTGGTCACATTGTTATTGGTCACAAGTACTATTGGTCACATTGTTATTGGTCACATTGTTATTGGTCACAAGTGCTATTGGTCACATTGTTATTGGTCACATTGTTGTTGGTCACAAGTGCTATTGGTCACATTGTTATTGGTCACAAGTGCTATTGGTCACATTGTTATTGGTCACATTGTTATTGGTCACATTGTTATTGGTCACAAGTGCTATTGGTCACAAGTGCTATTGGTCACATTGTTATTGGTCGCAAGTGCTATTGGTCACATTGTTATTGGTCACAAGTGTTATTGGTTACATTGTTATTGGTCGCAAGTGCTATTGGTCACATTGTTATTGGTCACAAGTGCTATTGGTCACATTGTTATTGGTCACAAGTACTATTGGTCACATTGTTATTGGTCACATTGTTATTGGTCACAAGTGCTATTGGTCACATTGTTATTGGTCACATTGTTATTGGTCACAAGTACTATTGGTCACATTGTTATTGGTCACATTGTTATTGGTCACAAGTGCTATTGGTCACATTGTTATTGGTCACAAGTGCTATTGGTCACATTGTTATTGGTCACATTGTTATTGGTCACATTGTTATTGGTCACATTGTTATTGGTCACAAGTGCTATTGGTCACATTGTTATTGGTCACAAGTGCTATTGGTCACATTGTTATTGGTCACAAGTGCTATTGGTCACATTGTTATTGGTCACATTGTTATTGGTCACATTGTTATTGGTCACAAGTGCTATTGGTCACATTGTTATTGGTCGCAAGTGCTATTGGTCACATTGTTATTGGTCACAAGTGCTATTGGTCACATTGTTATTGGTCACATTGTTATTGGTCACAAGTGCTATTGGTCATATTGTTATTGGTCACATTGTTATTGGTCACAAGTGCTATTGGTCACATTGTTATTGGTCACAAGTGCTATTGGTCACATTGTTATTGGTCACATTGTTATTGGTCACAAGTGCTATTGGTCACATTGTTATTGGTCACAAGTGCTATTGGTCACATTGTTATTGGTCACATTGTTGTTGGTCACAAGTGCTATTGGTCACATTGTTATTGGTCACAAGTGCTATTGGTCACATTGTTATTGGTCACATTGTTATTGGTCACATTGTTATTGGTCACAAGTGCTATTGGTCACAAGTGCTATTGGTCACATTGTTATTGGTCGCAAGTGCTATTGGTCACATTGTTATTGGTCACAAGTGTTATTGGTCACATTGTTATTGGTCACAAGTGCTATTGGTCACATTGTTATTGGTCACATTGTTATTGGTCACAAGTACTATTGGTCACATTGTTGTTGGTCACATTGTTATTGGTCACAAGTGCTATTGGTCACATTGTTATTGGTCACAAGTGCTATTGGTCACATTGTTATTGGTCACATTGTTATTGGTCACATTGTTATTGGTCACATTGTTATTGGTCACAAGTGCTATTGGTCACATTGTTATTGGTCACAAGTGCTATTGGTAACATTGTTATTGGTCACAAGTGCTATTGGTCACATTGTTATTGGTCACATTGTTATTGGTCACATTGTTATTGGTCACAAGTGCTATTGGTCACATTGTTATTGGTCGCAAGTGCTATTGGTCACATTGTTATTGGTCACAAGTGCTATTGGTCACATTGTTATTGGTCACATTGTTATTGGTCACAAGTGCTATTGGTCATATTGTTATTGGTCACATTGTTATTGGTCACAAGTGCTATTGGTCACATTGTTATTGGTCACATTGTTATTGGTCACAAGTGCTATTGGTCACATTGTTATTGGTCACAAGTGCTATTGGTCACATTGTTATTGGTCACATTGTTGTTGGTCACAAGTGCTATTGGTCACATTGTTATTGGTCACAAGTGCTATTGGTCACATTGTTATTGGTCACATTGTTATTGGTCACATTGTTATTGGTCACAAGTGCTATTGGTCACAAGTGCTATTGGTCACATTGTTATTGGTCGCAAGTGCTATTGGTCACATTGTTATTGGTCACAAGTGTTATTGGTTACATTGTTATTGGTCGCAAGTGCTATTGGTCACATTGTTATTGGTCACAAGTGCTATTGGTCACATTGTTATTGGTCACAAGTACTATTGGTCACATTGTTATTGGTCACATTATTATTGGTCACAAGTGCTATTGGTCACATTGTTATTGGTCACAAGTGCTATTGGTCACATTGTTATTGGTCACATTGTTATTGGTCACATTGTTATTGGTCACAAGTGCTATTGGTCACATTGTTATTGGTCACAAGTGCTATTGGTCACATTGTTATTGGTCACAAGTGCTATTGGTCACATTGTTATTGGTCACAAGTGCTATTGGTCACATTGTTATTGGTCACAAGTACTATTGATCACATTGTTATTGGTCACATTGTTATTGGTCACAAGTGCTATTGGTCACATTGTTATTGGTCGCAAGTGCTATTGGTCACATTGTTATTGGTCACAAGTGCTATTGGTCACATTGTTATTGGTCACATTGTTATTGGTCACAAGTGCTATTGGTCACATTGTTATTGGTCACAAGTGCTATTGGTCACATTGTTATTGGTCACAAGTGCTATTGGTCACATTGTTATTGGTTACATTGTTATTGGTCACATTGTTATTGGTCACAAGTGCTATTGGTCACATTGTTATTGGTCACAAGTGCTATTGGTCACATTGTTATTGGTCACATTGTTATTGGTCACAAGTGCTATTGGTCACATTGTTATTGGTCACAAGTGCTATTGGTCACATTGTTATTGGTCACAAGTGCTATTGGTCACATTGTTATTGGTCACATTGTTATTGGTCACAAGTGCTATTGGTCACATTGTTATTGGTCGCAAGTGCTATTGGTCACATTGTTATTGGTCACAAGTGCTATTGGTCATATTGTTATTGGTCACATTGTTGTTGGTCACAAGTGCTATTGGTCACATTGTTATTGGTCACAAGTGCTATTGGTCACATTGTTATTGGTTACATTGTTATTTTTCACATTGTTATTGGTCACAAGTGCTATTGGTCATATTGTTATTGGTCACATTGTTATTGGTCACAAGTGCTATTGGTCACATTGTTATTGGTCGCAAGTGCTATTGGTCACATTGTTATTGGTCACAAGTGCTATTGGTCATATTGTTATTGGTCACATTGTTGTTGGTCACAAGTGCTATTGGTCACATTGTTATTGGTCACAAGTGCTATTGGTCACATTGTTATTGGTTACATTGTTATTTTTCACATTGTTATTGGTCACAAGTGCTATTGGTCATATTGTTATTGGTCACATTGTTATTGGTCACAAGTGCTATTGGTCACATTGTTATTGGTCACATTGTTATTGGTCACAAGTACTATTGGTCACATTGTTATTGGTCACATTGTTATTGGTCACAAGTGCTATTGGTCACATTGTTATTGGTCACAAGTGCTATTGGTCACTGTGTTATTGGTCACATTGTTATTGGTCACATTGTTATTGGTCACAAGTGCTATTGGTCACATTGTTATTGGTCGCAAGTGCTATTGGTCACATTGTTATTGGTCACAAGTGCTATTGGTCATATTGTTATTGGTCACATTGTTGTTGGTCACAAGTGCTATTGGTCACATTGTTATTGGTCACAAGTGCTATTGGTCACATTGTTATTGGTCACATTGTTATTGGTCACATTGTTATTGGTCACAAGTGCTATTGGTCACAAGTGCTATTGGTCACATTGCTATTGGTCACATTGTTATTGGTCACAAGTGCTATTGGTCACATTGTTATTGGTCACAAGTGCTATTGGTCACATTGTTATTGGTCACATTATTATTGGTCACATTGTTATTGGTCACAAGTGCTATTGGTCACATTGTTATTGGTCACAAGTGCTATTGGTCACATTGTTATTGGTCACAAGTGCTATTGGTCACATTGTTATTGGTCACATTGTTATTGGTCACAAGTGCTATTGGTCATATTGTTATTGGTCACATTGTTGTTGGTCACAAGTGCTATTGGTCACATTGTTATTGGTCACAAGTGCTATTGGTCACAAGTGCTATTGGTCACATTGTTATTGGTCGCAAGTGCTATTGGTCACATTGTTATTGGTCACAAGTGTTATTGGTTACATTGTTATTGGTCGCAAGTGCTATTGGTCACATTGTTATTGGTCACAAGTGCTATTGGTCACATTGTTATTGGTTGCAAGTGCTATTGGTCACATTGTTATTGGTCACATTGTTATTGGTCACATTGTTATTGGTCACAAGTGCTATTGGTCACAAGTGCTATTGGTCACATTGTTATTGGTCGCAAGTGCTATTGGTCACATTGTTATTGGTCACAAGTGTTATTGGTTACATTGTTATTGGTCGCAAGTGCTATTGGTCACATTGTTATTGGTCACAAGTGCTATTGGTCACATTGTTATTGGTCGCAAGTGCTATTGGTCACATTGTTATTGGTCACAAGTGCTATTGGTCACATTGTTATTGGTCACAAGTGTTATTGGTCACATTGTTATTGGTCGCAAGTGCTATTGGTCACATTGTTATTGGTCACAAGTGCTATTGGTCACATTGTTATTGGTCACAAGTACTATTGGTCACATTGTTATTGGTCACATTGTTATTGGTCGCAAGTGCTATTGGTCACATTGTTATCGGTCACAAAGAATACAACTTAATATTCTTCGTTTTAATATAAAATAATATGCTTTTTATATTAACTATTTAAAAAAATGAATAATACAATTTGTGCGATCAGTGAATATGTCATATAAAAAAGTAGTATTATTTATTTAAAAGCCAGGACGTGGTCTCCTTACTTATCTCAAAAAGGGGCGGAGTTGTTGCGAAGGAAAAATACTAATTAGGATTAGGAAAAATACTAACTAGGATTATTTGAGATATGTGTACTTATCTGTATGTCAAAAACAATGCAAGGTGTGAGGAACATGGAATAATGTCTATCAAATAATACAGAGCATAATGTACAAAAATGATAAAAATATACATACAATTAATAACATTGTCTTAATGTTTTTTGGGGACTCTTTTAGATTATTCAAGAATTGTTTATTCATTTCAAGTTTTCTTGTTAGTCTGTTTAATAATATCATAATAATTATAAAAACAAACATAAAGACAAAGATATTTTCCATGTAGTATTTATTAGTCATTAATGTTTAAACTAAATAAGAGTGTTTACCTAAATCATTAAATATTGCATCTCCAGGTACCAGGCGAGGTCTGCCTACATCAGGACTACGGCTGTCATGTCGATAGTTGGATATATTCTAGGTGAGAAATTTAACTAATTAGTATTTTAATAAATATATAATGAAGTAGATATGAGAGCCATCTTTATTGAAGCGGCTATCGTCGCGGTAGTTTAACTTTAAAAGCGACGCGACATTTTCCGAGAGGTCGCAGGTTCGAAGCCTTTCCGTGCCTGTGTGTATAATTTTTTTTTATTGATATTTTTTTTGTTTATTTCTTTTGAATGTATTAATTACATTGAAATTATTAAAATATATTAAATATTTAATTAAAGATGTAAGTAGTAAATTTGGTACGATGAAGGTAAATTCATAGTAAGATCAAATTAAAATTAATAAATAAGATAAAAAATATCAAACCTTGCCCGTCTGTGTGTTCGCAACCTATTTAAAAATTTTAACCAATATAAATTTAGTTTCCCTGGTCTGAAAATGTATATATATTGTAGGTTAGGATGTAGGCACTTAACACTTATTTAATAGAAATATTAAATATTTTTGGTTATTGTAGGGATTTAGATTATAATAAAAAATAAACAGTTTTGACGAGACTTTATAACAAATATTAAACGTTATGTAATTTCCAGGTCTCGGAGACAGGCACGGTGAGAACATATCCTTCGACTCGACCAACGGGGACACCGTGCACGTGGACTTCAGCTGTCTCTTCAACAAGGGGGAGGCGCTGGAGTGCCCCGAGAGGGTGCCCTTCAGACTCACACACAACATGCAGGCCGCCATGGGACCCCTCAAACACGAGGGCATGTACAGGTGATGATGGTCTCGAGACCTCACCTCACACCTTATTATTTTCTACACATACATAATAGTTAATTGGAAAGTGTATTTTCATGATGAAAATACCAAGTAACCCAAGGGTGTTATATAAACGTATTTAATGATATGGAATATAATTTTCGTCACAATATACAAAATAACAACAAAAGGCGGTGTTAACGCCGCAGTCACGTTACCAGCTTATATATGTATTGTAGGAAGTGCTGCGAGTCCGTGTGTCGCGTGCTGCGCCTGTCTGCGGCGGCGCTGGTGTCGGTGGTGGGTCCGTTCGTGTACGACCCGCTGGTGAGATGGTCCAAGCGCCCCGAACCCGGCGAGCGGACGAACCCGGAGGCGAAGATACATCTCAAGCACATACTCCAGCGGCTGCAGGGAATGGTTAATATATATTTATATATATATCATACCTTCAGTTACCTACCGACTAATGTAGTCTTCTCAGCATACGTTATCTCTTTCTGCTGTTGCATATATCTTAAAATAGCTGGGTACGACGCGTTGTAGAAGTCATGTGGTGAAATGCAGTTATACCTAGGTATATTTGAGTGCAGCTCGTATTAGGCGTCTTGATTGGGGAAGGACTTTTTCTTAGAAGACCTGTAATAATTAAATTCTATCAGATCGGCGAGTTAGAGAATCTGATCTTGTTATTTCTGACGACACAGTGTACCTGTCATGCCCGGGTATAAACTAGAACATCATTTTTTACCAAACGCCGGGGTATCTGTGTTCGTCAGGGAGGATATCTGCTACCGTTAACCACTTGTTGTCAAAATTGGGGATCAGCTCACAAGTTATCTCAAGTTATCGAGACTTAACGCTATTACTTCTCTTCTCTACAAAATAATGGAGAAAATCGCTAATTGACAGCTCCTAACGTACCTCCAGGATCACCAGTTCATTGACCGGCAATATGGCTTCCGGCATGGTGCATCGTTGATCTTCTGTTATATCTTATGCATCTTTGGGCAGCGGTTATTTAAAGGAAGGGCCTCGCTCTTTCAAAATTTCCTTCCTGTTGGCTTCCCAAGAGTTTATTTCCGCATCGTTAGGACGTGGATATCTTAAAAGGCGTATGTTGTCCCTCCTCGAATGCCGGCAACGCTTTTATGAATTTGCTACTCCCCGGATATTGCAAGAGTTTGAGAATCAGTGACCCGCACGCTTGATTCTTCTCTCCTTCCATATAAAAAGAAATACTAAACATTTAAAATGGCTAAACTTACCGTCATAAGTGAAGGGTATGACAACATAACGACACAAACAATTCGGAACTTATTTAACCTCGTATAAGATTGATGATTAAATAAACTGGAAGTTAATGGAAAAAGTATAAAAAAATATTATGCAAATTTAATCTCTGTATCCGGCATTTAAAAGAATATTGTAGACTAAACAAATAATAATGTTACAGGTAAAAAACAAAAACACGGAGTTCTCAGTGTCACTGTCTCCGGAGGGACTCGTGGAGCACCTCATAGCGGAGGCCACGGACGTAGACAACCTCTGTCAGATGTATATCGGCTGGGGACCCTTCTTGTAATTATTAATTTAATACTATGACTTATAAAACATGTTTTTAGGAATAAATGTACATGTAACTGAAAATATAATAATGATTTTATTGAAATTGTTTATTATTTACATGTAATGTTAGCGCTCCAACAGAATATATATTATATCTAGATTTTTTTATATTCTATCAATAGTTCTTAGTTTCAAATAAACGTTACATAACTTTTATTTATTCAAATTCAAATTATTTTTATTCAAATAGTCATTTACACGCACTTTTGAATTGTCAATTATTACAATAAAAAAAGGTGAGTGTAGTCAGTCCGTAAGTAAGCTACCACCGGCTCGGAATGCTGCTCTGTTGAGAAGAGCCAGAAACTCAACAGCTACTCTTTTTAAAAGAAATATAAAAATCTTAGGGTGATGTACATTATAATATAAATCATGCAAATGATTCAACAACTTCAACAAGTTCCACATATTTTGATCCACTGAAAACTCTTGACCATTATAATACGATTTATTTAATAGTAAACTTAAAATCTATACAATTTTAAATTGGGAATTTGAAATTTGATATTGAATTTCTTGTATTTCCTTATCAACTGTCTTTACCACACCCAGTACGTACTAATTGAAGTTAAACTCAGTTTCTACTTACGTAAGCACATTACATCCGAATGCAGACGATTAGTGAAAGTATATTCGTAAACAAAACCCACTACACAAGGTACTCCTACTCGTATCTCACGAGGCCCTAATAAAGTGAAACTTGGTAGATACTTTGATTTACCCCGCGATGCCTAATGTTTCGCATCGTCGCTGAGTCTACCAAGTTTACTCACTTTGTATGATAGCAAGTATTTGAAGTTTCTTGTCGTTATGTTCGAAAGTACTCGTCGTTTATTTTTATTACAAAGACACTGACAACGATACAGAAAATATATACCAATATAGTGTTATTAAGCTTTAAATATGAGCTATTTGTTTAAATTTTTAAATTTTCTTATGATTTGATACGTCTTATTCATTTGTTAGCTCTGGTATTGAACACACCGCCGCGGTAACTCATTTTGTTATTAATAATGAACTATTTTCTTAATATTTTAATAATATACGAGTAATGGAATGGAGTAATGAATTGGAGTGAAATAGTACATTATTTATAAGATGTAAATGTGGAATAAAACAGATCATATATCAACAGAAATAGGACGCTTTATTCAATCTATAAATAGAAAGAAATTTCAATAATTATTCAACATTTGTTATTTTCCTAAAATATCTTTTATTGTTTCGGTAGAATATTTTTCCTATATAATATTCACAAGTCAAAAATTCGTAATATTGTGGATATCTTTCTTTTTAGAAAGGAAGAAAGTAAATAGACCAATTTACATATTGCATATTTGTATATATAGATGGTTTAAATGTTTGTCTGTCCGTTGTATAAAGTCCTGAATCACTAGCGATTGTCGTCAGAAAATGTGAAAATGCTGCTATAGAGTGACTTTAGTTACTAGGTTCTTTAATAAACTTCTGTATTCATAGTTCTTTCCACACGAGCGACACTACGTGCAAAAGCTATAAAACATTCAAGTATAAACATTCAAGTATAAATGACTGAATTGTACTTACTATATATTTACTTATATTAAAACATATAAATAGATCAGTAACTCAATAAAATACAAATCTACAATGTTCAGATATATTATATTGCATCTACGCTCATCGTAACATTTATAGAAGGAAATGTGATTGTTTCATACATTTCACGTGAGTCCGTGAATTTCAGAATATTACTTAGGAAATAAAGAAAATATTTTGACTATTTAAATGCGAGAGAGCAATGCACTCGTCCTAAATGATATTCCCATATTTAATTGTTAAAAGTACTCCCGGTGTGTGTGTGTATGTAGACTGTACTGCAATATTATTTAAATGTAAGTTTAATATTGGCTAGTGCTTTAGCTTTGACAGAGCCCTTTACAATATCGAACATCGAACAAAGCATAACGAGAACAAAGCAATGAAGCCGGAAACAGCTGTACTATGACATTTGTTACACAATTTGAACGAATGATTTATATTCATAGTTCAATTCACTCGTTAACTTTATAACCTTCACGCTGTCGGGCTGACCTTTCGATTTGATATAATTGTTTGGTGTATTACCTGTATTGATATCTAAAATATTACTTCAATATATATATATATATATAATATAGGTTTGTAATAACTCTTGGGTACAGATGAGTTTGTTTACTTACCAAAGTTACCAATATTAGCATAAATAACTATGGAGAGGCAAAACCCACTAAGTTATTAACATACGGTACGATAGACTTCACTCACATTTGGATGATTTTATTAATATTTATGTTTCTTTTTATGATAGTGTATATCTTCACCGAGCGCATAAAAACTTTTTTATTTATATCCTTTATATACGAATATTACTAATACATTTTGTTTTTCCGACAAAATATTTACTAAGTTACAAAGACAATAAACGCGATCCGTTATTTGTAAAACAAACGCTATTTCGCAGAAAACATCGTCTCTTTTGAAAATTTACAACTATGATTGTTAACTTTGCTTTGGAAAAACTTTCCTTAAGTTTTGCTTGTCTTTTATTAAGTTCATTGTAAATTGAAAGACAAAGTTAACTGGAGATCCAGAATGACTTATTGTTTAACGTTTTACAAACGGATGCTTTTGTTAACTCTGGTTCCACAAAAGCAAAACTCCTTTAATAAGTTGTTTGGTAAACAGTTTTCTTTAGAAGATTTTTTTATTTACTTACATATACAACATGATTTTTAAAGGAAACATATATTTTTAATAGTAAAAATGTTTAATATCGTTCGTTGTCTTCTGAAAACGTCTCAAATATTGCACCGTCCCGTCGTAAGTGGTTTAGTATAAAATACGACTAGGCCAGGCTTTGAGATATATTGGATAGAATATTACTAAAGCAATATATTTTAATATCGGAGGTAGTCTTAAAGTACCTGTACACAGTGACCCAGTATCGGTTATCCGGCTGACAGGCAATATCCGGATGATACATTGTTCATCTCATTGCGGATTCAGAACGCGACCGCTCGGTTCTCAAACCAAGTGCAATTTAATACATTCTCCATTAACCGTACGGGAAATACAGGAAATACAGAATGTTATTTAATATTTATTATAATAAGAACTTGATATTACAAACGACATGTCAACTGAAAATCTTATTCCGAAATAACTAATTATATATTTCTATGGGCATATTATTATTTTTTGTTCCAAAATGACTGTGTCATCGAATTTAATATTTTTTTAGGCAGATTCTGATCCAATTATAATGTAATATATTTGTTTTTATCTATTAAATGTATAAAAATGGACAAAAAAAGTATTATAAGAGTTATTTTGTATTTATCAATGGATAATAATAATATATAAATATATTTATTATATTATGTAACAAACATCTTGGAAAACTTTGTCTGTTTCTCTATCTATATGTTTGTGAATGATAAGAGGAATGATGAGGGTATACGAGGATGTGTGTGTGTGTGTGTGTGTGTGTGTGTGTGTGTGTGTGTGTCGTCGATGGCTATGAACATTGACTTTTATCTCTATTATATTGTTTAGTTGTATGTTGACTAGTGGTTAGAGCACTAACTGTTTAATCAAAGTCCTGCGTTCGAATCCCATTGGGATTTTTTTTATATTATTGTTCTGAATGTATATTGTGTTTGTTTGTTAAACTCTCAAAAATGATTATTATCTCGTCGGGCATTTCTTAACAAATATATATATATATATAATTGGAGTTTCTTATTTATTAAAAAGAGTGTTTAGTTTTATATATTTTAAAACTGTTATTGTTGGTAAGGTCTCCTCCTGTGGTACCTATTATAACATTTGAGCGAGAGTCGCGGGTGGGAAGTAGTATTAAACATAATAACTGTATTATACAGTTATAATATTATGTATTTAAATTACAGAAACGAGTTCCATAATATTATTACAAGGCCAAGGCCATGCGAATTGATAAGTAGTCGTACTCGTAGTCGTCACCCGAAAGCATTTACAGAGCGAAATATTTTAAGTTAATTATTTTTTTTAATTGTTAATTATTTTTTATGTAAAAGTATTTATTTAAGAAAAACTCGGTCATAAAATTTAGTGCTTCAGATGACATCCAAGTACTTAACGTAAAATGGATAAATTGTAACAAACATCTAAAGAAAGAACCCAAAATCCCAAAAACATAAAAAGTGTTGAATATTTAAACATGATATTATCTTCCTCATTTATATTATTACCAAATAAAATATTTCACGATCAGGAAACGATTTATAAAATTAAAATGTATAAATATATTTTTTTGTTTAAAGTGGCAAAAGTAGTTTATATTTATAATGTTACTAGCTGTCGCCAGCGACGCGTCTGCTGCTTCATTAAATATTTTACGTCAACTAAAATGTTATTATAACAAAGCCATCTGTTGGAGGAAGAAGGGAATGAAATCCTCAAAAACCACCATTTGCATAAAAAAAATATGCGAAGGGTAGTTTTATCCTTTCTTTTAATTTGGGCCAAACAATAGATATCTATAAAATTTAATTTAAATTTTTTCAGTGATTTCAAAGATTAGCAAACGACCATGTTGACATGGGATTAAAATTTATATATATATACGTAAATTGATTATTCATCTATGCTCTGATTTGTCGATTTTTTATTAAATTACGTATAAAATAATATTTATATTTATACTTTTTATCTTTTTAATTATGTTTAAAAACCTCAATTCCCTGAAACCCCATAAAAGATAAGAAAGCTGTAAATAGTAATAAACGTTCCTTGAATCAAGATTAGAATCAACTAATGAAAAAGTTTTTTTTCATTTAACGTTATATTCTCCGCAATTTAATTCCAGAAGCTTCGTTTCCCGACCCTTGGTTTTATTTTCAACCAAACTTAACTTTTGAAATGACGACAGAATTATAAGTAGCCGTGCCTTATTATGAAACGGAAGAAATAACCAAAAAATTTTTCTAAAACGTGATCTACTGTAAGTTTATTACTTATTTTTTAATTAATACTGTCAATGTCTTCACAGATTAATAATTGAGCGAAGCGAACGAAGTGAGCGGAGCGCTTTACTGGAGACTTTTTGCATTCTTTGTCACGAATTGGCTCGAAAACTACTTGACGTAAAATTATGAAATTTTGCAATCAAAAAGACACACATTAGGGGATGGTTTTAAAATAAAAAAAAAATTGAAAAACGGCCACAAAAAAAATAAAAAAAATATTTTCCTGTCAAAAAACTAATATCCCATTGAAGTCAATGGGAAACGATGAGTCAATACACTGGACTCGCTTCTTTCAATATGCAAACGGCACCCGAGATTCCGCGACCGCAGCGAGTCGAAGTTGAGGGTTTGTTGGCGCCCCTAGTAATTATAGTTTAGTAATCAAAATTAAAAACTCATTTTAATGAAACCTTCTTTCTCTAATAATTTTAGTTTATTATTATATAATATATAAATGGCTTAAAATATGATATTTTCATCAGTGTTATTAACTGTTTCAACTGTATTTGTATAATTATACCAGAATAACAGAAGTATATCAATAAGGAAACATAAGAAGAAGCTTTAAATATAAATTCAATAAATTTAAAACTTATATCACAATATGAGGGCTCTTCAGAAAAACACAATATGGGATGATAAAATGCTCAAACAATTCTTTTAAAACAATATTATACTATTAGTATACTCTTGGTATTGCTGTATTTATATTTTTGAAAAAACAACAAATATTTGAAATTTTTTGTCTTAATTGTTTTTAATAAAACACACCTTGCTAATTCCGAATCTTATGACTTTAATTGAAAAGGGTAACACGTTTTTCACATTGTACATTTTATATCATTGTTACATTATTAACACTAAACCTACCAAGTACCGGTCAAATTGACCGTTCTTAAACTTTTGTAAAACTTACACATTATTAAACGTTATAATATCGTAATCAAACTACATGACAATTCTTAGAATATGCATATAATATTTTCTTCACTCTTTACTTTTAGTTACTTCCATTATTACCTGCGTCATATAATAAAATAACTTTTAATTACCGGTCAATTTGACCGCGTGCAGTAGGAACAGTTATACAAGAATTGTCGGTAGGTTTAGTGTTAAAATACTTTAATATAACAGTGTACGAAAAGGTTTAGGTCAATGACATGTCATTTTAGTAATTTCCAAACAAAAATCCGTTGTATCTTCTTACGAAATCAGAATATTTTTTTGGTTCAAAATATCTTTTTATTTATTGACAAGTTCGACGATTATGTTTTTAAATTAGGAACATAATAGAATCAGTTATTATATATTGTTACGTCAGATTTGTAAAAAAAACTATTGATAACCTAGTAGTAAAAGTAACAAAATATAATACAGAAATATTTTAGGGTGCCGTCACAAATGTCAGAGGTTACATGAACGTGTATATTGGAAATATTTTTGAAATAGATAAATTTATTGCATTTCTCTTCCAAGTTATGTAGAGGACGTGTGTATTAAATTATTAATGCTGTATAGATCAAGGACTAACAAAGCGTCACAAACCTTAATGTATTTAGCACCATGTTTGAGTTTCGTTGTTTATATTATTTATGCCGTTGCTAAAAAATCCTAAATAAATACTTTTCATTCGAAACATTTAATGCCGGTACTTTTCCATTTTTATATATAGTATCCTGTATGGACAAAATTGTTAAGGACTGAGATTTAACATAACTCTAAAACGTTCCTACTTGGATTAATATTAATTATGATAAGCATAGTTTAAATTATCTTAAGGTAATATAATTTCCAATAGATTATAAAAAAATATATACCATAAGATACAAAATTAAATAAATTTAAATATTTCAAAATACTAAAATAATAAATTAGTCTCTAGTCACCTATTTACTTATTAATTTTCGTTTTATTAACCTGCGTTTTTAGAATTGACAGTTTATTTAAAGTTAACCTTGTGTTTGATCATTCTGCCAAATAACGTTCCATTCAAAACTATTCGTCCGCGTTAAAAAAAAACAATTTCAACAGAATGGGTTTTCAACAAAAAGTATGTATAATACCTTTTGTAACATATAGATAACAAACGTTGTGTTATTTCAATAATTATTTATAGAATGAAATAATCATTATGCATTAATATTAGAGACAAGGTCAAATTAGTACCAATATTTTTTTTTCGATAGAATAGCCACCCTTTACTCAAACCGCGAGCGACCGTGAGTAAAACATTTTTTATTTAGTATTTTGTCTATCTATTCAACCGTGAACTTATTTTAGCGATATCAAACAAATGTTTAATATTTTATAACAGAAGTTCGGAACGCTAAACTGTTCACTTTTTAATAAAACGAGCAGTATTTATTTATTTTTTTTTTCATTGGAAAAATCCATTATGGATACTCGCCGGTAGATGTGATGACCGGGGCATTACGTGGAACTACCCGGCAGTATAAATTACGCCATTTTTAAGGTTATAATAAAAATATATATAATATATTTTTAAGGCTATACTATAGGGGATCGGTGTAATGAGATTGAATTTATTATTTAAGGGCTGGCGTGACCTGTGAAGCGATTACACTTATGATTTGAACGGTCATTGAGAGTCTTGGATACACAATGAGGAAATTGGTCTCTATCATGCAAACATAGCAACGATATATAAAATACAATAGGAATCATAGTATTATATTTTTATTTTTTGTTGTCAATATTTTATTTATGTATCTACGTAGACATAAACAATTAAGGCTGCCAACATGAATGAAGGATTTTCCTTAAGGAAACTTGAAATCTAATTTTAGCAAATAATATCACGTTTTTAAATGTCTATCTAATTTATTTTATTTTCCACAGAATAAACAGAAACCTCTATAATATATTTATGAAACGATCACTTTTACTTAAATTTACCTTAATAACCAGGACTAGAAAATAAAATAAACAACCGAGACCTTTCAAAGAGACGTGACGAGCGAATTAAAATTAAGATGATTGTGATTGTCGGTCGCAGCGCGGCAGTTTGTACTAAACCGTTGTCCAATGCGCAGTTTAAAGAATTTTTCCGCGCATGCGCAGTTTTAGGCGCGGGAAAACCATTCAACGTTTTATATTTACTGTTTTAGTTCATTTCTTTTATATTTTTGAGTGAAATCATTGTTTATTTATAAGATTATTAAGTGATAAAGTTTTTCAACTTAATTACATTTTATATATGCATTAACTTACAACAGGTGAGTTCTTAGTACTGAATTACGTATTTGAAAGAAAATAGAAATATTTATTTATGAGACATTTTAATGTTGTTTTCATTATTGTGTGTACGAGTTAAGCACAAATAAATTACTGCTAGTCTTACCTAAAACCATGAAAAAGCATAGATCCGATAATAAAATCAACTGATTTATATAAATAATAAAAAAAGGAGAAATATTAATTAGTTTACACATATCAATAACGTTTAATTAAGTTATTAAACATAAATATACTGCTAGTAATTTAAATAAAGATAAGTCTGTCCATGATGTTTTTAGTTTCTTACAATTGAGATTAAAATAAAATTTTTCGCTTTTTAAAATGAAGGCCGTTTACACAACTGGCAGTGTCTTCTCTTTTAGGCTAAGGTAATATTTTTGTTGTTGAAGTTAATTTTCACTTTAATATCCAGGTAAGTTCCGCTTGTGATATGATTTTATTTTATGGGTTATCCTTTTATGGTATTGTAAATTTTAAGGATCTTAAAAAGTGTTCATAATAAGAGTAAATGTGTTTGTTAGTAATAAATTTTTATACACATTTACATAATGCGAATGCGAATATCTGCTGCTGCCTACAAGCGAATGCGAATATTCAGTTTTTTTTTGTAAAATCAGACGTACATTGTCTCGGTGGCAGTTCGGTTCAGACGTGGTGCGTTAAAGAATAATAACAAATGGTACTGTGAAGAGTGACACTGATTATGAATTTAACTGACTTTTTTTTGTATTAAAACAAGATATTAATGGATTTTGATTTTATTAATCTACTATTATCTTCAATTTTTTTTTCTGATATTCTCAAAACACTCGCAGAAACTTTGCGAATGCGAATACGCAATAATGTGCGAATATCCACGAATGCGATTGCGAATGCGAACATTCGTTACATCACTATTATATGCATACATACATACATACATACATACAGTGATTAGTTAGTAGTAGTTACATATATCACTTAGCTAAATGACATCATGAAGTTTTAAATTGAAATACAATAACGAAACAATGGCAAATTATTGTACTACTACATATATTATAATTTATACATACATACTATATGTATACATTTGTATGTATTATGTAAGAAAAATAAAAGAAGCTGTCAGAAGATAAAAAAGATTGATATTAAGTGATAAGTTATCCTTGCATTTTGCACGAAATGTTAGTATTGTCATTAAATGAGTCATCGAACGTCAGTGCGGGTATTGAGTACAACTATTAACACAAAATCATCTAAACTAGTTGATATTTTTCGTGTTTGGTCTGGAACAAAAAAAACAGACAAACATTTAATTACTAACCAGTAACACAATATTACATATTATTATTTTTTTGGATAATACACGAACTAATAAACGGAATAACTAAAAACTATTTTTGATCTGTAATTTAATATAAAATTATTGCATATAATAAGTATTAATATCCATAATATAGTTGTAACCTCGGCAGTTCATAATATAAGCTTTAGTTCAATAAATTGAAGGATTTAATAATGAGGAGAGAAGCTACATGTAGTAATATAATAATCTCAAAGTTAGTTGAAGTATTAAATGATTTGTGTAACTGGGATTAGGTACAATTTAACGTCGTCGTCTTTAAGGCTTATATCGATATGGTATCAAAGCACTCCTGACACTCCTGACACTCCTGACACTCCCATCTGACGTACACAAGTAACCACTGTTATTGATTTAAAGTCTAAAGGATATATATATTGATTTTGACGCAAACCTCGAAACATTAGTTATCTTACAAAATCTATTCGATGAATTTTAATGAAATATGCTAGAGCTATATATTATTGCTCTAGTCAAAATATAATATACTTTTCACTTAAAAAAAATATCTCTTTTCAACAGAAAAATAACTAAAAAATAAAATCTTAAATATGATTATACAAAAAAAAAACAACTCGACGTATTTAAATAAAATTGTAACTTTGTTGAATTATTATGATTTAATATACCTAGAAAAGTGCTTTAACGAAATTTCAGACGAAGACGCTGGCAATAACTAGTTAAATGAATATAAGACATTTTTTCTGAAATAAATCGGTATGTAAAATAATAAGCAACACTCGCGGCGGACCGTCCATCATAAGTTATGAAATGTTGTAACTTATCGCTTCGTTCTTTTTTATCGTTTTATAGTTTTTCGCATACGACCATACCAAGGAGGTAGTTATGCTTTTTATAACTTACGATAATCAAGTGTTTATGTTATGTATTACATAGAAACAATATGTAATAAATAAAACATTAATTACTACTAACATATTTCATGAAACTTGTTAAGGAGTAATTAATTAAATTAAAACGCTGTATATATTACGTCATATATTTATTTATATAAATATTTTTTGCAGAATGTTGAAGGTAGATCCTCGTCGTCTGGTAGGTCGGGTGTTCCCCATACTCCAGTGGTCCAGGTCGTACGACCTGAACACGGGAGTGGGTGACCTCATAGCGGGCATCACTGTTGCACTTACTCTAATACCACAATCAATTGCGTACGCTTCCTTAGCAGGATTTGAACCACAGGTAAGAACGCTTTATATATATTAATTATTACATAAAGTTGTTTTAGTATATATAATATTTAAAATCATACAATGTTAAAAGTGTTTAATATGATACAAGATTGTTTGAACGTCCGCGAGTATTGATAAAAATAGTCTCAAAGTTAATACAATTATCACTTCAGGTGCAAGTAAACATAATTGGAAATCACACCTCGTGTTTTAGGTTTTTTCCACAAACATTGATATTAACGAAAAATAAAACAATCTTCATTTGAATGTTCTTCATAAATTATTTTTTATCACATAAAAAACTTGTTTATTATTATTATACAAAAATCAACACGAAAATATTACACTTTCCACGTACAAACAACATAATACACACTTCTCATACCATGTTTGATTATTATAATATTACTATTAACATAATAGAAATCTTCAAATAGTAGCGGTAAATAAATATGGTGTTGGAGTTCTCTCAGTGGTACTCGTATCATGAATTATCCATTAAAACACAGCGTTAACTTAAATACTGTGAGAGTGGAAACTTTTAACTTTAGTAAAAGCTGAATCAGTAAGTTGTAGTTGCTCTAATGGATTTTTATCAGGCGTGTAGACTGAATTGTGGAATACGGCGAGTTGCTTCGCCCATTCTGTTCTTGTTACGTTTTAAAAGAAAATATACACCGAATGTTACTATACAATGATTGACTTTAACGGTCATGTCCAAAAGTTTTTGTTTTTTATATAAATTAAATTTGAAGTATAACTTTATAGAGTTTTGGAACGAGATTTAAAAGATAAATTTGATATGTATTTTGTGATAAAAACGTTAATAATATCTGAAATTTTAAGACTGAAGAGAAAAACGAATAATGTGATTTAGAATTTTATTAAACATTTTTAATACAATTTTGTTATTTTATCATTTAAATACATACAAAATACTTATATTTTTAAGAGTAATAACAGTGATATCGCGATCTTTACAATGGCAGTATGGACTGTACGCGTCCTTCGCCGGCGGGTTCGTATACGCCGTGATGGGCACGTGCCCTCAAATCAATATAGGGCCGACAGCACTGCTGTCTCTCCTCACGTTCACCTACACTAATGCCACGAATCCAGATTACGCCGTCCTTCTCTGCTTCATCGGTGGCATTATCCAACTTCTGGCTGGCATAGTGCAGCTCGGTAAGAATATACATTATAAAGTCGGGTATAGTATTATATAAATTATATTATTTGATAATATTTCACAGGTTTCTTAGTAGAGTTCGTGTCACTCCCGGTGGTATCCGGTTTCACGTCGGCCGCGGCTATAACTATAGCGTCGTCCCAAATTAAGGGACTCTTTGGGTTGAAATTTAAAGCGGAAAATTTTATTTCAACTTGGCGTGGCGTGTTCTATCACATTGGTGAAACTAAACTGGAAGATACGCTGCTCGGACTGTCTTGCTGTATCGTACTTATGGGCATGAAGGTTAGTATTATTAGTGGAAAAACTAAACACTTTCAGTTTATTTAGTTTAGTTAATTTTTGGTATATTCGTTTATTTAAAGTCAAAATAATCAAGTGAGGTGTTTATTTGATTTGACGTGTAAATACAATCCATATAAAGTGTGCAGTTCGTTTTTGTACCAAATAAGAAGTTAAACAAAAAAGTGAGCGGGGAATTACCGCGCGCTCGTGAATAAATACAAGTTATTGTAAAAAATGTTTCTGTGAATTCCATTAATATTACTTAACAGGTCTTATCATATTTTTTATAATAAATATATATTAGTATAAGGAAATACAATAAGGTTTAGTTTCAATATTATATTGTATACTTTGATTAAATATTTAATGTAAAAATCATTCTGAGGTAGCAGGTTCGATTCCTGTTCGTCTTAAATTTTTAGTGTATTTTTTAAATTAAGTAAGCGTTTAATAAAAATGTTATATGCAATATTATAGTAGCAAGGATAAAGTACCTGAATGTCCTCGTGGAAACATTGTCTGGCGATAATTATCATTGTTAGATCTTGAATTGCGTTAACGACTTACTACCGGTATATTGTTGAATAGTCTCGTTGGTTTTGCACTGCCCATATAAATGTATATTAATCTCATACAATATATTTCTCCTAAATTAAAATATTAGTACACTAGTAGTAATAGTTTGTAGGTAACTATTGAAAAAAATAAAGTACCATCGGAAAAATGCAAAATTGAAACCCTATTATGCACCACCATGTTCGAAAATTTTAATATTCTCTGTAAATACACGAACGGTTTACGTAGTTGCTTTAAGCGAGCTCCGCCATTAAAAAACATCTAAAATTTAACTATAAAAGGACGTATAAAGAAAAGTAGTAAAATATGTATCCGTGTTTTATTTGTATTGATTAAATTGACAAAATAACAACTTATACAAAATTATATAAAATAAGATAAAATCTGTTACAAATTATCCGGTACAATAACAATGGAAACTAACGAAAGCAGAACTAAGTTCAAATCTCAGCTAATTCCTGAACATATTAAACTCTCGGGATATAATTGTCTATTGTTTGCAGACTAGTTTTACAACTCCTACCCCTACTCCTACTCCTACTCCTGCTACACTTAATAACCTCTATCTGTGCACTGAAAAGTAATTGCTATTGCTCTGAATATAACTTTGAATAATAAGGACTATTTTAGGTACTTTTAATATGCGGAAAATAAATTTTATACACCTTATCCTACATTCTAGATCTGTTAATTTGGTAAAAATATTATATAGTGATGGTAATTCTCTAATATTATTCATACATTCCATATCGATAGTGATTAAATTAGTTTATCGATGTTTTTAAGTTGTAATAAAAATACATCACTACAATTAACGAATACTCTGTAAAGTCTTTGTGATTATAATTTGAAGGAAGTAACAGTAATTGTATGCAGTATTGGCCTTCAAGATCTATCATGATTTGTGCGAATAATCTGTATACGGAAAACATTTATCTGTCATTTGAATATTATCATTAAAAAACTGGTTTAGTGTTTAAGATATCATTAAACTTTAATACGTTTAAATGATTGACGTTACATAAGATTCAAACTGAACCCCGGTTATATCAGAGGTCAATAACATACATACTTACAAAAAATAAGCAAACTAATGATTCTAAATAATTGACGTCGAGTATCTCATTAAGTATCTAATTTTGCAGAGTTCCGGGTTCAATCATGACGTGGCCAAAAAATATTTATACCACTTATTTATTTTGTGGTCTGAGTAGTTAACAACAGACTTGTTTCTCGACGTGTTAACTTATTTTCATATTTGAGTTTGTTTAAGTTAGTTAACTTCCACCTATGTATTAATAACCTATGTATTAACGATATCTCTGGAACTGTAAGGCTTAGAGTCTTGAAATTAATAAGAATATTCTTTTAGCCCAATAGAGGACAGCTAAAAACTTATTTCATGAAATTTCTTCCGCACGGTTGCAGGGGTGTTAAAAACATCGGTTCAAATTAAATCTCTTATTTGTTTAAACTCCTATTGGTATGTTAAAAATTACCAAGAAAACATTATACGAAATAATATTAAAAAAATGTATTTGACGTATACGATATATTAATATAAATATTCCTCTAATTGCTAACATTCGGTATAATATTATCAAACACGTTAAGAAGATAAGCTCATTAAAAGAGCACTCTCTCCGCTCTTTGATATCAATATCTCATAATCACATAGCGCGTTGACTAATTTAATATTCTGATACGTACGAGTGACTTAAGTCAACACAGCGGTGTTGCAAATTTAAATACGTGTATTACGTAAGTGTCTTATTTGTATAAGTAAATTAAGTAAATTAAGCGGTACATAACGAAAATATAAATTTTTACCACTACAAGGTTATCACCAAAAAAACTGATGCTATACTGGTAACTGATGATACTAGCTTCTGCCAGCTACTTCTCTTCTCACTCTACCTTCCGACTGATATAATAAGCCATTACCTAAAATTTATATAAAGTCATAAATTTATAGTTATTATATCCTAAACAATTTTATGAGTTTTCCTGAAGCAGACAAACATAAGTCAAAAATACCTTCTAAAAATAATACATAATAAAGTTTAAGTACTTTTTGTTCTTTAATATACATACAGAAATACCATATTTTATTATTAATATGAATGATCTGTAAATAATATAATATAATATAATATAGCGGATTATAATTGTCTAATTTGCAATATGGACTCATATGTTACAGCACATTGCGCTAAGCGTACTCGTAACAGCTGTCACGGATTACTGTATAATGAACTGAATATTGTAGCGGGATAACCGCCCCAATGTTCTAATTAGGTATCGACTAAACCCAGGTTTAGGTAAATGCTTCTGACTTAATGTAAAACTGGTTGTCATCAACGTTTATTGTACTCAAACGCATTAACACTCCTGATAGAAGAGTTTAGTGAACATCTATCAGGCATTGACCTCGAGTCCTAAGGGTTAAGTTTAAACTAAAGAAGTATATAGTGGCTGTTTAAGTAGATATTTTACTTTTTTGTCTAAGTTTTAAGAATTGTGACCTCCATTTTTTATCAGGTACTTTGCTTTTATTATTGGTGTTATTTATTGCAAACTCTTTATAGGTATAGGCTTTATCAGCTCAGCTGGCTCAGTTGGATACATTTTGAATTATACATAACGATTTTTTAATATTAATGATTTCATAATATACACTTGTTCATCTTTTTGGATTCTCACAGCCATTTGTAATTTTGTTGTAATATTTTGTTAAAATAGCTCACTGTTTTGATAAACTATGTATATGTTTATAAATAGGTATAGGTTACATTTGAGTAAACACATATTATAAAAAAGATATTTATTATATATATATATATATATAATTAATTGAGTCATGTTAACATCCCTTATATCTCATTATTTCACACTGAGTGTGTTCGCTTCGTACGTATGTATTTGTATTTTATTTATTTATTTAATATATTTTAGGCTCTAAAAGATATTCCTATTAAGGACAAAGATGAGAAAAGTCGTCGCTCAGTGATGTTAGAGCGCAGTTTCTGGTTCGCGGGCGTCGCGAGGAACGCTGTGGTGGTCGTCGTGGCTTCTGTAATAGCCTTTTTCGTTCACCAAGACAAGGAGGATCCTTTAATACTCACTGGTAAGTACCAGTTTAGAATAAATGAAGAAATCGTATTATTGAAACAGACGAACACCAAACTGATCTTATAAAGGTTTCGATTCGTTTTAAGGTACGGAGCTTTAAAAATAGTCCGAATTAGAGATAAATAATCCTATAAAAACCAAAATCGTTTGGGTATAGAACCAAAAACCTTTGGTTCAGTAACAGAATCACTAACCACTAGACCTAAAGTTAATTTATAGTAAAGTACTCTCCGATATAATAAAAATTAACTAAATAGGGCATAATTTGAACTTACCACTGCATCACGCGCTGGCGCTCCGCCAACGGGATTGTTGTGTCTACTCGCGGTAATTAATTTACTATTCTGTTAAATTAGGTATCAAATTAAATAGCATATTAAAGTCACATTTAATACTTCCATACCATACTGCATGTATAAAAACGTATATAAAATACGTATTGAGAGGGGTGTGGAGTCAAATATTCTTATTAAATAAGTAAGATATATATTTTGTATATAAATAATAAATACAAAACTACTCTCTAAAATAAATGTCGAAGTGCAATTTTTAAAAATACAAAATTGAAAACCAGAGTTAATAAAACGTCAAGAAATCTCTTTGACATTTGTATTAAAAGACAGTCCAGCAAAAATGGAGAAACAATTTTGTTTATATCAGTAGGACACAGAATAAAGCTATAACAAAAATAACAGACCGCATCTCCGGCTTACGGAAGGAGTAACTTATAAGTATAAATTGATAGTACTTGTTGAAAATAAATCATAATATATAAAGAGGAAACTTATATTATAAATTGAAATGTCTTTCACAAAACTAGACACATGTTTAACAAAGGATTGCTTAGATTTGTAAATGAATATACATATATAGAATGCTACCTAGCCGCTAGATTTGTCGATGCGGGTACGGCACGGTAGCTCAATTGTTAGGTGAACGGGACAGTTTCAGAGAGATCTCAGGTTCAAATCCTGCCCGTGTCGATTATTTGTCATTCGATTTTTATTAAAAAAAATTGTAACAAGGCTAAACATGCTTATAGGAAATTTCCACTGTTTTATTTAGCCGAAACAAACCAAGAAAATTTGGTAATAAAAAGAAACAAAATCATAGACTAATTTACTTCTATACTAAAATTTCCTTCAGGTAATATAACTCCCGGACTACCAAAGCCTCAACTACCTCCATTTCAGTCGGTAGTAGGCAATACCACAGTCTCCGCGGCAGAGATGCTGTCTCACTTGGGCTCGGGGCTCCTCGTCGTGCCTCTCGTAGGAGTTATATCCAATGTCGCTATTGCAAAGGCTTTTTGTAAGTATATTTTAAATATTAGTATAAAAATAAATTACTTGAAAATGAAAATTTATACAGGAATAAAATTATCACAAATAAGAGCTAAGTAATTAAATAATTTTAGTAGAGTCACCTTGTTCTAAATAAAGTTCTTTTAAATGAATTTATAAAACTTAGCAAAATGAAAACATAATTTTCTCTAAATCTAGAACACTTTTCTTATGAAAGTCTTGAGTTTCAGTCTGAGTAAAGTAAGTCACACTAAATGATATAAACGTTGGAACGACTTGAGTGCTCCGGTTATGCTTACTAATTAACATCCGTAATGAATACAGCTACAGAACTATTCAAATCAAAGGAATTTCTATCTTAATTAAATAGAGTAAGGTTCAATTTGCGTTGCCTATTTATGAGGTGAGGGTTGCTAAACCTGTTAATGAAGGGTTAACTACGAGACTTCGTTAGGAGTTATAAAAACTAGATTCGTTTTTACATGAATAAGTTTTTATCACTGAAGTAAGAGATTTTTTTAATCTAGTTTTTAAATCTTGTAAAGCTTTCGGTTTTTTAAAGAAAATGTATTTAAGTTATAAGTAAAAGTTGTTTATTCCATATTTTGTAGGTTGTTGGAACTTAATTAAATTAAGATTAGTAGTATTAATGACGACCCCGAGTAGTTATCCTATAGGTATATATAGTACATAGACTTTGAAAACAAAACAAACATTATTAGAAATCGCTGATTATATACATGAGTGGTGGTAGAGTCAAGCTGTAGACACTTGTTTGAAGCGCGTATGGCTCGTATGGCTTGTATGGCTTGAGGATAGTATAATTTTTTTATAGAAGATCTATTGGATATATATAGTAAAAGTCTATAAAGTGAGAAAAAGAGGGATCAATAAATTCCCAAACTACCCCTTCTTTTCCAAGTCTTCTTCACCCATCAAATTCAACGTCTAGTCGGTATGACTAAATAAAATGGTAATGAAATCTCAGTGATATTTATCACTCCATTGGTTTGAACCACTAACGTTTTTGTGTTAAAGATGCCCTAAAATTGAAATTGATTTATCATATGAGAGATACGTTAAGTCAAGTGTGGAATAATAAAAATATAAAACACACAATTAGAATTTGAATAATGAAAGAGATTTCTTGTAATCTTGTTTCATCTCAACAACATCATAGCATTATTCAGTGAAGCGCCGTCATCACAATGACTCATTTTCTAATCTGGTAGCTTTGAATAACTCTAAAAGGTGGCGTTGACGTCACGACACAAATATATTGAATCCTATATATCCTTATAAATGTCAAGGCCACCTCTTCACCAAAATTCTATAATTAAAAAACCCGAGTTTTTGTTACGTGTTAAAGTTATTTCTTCTAATCTTTCCCTAATGACGACTTTTGCATTGACCTTGAATTTTTTAGAAAGAAAATTGTATGGAAAATTTCATAATTACTAAAATGCTTCGAGGAAGAGGTTCTTAAATTATGTTTTATTGCCCATTTTGCATTTAATGTAATTGAATAATAATGCAATCTACTCTGCAATATCTAACCTTGCAATCGTAATCATCTATTGACATTGTAAATCAACCATATTTTGTAATGTTTTTTTCATTTCATGTTCTTTGTACTGGATTTTTTAAATTTACTTCTGTTTTATATCTTATCTTATTTACAAAGTATATTTATGTATTTGGAGAATGATCAGCATTATCAACTTGTTGGAAGTCTTTAATATCGATGCATTTTCAAATAAAACATAAACAACAGATACATAGCAACCATTCAAGACCATTCCTTTCGACAATGGCAGAGGTATACTAGCAATATATTATTAACAATTTATAAAAAGAGTTTGTTTATTTTAATCTGGTCACTTTGATCTCAATTTTATAGCATTTGGTTTCAAATTCCAGTTTACATAAAAAAACCGGAATACCAGGCCTCGACATTTCGGACGACTGACATTTTCAAGATCATCTGGAAAGCAAAGCCAATTTAGCGTAGATAAAATTAGGAAAGATCAATAGGTCGAGGCAAGTATTTTAAACCTGGTCAAAAAGATGCACTCTATAAGATGTAGTTCCGTCCACACATGGAGTACTGTTCACAAATCTGGTCCGGATTACCTGCACATTAGCTTCTACCCTTTGACCGCGTACAGCAAACCGCAGTTCGGATAGTCGGGGTCCGGTGCTCTGAACGACTGGACTCTTCGCCATTGCACACGTAACTTCTTTGTATGTCTTCATAAACAACGAAAGTTTACCAAAGAGGTATTTGATCTGATGCTTGCCACCAGTTTCATCTCCACACATTATGTTTACCGCCTGCAATACCATTATCACGTCCTGCATTACTGCCAATTTCTTGTTATGCGGAAATATTTTATAGGTACCACAAACTTCGGCGGTTCGATACCAAAGATATAAAAAAAAATAGTATACTCCCGTAGATCTAATTCCAAAAAATTCCACATCACAATTACATTGTTACTATAATGATATTGTTGGCGATTTGTAGATATAGATATACATTTTTAAATAAAAACAATTATTGTATTATACAATTAATTGTTATAAAATTTCTAATTAGATTTAATTAAGAGAATGATAAATTAAATAATATTTTTATTAAAACTTCAACACAAAATAGCATAAACAAAAGTGTGTGTGTATTTTTATTAATATACCATTCAACCTTTTGTGAGTTTTCAAGAGGAAAATACAATGAAGTTAAATGCATACAAAAGAGTGAAGCAAATTAAATACAGCTCTACATTAAGTGGCGCGAAGCGCCCGCGTGTTAATTTAATTACTAAGTACGGAGTGCACTGAACGGAGATAAAATACTTTTAAAAATGCGACATTTACGACAATATGTTTTCTATTATAATATAAATACCATAGCCGTGGTAAATGCTCAAGACATTCGTTCCGTGTAGAAGACACGACTTGGTAGCTAACAATGTGTTACTTTGACAAGAAGAGCTAATTAACTTCATGAAACTTTGTATGTCTATCAAAGTTATTTTATGCGTCTATACATAAATAAAAATTAAGTGTCTGTTTGTAATTCCATATTAACAGCTTTTTGGTAAATGCGTGTAAAAATATATAGGATACATACATAATATATATATATGTATAAATATATATATATATATATATATAAATATATTTGTCTGTCTATTGAAGGAACCCCTTCTAATGTTCAAAACGGCTGGACTGATTGTAACGGGACTTTCATAAGGAGTAACTTAGGCTACATTTATTTTTAAAAAACTTACTCTGCGCGAACGAAGTCATGAGCCTAGCTATATGATAGTATTTTATATATAAATAGTACTGGACTCATAATTTGCGGTTTTTACAAAGAACATTACTTTTTACGTTAATTGTAGTTTTGCATTTCATATAATGTAGATAAAAGACTATGGAAAATGGAATATTACAAAGTTAAATGTTCCCACGTAACAACTTGTAAAAGAATACACTGTTTAAAATATGTCCTTATTAATACACTTTCGTTGTTTTGTGATCCTTATTGGTTAGGATAATATACGAGTAGTTTACCTGGTACATATATTATATATAAAATATGTGTCAATGAATATATTATATACAAAATATG
Source organism: Melinaea marsaeus rileyi (assembly GCA_918358865.1). Taxonomy (NCBI): domain Eukaryota; kingdom Metazoa; phylum Arthropoda; class Insecta; order Lepidoptera; family Nymphalidae; genus Melinaea; species Melinaea marsaeus. The sequence continues at coordinate 2,684,172 of OU911095.1, read as the reverse complement.
TTTCAATGAATTCTAACAACTGGAATCTGCATTATGATTTAAACAATGATGGTTATGAAGGTTATTTGGTACATTGCAGCGAAAGGTAAGACATTAGACGCCACACAGGAGATAGTAGCTCTCGGCGCTTGTAACATCATAGGAGCCTTCTTCAGATCGTTCCCAGTGAACGGTTCCTTCACGAGGAGCGCCGTGAGCGACGCGTCGGGAGTGAGGACGCCCGCCGCCGGCTTTTACACTGGTATACATATTGATATCTTATTTATTAGGTTAATACTATTCTGTAATCTGTAGAGTTCAAAATTGTTATATGTTTTTGTCAAATTTAAAATAAAATTGAGGAATCCTTCTCGAATCCCTAAAGATTTTGAAGTTATAATCGCGATATTACAGGTATAATAGTGTTGTTGACGCTGGGTGTACTGACGCCGTACTTCTATTTCATCCCTCGCGCTGCTCTGTCGGCCGTCATCGTGTGCGCTGTGCTGCACATGGTGGACGTACGACTACCCCTGGCGCTGTGGAGGAACACGCGTGAGTACTTCCACCTAACGACTACACACTTTATAAAAATATTTTAGGATACAACGTAATTATAATGCCAAACACACAATCATATAACCATTTTCCATCGTTTCCAAAAATAACGATGCCGTATCCTCCTTTCTAACTTATTCACACTTTGCGTAACCGACCAATTGCTGGGATGGAATATTCAAAACCCTGGAATCTGACCTCAGCACCAGATGGTGCTAGAGACCAGGTAGATACCTGGTCCGATTCTGGAACCGATCTGTTTGGGGACCCAATAAAACACAAATATGGAAGCATGTCATAAAAATCGATCCAGCCTTTAGGAAGAGATCATGCCAAACAAAAGTGCTAGAATCCTAAAATAAGAATAAAAAAAATAACATGGCTAGGATTGAACTTGGGACCTCAAGGATACCCTCTTTGTCATAAATCTTGCATTATATTCATAACCATGTATATCGTGATAGAGAAGACATCTATTAATTATTTCGGTCTGGAAATTCGACAGATGAAAAAGATTTTTTTAAGGTTACTAAAATATTTATTAATTTTAAAAAGTAAATGTAGAAAAAATAAATCACAAGACTGTATTAAATGGCTTGAGTGTAAAATAATAGCAATGCTTATTTTTTGGCATTAGCATTGCTTATTTTTTGGACAAAAAAGATCACTTTTGGCCATGAAACAATAATATGTACGGTGTCTTCTTTAAATAGGAGATGTATATCTTATAAGATACAGTATAATGCAGACGGTTAGCTTTATATGGAAATTTGTCCATGATTTGTAGGCATTTGTTTAATAACTAAACAAACCTTCGTAATTAAAAAGATACATTTAAATATAAAAAGATATAGATAAATTTACAATACCAAATAAAATTAAATGTTATGCTTAAGGCGAATAAACCCTTAAGGCGAACTTTGTGATAATAACATTACGAATAAATTAAAACAAAACATTTTTTTAAAGGAAGTAAGTCACGTATTTTAATAACTTACACAACGGTTCAATGTTTTACAAAATACTTCTTCCTCTGAACACGAGTGACACAAACCATTCAAAAAGAATAAATTTAAATGTAAATATGTACCCGACTTATGGTTTATAAAGAGGGATGAACACACCTAGTCACATACAAAAGTGACCGCCATATGACGCAGATTGATTATTTCTTAATAAGGAGAAATAAAATTAATAGTGTCAAAAACTGCAAGGTACTGCCGGGCGAAAGTGTAGTCTCACATAATAGGCGTCTCATCATGAAAATTAAACACTTAGTGTGCACAAATATGTTTAAGGAACGACCCCCGCCTAAAATAAAATGATGTTTGTTAGAGAAGGAAGAATGTGCGAGTAAATTTAAAGAAAGAATGGTGGATAAAATTATATATGTGGGTGGTGTAGAAGAAAAATCTATGAATAACAATTGGAACTAATTGATTAGAAGTGTGGCAAAAGATGAAAAGCTAGAGTTTCCTAAAGTTCAAAAGGAACTCTACCGTATAACGGAGTGTAGGGAGAAGAATGCTAGAGATGTCATACATGTAAAATGTATAAAAGACGATACTGAAAAGGTGTTGAAGGGAGATGAAGGCATAACAGAGAGATGGAAGGTATATTTTGAAACAATGATGAATGAAGAAAATGATTGGAGTGGAGTTTTGGACAACCGACCAGTAAATAAATACCTTCACTAAAGGCAGTGACCTATAATGAAGTAAAAGCGACTATGCAAGTTGTGAATAATGGAAAAGCTATAAGGCCGGATGCGATACCAGAGGAGATGTGGAAGGTATAAAATGAATATGGATATAAGTGGCTGGCTTTGTTTTTCAATAACCTGTTGCATGAAGAAGTAATCCTCGATGAATGGTGCAATAGTTCTCTAGTGCCCATTTATAAAAATAAAGGTGATATACAAGACTGCAACAGTTAGATAAAGCTCATGTCACATACTATGAAAGTGTGGGAGAAAGTGATAGAGAAAAAGATGCGAGTCGAGAGTGATATCTCGGAGAACCAGATCAGTTTTATGCCTCGTTGGGGTACAAGAGATGATATATTCGCTCTCCGCAGGTTGTGCGAGAAATACAGACGAGCACACAGAAACTTGCATATGGTGTTCGTTGATTTCGAGAAGTCATACGACCGGGTTCCTCGTAATATAATGTGGTGGGCTTTAAAAGAGAAGGGTATATCTGGCAAGTATGTGAAGTTGGTTCGTGTAATGCACGTCCGGTCGGCCCCTGGAAACACCGACCAGTTCAAAGTGAAAGAAGGTTTGCACCAGGAGTCGGTTCTGAGTCCCTAACTCTTTTTGTTGATAATGAATGCTCAGACAAAGAGAAGGAAGGAAGGAAGGAAGAAGGAAGAGGCACCCTGGTGTATGCTATTTGCTGATGACATTGTTCTTGTAGCGAGGACGGACTTGAGGTGCACAGCAGACTTGGAAAATGGCAACAACAGCTGGAGAGTGTTGGCCTGAAAATAAGCAGAACCAATAGGGGAAGATTGGGAGTAGCGAAAGTGACAGAAAAAATAAGTAGTCTTCTGTCATGATATGGACATGTTATGAGGAGAGATGAAAAGCATTTAATCAAAAGAATGTTAGGTATAGAATGGGATAAGGACAAGAAGACGAAGATGTACGCGACTTAAAATACATTAAAAATAGTTTTATTTAAAAGTGGAAAATGTCGCTCTATTTGTTATAAGTATTTACGGTAGGTCATGGAATTAAAAAGATTTGTATTTTATAATTTTATTTGATCCTCACATAGTTTCAGCGTAATGACTTATTTAAAAATATTAAGTACATTTGATAAAAATATGGGCCAATATTAATTAATTTATTCTTCTTGTTAAGAATACTCTTTTTTTCTTTTATTAAATATTTTAACAACTCCTAATTATGACTAGATATGAATACATTAAAGTTAGTTCCATATTAATAATTACACATCGGAGTGTCGTCTGCGTGGCGGCTGTCATTGTGAATAACCCCCAAGGATTTACCTGAGGTTCACACATCTCTGTAGAAACATACGGGAGGATAATCTTTTTAAGCACTTAATAATATTAAAATATTAAAAAAAAACTACATTTAAAATTAAATAACATGTTCCTCGAAGCGAGATCAACCCTCTTAGCTCTGAAGTGAGATAAGAAATAAATAAAGTTTTATTTTTGTTACGTCATCATTTCCGTGTCATGTGATTGCACATTATTTTTATTTAATTAAGGAATGTTACTTATATATTTAATCTTCAAAAGATATATTTTTAATTCAAAGACTATATATATCAAATACTATTTAAGTACTATATATATAAAATATTATATTATTATTATATTAAATTAGTGTAAAAAAAATATGTTTATGAAATTGCAGCGAGAATTTCATGATACCTACCCCTATGTTTACACCCTAAAGGTAGGAGACTATTACGGTTATATTGTGGTTGTATGACTCTATCAGAGTCTGCAGAGTATGACTTCGCAGAGAGAATCCCTCAACGTACTTATATCATTTATGACAACGACTTTTATTTTCAAATATAAAGTTTTAAAATGTTAAATATATTTTTCGTTATAAATATTTATTAATTTTATGGTAAGGAAAACAGAAAAGAAATTTGAGACATGTTCAAAGAGTTATAGAATAACTCTTTGAACAACAACAACAACAACAACGTACTCCAGGAAGAATCCTGGAGTAAGTTGACTGCAGCTCGTGACAGACTCCGTCAGCGGTATTGTCTACGTCCTCTAACAAAAGATACCCGTACATGTCAGTGTAGTTAATGTGCTGCGTTCCATTCCATCCATTATCTATGAGATCATTCGATGGCTTATGTTATAATATATATAACACACAAATATACAGGACATAACAACGTATATCCTATATGATATACAAAATGTTAAGTACTCAATATATTTTCTCATATAAAAGTATGTGATTTACTTATAAAACAGAACACTATCCGCGTATCATTGTATATAAATATTTCCTTGTTCATGAGATAGAGAATTTTGTAACAAACTGGACGTTGGAATGGTTTTTAAAAATTTATTAAAATTCGAGTTATTGAGAAAATATAACAAAGTCTATTTAGTCCCTGATTTGTGAAGATAACTTCATAAAGTGAGTTTGCATCAAACAGGTCGTAGGACCTACGTACGGAACTCAATCATAAGCCTTTGTAGGCTTTTCCTGAATGAATACATTTTCTGGTTTATAAAATCTCTTTGACTGCATCAGACTACATTTGTAACATCGTCAAACTACAATATTACCAGAGTATTTTACAAAATATGATTTTTATGATTTCTACATGACGAAGGTTTATGGAAATTTTAAATTGAACCACTAAAACACGATGCGCTTGTTAATATTTTTATAAAAATAAGTTCTTGGTTGTTAAGTAAATGATACAATACTCCTAAAAATATTACTGTAAAATTTATCTGTTTGTCTATTCTTTTAGTTGACTTGCACATTGTGCAAAATGTACTAAAAGTTCAATTAGTCATTCTGAACAGTTACTCGTAGTCCACGGGGATGAAGTCGCGAGCTACAGCTACTCGTAGTTAAACTAGACAATGGCACAAACCAATTATTTTTATTGTCTTAACAATAATTTAATAATAATAAACCTATCATATCACAATATTCACCACTTTTTTATTATATTTTACCTCATTTCTTACATTTTGTGTCTTATCAAAACAACAATCAAAATAAAATTTTATTATTATCTGGCCATTCTACGAAAATATCTTCCTACCTCTTCTTAGATTGTCCTTCGCTCCTCTTGTTGTGTATATATATATTTTCCCATTAAATACTTTTTATCCTGCAAACTTATTTATCTGCAGTTTTATTTTTACTTTAAGGATTTAAGGATCTTATACCTCTAAAATTTTGTTTTATGTTTTCTATTGTAATTATTTTGTTATTGCTTCATTTTTGTTTGAATGATTTACAAAATAAACATATATTACCATAAATAATATAGTTATCAACTATGTTAGAGTTAAAAGTTAATAATAGTAAATAAATAGTTATGGTTTCAGACAAGTGTGTAACTTTCAGGATTGGATTTAATCCCGCTAGTGGGCACGTTCTTGTGTTGTCTAACTTTGGGAATAGAACTGGGGCTGGGTTGCGGCGTCTTGATTGACGTGCTTCTTATACTTTACTACAACTCACGACCCCAGTTAAATATTCAGTTTGTTGATGTAAGTAATGTGCTTTGAGAGTTACACCAAAACTTATATTTACTTCTGGTATATCGTCAGTGTCCTATAGATGATGTACAATTTTAAACAACTTGCATTTTGTTTTACTCCGGAATATTATTCACAGGACGGCATTCTCCCTCCTCATTACTCAGTGCAACCAATCGGTGGTCTGCACTTCGCTAGTGCTGAAAGGGTTCGGTCTACTTTAATTGCACTACGGAACCCTAAAAGTGAACTGACTGATATAAGATTAGATAATCTACGGGTAATACAAGATGGAGTGGGAAATGGTACAGAACCCAGACCTAGGACCGCTAATATATTGGTGGTGCATTGCAACTCTCTTACTAGAATGGACTATACGTTTATACAGGTAAGTGTTTTGTCCTTTGAAATCTTACGCCTTTTTGAAAAAAAACGAATAAAATTGTATAATTATTTATACAATATTATTCAATTATTATTGTTTTATTATTATTTGATTTGATTGATTTGATTATTATTATTATATTATTGGATTATTTTGTATTTAAAATAGAATATTTAACTTGAAAAAGATAATCTGATATGACATTGTAACACATACTTTAAATAGAAAAAGCTAACTTTTCGGAAGTTGGGAAGTTAAACAATGTTGTACTCAATATGTTTGATTGTCATAGAAGTATGTGTTATACACTATTTCAAATAAAGGCAAATATCGTTAACTATTCGGGGCTGATAAAATAAAACATACCTATTTTAAATAATTTCACTCAGTCACTATCGATTACGGTCCTGCAGGTTTATACACGATATCCGTAGTCTAAATGTCATTAATTTATATGAAAAATAATTAACACACGTTACGTTACAGCAAACATAAACTAAAAACCGATTAACAAAGTGTAACTTAATTAAAATAAACTTAGTTAAATTTCCACTGAACTTGAAGAAAATGTACATAACTGTTAATAATTAGGTAGATATCGAAATCTCAATACATATGCCTTACGTACTTTTCATTACATAATATTTTGGTACGAAAATAATAATATTAAATTATTGTCCTCACTGAGTGCGTTACATTAAATGAAAGAGGTTGTCGATCGTTACTCCCATTATGAAATATTTAGATAATATTACAAGTATCTCATAAAAACACGAGAGTCCTTAATAAGACTCCATGTTATGAAATATAAGATGATTTCTGACATAAAAGAATTCGGGCCAATAATTGTTAATGACTTCAATATAATTATATTTAAATCATGTTATAATAATATTAAGAATGTCTCTCAATACGTGACACAACAAGTGCAGCGTGATACATGTTCCCAGAGTGTAAAGATGTTAGCGAGTGAGTGGTGTGTGTTCGGTGACGTGGTGTGGAGCGACGCCGGCGCACTCGTACGGAAGCAGCTCAGCAGCGAACTGAAGGACGCCATCTTCACTGACGCTGCAGACCTTCACGCGACGCTCTCACGTGAGTTGTTTAGCATCATGCGGGTGGATTGCTTTTCACAGCTATTCTTTGAATGTTCCATACGATCGGTTGTTAATTTAAGTTGAGCGAATGCTGCCTCATTTCTGAAGACAGTTTCAGCAGTGAGTCTGAAATAAGACTCAGAGGCTGACAACAGATAGTTGGGATATAATTTACTACTGTTGCAATTCTCAAAGTCACTGCATTATATTTGTCTTTGTTTTGTCTAACAGTAATCTGTTCTTTGTGGTTCCAGAACTAACAGTGACGACACCGACCACTAACTCCAGTGACACGAGACTGTAGGTTATGTTACATTTAAAGTACTCCTATTAGCGTTTAACTGTTTTGTGTGAAACATTGTTTGTAATAAGTTGTAAATATTATATTATTTTAGTCACGTCGTTTGTTTTATTTTAAAACCATAGTTACACTTTTACTTTTGTTTCAACATCCTCAAGTCACTGACTCGTCAGTTTTAGAAGTAACTCGTTCTATGGAGAATTAACTTTCCTGAATGCCTGATCAGGTTTGTAAATAACATTAATATCTGTAGCTGTAGATGTAGTTTATTCGCTAAGTCGAGCAAAAAGGCACGGCCTATCCTTTTCTCGACGGGATTCGGGCCATTTTCAAACTTCTGTGACTTTGTAAAAAATCTAGACAGTTCCAACCTGCAGTGATCAAGAGATACATTTTAAGATGTAAAAAAAGGTAAGATGAATATATTTATAATAAAATGTTGTTAGTTAACTAAAAAGGTATTAATTATGTCATTCTTGCATGCTGCTTCTGGACAGATAAGCCAGTATCCCTGTCTGTGGGATACTGGCTTATTCGACTTGGTTAAGAACAGATTTCAGAACTTGTTACGGCGTTGCGAGATTCGGGCAATTTTTACATGTTACGTTTTTGATGGGTTCAATTTACTTTTCCCATAATACTTCAAAGTCTTCAATAGTTTAGATGTAGAATTTTAATTAGTTATAAGTCTAGTATAAAGCCAAGCTGTAAGCTACCTTCCCATTCCTTCATAATTATAGACAATAATAAAGAAAAAAGACAAAATATAAATGTGTTTATAATATATATCTACAATTAAATCCTAGATATTTTTGTATGCCTCTTTAAATATTTTACCGAGTAACGTATTATCTAAAGTCAACTACATTTCAATTTAACACTAACATAGGATTTATTATCCAACCTATTTGTTAAGGCTCATGATGGAACCTCGTTGTCTGTTGTCTGTGTGAAGCTATTGTGTTATGTTTCGTTATGTGAGTGTGGGATGCAGGCCTCGTGGGTTCCATTTAGAAGATGTATACGACGCTTAGCGAGCGTTAACAAAACCATGAAATTGGAATATAGACAGGCAAATTGGATTTCGGACCAAAGCTTATTTGTATCTTTGAGATGTAAACTGCACAAGCTTAAACTTCAACAGATTTGTGTATTTTGAGGTACGAAGAGTGGATAAAAGATCGGTTTTGTAAGGCCCCGGATTTATGCTTTCATGTGTCGTGACGAGAGGAACTATTGACTGAAGTGTTTATAATTTTATCTTATTCGAACGTTTAGATTGCAAGTAGTTCAATCTGGCTACATGATTGAAATATAAGAAAATGCAGGAAAATATATTTCTATACCTTTAGGAAATAAATCTCGTCGAGTTGTAATAAACGGAGTAGTTAAGAATAACGGTCGGTTTTTTAATTAGTTTTCGAACCGAGCAATGAATCTTCCGAAAGTTGAAATATCAATATGCACCTGAGTCGAAACCGCGGTTGAGGTGTTGCTTATTAAACGATGTGTGCAAAAGTTAATACCGAAGTTTTTAGATTTGAAAATCATTGTTGACCTTAATTCGAAGTGAAGCAACGTCGTGGATACATTTTATATTTTGATACGTGGAGAAAAGTAACACAAGTCCTCATAGCCTCTGAAATAGTACGTATTTTTAATGTACCATTTATTTAATTACATATTGTACGTACACTACTTGTCTTACCTAATACCATTAAGGTACAATACAACCCTAAAACAAACTGATATATGTACTATATTTAATCATTCATAGCCGCACGATGATCAACTAAGGGGTAAATCGGCACAAGAGTTAGAAAAAACCTATTGGTTGGAATAAGCATACAGTCTGCAACAACTTGGTACGTGTAAGTATTAAAATAATAAATATACACAAAATTATATAGAATAGACTTAAAGGTAACAATAATTAAAGGTCGTACCTCGTGCAACACATTGCATTTAGGTTACAGCTTTAGACTCTCATTTTGTAAATTGTATTTTGTAATACCTAAAATATACTAAATGGTGTATATTTTAGATAGGCTTGGTCAAAAGTATAGATAATTTTTAATAATTCAGAGATTTGACCTATCTATCGATAATATATTTTATTTGTGACGAACTATTATGTCTTTTACTAAAATTAAATATAAATCTGTAGTTATTGTAATAGACATACGAGTATAGTACGACATGGTGCTGCAAAGACAGAGAACAGCTGCCAAAAATAATAATAATTACGATAAAACAAATGCAAAATTAAATAAAGTGTATTGGCTTTGATAATGAGAGAGAAGTCTCACATGGATTCGGTACTTTTTGTGTCGTTTCGTGTCGATTATGACAATATAATATTAAATATCGTCAAAGCAAAGTCTTTCTGTAAGTAGTTTTTCAAATTGTAATTTGAAAAATAGTTTAGATCAAATTTGTTAATAATTGTGTTACGAAGAGAGAGAAACGAAAAAGTCTAATCGTCTGAAGTGTTGGGTTTAAAACATAAAAACTCAGACGTTAACGAAATAATTATAATTGAATATCGGGATCTATGACGCATTTTACTTTTAATAACTATATATATACAGATAGACGGTAAAGTGATTATATAAATGTCACCTTATAGTAAATAGAGTTCAAGTGTATTAATCTCTTTAATTATTTTATAAAACTAAGCAAAATGAAACCATCTTTTTCACTAAACCTGGAACACCTTTAGTGTTTCACTTCCAGTGGAGATCTTGAGTGTCAGTTTGAGTAAGTAAATCACACTAAATGATATAAACGTTGGAACGACTTGAGTGGTCTTCTGTTATACTTACTAATTAACATCCGTAATGAATACAGCTACGGAACTATTCAAATCAAAGGAATTTCTATCTTACTCAATAAAAGTAAGAATTAATTTGCGGTACCAATTCGTAAAATAAGTGTTAGCAATCTTTACGTTAGCGTTAACTACGATGCTTCGTTAGGAGTTATGAAAACTAGGTTTCTGTTTTACATGTATAAGTTTTTTACAGTATAAATCGCTTTTGTAGTTCATATGATGTATCTGTTAAATGATTGGTTAATATAAAGTTTCGTTCAACCAGAGACAACTTTATTATATATTGAATCCGGAAATTAAACCTCAGTGACCTTTAATGTTGAAATTCTATGTTAGTAATTTCATCTTATTTACAAAAGAAACGAAAAGATAGAAAGTAATTAATAATTTTCTAATAATTAATGTTTTAAAAATATGGTTTATGATTCATTAAATCCATATAATTAGTTGTTCCTCGTGTGGATGTAGTGTAGTGGATGGCAAATAGAGGTTTAAATATAGTAGGTTTAGAATCATATTATAATATCAAGTCAAGTCACATTTATATACAATATAATTATTGTAAAGAGATTCAAAATAAATTAAAAGAGAATAAGACAAATGATGAAAATAAAGGATGAATTACATTTCAAATAAATAAATTTTCAATAAAACGAGACAAAAAAATCGAAAAATTCAAATTAAGGTCCCACGAGGAAAAAGTACAAAGTCTATTTCTCCCTGATTTGAGGAGATAACTTCATTGAGTGAGTTTTCACCAAACGGCTTCGTAGGCACGAGTTTTTAGAAATGTTTTTTAATTTTTGCAAAATTTCAATCGTTGTATAATCATATTATTCTAGTAACGAAAAAATCTTAGAAAAATTATATTTCAAGGTTTCTAAATTATATATCTCATAAAATAATAAAAATAAAAAGGTGACTTGTCAAATGAGGTGTGTGTAAAATAAGATTTTTTTTGTTATTATTATTATTATTTAGCTTCACGCCATATCCCTTACTGGGTAGCCAGAGACGACGGAGCGCCAAACGCTACGGTCCCCGCATACCTCTGTCGCCTCGGCCACAGACATCAACCTCTTCATACATGCCCTCCGAGGGGTCATGCTTTTTACGTGACCTTCCTCCAGTATCATAGATACTATGTTTTCGAAGGTCACTCGAGGCCTCCCCCTGTCTCTCTTACCGCTCACTTTTCCTGTATAATTTTTTTTACCACTCTTTCATCACTCATTTTTTTGTTAAATTAACTATTAATGAGTTAATTAGCAAGTCTGTCAAAACACCCCATGAATGATTACTTCTTCAAGGAATCAAATAAATCAGAGTATAACCATAATTTTATACTCGAAATTATTTACTACAAATATTTGATCATTATTTATAGAATAATAAAATAAAACAGAACGTAACAAGCTTCTAGTTAACTAAGAATCTATTTGGAACAAAGCTGAAAATATATTCTTTGAATCAAATTAAATTAAGTTCTTATAAGATATGATAGTGGGCATCATTTATGAGAAGCATTGTATTTGATTAGGATTTATTAGCCACTTTGAAATTATTTTAAGAATGTAGCAAAGGATTTTGTTTGATATGAATCACTCATTCTTGTTGATTTGAAACTTGTCGAATTCGTTGTCCAATACCTAAAGTATCTACTTCCTACAGTAAACATAAACTCGTACAAATATCACAGACACCGTGTCGGTATCCAAATGTTATTGTAAGTTGACTCTGACTCGGCAGTCGAGGACCAGTTTCTAGTTATGCTATTAAAGCGCTTGTTATGCTATTAGCATAGCTATAATAACAAACAAGGAGCTCTGGTATTAGTTTTAATAATATTGCTGTACATACTGCAACTTGATATCAACAAAGATTAACGAGGGTTGGGCGTCGACTCAATATCAATATGCAGATAATTTATAATTAAATAGTATCAAAACAATAAAAATAATACAAAAAATCAGAATACTCGACATTTCGAAGGTTTAAACTGATTTTCCTTCGGCGATGTTCCGGGCTCGATAACAAAGGTTTCTTCAAAAAAGGCGTATCAAAATATATCTAGTCTTATGTATTTCTGTTTTGAATTTAGTGATCCATTCATTTTCAAAGCGTTTAAATTTTCATTCACACAATTTGGTTCAGAAAATTAAAAACTTAAAAGGTTAAGTTAATTACCGCGGCTCAAACGCAGCAGAAACAGGTCGAAAAAGTCATGATGAAATGAAATAAGAAAATATATGAGAAAGCTATTGTAAATGAATGCACGCTTCGTTCTAAAATATCGTCCTACAAACGCTATGTCAGACAGGATATTCTAGAAGGAAAATTAAATGGCAGCTTTCGATGTGGGAGTTAAAATATTTTAAATCATTTTGGAAAGTGAAAAATATTTTGGGTTCTTAATTGCAGTTTTTCAAATAATAAATCTAACCTTACACTTCACAATAAGATTATTTCGATATCAGATTTGTATGATGATCTGATACAATTGTATAATATGTATAGCATATTATACAATTAAATTTTATAAAATATTTAATCATACGAAAGAAAACAATATTTTTATTAAAACTTCAACACAAAATAGCATAAACAAAGGTGTGTGTGTATTTTTATTAATATACCATTCAACCTTTTGTGAGTTTTCAAGAGGAAAATACAATGAAGTTAAATGCATACAAAAGAGTGAAGCAAATTAAATACAGCTCTACATTAAGTGGCGCGAAGCGCCCGCGTGTTAATTTAATTACTAAGTACGGAGTGCACTGAACGGAGATAAAATACTTTTAAAAATGCGACATTTACGACAATATGTTTTCTATTATAATATAAATACCATAGCCGTGGTAAATGCTCAAGACATTCGTTCCGTGTAGAAGACACGACTTGGTAGCTAACAATGTGTTACTTTGACAAGAAGAGCTAATTAACTTCATGAAACTTTGTATGTCTATCAAAGTTATTTTATGCGTCTATACATAAATAAAAATTAAGTGTCTGTTTGTAATTCCATATTTACAGCTAATACATACTGGGCTGGACTAATTGTAACAGGACTTTCATAAGGATTAACTTAGGCTACATATATTAAAAAACGTATTCTGCGCGAACGAAGTCCTCATGACTTCGTTCGCGCAGAATAGCTCCAGCTAGTATTAAATAATATTACCTCCAATACTCATTAGTTTATATCAACATAATATATCACAATATAATAGTATTTTATATATAAATAGTACTGCATTCATCATTTGCGGTTTTCATAAAGAACATTAACTTTTTACGTTAATTGTATTTTGCATTTCATATAATGTCACACGACATGTAGATTTATTTAAAATGTTTTATTTGGCATGATTATTTGGTATATTACAGCGAAAGGTAAGACATTAGACTGCTCTGTCGGCTGTCATCGTGTGCGCTGTGCTGCACATGGTGGACGTGCGACTACCCCTGGCGCTGTGGAGGAACACGCGTGAGTACATCCGCCTAACTACTACATATCTTATAACCATATTTAAAGATAAACGTAATTATAATACCAAACACACAATCCCACAACCATTTTAAGTCGTTTTCCAAAATAAGCACGACGCCGTGTCCTCCTTTCTAACTTATTCATACTTAGCGTAACCGACATATTGCTTAATTGGAATATACAAAACCTTGGAATCTGACCTCATCACCATCTACTGGGTCAGATTCTAGAACCAAAACGTTCGGGGCTAAATACAAACATATCATAAAAATCGATCCAGCCTTTAGGAAGAGATCAATGCTCAACAAAGTGCTAGAATGCTAACTTAGAATAAAACAAAAAACGTGGCCAGGACTTGAACTTGCGACCTCTTTGTCTCTTTGCCAATTAAGATATCGTGACATTACTCGCTTTAAAAAATCCTGCATTATATTTATAACCATGTTTATCGTGATAGAGGAGACATCTATTAATTATCTTTATCTAGTAAATAAAAAAAAACCACAAGACTGACTGTATTTTTTCTTACAATTGTTTATTTTTCGGCCTCAGCATTAGTTTTTGGCCAAAAAACTGTCGCTTTTGATCATGTAACAGTAAATAACTCCATGGGCCATGAGTTTTTAACTCAACCTTGGACAAATAGAAAATGTTACATGAAGAAGTAATCCACGATGAATGGTGCAATAGTTCTTGAATGTCCATTTATAAAAATAAAGGTCACGTACTACGAAAATATGGAAGAATGTGATAGAGAAAAGGATTCGAGACGAGATTGATATTTCGGAGACCCAGTCCGGTTTTATATTCAGTTTGGTTCGGTTGGTCGAGGTTCAACAGATGCTATATTCGCTCTCCGCAGGTTGTGCGAGAAATACAGACGAGCACACAGGAACTTGTATATGGTGTTCGTTGATTTCGAGAAGTCAAACGACCTGGTTCCCCTCGTAATATAATGCTTTGAAAGAGAAGGGTATACCTGGGAAGTATGTAGAGTAGGTTTGCATTAGGGGTCGGCTCTGAGTCCCTACCTCTTTTTGTTGATAATGGATGCTCGGATAAATAGGGAGAGCTGGTGCATGTTATTTGCTGATGACATTGTTCTTGTCGGCGAGGACGGACTTGAGGTGCACAGCAGACTGGGAAAATGGCAACAATAGCTGGAAAGTGTTGGCCTGAAAATAAATAGAACCAAAACAGAGCAGTTATTCTTCGATTTCGGCGGTCTTTCCCGTTTTGTTCCTATCTTCTTGAATGGAGTATGGTTACCAGCCTGCTCTGCCTTTCGCATATAAACTAAAGGAGAAAATCTATAAAACCATCATAAGGCCTGTTTGCTATTCATGGATCTGCGTGCTGGGCGATGAAGGCGATGGATGAAAAGCGTTTAAATGTAACGGAGAGGCGAATGTTAAGAAAGATGTGTGGGGTGATAAGAAAGGATAGTATAAGAAATGAGTATATTAGGGGAAGCTTGGGAGTAGCGAAAGTGTCGACTGTCATGATATGGGCATGTTATGAGGAGAGATGAAAAGCATTTAATCAAAGGAGTTTTAGGTATAGAAGTGGAGGGATGCCCAGGTAGAGAACGGCCGAAGAAAATATGGATAATAGGGAAGAAAAAAACCAACTGCGCCGACTCTAAAATGGGATAAGATTGAAATTGTATAAATAATTATTTTGTATTTAAAATAGAATAATTAACTTGAAAATTATAACCTGATATGATATTGACACATAATTTAAGGAGAAAAAGCTAAAACTGTCCGAAAATTTGGATTTTAAAACGATTTTTGTACTCAATGCATTTTGTTATATTGTTATAGTCATATGTGTTATGTACTACCTCAAATCCCGGAAAATATCGTCAACTATTCGGTGCTGATTAAATAAAACATACCTATTTTATATAATTTAATTTAACTTTACAGAAGATTCCGGGGAATTTTTGAACCAAAGTGATTTGTCGCGCTCTGTCAGTCACTATCGATTACGGTCCTGCTGATTTATACACGATATCCGTAGTTTATATTTCATTTTATTTATATGAAAAATAATTAACATACGTTATTGAGAAGCTTGCATTCTCTCTCACATTTTTGCTTAAAATGAAACATCTTTTAACTGATTGATATAATTATTTTATAATGATTTTATTATTTTCAAATATAGCTATATATGTACATATGTGGGTGACTAAACGAGAACCCTGAATAAGACTGAAAGAACTCATCCATTAAGGATTGTTAGTGTACATTGTATTGATCCTAATAACAAATAAAGGATTTCATAAACTTAAAGTTCTACCAAACTTGAAGAAAATGTACACAATTGTTAATAATTAGGTAAATTTCGAAATTCCAATACATATTCCTTACGTACTATTTTTGTACGAAAAATGATAAAATAAAGTTATTGTTCCAACTAAGTGCGTAATATTAATATTAATATTATTATTAGGTTCTTTATATTAAGGGTATGAATACAAAATGTTTATCCCTCTTGTATAATTACTCAAACAATTGATTCCTCGGAAATTTAAAGGTAAAACGAAAACATTATAATGAAAGAGGTTCTCGATCGTTACTCATATTACGAAATATTTAGATATTGTTATATTACCTTATAAATACACAAGAGTCCTTAATTAGACTCCATGTTATGAGATATATTATATTTTTCTTACACAAAAGAGTTCGGGCCAATAATTGTTAATGACTTCAATATAATTATATTTAAATCATGTTATAATAATATTAAGAATGTCTCTCAATACGTGACACAACAAGTGCAGCGTGATACATGTTCCCAGAGTGTAAAGATGTTAGCGAGTGAGTGGTGTGTGTTCGGTGACGTGGTGTGGAGCGACGCCGGCGCACTCGTACGGAAGCAGCTCAGCAGCGAACTGAAGGACGCCATCTTCACTGACGCTGCAGACCTTCACGCGACGCTCTCACGTGAGTTGTTTAGCATCATGCGGGTGGATTGCTTTTCACAGCTATTCTTTGAATGTTCCATACGATCGGTTGTTAATTTAAGTTGAGCGAATGCTGCCTCATTTCTGAAGACAGTTTCAGCAGTGAGTCTGAAATAATACTCAGAGGCTGACAACAGATAGTTGGGATATAATTTACTACTGTTGCAATTCTCAAAGTCACTGCATTATATTTGTCTTTGTTTTGTCTAACAGTAATCTGTTCTTTGTGGTTCCAGAACTAACAGTGACGACACCGACCACTAACTCCAGTGACACGAGACTGTAGGTTATGTTACATTTAAAGTACTCCTATTAGCGTTTAACTGTTTTGTGTGAAACATTGTTTGTAATAAGTTGTAAATATTATATTATTTTAGTCACGTCGTTTGTTTTATTTTAAAACCATAGTTACACTTTTACTTTTGTTTCAACATCCTCAAGTCACTGACTCGTCAGTTTTAGAAGTAACTAGTTCCATGGAGAATTAACTTTTCTGAATGCCTGATCAGGTTTGTAAATAACATTAATATCTGTAGCTTTGGTAGTAGATGTAGTTTATTCGTCAAGTCGAGCAAAAAGGCACGGCCTAATCTTTACTCGATGGGATTCGGGCCATTTTCAAACCTCTGTGACTTTGTAAAAAATCTAGACCAAGAGAAATATATTAAATTAATATGGATATAGTTACAATAAAATATCCAGGTATGACAAAGTATTCGATAGCTGCTGCCATAGATCGGTATACTGACTTAACCGCCTTGGTTAAAATTGGATTTCGCAACTATTTGAGGCATTGCGAAACTCGGACAATTGTACATGTTGGGTTTTTGATTGGTGCAATTTACTTTACTTATATTACTTCTTAATTTTTAGTAGCTTAGCTGTAGATATAAAAATTAGATCTAAGCCTTGTCTAAAGCCAAACAACATATAATTCATATTATAAGTCCTAGTTTTCTGCATTCCTTCCCATTCCTTCATAATTGTGGACAATAATAAAGAAAATTGACAAAATATAAATGTGTTTATAATATATATCTACAATTAAATCCTAGATATTTTTGTATGCCTCTTTAAATATTTTACCGAGTAACGTATTATCTAAAGTCAACTACATTTCAATTTAACACTAACATAGGATTTATTATCCAACCTATTTGTTATGAAGAGCGTTATGGTGCTAAAAAGACAGAGAACAGCTTCCATGGATAATTAAAAATAAACAATTGAGGGAAGTCCTATTAAAAAATAATATTCTTTTCAGAATTATCATCGTCCGAGACATGCAATAAAATGATTTGGGAACAATTTGTTTTGAGCGTTTTTTTTTTCTGTCATAGGAGAGCAAACGAGCCTGCGGGTCACCGTTAATATGTGATCACCACCGCCCATGAATTCTTGCAACATCCGAGGATTAACAAGAGCGTTGCCGGCCTTGGAGAAAGGAATATAAGCCTTTTTTGAAGGTACCCATGTCGTATCGATCTGGAAATACCGCCGAAAGAAGTTCGTTCCACATTTGAGTGGTACGTGGGAAGAAAGTCCTTGAAAACCGCACAGTTGAAGATCGCCACGCATCCAGGTGGTATGGATGGTAAAGGAGGCGATGGCGAGCTGTGCGGTAATGAAATTCGGCGGTAAGCATCAGATCGAATAGTTCTTCAGAACACTCCCCGTTGTAAATGCGGTATAAGACGCACAAAGAGGCCACGTCTCTACGCAATGCCAAAGAGTCCAGCCGTTCGCAGAGTACTGGGTCCCCGACAATCCGAACGGCTCTCCGTTGTACGCGGTCAAATGGTAGAAGCTGATATTGGGGTGATCCGGACCAGAGATGAGAACAGTACTCCATGTGTGACCGGGCCTGCGCCTTATAGAGCGCAAGTCTTTGGCCAGGTTTGAAATACTGCCTCGCTCTATTGATCACTCCTAATTTCTTTGAGGCCAACTTGGCCTTGCCCTCCAGATGACCACGAGACTGACAGTCGCTCGAAATGTCGAGACCCAGTATTCTGATACTTGGCCAGGCAATAAGAGGAGTGTTCTCGAAGAGCGGTGATACGACAAATGGGGTTTTTAGTGGTAAACGCGCAAACCTGTGTCTTTAGGGGATTGAACTGAACGTGGTGTAGTTCACCTCACTCAGAGACCATCCCCAGGGAGGTCTATCTAGAGTTTGTTGTTAGGTAATGCAATCAACTCTTATAACTATATACATATATAGAGAGCTGAATTAGCTGATTTTATAAAGTAAATATTAATTACGTTAATTAACTTATAAGATTAAGTAAAATGTAAAAATATTTTCTCTAAATATAGAACTTAACACTTTTCTTATGAAAGCCTTGAGTTTCAGTCTAAGTAAGTAAGTCGTAGGTCGTAGGTAGTCGTAGTCGTAACGTAGGACCGACTTGAGTGGTCTTCTGTTATACTTGCTAATTGACATCCGTAATGAATACAGCTACAGAAATATTAAATCATAGGAATTTCCATCTTACTCAATAAAGTAAGGTTTAATTCGTAAAATAAGGGTTGCTAAACCATGAAATGTTAACAAGAGGTTTCGTTAGTAACTATGAGAACTAGTTTCCTTTTTACATAAATAAGTTTTTTATTTTTGATTTGTATTTGACCAAAAAGTTTTAATATCTTTCAAAACGACTTTAAATTTTACACATCCAAATTGAATTACTTTATAACTTAAACTTGATAATCTTAACCTTAAGTAAGTTGTTTAAAGTTTGTGTAATTAAGTTTAAGAGTATTTCTGCATTTTAACAGAGGTAATCGGTAGGAATACAATTTTTCTGTGCAAAAAATAAATCGCTTTAGTGGTTTATGTGATGTATCGTTGAAATGATTGGTTAATATCAATTTTCCTTCAACCAGAGACAACTTTATGATATTTTGAATCCGGAAATTAAATCTCGGTGATTACTTAAACGAACTGTTGAAATTCTATGCCAGTATTTTCATCTCATTAAAAAAAACTAAAATGTGCAAATAGAAGAAATTAATTTTCCATTCAATAATATTTCAAAAATATAGCTTATTCTACAATTCATCCATATATTAGTTAGTTTCTACCTGTAAAATGTATGGTGAACATAGATATTAAATATATCTGTTTTAGATAAATAATATTTCAGCATATATAAGTCATTTATATATCACTATATATAATTATTGTAATGAGGTATAAAATAAGATGAAAGAAAAAATACAAATGATGTAAATAAAAGATGACTTCATTTCAAATTAAGAAATTTGCAATAAAATGAGACGTTAAAATATATAAAAATTCAAATTAAAGTCGTTTTGAGGAAAAAACACAAAGTCTATTTACTCCCTGATTTGAGAAGATAACTTCATTGAGTTAGTTTAGTTTGCATCAAACAGTACGTACGTACGGACCCAATCACAGGACTTTGTAAACTTTTATGGATTACAGTACAGCGTTCGATATGTTTTTCAAATTACGACTGTAAAGCAAAATATCTTAAATAAGTAAAGCTGAAAGTGTATTCTTTGAGAGAAATTGTTAAACCACATTCTTATAGGATAAAATTAATAATTAAAATTGAAATGTATATCTGTATTCTACGCACTTTATAAAAATAATAAAAACGAATACGTCATAATTGCATTTTATTCGGCAGTGCATATTATACATCGAAAATATTGTAAATGGTATTTTTTAAATATGAATATTTTATAATTTTTAAATACATTTTAAATTAATCGTTACGTACTTTTAAATTGATGGTTAAAGTTAGAAAGGTGTGTATGGAACGGGGTGGTCGTCCACGATTTATTTTTTGCTGAGAATCATTGAATTAATGAAATGAAAAAAATATTTTTCTTGCAATAGAATGTATATCATCGATACTTTAATATAGTAAAAAGCTGTCGGTATATGTAATATGTATACATAAATTTACACACGACAGAAATAAAAACTCGGAAAAGTATCCTACGAGATTAAGAAATTGAGATGGATATAGATAAATATATATATCAGGAATATTAGGATAAACGTAAAGTATATTAGTTTTAATTGAAAAATATAGTACTTTATAATGAATTATAACATCATATATTTAATACTTTTATACATACTAATTTTCTCGGATATACAAACAAACAACTTCACGTTTTCCTCAAATTTCCATTGAATTGTCATTCCACTCTTACAAGTTATGGTGATGAGATATGCGTTACAAGTATACATAAAATTACAGATATAATCTAAGAAATTATGTCATGAAATGTGTATTTTTATATAAAGACATGTTAAAAAACTTACCTCAACTAACAATTTCATAAAAGTACCAACCGTATGTTTAAAAAATAACAACTTCAATATATGCCTCATTCTATCTCTAAAACATCTAATCAAATATCTGAAAACTTATTTAAAGTTTTACCTAATTTTTGTAATTGTTCAAATTATCTTTCCCATTAATACGAGCAGCGTGCGGCGTGCCGCGGAGCAGCGTCTTGGTGATATTATACTTATATATGATCACCACCGAATAATTAAACAACAACACAGTCTTTGGAATATTAATAACATTGATAAAATATATTACTATGTTATCATTACTATCAAATTACATATTCAGTGATACGCATTGTACATAAACTCCTTTGTGTCCTACTTAACAAAGTATTATATATTACCTGTACCAAATCATTAATCGTTTAATTAATCAAAGGGAAAGTTGGTATAAGTGTTAGGAGATACTTCTTGGGTGTCGAGAATGTGCGTTCATCGAAGATAGACTAAGTAAGTAAGTTTGAAAAAATATTAAAACAAAGTAATATTAAATACTAAAACTGCAATAATACTGAAATGTTATTAGAATCACGTTTAATATAACAATAGTGAAAAACCGTACCTCGTGTAGCATTAGCGTAGCATTGTATTTATGTTATAACATTCAATTCTCATTTGTCACATGCGAGGTGAGTATTAAAAGAATTTCATGTAAAAACAAACACGATATGAGTAAAATGTATTATTTATCATACATTGTGTAAAGATGTTTAGTATTTACAACTCACATCTTTTTTCGCCTGATTCAGATATTATTAAAAGATTTTGATAAATGGATAGTCCTTAAAACTGAATTATTTATATGAAACAAACTATAATGAACGTCTTTTACTACAATGAAATAGAAATTCGAACTAATTTCCATAAATCAAATTAAAATTAAGTATTTGTAGCTTATAGTTTTCATATTAGAGTTACTAATATATTATTTAATATAATGTTTGTTGTTCTTGTTTAGTGACGTCGTTAACACCACTAGCACGTGGACAATAAATTTTGCTTTGACACTCTAGCTAACTAGAAATATGTAACTTATCAAAAGTAGATTATTTAAATGTATTATATACAAATGAAGGACATTTTTATGAAACAGTGAATCAAACGTTTTCGTTTAGACAAATTAAGTCTTAGGAATGAAGACAAAGAATAGCAATACCAATTGTCTCTGTGGAAAGATGGTTGGAAAGCATAATTTTGTCTCAATTTTTCTTATGAAAGTCTTGAGTTTCAGTCTGAGTAAAGTAAGTCACACTAAATGATATAAACGTTGGAACGACTTGAGTGGTCTTCTGTTATACTTACTAATTAACATCCGTAATGAATACAGCTACGGAACTATTTAAATCAAAGGAATTTCTATCTTACTCGTTCGTTTACCTACTTTCACTAGGTATACGAGTAATAGATATGATAAACATATGTTTTAAACATAGTTGTTTTATAAACTTAATATATATTAAGTTATTTGTTTGCTTATCAGTAACGCATAGGTTCCAAAACTACTCAACAGTTTTTAACTATTCTTTCAATAATAGAAGGCTATTTTATAAGCTTTTATAAGAAACAAACATAGGCTTTAATTTACTTCTAATAAACTTAGACGTGTGCAAAAAAAACAGGTTATGTTAACCAAGCTGTAAGAAATTGTCTCAGAAAATTCCTTTACTCGCGTGTGCTGCTTAAACCGTTAAATACGAAATGATGTACTAATGAATTGTAACACCACAAAAGATCTACAAAGAAGGTCACGAGGGGGAATATCTATCTATAACAGCTAATCTAGACAGATAATTTTTATATTTTTTCAATATTAAGTAACCACTATATACTTTAGATACATTTTTTCATGTGATAAAATGAATCCATATGAAATTGAAGTATTGAGATAATTTCAAGTAGATAATTTCAAGTAGGTAGACAATCTTTTTTCTTCATTTCATTAAAATTTGACTTTTATTACGTAAGTAATTAGGGATTGAAAGAGTTGAAATTGGGAATGAAAGTTTATATGAAAAAACTTATTCAACAACGCTCCGTACACGTAGACTAAAGAAATCCTTAGTCTACGTGTACGGAGCCGAGAGTAAAGCTACTAATATTATAAAGATGTTTTCTAAGTTTTAAAGTTTCTAGTAGGCAATAAGGTGTCCTAAATTAAAGGATTATTTAGTTTTGGTAGGTAAGTTAAATATATAAAAGATGGCTTAGATTACAAAATAGAAACTTCTCAATGAAATGAGAGGCGAGAATGCCTAAAATTTCAATTTCGTATAGAGAAAAGAGAACAAAATCTATTAACTATCTGATTTCAGAAAGAAAGAGATTTAGTTTGCTTCAAAGAGAGTACGACGTACGGACCTAATCAAAAGCCTTTTTTATGAGCTTTATCTGAATTCAGGTTTTAAAATATCTTTGACTACGTCATACTTTATTGTCAAATTACGTCTCTGAATCTAAATATCCTATTACTGAAATATTTCATACCGACTGAGCTACAGAAATATCGCTACGAGGGATAATTTGTAGCTGCTCATAGGCCATCACAGAATTATACCGTACTATAGACGTAAGTAATAGTATATTAGAAGATTCAAATATTGCGAGACTTACCCTTCGAAATATCGAAAAACCTACTTTCCAAAATGTGTCTATAAAATTTACCAAATTTCAAGCGATGTGTTGTGTTATGTTGTTCGACCATCATAATCTATGATGAAAATCCGAACAAAAGTGTATTTTGAGGTTTCAAAAAGGTTTCGGTCTTCTAATATGTCTAAATTATAACATAGTAAAAATTTGTTAAAAGCAGTTTCTTAAACAATGATTAAATAGACTAATAGACTAAGATAGGTTACTTCTCATCCCCGAAAAACATATTGGAAAATACGATACGGGTAAAAGATATAAACTTAAAAGATTTAAGTTCAACGTAAGATTGGATCGAATCTTGAAGAAAGTGTTAAAACTCACTTGATTTATTACTCTGTGCTGGGCGAAATAATAAACTTTAGTAATAGTAGTCTATCTTTATGGAAGTGTAATTTTCTTGAATAAAAATCAAATAACTTGGAATGAGATTGAGACTAAATAAAATGTTATAACCATAATAAACTTATCAATTAACTGCATTTTGCTAATAACGAATACTTTTAAATCAGATTATTTTCTTCAAGAATTACAGCTATTTTAATTATAATTATAGAAGTAGTTTATTAAATAATACGAGTTTTTACTCGTATTATTAAAGCAAAGCAAAAGAAAGGAAAGCTTCAAAGTTTCTAAGAATCTATCTGTATCAAAACTGAAAGCGCATACTTTGAGAGCAATTATTCAATTAAATTCTTATGATATATAATTAATATTTGTAAGAAAATTGAAGTTGGCATCATTTAAGTGAAACATGATATGATATTGTATTGAACTTACGATATATTAAATTTAATTAATCGAAAACATTGAAATTCTATGGCATTTTTTTATATTGTGTGCCCCTGTGGATCAGATGGATCTGATCCCTAAAAAAGGTTATCACGTTCATTTATTCACGTTAGCTCGGACCCAGCTAATTACAGATCTCTCATCATTATCTCTCTTCTCTAAAATAATCGAAAACATCATCAAACAATCCATTTTTGTAAAGTGGATCGCCAGCTTTTTGCAGGAAGAGGATATCAATCGTTTTCGATTGTTTTTGATCGGATCCCAAGCCCATGAATGCTCCTGTACCCCAAGGCTGCGTGCTATCCCCAATTCTATGCGGGCTTATTTTTTGCGACTGTCGGCCAAGTTGGCCTCGATGAAATTGGGAGTTATCAATAGAATAAGGTAGTATCTCTCGCTAATGTATCTCGCTTTCTAAGGCGCAACTCCGGCCAAACATGGAATTCTGCTCTTATTTCTTGACCGGATTACTCCAATATAAGCATCTAACCTTTTACCACGTACAAAGGAGAGCCGTTCAAATTATTGGGATCCCGGTGCTCTGGAGAATAGTTGGCATTGCGTAGAGACGTAGCTTCTTCGAGCATCTTCTACACATTTACAACAGGAAATATTCCGTACTGCTTTCGAATATGATCTGATACCCACCGCTGACTTTCATTACTGCATGGCACATCACCGCCTGCAATACCAAAGCGGATTTCGAGAAATTTTCTATCACGTGATCAAGATTAAGAAGTGTAATGAACTTCCTCCGGCGGTTTTTCTGGTTCGATAAAAGGTATCTTTAAAAAAGGCGTACAGTGCCTCCTGCAATATCGGGATCGAACACCAACATGTCTTCATTGATATTTATTAGACAGCGAAAAAAATATAATGGAAATATTGAAAATTTGTTGTATAGTGTGTATATAACGGACTGTGTATGTATACATTTGCGATTTATAATATGATGAGAAACGTTGAAATACTAGAATTATTTTTTTAAACAGAATAATATTGTATAAATGACTTATTGAAAGTAAAATCTGTCTTTATATAAAAATGATTATTCTATAGAAAATTTATATCTATATTTATCATGGTTTTAAATTTATTATTAAAACGCCATGACTTGTTATAGAAAAAAAATAGTTATCATTTTATGTTAGATATATTAGGAAGGCGGTCTACTCATTTTATCAAATTAATTATGTCGATTTTATGCAAAAAAATGGTAAATCAAATATATAAATATATTCCGTATATAATATTGTATTAAATAGATATAATTAAAGTATTTATTACTTTACTTTTGAAATATTTTATTTCGAATGTAAAATTATTTTAGTAGAAGTTCAATCTATTGTTAATCGTGTCGTGATATGAACAAAGTGATAGTGGGGTTGTTGGTGTTACTTTGCTCATATTATTATATATAAATAGTTTCCTTCATATATTTAACATGGAATAAAATAAGTGTGACAATGAATAGCGCTGACATAAATTGTACATATTTTTTCATCATTAGAATATATCAATGATTATTTTACAGATTATAGTTTTTCTGAATCGTGTATTTACAGACATTTATAATTAATATAACATAAATTAAACATTTAAACGCAGAACCTCAAACATGTATATTAATAGTAGCGAATGATTACAAAAAGTAAACGGATCGTGTTATTGATTGATGTTATTATAAAAAAAACCGTAAAGCTTTAATAATTGGCTAAACGCAAATTGAATGGTCAAACGAAAATATCCAACATTAAAAATAATTAAAACGTGCTGGATTTGCGCCGGTTTGAACATAAAATATTACCTTATAAATACACAAGAGCCTTTAATTAAGCTCCATGTTATGAAATGAGAGTTATTTCTTTTTACAAAGAACTCCACAAAAGAAAAACCAATAATGTATTTTCAATATAATTTACATCATAAAAACTGATTTATTCTAATTATTATAAGGTAAATGAATACTAACAAAGTCTACAGACGAATACTCAAATATTAAAGTAAATAAAATGTATTAAAGATTTCAAACCATCTTGAATTTTAAGAGTTTTAAATAGCAAGGGAAGGAAAGAAGCTTAGAATTACACAAGTGTAATAGCATATTAATATCATTAGCAATATATAAAGCTGGAACAAAGCTACAGTGACATATATAACAATAATATTGTGAATGTTTTTAATAAATTGGTGGGATTTGGAAGTCTGACGTGATATTAAAATAATTATTGTATCGTTAAAGCTTATATTATTTAATTATGGCGTATTGAACTCTTTCTCTAATCACAGAGACCGGTGTTAAGTATTAAACACACTAATATTTCATTTATTTTTAGATTCAATATCATAATATTTTAGATATACATTCAGAAGCAGAGCTTAATTTTAAATACTTTACTACTTGAAAATCTCTTCGTTGTTAAAGATAAATGTAATTTTCATTTACGAAGTATATTTAAAAATATTGAATATTTGCGACACTGAATATTTAAAAAATATTCTTCCTTATTATATTTTTCATAGGGATTTAAAAAATATTTATTATTTGACAGACTTAATTGACAAAAGCGATTTAAATTATAAAAACTTCTGTTAAAATTTCTTGCAGTGAACTTATTCAAGAAACTTGTGTGACAAAGCAAAAAATAATGTTGTGTAATGCCAAAAATAATGTATACAGCGTTTTAAATAAATGTAGGATTATTATTATGGATTAGTAACGCAATGGCTTTTAAATAGTGTAAACAATTATAGCAACAAGTTTAAATTGTACGGTTCCATTGTTTTAAAGAATTATGTCTTAGATACATATTAGTAAAAGTAATGAATAAAACAGAAACACTGTTATGACTAATTAGTGGACTAATTAGTGGTGTATTGCTTTATTCTTTAATCAACAATTAATAAATTTTCACACACTAGACGGTAGAGGGTCTTCTCTTCTCATTATGAAAAATGTTCGTAGGTAATCTAATATGCTATTTTGCTGGATTACATTTATTTTAAGATGCAAGACGTAAGCTCTGATAAAGTATACAAAGCGAGTAGTATGCTTAAATTTAATAATAACAATGTATTTAGTACAAAATGTCTCACTTGACATATCGACGACGACGAGTACGTCGATGATTGTCTAGATGTTCCTTGTCTGATCTCGGTCTGTGTTCTCGGCGGTCGCCTCGTAAGTGAAACTCGCCATAACACCCAAGCCTAGGGAACCTAAATTACACATAGCATTCACATTGGAACAAGAGAGTCAGGTTGATTACGAATATAATTATAAATGATGCAGTTTCAAATACGACTGCTATTGCAAATTTGTCACAAGTAAACGTGTCAATGAATAAATAAATCATCTTTTGAATGTGAGATTACATGTTTAAAATCTATAAATTAATTTATATAAATTGGATATGATTTAAATAGTTTTGTTCTAAAAACGCCCAAGGCCATTACAATTTAAAACATAATATTCAGAAAAATATTATAAAAAATGCTTAACTAATATAAATATGTAATTGCTATAGTTATAAAAATGTACAGCCTAAAAGGACTGTTGAGAAATCCGTAAGTTTTTCTTTAATAATATGTCAATAGTCATAGGTATCCGCCATATCAATTAATTGTTAAAATATTATGTGCAGGAAGGATACAATTTCGTGATTTGCATGACTTCATTACAGATTGTCGGGTTTGACCTCGCTTCAAAAAAAATCTTTAACATATGTAGTACGCTTCATGTCTTATTTTTAAAAAATCATTTCACTCGATCTAGATTCGTAGATAGATTTTTAAATTAGGAATCGCAAATGATGTTAGAATAATTTCTCAATATAAAACGTCGGAATATAATAATATTATAATATGTACATACATAAAGCATACAAAACCTTGGTACTTTCTATTGTGATACTGGTTCATAATAAATTACACTATGCTGGAATTTAATAGGTCGCTACTATATGGATCACGTTTTATTATAGTATTCTAGAAAACATGTTAAATCACTTATTCACAGCATTATTATAGCATTCACAGTTTATGACCGATCCATTACAGTCGATTATTAAACTATCCCTCGAATTATAGTAAAAAGAAATACTTACAAAAGTCTTTCACGACATTTAATATACCTCCGATAAGAGGTACGACAAGGAGTTCCAAATCCAAATGAGCAAACAGCTCTTCCGCAGAGAATGTGGTATTGGTACTCAATAGTAACGATGATATCTGGTTATTTGATAGACCTATATTTTTGGCATTGATTTAAAGTTTTATAAATCTTTAAATTCTATGGAAGCGGATATCAGAACAATGACATTATAAAACTCATTAATCTTTGTCCCGCTTTGCGTTTGCTTCATTTTGTTTCATTCACATTCATTAAATAACTATCTTATGCCCTCCCGCTTCGCTATTAATTTGGATTTGAATTTAGGTTGCTATGATAAACTTTGTCATATTATCCGTTGTCATCGTAACTGTTGCTATGGTAACCTTTGCTATAGTAACTGTTACCCCGCGTTAAGTGTATAGCCCCTACAGGTTTAAAACTTGGCGAAATGAAAAAAGTTGAAATTTGTTGGGATAGGAGTCCTTAAAATCCCTTCTTAGTGGACGTCTACGTCATAAAAGAAGTAACTATGTAAATTTTTAAGTTAATCGCACAGATTTCGTAGATTTCGTGATGAGTCAGTGAGTGGTAAATCGCTTATACATATTGATACCAACATGATTTAATAATACGTTGGCATGAATGTAACATTAATAAATAAAATGATAGTAATGATAGAAATAATAATAATTTTTAAATAAAATCCTTAATACTTCGAATAATCTCATATTTCAAAACTTTGAAATACTTCGTAATTTATCTTGATATCCATTGTAAATAATAAATTAAAATGCCATATAGATTTCGTCAGTTTGGAATAATGATAAGAATGCTGGCTGTATTTTCACAAGGAACAACAAATTATTGGACAAACGTTTTTTTGTCATGTAGAACTTTTTGCACGTGGTACAAATATTTAAACACTGTTAGGGTGCATACTTGTGCCTGATATAACCACGGTCATGATTGTCTCACGTGGGTTAAAATTGTTTAGGCATTTAGCATTTCAAGGTGCACAATTATAATGATTAAATATACAAAACAAAATGTATAACTTAAAGAAAATAAACAAAACGAAATATAATTTTATTGGAGATGCCGCACAAAGAGTAAACCGGGATATCATTATATGTCGTAAAACTTACGAATAAATTTCGATAAATCAATTTTTAACAGGATTCACGACGGCTCAATGCTTTACATAATACTTTTTAAATGTAAATTAAAATGTAAATATGCACGAGACTCAAAAAGCATCAAAAATAATTTTACTTAAAAGTGATAATTTTTGTTATATTATTATAATTCATGGAATTAAAAAGATTTATATCTTATTAAATTTTTTATACCTAAAATATTTTCAAAGTTATATTAAAAAAATATAATATGAACATACCAAGCGCTAGGTACACAATTACATACGTATATTCGATAAAAATATTGAACATTGGTAATTTTTTTTCCAAACTTTTAATTAATTTTGTTTTCTGGTATTGTATTTGTGTTACTTCTAATTACGATTAAATTTGAATACTTTGAACGTGGTGGTGTAAAAATAATTGCACGTAAACGAGTGTAGTCTAAATTCACCTCGGAGAGTCGTCTGCGTGACGGCTGTCATTGTGAATACACTCCCGAAGGATTTACATGAGGTTCATACATCTCTATAGAAACATACGGAAGGATATTTGTTTTAAAAGTTTACTTCATAAATATTCAAAATATAGCTAGATTCAAATAATGTTATGACCCTCAAAGAGCGGTTTGCTCTCTCAGTTGGGTGCAGTGAGATAGTTCTGTGTACTGAGTATTTCTTCGTCTTTCATTTATTGTGATTGAAGATTGTTATTCCTTGTTACAAAGTTAGACCTGTGTAAGTCTAACCTTGAATTCTTTGAAATAATTTAAAATATAGGTATTGTATTAATAATAAAATCAAAGGCATTTATTTCGAACCGCTGCTATAAATATGTGATACCTTCCCCTAGGTTTACACCCTGAAGGTATGGAACCATTACTTCGGTTGTATGACTCTATTAGAGTCTGTGAAGAATGACTTCGCAGAGAGAATCCTTCAACGTGGATATATATCATCTATTTATTTTGTAAATTTATTTATTAAAATGAAAAATATTTAAATTAATTTTAGAGTTATGAAAATTAAAACGGCAAAGAAATTTGGGACATGATTAAAGTTTTAATTACTTTTTCAGGTTGTACTCACCTGCAGGTTTAATGAAACTTAAAATATTGTAAATAAATGACGTCAATCAATTTCATATTATGAAGAGATAAGGACACTCCTTTTCTCTTCATTTATTATATATTCATAAGTTATTATATATTCAACAGGTACAATAAATGTATCTGTAGCACATATAACATTTATGATCTCTAAATGTTTAAATGCCAATGAAAAAAGAAATAAGATTGTAACGTAATAGAAGCAGGAATAGATTTTTAAATGTCCTAATATTCTAATAAGGGCCCTTATTGACCAGAGAACAAAGTCTATTTATTCCCTGATTTGAGAAGATAACTTCGTTGAGTGAGTTTAGTTTGCATCAAACAGCTTCGTACGTTTGAACTCAATCATAAGCTTTTGAAGGCATTTATTAAATCTGATTATAAAATCATTTTGAGTGCGTCATAAAAATATATTTTTACTAGAATGTTAACAAAAAAATTTCATCATTTTATATGGCATTTTTTTTTACTTTTTTATAATCTACATCTACAAATACAATCTAAATCTACAAAAAAAAGGCTTTACTTTATATATTCATTGAAAAAGTGTTTGATAGCTAGGTTAATGATAGAGGTCGCTTAACAACAACTTATGAATTTATTATCTGTTTGTCTGAACTGTTCTGCATTCTAATTCGGTAACAGAAATGCGCTGTATTTTTATTCAGATATTTGTTTTATTTTTTAAATATTCTAGATAATGTATTATAATATAATTTTAGGCTTGTATTTATCTAAAAGCAAAAACATACTAGCTAAAATAAATATTTCTTACAAGTAAGAAAACTACATCTAGAATATTCAACAGCATTTACTAATGGTTAGGGGTTGAAATATTAATTATGTTTTTATTTATTAAAAAAATATATTAAAAAATCATACCATGTTTATCGACACTTTCAACTATGCAAAAACATTTTGGTAAATTTGATGCTTTTATTTTAACTAAAATGATTGCGGTATTTAAAATTATTAAGATAAATATTTAATGAAGCGATATAAATAACTACCGTGTTAAACAAAAACTACTAATTAAATAAAAACAAATTGATTTGATAATTATTTAGTCATTTAGTAGCAACTGTTTATGAAAACTTTAAATTATTACCAAACGTATAGTTATGTTCTCGTCAGTTTCATTTAGAGCCTGCAACCGAGCGTCAAATCACATGCACGTTGATAGTCAAACCGCAGCCAGTTTGTTTTAATATTGGCTTTTATACAACAACAGGGCGGAATAAACACTGCGTAAATGTAATATTTTCTATTTAGAATTGTTAAAAGTAATATTTAAACTACTAGTTATATTTACCTATTTGTATTATTTGACAACTTAAATAAAGTTGACTTGCTTAGGTGAATATATTTATTATGTATTTGATAAATGGTTCCCACATAAATCATAGGTAAAAACTCTAACTCTACTTTAAACTCAGTGGTTTCATTAAATGTTTTTAAAGAAGCATACATTTATTCATAAATTGTTATCTCTTTGCCCAGCATCCGTGTCTCAAGATAAAAAATATCCTATGAAATTCTACTTTTTACATCAACGTTCAGTCGAGCTTGATGCTTTTCAACTGAAAATGTTTACGATAACTATGTTTGATAAAATGAATTTCTTTTTAAAAATGTTTGCTTTGAATTCTTAAAAATTTATGCACTTATAAATACCAAATAAGCATTCCATGTAACTGATGTCACAACCGATACTCAATATTTTAAACAAACACTACAGTCCTTTTACGTTTATCTTAATTTTAAACAAGACACTAATATCAAAAGCAGAGTACAACATCGAGACGTGTTCAGCAAGATTGTAATACTCTCAGAACATGACACGATCAGAGTTAGATTAGATCCGGTATAATCATACATAATGAATAGAGGAGGACAACAATCAGTACCAGATATATTATATAAAGTTATTTGTACGTACGTGTAAAAAAACAAATCTAATTAATAACCATCCATGAATATTAAGGATATATTATTAACTCACTCATCATGATAGTACGGGAAATAAAATATCATATCTGAAAATATGGCAGATCATTTGAATATTTAAATTTAGTAATTGACATACAGTGAATTTAATCTCGTAGGGTTAAAAAACATATTTTTTTTATCATAATAAATTAAACTATTATAAATAATAGTATTATAAAATTATTTATTAAGAATAGTAATTCTCGACTTGGGAAACACACTTTAAATAATTTGTTTTTAAGAGATCTCGAAATTGTACATCTTAAACTTGACGCCAGAGTACTTTGGAAATAAATCAAAAATTCAGAAGTCACTGCGACTCTAAGCTTCGCTGAAAACTTTTAGATTTATGAAAGAATTCACTTCGCATCGTTTCCGTATGGTGAGATGATTTTTAGGACTTATACTATTAATATATAGAAAATAATTTGACTGATCAAATGTCTGAAGTTAATTAAGTTTGTAAATTAAATCAATAAGTCATATGAATGTATCATAGAGAAAGTATATAATGAAGGTTTAATAAGGTACATGAAAAATCACTTTGCTAGCATTACAATAAAATGACGTCTCACTATGAACTATATATTTTTGAACAGAGACTTGCTTCAAAGAGGTATACTACTTTATCTATAACAGGAGATATTCAGTCACAAGTGTTTGTGTTAAATTATGTACATGGACTTTGTGAATTCGTAACTTAAAAATGAAATGTAATAATATTTAATAATGACAGATATTAAAATAATCAAGAAGAATAATAATTATATAAAAAAACGACCGAAGGATAACTTCGTTACAACTAATGAACACGGATATTAATTGAGATACAAATAATTCAACGCTATCAACTTAAGGCGTCTTTTATAGCGTCTTAACTATTTTGATTTCAATTTATTCTGATATACTACTATTTTGCCCATGATTTAATACTATTGAAAATAAATAAATTCTCAATAATATAGTTATATCAATTTCCGGCCCCACTTAAAATACAGTATTTAAACTTGTGCATCACATGGACGCTGAAGTAAATATATATTATGTATTAAATAAATGGTGCTTACAATATAATTAGAGGTTATCTATATTATCTATAAATTGATTTATAAATAATTCTCCCTTCTCCTAGCATCCGTTTCACAGGATTAAAAAAAAAAACAATAAAATTTTCACTTTAAACTTACGTTCAGTCGACTTTTATGCATTTAAACTGGAAATGCTTCGATATCCATCGTTGGTAAAATTCATTTCCTTTTGAAAATGTTTTGCGTTAAATTTATATTTGTGGCATAACTTATAACCCTTCGGTATACCATGGAAGATATATCACGAGCGAATTGAATATTATAAATTACCTACTAAGATTTCGGTCTTTTCATGTTTAAATAAATTTTATATAAAATATTTAAATAAAATATAGACACAACGAGCAAAGCATATTAGTTTTT
Organism: Melinaea marsaeus rileyi; assembly: GCA_918358865.1. Lineage (NCBI taxonomy): Eukaryota > Metazoa > Arthropoda > Insecta > Lepidoptera > Nymphalidae > Melinaea > Melinaea marsaeus. Next base: position 2,649,739 of record OU911095.1, on the reverse strand, counting down.
GTAAGTCGGTTAAAGAAGTTCTGCCCTCTGTTTGTTTTGAGAGGGTAAGTTGACAGGACTTATGAACTTAATGTTTCTAGAATCACTGAAATTTCATTTCTGTTAGTGTTACAGAATTATATTTTTTTTATGTGTACATTGTAAATACAATTATATTTATAATAAGTTGAGATATTTTTAAGTATATATAGAACTGATAGAGATGTAACTTTCACTATGTTCTCATCAGAAACTTCTATTTTGTACCGAAACAATCTTTTATGGCTACGAGTTGGAAAAATAGTGATGGTCGGGAATTTATATGCGAGTATTCATCACAGTTGACGCTGTCGTTTTAAGATTACCCATTGTAAAGACAACGGTTGTACTCGCTTGAGTAGAGTACCACGGGATCGGGACAAACTATGATAAATAAAATGCTACCGTAAAATAGTTCTAATTTGATTTACGTTTGCAAATTTATGTATTGTATAGTAAAAAAATACTCAGTGGAAGTTTATCTGTACAGTCAAATAATTGTTACTTTTCTGTAAATAATAAATATACAAAGATATTTTTTGAAGTGTTTTTATTAACATATATATGACCACTAACATTTCATCTAACAAGATCCTACAAGATACAAGGAATTTTTAAAGTTCCTAATTGTAATCCTTCATACAATTTTAAAAATATAGTATTCTAAATTGTGAAATGTATAATAAAGGCTTTGGGCCTTCGATAACTAAACTATCTGAACACGTCCCATTTGTAAACAAAGCCACTTAAATAAAACTATTTTTCTGGTTTTAACTAAAACTAAAAAGCGCACATTTTAAACATACATTAATTCTAGACTCGAACCGTCTTTGTGTTTTAATTACTTATAATAAATAATCACTCATTCCCAAAATTTTAGCTAAAAATCACCTAAAATTTTAGCAAAAAATCAACATCTTATAATAAACATGTCCATTTTAAAATATGAAAGATATTCGAGACATACTCTGTAACTGCTGGAGTATCTTAATCTGCACCATTAAAATACTGAATGTAACCAGCGCATTTTAAAAAATTGTCTGAAATCTACGAAGTCTTCAACTGTTGTATAAGTGAAGTTCCCCGGGCGTGGGTGACGGCGGCTTTGTCATGGCGAGTTCCTCTAACAAGGGGACCGCCGAGATCACAGAATAAGATCCGAGAGGGATAGAAACATTTAGACAATCATCGACATGTATACTAGGCGGCGTTTTGTGTTCAAGGCATTGTTATTATTCAATCCAGATTCTAATAAAGCGTACTGGGATGTGCTTTGTATACTGAATACTTTGTCTTAAAACACAGTCTTATCTTAAAATGTAGCAACCCTCGCAACCGTAGTGAAATAATGTTTTAGATCGACCTCCATATCTATTCATAATTGGAAGAGAAGGTGTCCTTTCTCCAGTAAGAGGTCTCCTTAAATCTAAATATCTTATCTGATACTTTGTGACGTCACAATTGTGGTTTAATAATTTTAAATATAATTTGCTTATGAAAATATTTTTTCTTATTAACATCATTGGATTTTAAATGTAACAAAATATTTTAAATATTTAACAGGATGATTCAACGGTTAAGCTCTGAATCAAAATATATAATATCTTAAGTATAATTGAATGTTATTAGAAAGTAAATTAAATATTGAAATTTTTATATTTAACACTAGGGGTACTTAAGAATAATACCTTGAGCGATCTGATAAAGACATTACAATACTATTTAACTTTTAAGTTATGTTCATATTTCTAAGCATATTTCCTTCCCTTGTTTATTAGGTAGATATTGATTTTGAAGCTATTTTAAAATATAATAAATAGTTATAGAGACAATTGTTACTACAAATAATCAGAGGTTTGGTAAACTTAATTTTTTTAACGAGTGGATGTACTTAATGTAACTAAATGAATGTATACATTTTAATATTTGCGTATTCACTTGTGGGTTACTGGTTTTCGAATACTACCAGTATGGTATACGTAATAAAAACAATATTAATTAATTAATTATAATAATTCCGTTTCTGTAAGTATTATTGAAAACCCATTATTGGCTTTTCTTTTGTGGAGTTCTTTGTGTAAGGAAATAACTCTCATTTCATAACACGATACTTAATTAAAGACTCTCGTGTATTTATGAGGTAATATTTTATAAAAATACGAGCAAAAATCAAACACATTTCCATTATCTCTAAAGTTCGATATTATTATTTTAATATTTATTTTGCATCAAAGCAATTACTTAAGGTTTATGTGATTTTTATTATAATTACACGACCCCTTGACATTTTGTAATCATTCGCTAGCATTAATATACACATTAATATACATACTAATATACACATTTTTGAGGTTCTGCATTTAAATGTTTAACTTATAGAGAAATATTATATTAATTATAATTTTATGTAAGTACACGATTTAAAGAAAATATAACCTGTTAAACAATTGATATATTCGACTGATGAAAAAAAAAGTGTATTTAGAATAAAATGAAAATCCATTTCTTCTCTAACAAGCCATGAGCGTTTTAATAATAAATTTAGAAACATGATTAATAGAGCTACACATTTTTAACGAATAAAATAGTTTTTATTTTCAAATAACCATTTATACAGAAGTATGGAGGGTTTGTATTTATGTTTCAAAAAACGATTCTATTATTTCAACAATTCTCACATTATTATTATTCTTCAATAAATCACGGATGTATGGACGTGTTATTCTTTATATACTTCCGAAATATTATAATGATTACATTCACTATTATTGTTTATAAATTAAAGATTAAAAGGCAATAATAGACTAATAACTATACGATAGGGTTTCAAAATGTAAAATTTTGACCAAACACGTTCTATTGACTAAATGAAAAACTTATCACCCACCGCACTAAGTGACAGTTGTCATTATTAAATATATTGTATTTTCAGTATAATATTATGTTATAGTATGCCTTCCTATAGCTTCGTTTTAATGAACTCGACTATAATTCTCATAGTACTAGTTAGTTACATCTTACAAGAATGTAATTTAGTAATTGCTCTCAAAGAAATATTTTCTGCTCTGTTCTGAATACAATCTTGGGCACTAAGAAGCTTTTCTGGTCCTCTTGTACTTAATCGTAATATACGAGTATCCATTAATAAATGTAAATATAATGATGTTTACTCAAATTTTAAGGAAGATATAAATATTTGAAAAGGAATTTTGTATTAGTAATAGAATTTCCGGGAGTAAACATTTTATTTCGCTTTTGGAGAAAATAAAATAATTTCCATTTCACATTTCATTATGATTATTCGTAATTAAAACTCTCGTAATTAAAAGAAAACAACCTCATACCAACTTATATGGTTTTTATTTCTGAAAATCAAACATGCAAAAACATTTCCAGACCCCATTTACAGTTTTCTATTCCGTCCAGCACAGAGCAATGAATCACCGGTGAGTTTTACTACTTTGTTCTAGTTTCGATCCAATCTTTTCTTACGTTAAATTCAAATCTTTTAAGTTTATATCTTTTACAGATGCGCGTTTTGGAAGATATTTCAGAGGATGAAATGTTATATCAGCCCATAAACACTGTATCGTTAAAGAGAGATTTTTGTAAAAATAATAAATTTAATAAAATTAAATATAATTTTAAACAGTAAATTTTAATAATAGTTTAATTCTGATAACTATAGTACATAGATAAGAAGAGCGTTTTGCGCTCAAATGATAAGTCATTTGATATCGGTAATTTCAGACTTCTAAATGAATTAGAAATATGTTTAATATAGAATTTTGGTACAAGTCACAGCTTTGTCCTAACTTTTACATTATATTAAGGAAATTATAGTGAAAGGATGGATAAGGATGAAATAGTGGAAATAGCAGGTCGAGGCTAGCCAAATACTGCCAAAGTAGAGATAAATGGCGTGCAGGAAGAGGCTTTTATCCGAATGGGATCCATGCATGTATAATTATTGTTTTTTAAATGTAAATACTCCTTTTTTGTTAAGGGTATAAAATAGTGTTTCTAATTTTGTCTGTCATATGTTAAGAAATTATAGAATTGTAACTTGTTATGCAAGGAATTCAATAAAACTGTATGATTGTTAACATTATTATATATTATTATTATGTAAGTACCACACTTTTAAGCATGTAATCTTTTTACTTCCTGGTTTTCCAAAACACCAAATGGTTTTACATTAACATAACATATACTTACTAATGAAGGGTTTGACAAATTTCACAATCTTAGCGATATGTAATTCTGCTTAATATAATATTTATATGTTTAGGTGTTCTGTAGACGTGTTATGTAAATGATAATATACTTATATTGTATTTGTTTAATATGAAATAAAACAACCATTAAGCTATTAATTACAATCACTTTTATTATGTTAATTGTATTGAAAACCCATTACTGGCTTTCTTTGTGTAATGAAATGTCTCTCATTCTATAATATGGAATTTAATTAAAGACTTGTGTGTTTATAAAATAATATTATATAATAGTAAGAGTACAAATGAAGCATGTCTTCATTGCCATTAATGTTAGAGATTGTCGTTTTTAAAATTCATTTTGCGTCAAACAAATTACTTAAGTTATTCGTATTTTTATAATAATAACACCAATCAGTTGCGCGACCCGTCATCATTTTATATTCAGTCGTTAGCATTCATGTGCGCACCTTTGAGGGTCAGCAATTAAATGTTTGATTTACAAAGAAGTATCATATTAATTATAATTGGTTGTAAGTACACGACATGAAGAAACGAAAACCTTTAAATTATTTTAAAAATATAAACTTTTTATCCTGTTTCAATTAAAACGTGTTTATTTCTGACAATATAACACTTATATATTTATTTATGATTTGGGATATTAAAATAAATTTACATTTTACATATTTAATGGATCGGTAATTAATGAGTTGTGCTAAATATTTATATATGAAAATATGACATCTGCGATAAATTTAAAACCAATATCAAACAGGTTTAGCCAAAAGTTTTAGCCTGATTTAAAATGTCAGTTCTATTATTAAAAAAAAATGCAATTATGACTTCAAGATCTTATTTCCGTTAATTAATAAATGTATCGGTAACATAGCTACAATACTTAATTTGCCATACAACGTCTTCATCTTACGCGATTTAGAAGACTTTTATAAGTAATAAGCTCATTAATGCAACACGCATGGAAAGAAAAGTATCACCTTTAATAGTAACCTATTCGGTCCAGCTCAGAGCAATAAATTACCAGAGTTCTATCACTTTGTTTTGAAGATAAACTCAATCCGTTCTTACTTTAAATTCAAATCTTTAAAGATTTATCTTTTACCCAAAGCGCACTTTAGAAGATGTTTCTGGGATAAAAGTACTCTACGTCCGTCCATTAGTACTTTATCGTTAAAAGAACAATTATTTTATACTACTTTTAATATATTAAATTTCATACATATTAAAAGACAAATTTCTATTAAATTCTATTAAAAGTATTCTTGTGCTTCTTGAGCTTATCTAAGATTGAAAAAAATATATACTTTTCAAAGTCAATATTAATGATAGGAGAAAACAAAATTTCGGTTTTTCAATTTTGATTTCTATACTTCTGATAAGATATATATTAAGATATTATTTTTAATAACATATTTTCGTTTTTAGAACAGGGTGGATATATTGCCTTCAGATTTTGTAAGAATAAAATACATATTTATAAAAAAGCGTTGATTTCACGGTCGAGTCTTGCGATGGTTGATTTTCGCCTACTCATATAATAAGCTCATCAGAGATGAGGTTCGTATGAAGCTGTTTGATGCAAACTCAACTCACTCAATAAAGTTATCCTCCCAAATTCAAAATAACATAAACTTGTATTTGGTTAAAGAGATTAAAAGATAAAAAAAAGTTATTAGAAATTATGTTACTAGAAATGTTGAATATAATTTATAAAATAAATTTTTATTAACTTGAGCTTGAGTAATAATATTATAGGAAACGAATAATAATACAGTTGAATACTGACAATACTCGTATATTATGAAGATAATAATAGCTTTATGAGCTCCAATAATCATTAATTTAACATCGTCCATTTTAGATTTCTAAATGGAGCCAATTACGTAGAAGTATTCATAATATAGAGTTTTACTGTAAGGTTAACATTTTTTTCTAACTTTTATATTATTTTAAATATATTATTGTCTTGAAGTACCACGCTTCTAAGTAAGTACGTATCACTTTTCATTTTCTATTTTTTCAAGACATGAAAATGTTCTATGCCTTTTCTTTTTAAAGGAACAAATATTATTATGACAAATAATAAAAGGTTTTTCAAATTTCATAATTTTCGTCATATGTGTGTTATATTTGTTTAAGGAAAAATAAATCAGTTTCCATGACGTCAATTATATTGAAAACTCATTATTGGCTTTTCTATTGTGGAGTTCTTTGTATAAAGAAATCAATCTCCTTCATAACATGGAGCTTAATTAAAGACTTGTGTTTCACAAGGTAACATGTTGTAATAATAAGAGTAAAAGTCAAACAGGTTTTTATTATCTTTAATGTTTTATATTTCCATTTTGACATTCAATTTGCGTCGAACTAACTGAACTAACTACTTAAGCTATTACGACTATATAATACTTACTAAATTATAAATAAATAAAAAACAAAGGAATATGAAGTAAAGAATAGTTGAAATCAAAATAATTCCGATGATTAGAACAATTATGAAAGAATAAAATAGAGATTTATTAAAGTACATAAAATAAATATAATAGTACAACCGATGGATGTCGGTAGAATATAAAAATATATGATAATATGACACCTATGACTAAGCTGAAACCAATTTCTTCTTTAATAATATTGTTATAAGGAAATACAGCTTTTACTTTTTTTATTTATTTAAATTCAAGTATCAAGGCTTTTGTTTCTTTTTCAAACGATGAATCTTCCATTTCGGTGATTCTAAGAATCTCACCAAGTGATAAACCACGCGTGTACGAACACGCCGACACACACTCAGTTTTATATAATTAAAGTTTAACTTTGAAACGTTTTATTCCTTGATAAAAATATGTAATTATGACATGTCTGGTTTTGTTATTTTAATGATATTTATAAGATGAAGCCGTTTTTTAATTTAAATAATATACAATAGTGTTTCGATATGTCGTAGAACTATAGTGTTAAAGTAATCGTGCTCTTCTGACCAAATAACAAAAATGTTGATGAATCGCTGTCTGTAAAAGATGTTATTACTAAACATGCCCTGGGTTTAATACAATTAATTAATAATATTTTTAAGAATGAAATTTAGTAACTGCTCTCGAAAGTTACAACTTCGCATCGATCCACACATATTCTTACTTAAATAAGTAGAAGCTTTTCAGGTTCTATTAAATGTAAATAAATGATTTGTGATTTTTTTTCATTATAGATTTTTACAATACAATGTTTCTTTATTTTATTTGATTACTCAAATAATTCTTGATGAAACTATTTAGAATTAGGTTATTTTCATTTATATTGAATTCCTGTTAATTGATAAATGTATAGACAACTCCTTCTTCTAATAGTCTTTGGTTATTTAATGCAATACACACACATGCAAAGAACAGCACCGCCATTTAGCAGTAATCGATTCTGTCCAGCACAGAGCAACAGAGCAATAAATCACCAGAGAGTTCTATCATTTTGTTCAAGATCCACCCAATCTTTACTTACTTTAAATTAAAATCTTCGAAGTTTTATCTTTTACCCAAAGCGCTCTTTGGATGTCTGAAGATAAAAAGTACTCTATATCACTCCATTAGTACTTTATCGATAAAAGTATTTTGGTTACATTTAGGGTTAGAGTACAATCTTTAGTTTATTTAACATTGAATATGATACGATTATTTAATGATGAATCATACATATATACATACATACTACTTTGTCAAAAATATAGAAATCAAAATTAAAAAGTCAGCAAATCTTCTTTCTATCATTACTATCGAGTTTAAAAGTTAAAATATATATATATGCGTTAGTAGAACAATATGGTTATACGTGGCCTATATTTTGTTTTTATTAAACATAATTACAAAAAGGCGTTATTTTCAGGGACGAGTCTCGCAGTGGTTGATTGTCGTCTACCGATCTACAACCATGACCATCGAACAGCGTTAATACTGCGATAGCCTATCGGCTATTAGGAGGTATCCCTCGTAATAAGTACATATAAAATATTCTAGTAAAAGCTTATCTTCATTCATGACCATGATATGAAAAATTATGTGTGCCGCAACCAAAAGATATTATAATCCAGAAATCTTATTGAATTCAGAAATGCTTACAAAGTCCTATGATTGGAATTGAACTGACGAAGCTGTTTGATGCAAACTAAACTCACACAATGAAGTTATCTTCTCAAATCAGAGAGAACTTGTAGTTTTATACTTTATTAGCTTAAAGAAATGACTAATTTATTTTTTAGAGGCGAAATGTTTTCTAGCATAAATTATTACAAAAAAATATATTTTCAAAGTTTTGATTTTTCTTTTATTTGTTATCAAGATTTAAAGGCGAAATATCTGATATCTAATTTTCTAATTCAATATATCATAAAGTTGTCTCTGGTTGAAGGAAAATTAATTTTAACCAATCATCTTAACGATACATCACATGAACTACGAAAGCTACTTATTCTTGGTACTCTGTATTTTAATACCTTTTTAATTTAATTACAAAAGTTTTATCAACTTACTAAATGTTGAGATTAAGATATAATATAATTAAATTTTAATTTAAAGTGTGATAGTATTGAAATTTTAATAGAAAACCTCTTACTTAGAAACAAATCAAAGACAAAAGTTTATGCATGTAAAAGAAGGATCTTCGAACGAACGAATCTGGTTCTCATAGCTACTAACGAAGTCTTGTAGTTAAACCCATCATTAGAAGATTTAGCAACCCTTCTCTAAGAAAAATGTATGGCAAATTAAACCTTAATTTGTTTGATTAAGGTAGTAATTCATTTGATTTTAAACATTTCTGCAGCTGTATTCATTACGGTTGTTATTTAGTAAGCATAAACGGAGACCACTCAAGTCCTTCTAACGTTTATATCAGTCAGTATGACTGAGTTTACAAGACTTTGCTAAAAGTGTTCCAGATCTAGAGAAAATCATGCTTTAAAATTTAAACTTAGTTGTATTAATTAATTAAAAGATGAATATCTTGAACTCTGCTGAAGACAAGGTGACTTTTATAAATTCAGTTAATAACCTGTCTGTGTATGTACTTAGGAAGAGTTGAATACTTTGAAAATGATATATTTACTTTAAATTATTTCGTTAAGATCTAAGATTGTGTTTTATATGTAACAGTGTATAAGATTATACCTTATAAATTTTTTTATTTATGTTTGCGTAGTATTACTCATTTTGTTCTTTGTATTTTGTAAAATACTTATACAAAGTCTTTGTAATATCGACATTCAATATAACTCCGACAAAAGGCACGACAAAGAGTACCAAATCCAATATAGCAAACGTCTCTCCCGCGGTATTGCCATCGATCTACTCTCTATTGAAATGATAATATTAAGTGTTTTAATAGATCTAATTATATTGTATCAAATTAAAGTTAAAGAAAACTAGCTATTAGGGGGCGAATATCAGAAGAACACATTATCAAAGCCTTTGTGTTTGAATTAGCATCTGCTTCATCTTAAAATGGCAAAGCTCGAATAAAACTGGTTTTTATTTGGTTGCATGTCTACGACGACGATAGATTGTATAAAGACTATGTTTGCATAGAATTTTGTCTTAATTGTTTGTTAAATCAAATACTCTCTTCATTTATCAATGAGTTATTTAAAACAAATATCACAACCTTATCTGTATTAAATATATTTTAACACCAGTTTGAACAGAAAGAATTTACTTCTGATTAGTTTCATATTTCTCGTTAGTAGAATGTCAAAGCAAAATTTATCGTCCACGTGCTTGTGGTATTAACGACTTCACTAAACGTGAACAACATAAATTGTATTAAAACACATATTCGTTACTTTAATATCAAAATTAAAAGCCGTAATTATTAACACTTAAGATAAATTGGGATGTATATTTTTTTAATAGTAAAAGACATGACAGTAGTTTCTTAATCAGTTTTAGTATGGATAGGTATCGAAATCTTTTAATAATATCTTTGGAGACGCAATATAATGTAAACTATTGTTATATACTTGGATCTCTTTCCGTCGAGCAGTTTGTCATAGCTGTCTGGTGAGGAGATAGTCTGGGCGTCGGGGAATTCACAGTGGTTTGCTCTTAGGGATGGCACGTCTGCGTCTGCATCGGGAATTTGTAAGATATATATATTATAGTTTTATATATATATAAGATATAGATATATTTCTTAGAAATCTCCGTTTAGTAGATACTAAGCTACTGTTATGCCTACATGTCGCAGCGGTCATCAATAGAACTATTATTTATGGAATATGTATATTTTCTCTATTCTATAAACGGAAAGTCAAAAAGGAAAGTAAGTCTCTTTGATATTTAACAACAAACAATAGTTAAAAAATTTGCAGGTTAACAAATTGTAAATAGCTATTTTGAATTATTCTCAATCAATTACCAGGACACAGACCTAACAAATTAAAAGACAACAAGAAACAATAGACCTGTAGACTGAAAACATTCTTGTGTATCTTGTCTTATTAAATATATTAAAAACACATTTATATTTTATAAATTATCGTTATTATTATATTAACTTAAAACAGAAAGGAATCCCCAATCGGCATATCTCTAAGAACAGTAACTAAAGCAAAAGTAAATATTGTAGTATAAATTCCAAATATCACGATCGTCGGAATTACATCAGGTGTGCCATAATCATACATAATGAAGTGGAGCGTGAGGATAACATATAAGATATACGAATATGTATTAAATATCACCCGTTCACTTGTGTGATGTAGAATTTAACATTAAGAGGAATTATTTTTATAAGTTATTATTTTTATGTAAGTTTTTATTTTTATCTATGGATGGTATTAAGACAAAAATGATTTTCCGATTTGTTATATATATATAAATATATATTCTTTAATTACTGTTTTCGGAAATACTTATTCAGTAATTCATCTATTCTGTTTCAAATATAATCGGTTCAAATGGTTTAAAAATATTAAAATTTGCAATATTATAATTATTACATTGTAACCATTGAAATGATTTAAAATACGCCACCATTACGTAAATTACACTGAGTAATAATTATCCATTATTGGCATGAGTTCTTTTGTGGAGGAAAATATCTCCTATTACATTACAGGGAGTCTAATTAAAGACTCCCGTGTATTTATAAGGTAATATATATAATAGCGCCTGAATATTTTACAATGGGAGTAACGATCGAGAACCGCTTTCATTATCTTTAAGACTTTATGGTTTCATCTTACATTTTACGTTGAATAATATTTTTAGTAATTATGTACGAGGAGCAAACATTTTGTATTCATTCGATTCCTTTAATATAATGCTCGTAATAAAAATATAAATATTATAACAACCCACCACGCTTAAATAAATATTTCAGATATTAAATTTATTAAATAGTAAGAAGTACATTATTTAAATATTGACCATAACATGATCTGGGAGTAAAGGGAACTGATACGTCCGTGTTGTTATTTTGATAAAACAAAATACTAAAAATTATGTACATATTTTTAGATTTGTTGGAACTTCGAGCTTGATAAGGTACATAAAGTTCACAAATTTGTAGTTTATGTTCGTTGTATTGTTGTTGTAAGTATCTGATTAAGTGGTAGTTGATTTTAGTTTTATGTTTGTTTACTTTGTATTCCAGGTACTCGTAACTTTTATTGTTTAATGCAATATATTTAAATAATTTAAAAAGTTTATGTTTAAATTTGATTACCTTTAACTAAACATGGTATTTGATAAATGTGTAATTAACATTATGTGACTCTTCTAGTTTATCAATAAATAACACAACACCTAATAATAAGTCATTATCAGAAATATTAAACAAAATTTTATTGCAAAAAAATCTCAGCTCATTATAATTTTATTGAAATAAATTATCATTTTTTTATCATTTTACTTTTCCGTCCGAATTCTAACATTGACATTAATATTTATAATAAAACAATATGTTGTAATAGATCTGAATAACAATAACTTATGTTGTATTTGTCTTATTTATAACTGTTTTTATTAGTTCCGAACTCGTACATAGTAAGTATATTGAAAATGATAGACTATTACAGTTTACAGACATTGACATACCTTATCACTTCTAGAATCAACGGATTGACTATTGATTGATTGATGATTGACTATTAATATCATTACAACGCACTCTAGCAATATTAAATGGGTAAGTTCTTTCGGTTCCTCTCAGGGTTATCGTTTAGGTCACTTGTTGTTTAATGTATTAGTTAAAGACATTTGCACATATTTAACAATATGATTATATTACTTTATACAGATGATACGGATATATTTATAATATTATAATAGTATATCTTACTAACTGGCACAATCTTACGTGTTTGTTACATTTAATAGAGCATCAGATTTTTTTTTCATTTAAATAAAATCATTCATAAATTTAGGAAACTTGATAAAAATCTGTTGGACAGTAATAAAAGCGTAATGAATCACTTTGTTTCGAAGATTCCGGCGAATCTTCCTTAAAGTTATATTAAATATTTAAAAATATATAATAGGTTTTATTTTTAGTAGTAGTAGTACGTAGAACAAAGTCTTTCTGCTCCAGTAAAGTACAAAACAACGATTGGTAGTTACCAATGCAGTTCCACTACCACCATAACTGGAAGAGAGACTGTCGTCCTTGAAAAAATATTTTGAAGAAGTAAATAAATAAAAAACCGACAAAAAAGCAATATTAATTGTTGTCTAAAATTGTCTGTTAACATATTAGATAAGTTAAGCCTTTAATTTTTAGTGAAATATTTGTACAAATTTATTATTACAAAAAAAAATTGTACGTGTGTTTGACACAGGTCTCATAAAAACACGTTCTTATTGATTTTGGAACCCGATGAAAAATGGTTTTGTGATAGTTTGTTATTAAATAATAAATAATAATCTCGTTCAATCTACTGCATCACACATCTATCTGCATCACACCGTTCCCAAAATTTTCCATAATAGACTGCACCTAAGATTCAAAAGCCTTCGTATTGCATGTATTCATCTCAGAAGCCTTATCTTTTTAATGTTTTAATTATGTTAGTAATGAGATTACTTGAAGAATATTTAATTATCTTAGAATTTTTTAAATAAATGTACATACGTATATATTAAGAAGGTGGGATATACATCTAACTATTACATTTAAAATATAAAAACTATTTTACAGAAATAAACATTAGAATAAAATAATTGTAACAAAGTTTCTCTAAATATTAAAATTTCCGATACAAAAAAACAAATAGGTTTTTGTAATTTTTACCATCTCTACTAATTATTGTTAACACATTCACGTAGAATTTAAAAAACATTTACCATTTAAATTTAAAAACCATTTACCAAACTCTACATACATTTATTAACATTAAAATAATTTCCTAAAATGTCTCGTCAAAGATAAAAAAAAATCCACAGTAGGTACAGTACACCTCTGCCCTACAGATGACAATTATTTTTTTTCAATATTGATGTTACACATACTCGTATATTAATTACTAACATTGCAGCCGTATCTCAGGTATGTTTGAATTACATTAAATAAAAACTCTGGACATTATTACTTAAATTAAGAACCACTTTTTTGTAGCATTTTAATAATTATAGGATTTTTCATGTAAATAAATTTCTGACAAATTCGGTAAATAAAATCGGTAAATAACCACGGTACTGGTGTCTATACGTGTATGTACCAACCTATTAAAAGGGTTACTTTTAAATTAATAGCTTTAGTCTTAATTAAACGTTTAAGACATTGAATAAACTACTTTTACGTTCAAAATAACTTAATTGTGTTTAATTAAGTTTGAATTAAAAATCTCTTCCTCAAAAGAAAAACAAAAGCTTATTCGACTATAGCTATAACAACGAATCTAGTTTTCAAAACTCCTAACGAAGTCTCGTATTTTATAAATATACACCAGATATTGAACCTTGCGTCAATTTAGTAAGATTAAAATTCCTGTGATTTAAATATTTCCGTAGCTGTGTTCATTACGGGTGTTAATTAGTAAGTATAACAGAAGACCACTCAAGTCGTTCCAACGTTTATATCATTTAGTGTGACTTACTTTACTCAGACTGAAACTCAAGACTTTCATAAGAAAAGTGTTCTAGATTTAGAGAAAATTATGTTTTCATTTTGCTAAGTTTTATAAATTAATAAAATTTATATCTGCTTGAACATTGCTCACGACAAAATGATCTTATAAAATCAATTAATTATATTATCTATATATTTATGAAAAACTCTTCAACTGAACGCATTAAGGAAACTAATATTCACCTATAATATTTCTTTTACTTCTGATTTTAACACACTCGGCTGACGATAGCACGAGTTCTCCTTAATATTCCTTATTATCCTTGTTTTATCATCATAATTTTAAATAATAGCTACAGAAAATTTTAGCCTTAGCCATTTAATATAAGTGTGACACTCTTGTCACTCTTGTCACGAACCGAAGTGAGCAAACAACTTTCAACAAAGAATGTGGTACATCTATAGATCTACTATCTATTCAAAAAGAAAATATGGTATTATAACAAGTCTAGTTATTTTTCATTGAATAAAACTTTAAAAACTTAAACTGCAATGGGAGCTGATTCAGAACCACGACATTATCAAAGCCAATACGCTGTATTTCATTTTGCATGTCTTTCCTCATAAATGTTGTTAGTAATATTGTTCCAATTTCTTTTGGTTGCATGTCTGCGACAATAACAATTCTCTTTAATATTTCTCCAAATTGCTTATTTTAAAATAATCTGGTTTTAGAATAATATTAACTAGTTATGGCAGTTGTTCTATTAGTTGATAAGATTTACAAATTAAACGCACCAATGTACTGAATGTTCTTATGAAGTTAATACTGGTAAGTCATATAGATCTATCAATTTTGCTTCTGATCTTATATGTTTTATGTGCTGTCATTCTTCTTATCATTTATTATGTCTTGTTTGTTTTTGATATGTTATTTGAAGTAGATGTCATATCCTTTTTTCTTTTTTAATACATTAATAACAGTTTAAAAAGGAAACAATGTAGTTTTGATTAGTGTCATATTTCTCGTTACTAGAGTGTCAAAGAAAAAAATAATGTCCACGTGCTTATGGTATTAAGGACTTCACAAAACGGGAACGACATACATTATATTAAACCACATACTAGTAACTTTAATATGAAAACTGTAATTTAATCGTAACCACTTCATTTTAATTTTGTTTATTGAAATTAGTTTATGTATCAAAACCTTTTAATAGTCTTTGAATTATACCAATACATTTTTGAGCTACTGAAGAGTCGTAAGTGTTAATTATTATACACAATCCATATACATTTTATTCACAACATTCTTTTATATGAAATGCTCTTAATGCTCACATCGCACGTGAACAATGAGCGCTGAATGTTACAACACAATGTGTTACACGAGGTACGGCTTTTAATTATTGTTATATTAAACACGCTTCTAGTAACATTGTCGTATTTTTATTATTAAAGTATTTAATATAATTTTATGTGAATGTTTTATAATTCTCACATTTACCAAATTTATATGTGATTTATCATTATTCTAATTTTATCAATGTTGAAAAATCAACACCACGCTACTTCAATTCAAATTAAAATTCTTAAATTCTTTTAAAAATTACATACATATTTACTTTATATTCTAAATTACATTTCGGGCGATTTTAATACATGAAATATAGTATAATAAGTGTGATGAATATTGCTTTATTCATTACATATGAATACTTTTTATTTATAAATAATGTTGATGTTGAATCCTCAACCAACTCATGTTTCAATCTTTGTTGATATCAAGTTGCTAAGTTGCAGTATGTACAACAATATTATGAAAACTATTACCAAAGTCCCTTGTTTGTTATTATAACTTTGTTAATAGGATAACAAGCACTGTAATAGCATAACTGGGAACCATAGGTCTGCTCTATCGACAACTCAGAGTCTTGTTATAATAACATTTGGATGTGGACACAATTAAGTGTTATCTTCTTTTAACTTATATATGGTAACAACGATTTTATTAAGTTCAATTCAACAAGAATTCTTTAATATTAAATAATGGCATTCCTTAAAAAATTTCATAATGCTATTTTAATTTGACAGCCTGAAATCAATAGCAGCGCACATGACATTATAGGTTGTCAAGATGGTTTTTTTATGTTTTAATCTTAATCTTGATGGTGTCGGAAGTCTATATTCCGAAACAAGCTCGGCTCGAAATAGTATTTGTTTGTGATTTATTGATTTTTTTTATAATGTGACGCGGACAGTTATATTCGAAGTTATAATATAAGTTATTCGAATTTTCCAAGCAAAGCTTTTTTACGAACATTCGAAAAACTGACATGGATCTGAAAAAAGGTAATAGTGTCAGTGGTATAAGTCTGCAAAAGAATCATATTATTAAAGAAATCATAGGTGTATATATTTTGTTAAATATGTATAGATCCATTCAGTTACGACAGGACTGGTGCAAAACTAGAAGCCGTTAGTTGGGCACCTCAAAATCGAAATTTGATCTTATGGAAATTCGATCACTAATTTGATTCCTAAAATGTAAATTAACTTTCACTTCATATATTAATTTCTACAACTTAATACGTGCGTGCTAAGCGTTGTATATAACTTTCAAATAAAATCTCAAAGAGGTCTTTGGGTTTTGTTATTTTTATGTTGTCGAAAAAACAAGGAGCAATCTCAAAACTTCAAGAATGACGGCAAAAATTGTAATATAAGCAGGAATATTCTTCGGCGGGATCGTCGGAATTACATCAGCTCCTCCATAATCATACATAATGAAGTGGAGCGCGAGGATCATGTACAAGAATACATATTCAAAATACCACACGTTCATTTATGTGATGGAAAATTTATCTTTTAGAGTAAATATTTGAAAAATACAAAAGTATTGTTAATTAGTTGATGAAGTTTTAATGGTTTGAGTCGTCAGTGTTAATAGTGGAATAATAAAAGTCAGATAGTGGATATTGAGTTTGATTATTAAAGTATTAAGCGACGCAATAAATAATCATATTATATTATGTGAAGTCTATTGATTCCAATGACTAGAAATCAAAATATAAATAAAAATGTATTAGTAGTAATTCCTACGCTATGTCTCACATGGATTTTTCTATTAATAAAGGATAATTAAATTAAATTTTTAAGAGCCTTAATATTCAGCATTTTAACAGGTTAATAAATTGTGAATCCAAGGTACCTATTGCATGTCCCTCCCTCAAGGTACCTCCCTCGTCCTAGACTACAGTGTTGCGACTAAAACTACATTCGAACTATAAATACAACCACCGGAGAATTAACTTACGTATGAGCATAATGTAATTCAGCGACGATGGCAGCACCGCTGAGCTGCTTCCCCACAAGTGCGCAGGCGTCTCTCCACAACATGTCACCAAAGACAGACCACTCACTCACTAATGTTTTGTTCACTCTGGAAACATTGTCATTGTTTTTTAATAATCTAACACATTGTTTTGATTGAACGTGATTTAATTTAATATTCAATAATTACATAAAATATGCTTTCATTATGTTAATTATATTGAAAAGTCATTAACCAATATTGGCCCGACTTCTTTTGTGTGACTAAAATATCTCATATTTCATAACACGGAGTCTAATTAAAGACTCTCTTGTATTATAATAACATCGAAATATGTTATAATACGATCGAAACGCTTTCATCATCCTTCATACTTAAGTATTAAATATTAACACACGTGGAGTATTTTGTATTCATTTGTAGTACCTTGTTTTTACAGTGACTTTTAATATTGAGCTTAGTAGATTATAAGTATAATATATTATATGTACTAATTACTAGCTATTAAACTGCGGTGTCTTATATAATACATTCATAGATCGTAAGCTTTTTAAAAACGTATAATTTGATCACATAAATAAAACAACGCATAAAATAAAGAAAACTGATAAAAATCTGTGGGATAGCAATCGAATTGAAGTCTCAAAGCGCAATGAATTACTTTGTTTCAGAGATTGTCGACTCTTCTTTAAAGTTAAATTAAATTCTTATAATATATAGGTTTTAGAAACTTTAATAGCACCACGTGATTGAATTTATTTTCTGAAATGTGAAATGGTCTATAGCTCCCAATCGAACACAATGAGTACTAACAATAATTCATTAATTACATATTTTAACACGCCTTATTTCATTTTGATTTATAGTTTAATTAGCTACGACAGCTACGTTATCGTTAAATTAAATATTTATATAAATGATTCTATAATAATATTATTTTATTAAATATTTAACTAAATACCGCAATCAGTTTGGTAAAAATTCATAAGTTATTGTTTAGTGTCTCTCATTGACCTCATACAAAGCTATTACTTTTTCAGGAATATTTAAAATATAGCTTTTTTATTTATAAGAGTTATATCTTTAAAAAAAACGTTTTCGAAAATATTCTAGTAAAATAATATTTTTATGACGTGAATAATTTTACTCACGCAGTCAAAGAGATTTTATAAATCTGACATCGTATTGAATTCAGGAAAAGCTTACAAAGGCCTATGATTGGGCCCGTACGTACGAAGCTGTTTGATGCAAACTAAAGTCACTCAATAAAGTTATCTTCTCAAATCAGGGAGTAAATAGAACTCGTTCTTTTCTTCAATAATTTGAATTTTGAAATATAATTGTTACAATATTCTTTACCTCATTGTCGAATTTATATTTAAAGCCCATAAATATTACAGATCCTACTAATATTACAATTATTAAACTCAGTTCCTCGTGATAATATAAAATATGAATGACATCAATTATTTATAATAATTTAAGATTACACCTTCACGAACCGTTCCATCTCTACCGAAGTTACGCATTTCTAGTAAGTAGTGTAAATATGTCGTATCTGAAAAGTTACTAGTTAATTGTCCAGAATAAAAAAATACATTTTTATTCAGAATAAGGTTTCGCTACACCATTATTTTGGCAAAATACGTTTTCTGCTTACTTTCTTTGTGTAAACAGTTAGCTCCGGAAAGAATAATTAAAAATTTGATCATGACCTAAATTTCTTTTCCGTTTTATTTTTCTTAACTATACAAATTATCTTGAATATTGTAATCAAAAATATTTTACATTTTAAAAATGAAATTTGCAAAATTAAACTGGCAGTGATATATCCTGCTATATGCACGTTGACGGATTCTCTCTGTAAATTTATCATCCACAGACTCTAATAGAGTCACACAACCAAGGTAGTCTTTTACACATACATATACATGCAATTATTATTTTGGTTTCATGACTTATATAATACCTGTCTTTTGAACATGTAAAAGAATTCAAGACCATTTAATTTTAATAACACAGCTCTAATTTTGATAACAAGAAATAAAAATCATTATTCTTTGAGGATCATAATATTATTTGAATTTAGATATATTTTTAACATTTATGAAGTGAACTTTTACAACAAATATCCTTCCGTATGTTTCTATAGAGATGTACGAACTTCATGTAATGAAATTTAATGATATTTAGCAGTTATAAAAATATATAATACCAAAAAAAAAAACAGGATTATTCTACAGGTTTTGAAAAAAGCATTTATTATTATTTATATTTGAAGCGGTTGGTATTTTCCTTTACGTTTTTTTTTTATATTATGATCAAACTATTTCAGGTATAAAAAAATAATAAAATATATATATTTTTATTCCGTGACCTAAATTCTTGTAAAAATGAAACGACTATTTTTATTTATAAATATAACTGTATTTAATGTATTTCAACTCGCGTACATGTTTATATTTTAATTTAACTTTTTGAATGGTTTGTATGACTCGAGTTGAGAGTAGTTGAAGTTATACATTGAACTGTTATACAGTTAATTGAAATTCACGACTTATATCATACATTACATACAAGTACTTCAAGAGATATGTGGAATATAAAAACTTTATCAAAATATTTATTTTACGTCATCAAATTTAAGAGCACAACAATTAATAACACTAAAAAAAGTTTTAAAATTATTTTGATGATATTTTGAAATACAGCTTAAGTTTCTGTATTCCTTTGAGAAATAGAATTGAACGATCGGTATTTTCTTTTATCTATTAATCATTTTAAATATATTTTCCAAAAAAAACACCGTATTAAGTAACATGATGACCATATTAATCTTATTCAAAATTATATACATAAAACAACATGAAAGTAAAAATGTCTTAATCAAATATAAATCACAGATTATTCTTGTAAAAAACAAACCAAGTTTTCATAACTCCTAACGAAGTCTCGTAGTTAACCCTTCATTAGAAGGTTTAGCAACCCTCAACTTTGTAATATGCACCGCAAATTGAACCTTACATGCATTGACTAAAATAGAAATTACTTTGACTTAAATATTTTTCTTTTCAAAACGAATGTAAATTATTGAGCATAACCTAAGATATAGAATTTAGTGTGACTTACTTTACTCAGACTGCGACTAAAGACCTTCATGTAAAAAGTGTTCTAGATTTAGAGAAAATTACGTTTTTATTTTCTTTACTTTAATAAATTAATTAAAGATGAATATGATGCTTGAACTTTATATATAGTACCTTTCTAAAAGCCGCGAATATTCTCTCTGTATGTATTTATAACGAAATGCATGCGGAAAACTTAATATTCACTTCGATTAATACATTGTCTTCATAATATTCAGTTAATATAAAAAAAATCTATGGTCTTAAAAACTTATCATAAACTATATTGTTAGCAGTCCGCCCTGAAGTATTACCACATGTTACATTAACGATTTAAAAAAGCTTAGTAGAGTTTAGTAAACTTTAGTTTAGTATATCGGCTCTATTAACATGTAATTCCAGAACTAAGCTCGAAAAAGTGTATGATTTATGGGACTTTTTTTATAATGTGACGAGGATATTTATTTAAGTTTATTATTTTATATTTATTCCTATCTCTATAAATGAAAAGGTTTTTTAAAGTAAAGTCATTATATGAACATTATCCATTTCCGTAAATACCACTTCTATAGTTCATTTACACCACAGTCTATTTTAAAAGTACATAAATATAAAAGAGTCAGAACTGTGTGTTCATTATTTCATAACTGATATTCATAAATTAAATCGGTTATCATAGGACCGGCACAAAACTCGATAGCAGGTCTAAGTTAGGTGCGTTAATTTAGTATATACCATTATTTTCTTTGTGGTATATGTAAGTTAATTTACGATGATATTTTTTTGCTTATCTTTTAAAAATGTATCTCTATTTCAACTTACATATAATAAATTTTAAAATAATAGACGTTACAAATATATTTAATAGTGTTTTATAAATAGAATATATATAATAGAATAGATAGAAATGATAAGCTTGCCAAACTATAATCGTTATACAATCGTATAATGCCAATATTATAATCGTTATAAACAAAAAAAATAAAATGATCAATCTTAAGTTTTAAGATAATTAGGTTGGCGTAAACAGAATTTATTAAGGTAGTGTTATTTTGATTCCACTGGAAATTCTGGATTCTAATGTAAGATATATAAAAGAAGAAGAAAATGCTTTAATCAATAAATTTGCTAAACAAAAATAATAATGTAAATTTAAATATAATAATGAATTCAGAACAACATTATTATATTATTTTTCCTTGTTTTCGAGATTTTCTGTACCGTCGGTTGCACTTGGCCATAATTGGGTCTGTTCGATGATATCCATCTATAAATCTGGTGGTTGTAGAATGGCTTTTAATTTTTTCCTGCTTCCTTTCCTCTTAAAGTAAATTGAAATTTAATGACGATCATTGTATTTAGCACGAAACTAGTCAGTTTTGTCCATTCTACTTTGAATGAATTTTGAGTATTAATAGTGAACATTTTTGTATCTGCTGGTTAAATCTTGCTATATAAAAATATTTTCCATTTTTATTTTTTAAAAACAATTTAACAGAGACCTCTGTTTTGCGTTGGAAAAATGCATTACGGATACCCTCCTCAGAAAAACATGTTGACCGGAGAGTTATGTGGAACTAACGGAAAACTGCCATTTATAAGATTAACCCACAAAGAACATCTCTCATCGTTTCATTGGGACTTTACGGGATCACTGTCGCACTCACCATGGGACATTTAAATCAAAACAACCCAATTGGTTTAGCGTCAACCTCGGACTGTAAGTTCAGCCATCTTTTTAAACTTACTAAAATACAACTATAAATACCTCTGGCTCCTTTCATGTTCTGATCACAATCCTGACCCTGAAATTGATATTTTTTTGCGTTGGGAAAAAGCAATGGTTGGGAGTATATGTGGCAGAAGAAGACCATGGCAGAAGAATATATGTGGCATAAATAATCCAATTTTACCTTAACGAACATAAATAAAACTAGGTGTATATAACTATGACTTATAGTTGTCATATTAAATTTGTTAATATATCGTTTAATATAACGTACGTTGTTCACGATTAGTGAAGTCGTTAATACCACAAGTAGGTGGACGATACATTTTGCTTTGGCATTCTCGATAACTGGAAATATGTAATTTATCAAAAGAACATTTTTTTTTGAAACTGGTATTCAAAATATATTAATTAATGAAATTACAATCTTTTCTTTTATATAATTGAAAAAGTTCATCAAAAACAATTAATAAAGATGATGAGAATAGAATCTGTAATATTGTTTCAGAAGCAATTATTCAATAGCAAACAGTTGAAAAAGATCTTGCATAAATACAGTTTTCATATAATTTATCATCGACGTAGGCGTGTAAGTAAACAAAAAAGAACAGTTTGGTTCAATCTTTACCACATTTAGAATAAAGCGAATGTAAATTTAAACAGAAGAAAATCAGAGTATTGGCTTTGACAATGTTATTGTTCTAAAATCCTTTACCATAGCAAATAAAGTTTTATAGATTCTAGATGAAGACTAGATGACGTTATGATTGATTGATTGATTGATGAAAATGAAAACTAGATTCGTTCGTTCAAAGATAATTTTTTGTTTACATAAGTAAGCTTTTCATCTTTGATTGGTTTTTAAGCAAGAAGTATTCAATAAAAATTTTAATACCTTGTAAAACTGCTTTTGACTTTAAAATATAAATTTATATATATAATATCTTGATAATCGCAATATGTTGTAAGACTTCAAGTAACGTTATCTAATTACAGTTAAACGTTATAAATTCATTTTTTTCTGTACAAAGTATTTGTAGTTTATGTCATGTAGTTCATATGATGTATCTGTTAAATGATTGATTAAATTAAAATTTCCTTCAACCAGTGTCAACTTTATGATATATTGAATCCGGAAATTAAATCCCAGTGACTTTTAGCGTTCAGGCTACTTCAGCGATGTACTTATTACTTTTTCTATATAATATAATGTATTATTATGTATGTATTCAATACTTATTCGTTATTTCAAATTATTGAAATTCTGATACAATGAAAATTAAAGTTTAGAGAGTCAACATAGAAACTTATATTAAAGAATCCACAAATATTATACTCACCATTGAATGCTGTGGTAAACATTTGTTTCAGTTATCATTATTTCCGGAACATAATTATCTTATATATTAATTATATACATATATATATATATATATATTAAAACTTCTTTGCACAAAAAAAATGGTACAATTGGCGGATTTAACGCTATCTAGGCATTATCTACCAGTCAACCAATAATATTAACAGAAAAAATAAAAACAATGAGGGTAACAAGTAAACAAAAAAAAATGAATGAAAGAAAATCACTTTTAAATGAAATATACAAACTATACTAAAATAATAATATACTACACTATACTGAAATAAAGAATAATAAATACAATATAATTATCTTACCGCTATCAATACAGATACTCAACTTTCATAGTCAGGTAGTAGATGAACAATAAATATATATATATATATATATATATATATATATATATATATATATATATATATATATATATATAAGTTATTTTAATGTGTATTAAATTTAATATAAACTTTACATAAAACGATTTACGGTAAACTTCTAACGATAAACATCTTCAAAAATGTGCTCCAAGTAAAAGATTGGATCTGGGCTAGAGTCTGAACAAAGTGGTAAAACTCTCTAGTGATTTATTGCTCTGTACTGGACTGGAAATATGTAGATTGTCTTGTATATTTTGGATGTGTAATTTACTGAACTAAAAAACGTATACATTGGTTATACCAACAAAAAACGTTGGTGAAATTGTTTTGAAAATACAAAAGGTAATTTGTTTGAGGACTCAGGTTAATTAAAGAACAATCATAATTAAATGTGAAAAAGAAATGGTTGTTTTTCTTAAAAGCATAATTATTTTTTTTACGTAGCAATATACTTATTAATTTAACATTTCTTTGAAATATTTAAATTATCCTTAAAATATGATTAAACATTAATATAATTATGTTTATTTATAGCAGTAGGACAAAATGCAATAGGTCCTGAAAAGCTTTTCAGTAATTAAGATTTTATTCGAAAGAGAAGTAGAAGTATCCTTGAAAGCAATTGGTAAAATACATTCTTATAAAATAAAATAAGAGATTACAATCAAAATTATAATTGATTTCATTAAAACGTAGCATAATATGACATTGCGTTGAAATTAGGATATATTTAATAATAGCAAACTTTTAAGAACCATCGCGGTTTTTTCTTTAGTCAAATGAAAGTCAAACGTTTAGTAAAAATATTGTAACCATACCGTATATTTCTGTAATTTAAATGGTAATTGAAAATAAAAGAGGTATTTACTTATAACGCGCTTCTTACATAGGATATGTACCGCGGTTGTTATCGAATATCAGAGAAGAAATTCCGAGAAGAAAAGATTCACAATTTTCTGATTTGAGGCTTTAGGAGATTTTATAGAAAAAGCATAACTCTGATGCCTTGCTGGTATAGATCCACGACACATGATTTTTTTTTAATTTCACAAATCATTAACCATTGAATATAATATAATGAATACTATTTCGTCAGTAACAACTATGTTTCAATTAAGAGAAAAAATCATTTTTAAAACAGTCATTATTTCTCCGAATACTCCGAAACTCAGAAGTGTAAATATTAATGGCAACGAATAAATATAAAATGTTAAGGGTCGTATAAGTGATTGATGTTATTGTAATAAAAATTATGTAAAACTTAAGTAATTGGGTCGACACGAATTGAATGTTAAAACGAAAATATCAAATATTAAAGATAATGAAAACGCGCTGGATTTTTACTGGTATTGATATTAAATATTACCTTACGAATACACGAGAAACTTTAATTAAGTATCATGTTATTGAATGAGAGTTCTTTCTTTATACAAAGAACTGAACAAAAGAAAAGCCAATAATGGATTTTCAATATAATTTACATCATAAAAACTGACTCATTGTAGTTATTAAATTAAGGTTGTTTTTATTTTATGGAAAACCAATACCATGAAAATGTATTATTATTTATTTAAATAATAATACATTTTCATGGTATTGGTTTTCCACATAATACGTCTACAGGCGATTTCTCAAATACTATTAATCAAGGCGAATTACGCATTGTGAAATTTGTGGGGCCTTTCATTGTTTGTAATAATATTTATTTCTCTAAATAGAATATTTTCGAAAACATTTTCTATATTATAAATAAGGAAAGGAAACAAGGCTTAGAAGTATGTAAATAGTATAATTCTTAATCTGTAACAGTAATAATCCATATTAGATCTAGAAATAGATATAAACTATTTTATTATTCATTATCGTCTCGTATCGTATTTGGTTAGAAATCTATAAGTAAATAAGTAAATTCCAAATTTAAATCTACAGCTGCATCGTAAATTGAAATGAAATGAAAAACAATTTGTGAGAATACTTTGGTACTAATTAACGTTACATTGTTAACTTCTTTCAGTCCAATCAACAATCGACTAGAATAATAAATTTTCTTTTACTAAAGGCACGGCTCTTTCCCTTTTTTTTCAATCTGAGTGAAAGGCAAACGAACTTGCGGGTCACTGATGATAAGAGATCACCTCCAATCAACCAACCAACCAAGAACTCAGGAGGTCTTGCACGAGAGTGATCCCCGGATGTTGCGAGCGTTGCCGGCTTTTTCTCTTTTAAGCCACATACATTTTAAAACTATGAAGTATTTGATATACAACGCATGCCTACTTCCTTGCTATATGTTACTAAAATCTGGATAGAATAATATCAATATAGCTGGTTTAATACATACGTCTTATTAGGGAACTTATTTATACTAGAGTTGAAGATTTCGTGGGGTTCGTATTTGTTTTTAAAGAATAAGTAATGTGCAGTTTAAATATACAATTTGTTTGAAGTTAAATTTATACTTAAATTTATTATTTTATACAGTTGAAACCGACAATATAGTTTTATTTAAGTGACTTTGTTTATGAATGGGACGTGTCTAAACATTTCAGTTGTAGAAGACCCAAAGCTTTTATTACACATTTTACAATTTCAAATACTATATTTGATATAATTGTTTGAAAGCTTGAATAAGTATAAATAAAATACCATGGTGATGTAAGATCTTGTTAAAAAATGTTATAACTCATACTCCGTAAAATATCCTTGTATTCTATTTGCAATATATAATATATAATAGACATTGACTTCTACTCAGTAATTCTTTTACTATACGTATGTATATAGCACACGCTGTAATTTTAATATTTTCCCTGAAAGAAGATATGTGTAGGTGCATTTATTCTAATGGGGATTTTGTAGTTAGGATATTTAATGAGCAATCGTAAATCAAATGAGTAATAATTTATATTTGAAGCATAAAATGCTAAATTCATGAAGGTCTTATAAAACTGTGGCTAAGTTCATAAAACAACGGGGACTGTTACCAAGAGGGCATAGGTTCCAGCCCGCCCGTGTTGGTGATTTTTCGTACTATATACAATATAATAAAAATAAGGAGGTTTACATTAATAAAAAATTATTAGTGCCATACTTAAAAAAATATGCATAGTTAAAAAAATATGCACAGTAAAATCTCAATTAAAATTAAAAATTCCTTATTAAATCCCAATTTTGTATGAATAATCCCAAGTTTATGGTAAAAATAACGAGTGACAATAATATTATGTTTTACCTTACTCTTCATATTTTATGTCACTCATTTGCACCATTATTTTAAAAACATAATTAAATATAATTAAAGATTATTACTTACTAACTCAAAATAAAAATAGTGGAGAAAAGAAACACATCGAGTTGAAAAAATAATACCATACCATATCATCGTATTTTTAACACAATTTAAACAACATAAACAAAAATGTACTAAAACCTTTTAAATTTAAAATCGATATTTTTAATTCAATAAATCGTGATATCGTTTCCATGGTAATTAAGTTTTATCGCTATTCTGTTGCTTTATAAGTGCTTTAAAGGCCACAAATATTGTAAATTGAAAGCAACATTTTCAAAAGGAAATGATTTTTACCAACGGTAGATATCGAAACATTTCCAGATTAAGTGCATTAAGCTTGACTTAACGTAGGTTTAAAGAGAAAAATTTTATTGGTAATTTTTTATCCCGAGAAACGGATGCTAAGAGAAACGGATGCTAATTTAAGAATGAATTTATAAATGTTTTGTTTAATTTTAAATGTATAGAGAACCATTAATTAAATAGAAGAAATCATCTATCAAATACATAATATATTTTTACTTCAGCTAAGTTATGAGCCAACTTAAAATACTGTATTCTACGCGGGCACATAAATGCTTCTATATAACTTAATTATTAAACATTGTAAACTCGAAATATGATGTTAATTTTTTTAAAAATCATTTTCAAGATATTCTACAAGAAAATCGTTATTCATTAATAACGAAATAGTAGAGACGTTATAAAAGACTTCTTAAGTTGATAGGATTATCAGTTTCATCGGTAAGAAACGAAAGATATTGCAATGAATATCTGTGGTCATTATAACTCCTACTGTAAGCTATCTTCAGTATAACGAGGTATATTTTTTTCTTGTAGTCTTCTTTTATAATTTTATTACTCAATTTTATTACTTTTCAGTCTTATTTACTGCAGTCAGAGTTCAGGAAGTCTATGAATAATATAACAACCACCTGAGTCCCTAATTCTTTAATTATAAATAAAATAAGATTCCTCTGTGTACACCCAAGTAATGATTTAGATATAATAACAATATACTTTGTGCAATAATAAATTAATATAGCAAATTAAAAAAACTCTAAAATATATATATATATATATATTTGCTGCATATTATAACTGTAACATTATTAGATTTTGTAAAAATATTTCGTTGTGCGACCTCCATGACGACTTCTTGTTTTAATTTACAAACTTGATTCACTTCTGATGTTATATTTTAATGGATAAGCTAAATTGGTTTCGAGATAGTGTAAGTCCTGAGAATAATTTCTCGCTGTGCGGAAACGAAGTGAAGTGCATCCGTTCCTAAATCCCGAAGTTTAATGCATAGTTTAGAGCCGCAGTGACTTCTGCATTTTAGATCTACTTCCAAAGTATTCTGGCGACAAGTTGAAGATCTATAGGTTTGTGATAAATACAAAATTATTAATGTGTGTCTTATTGAAGTATATCTATAATAATTTATTTTATTTACTCATTGGGATCAATTTTAATATATATATCGATTGGTATATTTCAATATTAAAATGACGTTGCCATAATTTTAAGAAGTTACATTTTTTGATTCATACTTTATAAATAAATAAAATAAATCAATTACGACTACCGCCAAACTTTCAATTCCTGAAAATAAAGAGTACAGAAAGGAAAAATAACTTTTATTAAGGAAATATTAGGAAGGAGAAACTAGAACATATCATTGCTTATTGTATCTGGTTTTGATTTTAATATCTTATGTAAAATTGAAGTAAACTTAAAATGGTTGCAATGTTTATTTAAAATATTGAAATCATTGTGACATCCACTTCATGGTACACTGGACGGTTATAAGTTATGTAGCTGTCCTGTTGTTCTTTATTTACATATAAATTACATATAAATTAAAGAACATAAACATTTAACAAATCAATGCAAATATTAAAAAAAAGTCCTTAATGAATTCTTCAACATTTACTGCTTGAATGCGTTAAGCTAGAAAAACGTTGGTGTCTTTACACTCTGAGTAGAATTTCATAGGATATTATTTATCTGAAGAAAATAATGCCAGGTAAAGAGATAACAATTTATGAATTTATTTATTGCCATGCCACATCTTTAAAGAAAACCACTGATGTTTATGTAATAGTTTTAAATATTATTTACTTAAGATTAATTTTTCAAATATATAATATATTCATATAAATTATACCCAAATAAGATATATAATTAAGTTTTTAAACTAGTAGCATTGTTATTAGTTTTAATATTTTGAATAGAAAAACCCGCCGCGCTGTGTTTATTTGACTCTGTTATTGTGTAGAAGCAAATGTTAAAGCGCCGGCTGCGGTTTGAATATCAATAACGTTTGGTAATACTTTAAAGCTATCATAAACAGCGACTACAAAATTACTATATAATTCTCTAAACAATTTAATGTTATATTGTATTATGTATTATAAATTTAGAAACGCATGAAATGATTAAACTTTGTTGTAGTCGACTTATAAGAGTATGATTTGTGCAACCTTAGTGCAACCTTAGTGCATTATCTAAAGCTTTTAAATTTGCAGTGATACCACTTTAAAACCAAAAGAAAATACAATTTGTGGTATAGAGGACACGGCAATTAGAAACTCAATTCCAACTAACCATGCAGAATGTTTATGAAAGGACGTCGCGGCGATGTTACGTAGTTCAAAACAACTTAATTAAACATACACAAAGAGAATAGGATTGCTTTATAATAATGATATTTTAATATTATCAGTGGACAAAGCTAATGTCTCTCAACTCTCTATGTACAATCACTGTTGGGTTATTGCGGACAGGAAGTTGTATAAAAATTAAATCATATACTAATTAAGCTATACAATTCCAATGAACCATCATTAGAACTCAGATTGCTCCAGTAATAGCAAACATTCTTATGGAGTGATTTGAGACATCTTTTATATTTAACCATCCTCTTTGACCTGGTAGCTTTATGTAGACGACATAAAATTAACACAAATTGTATCTCAAGATCAGCTTCAACCCTTATCTTAATAGTGTACCATAATGGTGTACATAAAAATACCATCTTTTCACAACTGCACATACTTCAGGTTTCGGTTTGTGTCACGGTCGCCTAAAGTTGATTGCTTGAGATTGCGGTAAATTTTACGCAGAAGAAACTAGCTTAAACGTCTACAGAAGAAGCAATGAACACATGCGTAGCATTAATAATCTGGACACATGACTTGGGTTTAGGAACGACTCATTACAGACGTTTTGAGAAAGCATCCATATTAGCTTGGGAAAAGACATTACTACAAGTAAAGTACGTGAAGCTATAGAAATCAGCCGTCTGCCTAATTTCAATATAGATAGTTCTTGTGTGCTGCTATCTCTTTGGAAACCGGTCCTTTATAAAAATATAAAAAACAACGACCTATATTTCCAACGTAACACAGTATCACAGTACACACACACAAAGTAACAAGTATCAGTGCTAATCAAAATATGTTACAACGACGAGTGACGAATACCTCTGAAGATGACACATCATCCTCCAACCGCCACCCTCCACATCGTGACGCTCCCAGAGACCAGTAGCAGTATTCACTTCAAATCCCAATTCCGACGAGCTCATGATTAGGGACTCTAAATGGATTCGAAAGCTTAAGTAAATTGCCAATTTCATTTGTAAGAAAAGGAAGTATTGAAGTTTACCGACGACCACAAATACAAAATTTTATCGTAATACAAGCAATAGTTTTTTTTGGCTATTAAAGAAAAACCTGATATTCAAGCGAAAATATGTGTTATTTTTATGGAAGCCAAAAATATGTGTTAGCTTTATGAAATATTCAACACTTTAAAAACACTTATTGCAATTTTATTGAAAAAATAACAAATATGTCGGAAAGTAAACAGTTTCCATTACTAATTGATATCATAACATACATATCACAGTGGTTTAAAAAAATCAAACAAATTTATATTTAAAAACTCTTTAATTATAATTTAAATGCCACAAAGAATTTATTATATATATAAGAAAATAAAAAAAAAGATAAAAAACTTTTTATATTGCGATAATTGTTTGTACTTCTTTAAATTTAAAGTTTCATTTTACGAGAATGATTCCAGGAATACTTATAGAAATGAGAATATCATTTTGCATGCCTCAAAAGGTGAGGCGTGTGCTTTAAACAATGTAATACTATTTGTCTAACAAATGTAATTTGTATTATAAAGCATGTTATAAATTTCGCAGATAAGTAAGATTGATTACGTAATATATATATATATATATCTCTTAAGTGTTGTACATTTATATAAAGATACTATAAAATATTACTCAGTTTTTAGATATTACATTTGTATTTAGTGGCCTATGTTTGAGTAATGATACATCATGAAGCAGCTGAAAAATATGTAGATATTACATATTCAACATATTAGATCGCGCCTTCGAAATAAATATAGCAAATGGGAATAATCATATTTTCTTATTTATATATGCCTTATATAATTGAAGAAATCCTACTTTATAATAAGATAGATATATTAAGGGCCTTCTGGTTCGATAAATAGCTCTGAACTAATTTTTCCAACTCGTAACAATCTTGTACTCGTATAATCAACTCAGGCAGAATGGGGGCAAAAGCTTATCCTACGCTATTTTAAGTTATAATGCGCAGTTATTTAAAATATTCTTAAATAATATTCATCCTCTCATTGTATAATTATACCATTTACAATGATTACATTTTATTATTTCACTTATACTGAACTTCAACAAAATTATTTGTTTAAAATTTATAACAAAACTTAATACACAGTTTTTATAAAGAATTTGTAAACTCAAGATACATTGACAAAGACGGGGAAAATCCTAAGAATTTCAGTTCCCTTGGCACCTATTAAAAGGAACGCGAGTGTTTCCAGCGCTCGTTATTATATATATTACATAGAACACGAAACAGAATAATTGCCCCATAGAGATACTTTTACTCGGTTTTAGTCTTTTATTAGCTTATTTTGCAAAATCGAATTTCCTTTTACCTTTTACGTAAAGTCCATTATTGATTATGAAATAAGAAACGGTAAGGGAACAATGTCGCTCAAATAAAGATCAGCAATCATCCTCTGATTTGCATTAGAGAAACATTACCAGACAAAGCGCCATTGTACGATTATATACCACGGCAGTGTTGCACAAATCATAGCTACATTATTTTAGTCGTTATGATACCATGTGCTTCAGTGTGCTTCATAGCTGAAAGATATTGGCAAGTTCGTAGTTTACTTTAGCTAAGCCAGGGCTTCAATGTTAAATAAATATATCTACACTTGTTAAATAAGGATCACTCGTCCTTATTGACATGATCCGTGACATTTTTTTACTTGTACTGTAAACTACAAAAGTGTCGTTATCTTCCATTCTATTTTATCTATTACTTCCTTTTTGGCAATAATAAGAAAACTTTATTTTTACATTATTATAAATTTCACGTTGTTAATTTCAGAAACTAAATATCCCACAAAAATGTATTAATATTTATATAATAAACATTTTATGTTAATTGATAAATGCATTCAAGCCCTTTTTATTATTTATAGAGAACCTTTTTACCCATTTATTTTGATACTAAAATATTAAATTGCTGTAAATAAAATAATGATTATTAATATAGTTATATGAAACTATAAAGACAAATAAAATTAAATGTAGTAAATAAAAAAAAACTAATAAAACATAATAATAAGTTTTTTTTTTAGTTATTTCAAATAACCAAATAAAACAATAAAAGACAAACTTGTAAATTTACTTCGTACTACATACTGTATAGCATTTTCTTTATTAACAGAACTAGATAACTCTTATAGATAGAATGTAAATTCTTTAATATGTCTAAAATAAATTATCACAATATAATATTTTCAACAAAGTATATTGAATTATTTTTCTTAACTCAAAAATAATTATTATCCAGTACTTTAAAATATTAAAGAAAAATTTTAAAAAAACAATAACTGGAAAGAACTAAATCAATTTAATCTTCAAACCATGTTTAGCAAAGTTGTCTAATTCTATAAATATCCAATATTTCTAGATCTTACTAAGATAAACCCGTTTGAAGAAAATATTTCTTAGATGTAATAAGAAACTTCTCACGGAAATTACTCGTTTGTACCGTCGTCGTTATATCTGAAACAGTACAATATAGATCAGTTAATGCTTATGGTAATCCATATCTAAATAATTATAATATTAAAGACCTCTTTGCCAATGTCATCTATACTTCTAATAAATCTGTAGAGAGGTCAATTCTGTACATGAAATATATTTACAAAATAAGTAGCAGGGGGTGATTAGTGTTCGATACTGATGCCAAAAATGCAGTTAAAAAAATTTTTGTCTGTCTGTCTGTCTGTCTGTCTGTTTGTATGTTATTTATAGAAAAAAAAACTACTCGACGGATTTTAACGAAACTTAGTACAATTATTCTTTATACTCCTGGGCAGGTAATAGTATACTTTTCATCACACTACAATGAATAGGAGCAGAGCAGTGAAAGGAAATGTTGAGAAAATGGGAGAAGTTGCTTGATTTTTTAAGCTTCCGTCGCGTGTGCAGCCTTAATGGTTAGAGCTACATAGAAACTATGTATAACGGAAATATTCTACATAAAAATACACGAAAAATATTCCAAGACAGCATATATCTACCTTTTATAGTTAACTCACAATAACACGCATAACTCTCGATAGCTTAGCAGTTCGGAGATTTCTTATTATATTTGTTTACTTTTACGTTTATAAAACCAATAATGCTCACCATCATTCCTAATTAAAAAAAAAATAAACATTAGCACCAATTCAATAAAAAAAGAATCATTGAAATCGGTATAGAAACACCAAACTTATACTTACTTACATGAAATACGCCAACAAGACATCGCGCGTGAATAGTGAATCAAGCTATAAGGATTATTTTTGCGTAACGGTTGCCGCGCTCGACGGGGCTCGCGGCGGCAGAGTATAAAAGGGGCGGGAGGCGAGCGCAAGCGTCATTCAATATTTGGCTGTTGATGCGTTCAGAGTGTTGAACTTTATTGACAGACAATAATTGTTATTTTATAAACCGTGCTTATCAGCGCGACTTTTTGTCTTTAAATAGTTTATTTTAATTTCTTTTGTTGTTATTTTCTAAATTAGTTTTAGTTTTGTTTAAATTCTTAACTATTAATAGTTCCTATTTTATTTCTTTTTAAGTAGATTTAGATTCGATTTTTAGATTAGATAATAGATAGATAGATTAGATTATTGTTAGATTTTTAGTTACTGATAGGTTAGTTTTGGGCATTTTATGTTTAGTTTTTTTTGTATTGAGTAGATAAAAGCGTAGGTAGGTACTTTTATTAATTATAGTATTCATAGGTATTTTTTATTTATTTTTAAGTGAAGTAGGTATAGGTAGATATTGCCTACTATCTACCTATACTGCACACGTGTTTTAGCTTTATTTTCATTTCTTTTTTTAATTCTATTAGAATATTAGGTATTTAAGTTTAAATAGGCACTTAGATTTATATTTTTTTATTATATAGCAGCTGTACTTAGAACATCTAAGGTTTTTTTTGTATTAGCATAGGTACTTTGATTAATTACAGTAGTTGTAGGTATTTCTTATTATTCATTTTTAAGTGAAGTAGGTAAGTGTAGATAGTATTGCACACGCATTAAGTATAGCTTTATTTTCATTTTTTATTCTTTTGTAATTTGTAGGTACCTACGTACATATTTATAATTCGATTAGAATATTATTTTAGTTTTAATAGGCACTTAGATTTATATTCTATTTATTATATACTTAGCTATAGTTAGGACCTCTGACGTAAGTTTTTTGTTGGGTAACTAAATAGAATTTAAGTTACCGTCGATTAAAAATAAAATAAACGATGCCACCTAAAAACGACCATCTTTATCTCGAACTTCGAGTCAAGCTAGGAGAATGAGAATGATGCGTTCTCAAGAATCGGAAGAGGAAAGAGCACATCGGTTAAACTCTATGAGAGTTAGTGCCTCAACATCTCGAGCTAATGAAAGCTCTCCAGAAAGAGAGATGCGATTAGCAGCTGAAAGAGCGAGACGAGCTACAACACGGGCTTCTCAAAGCTCTTCTCAACGAGAGCTAAGGCGTTCCATTGACCAGGAACAACATGCGTTATCCCGAGAAGCTGAAACTGCTTTACAACGAGAATTGCGACTCACAGCTGACCGCGAAGGGCATACATTATCTCGCGAGTCTGAAACCTTCACTGAGAGGGAATTACGGCTTACAGCTGACCGCGAACGTCATATTTTATCTCGCGAGTCCGAAACCTTCACTGAGAGGGAATTACGGCTTACAGCTGACCACGAACGTCATATTTTATCTCGCGAGTCCGAAACCTTCACTGAGAGGGAATTACGGCGTACAGCTGATCGCGAACGTCATATTTTGTCTCGAGAATCTGAAACTTTTACTCAATATCAAGACCGTTTGACAAATGATAGGGCGCACCATAACATGATTCGATCTCTTGAAGATGAACATGAGCATGAACAACGACTAGAGTCGGGACGCGATTATTACAATTCTTTGAGACAAGAACAATTGATTACTTTATCTAATGAAAGATTAAGAATTGAAAATATTCGGTCGCTTGAAACAGAAGAACAGCGAGAGGCCCGTCTTACTGCAGATAGATTTCGACATGGTCTTAATGACTTAGATATACACGTGGTAGATCAATCTACAAATTCGGTGGCTAGGTCCGATAAATATAAAAGTGGGTTTGCTTATAACCTCACAATTGATTACAGATCATCTTCTGAAATAGGCGATATGAACGTAGTATGTTCCTTTTGTAATGCTTCGAAGTGGAGGAAGGAGTCTGCTGGTTTCTGTTGTTCTGGAGGTAAAATAAATTTGCCTTCGTTCGAAGACCCACCGGAACCTTTAAAATCACTACTTTTAGGGGAACATTTGCAATCCAAACAGTTTTTAGATAATATTCGCACTTATAATAGTGCATTCCAAATGACATCCTTTGGTGCTAAACAAATCTCAGAAGGCCCTTTCATGCCTACTTTTAAGGTACAAGGTCAGGTTTACCATTTGATAGGGTCCCTTTTGCCTGAAGAACAACCTAAATTTCTTCAAATATATTTTGTATCCGATTACAACGAACAGTCGAATATAAGAAATCAATATTTTCCGAATTTAAATACTGAACTCATTTCACAACTTCAGAACATGTTACATCAGGTTAATTCGTACGTATGCAGTTTTAAATCGGCATTAGAAGCCCTTTCTCAAGATGGTAATAACAATTATAAAATTGTTATAAATGCCGATAAGCGTCCAACTCAGGAACACCCTGGGCGTCATAACGTTCCATCCACGAATGAAGTTGCTGTAGTACTGGTCGACCAGGAATGTGATAGGCGTGATATCGTTATACGTTCCAGAGACAATCGTTTGCAACGTATTTTCGAAACCCACAGGGCTTACGACAGTTTGCAATATCCTATGATATACTGTCGAGGGGAAGATGGTTATAATTTCGCTGTATACCAAACCGATCCGCGCACAGGCGCACCTAATTATAATAAAAAGGTGTCATGCCTTCAATTTTATTGTTACCACCTGCAAGTGAGACGGAATAGATTGGTATACTTTCAACGTTTTCGTGGCTTATTTAATCAGTTTATTGTTGACATGTACGCAAAAATTGAAACCGAAAGATTAGTTTATATACGATCTAATCAAAGGCAGCTGCGCGCTGAAGAATACGTGCACCTTCGCGATGCCATGCAGCAAGATAACGATACTGTGAATATGGGTCGTTTAGTTATTTTACCCTCTTCTTTTACTGGTGGTCCACGCTACATGCATGAACGTACTCAAGACGCTTTTTGTTACGTAAGAAAATATGGACGTCCCGACTTATTTGTTACTGTAACTACCAATCCCAAGTGGGATGAAATCACTCGGGAGCTTCTTGAGGGTCAGGCACCGCATGACCGCCATGATATTATTGCAAGAGTGTTTCATTTAAAATTAAAATCAATGATAGATCTTCTTACCAAAGATAACATTTTTGGAGAAGTATTGTGTTATATGTATAGTGTTGAGTGGCAAAAACGCGGCTTACCTCACGCACATATCTTGCTTTGGTTAAAAGATAAGGTTCGACCTAATGATGTAGACAGATTAATCAGTGCTGAAATTCCAGATCCGACTGCAGATCCCCTGTTATACGACATTGTTAAAACTCATATGATACATGGTCCATGTGGTGCATTTAACGCAAATGCTCCTTGCATGCAAGACGGTCGTTGCACTAAAAGGTATCCAAAAGCATTAGTGGATGAAACTGTAACAGGACATGATGGATACCCATTATATCGTCGCCGTTCAAGAGACAATGGTGGTTTTACTGTTGAAAAGCGAATGTCTGGACAACAGGTTACTTTAGATAATAGGTGGGTCGTTCCGTATTCGCCTGTATTGTCCAGAGCATTTCAAGCTCACATAAATGTAGAAATGTGTAATAGTGTAGAGTCAATTAAATATATTTGTAAGTACATTAACAAGGGCAGTGACCAAGCTACGTTTGCGTTAAGAAATGAACATGATGAAGTTACTAGATTTCAGTCAGGCAGATATATCAGCTCTTCAGAAGCTGTGTGGCGGATCTTAAGTTTTAATATTCACGAAAGATATCCACCTGTGACCCATCTGGATGTTCATCTGGAAGGCGGTTAACGTATATATTTTAACGCCGAAAATGTTACAGAACGATTAGAGAACCCTAGACAAACAACTTTATTGGCATTCTTTCGACTTTGCCAAACTGATAATTTCGCAAAGTCTCTTTTGTATGAAGAAGTTCCATCGTATTATACCTACGATAAACAACGAGGTGTCTTTAACCGTAGACGCCGAGGCAGGCCTGTAGATGGCGAGACAGGTATTTTCAAAGAACATGTTCTTGGTAGAGTGTATACTGTTCATCCTAACAACGCAGAGTGTTTTTATTTGAGATTATAATTACATACAGTGCGAGGACCAACATCATTTATAGATTTGAGAAAAGTAGACGATGTTGTTTATCCAACTTATCATGCAGCTTGCCAAGCGCGTCATTTGCTTGAAAATGATCAACATTGGGATGACGCTTTAGCAGAATCCTGTGTTAGTGATAATCCACGACGGTTACGCCATTTATTTGTAACATTACTCACATTTTGTAATTTATCTGATCCTGTCCAATTATGGGAAAAATATAAAGAAAAATTTGCAGAAGACTTTCTTCGGAATTTATCTCACAATAATGAAGGCGCAACTAATGATAATTTTCGAGATCTGGCTATAAATCAGTGCTTATTAGCTCTTCAGGAAGACTTAACAGCAGTAGGCGGTAAATCACTTTGTGAATATGGTTTGCCAACGCCAACCTCAGTCGGAGAGGTTACCAATAGGGAATATTCCGCAGAGATTGGTTACAACCCAATGGAACTGCTGGTAACATTAGAAAACGGTGTCCCAATGATGACTGCAGAACAACGCTTAGTCTATGATCGCGTGTGCGAGAGTGTGCAGAATAATTTAGGAACAATATGGTTTTTAGATGCACCTGGAGGAACTGGGAAAACTTTTTTGACTAAATTAATATTAGCTTATGTTCGAAATCAGCGTAAAATCGCTCTTGCCGTGGCTTCATCAGGTATAGCTGCAACATTGCTACCAGGAGGTAAGACTGCTCACACTATGTTTAAAATACCAATTAATTTAGATCGCACGGAAAGTCCAACCTGTAGTATTTCAAGAAATAGCGACAAAGCTAAGGTATTGCGTGAGTGTAATTTAATCGTATGGGATGAATGTACGATGGCCCATCGAAAAGGAGTAGAAGCAGTAGACAGAACTCTAAGGGACATAAGACAAAATGATCGACCAATGGGCGGTATTACGGTTTTATTTTGTGGTGATTTCCGACAAACCTTACCGGTAATACCACGGGGAAACCCGAGCTGATGAGATTAGGGCTTGCCTGAAAAGCTCTTATTTGTGGCGTGATATACAATCGGTGCATTTGACTATAAATATGCGAGTGAGAACTGGAGACAACGCAGATAATCGTGAATTTTCTGATACATTATTGAAGATTGGTGAAGGTACCTATCCACAACTACACCAAGGAAAACTTATTCTGACACCTGAGTTATGTTGTATAGTGCAATCCCAACAACATTTTATATCTTCGGTTTACGGTGACATAACAATTATATTAAATAGGGACAATTCTTGGCTTTGCGAAAGGTCCATTTTGACTCCTCGCAATGACCAGGCATCTGAAATTAATAATAAAATACTGTCTAATATACAGGGAGAAAGCAAAGTTTATAGTTCAATAAATAGAATGGTTGATGAACAAGAAGCCACTAATTACCCGATAGAATTTTTAAATTCTTTAAGTATGCCTGGACTACCTTCTCATATAATTTGTTTAAAAATTGGCATACCGATAATTCTGCTCCGAAATTTAAGACCACCTCAACTTTGCAATGGAACTCGGCTAAAAGTAACCCAGTTGCAACAAAATGTAATCGAGGCTCAAATTTTAACAGGTTGCGGTGCAGGAGAAACTGTCTTTATTCCCAGAATTCCCATAATACCAAATAATTTTCCATTCCAATTTAAAAGAACGCAATTCCCAGTATCGGTGTGCTATGCCATGACTATCAATAAAGCTCAAGGGCAGACTTTTCGTGTTGCTGGAGTAGATCTCGGTGTTAGCTGTTTCTCGCATGGTCAATTATACGTCGCTCTTTCCCGGGTTAGCAATTCTAGGAATCTTTACGTTCACGTGCCGGACGGGTCGACTCTTAACATAGTCTACCCAGAAGCTTTGCGCTGAAACATTTTAATTTGATCTAAAAATATTAGCAATATATTATCTTAATAAAAAACAAGGAGTTACACGCTGACCGAGTCGTGGGTATAGCGTGGGTATATTATAATATTCTGCGGTTACTTATATTTTTCAACAGTTTTGTGGATTGGCATATTATATTACTATTGCCCTTCTAAAATACGAAAGTGAATCTGCCTGTTACGTCAAAACTATGAGGGAGGACATCTGCTAATTTTTTTTCGAAAAACGACGGAAACGCGGACGAAGTCGCGGGCAAAAGCTAGTTACCTTAATAAAATGTTATCGTATTCCGTAATAAATAAGTTCAACTTACCTCCTGCTCACATTGTAATAATTGTTTGTAATGACAGATTAAAAGTTTCATTTAGAGGTATAGTGGTAGGAACTCTTATAATCAATCGGAATATTATGTTGTAACCCTCACGACGAGAAACATTTAGTTTTTCTTTTAAATTTTGTTTTAATCATAATTATAAACACAATAAAAATATAATTCGTTTAAAGATCATAGCAATAATAAATAATGACTTAATTTACACTATTAGACCCATTTACAAACTTACAGACACAATGACGTGACAGATCCTAAGATTTTCGGTTCTCTTGACACCTACTAATGAGTAGGTGAATTCTTCGGATGCCCGTTATCATATATATATGACTCGGAACACGGAATGAAATAATTACCTCATAGAGATAGTTTAACTATGTTTCAGCTTATTTTGCTAAAACTAGAACGTATTCTCTACAACCTGACGCTTACAAAATATTACCTATAATTGTAAACGATTATTTTATAAACCGCACGATAATATGAGTATTTATTATGATATGAACATAATGCAACAAAAAAAATATCTTAGTCTTTATAATCTATTTATTTTCTTAGTAAATATATATTAATTCAGATATATATAATATAAACTCACTTATTGGTTATGAAGTTAGACTCAGTAACGTAACAATGTCGCTCAAATGGATTTTAACAATCATACTCTCATTACAATTTAGGATACAGTTCTTAATAAAGCGCTATTATTCATATTGTAGTAATATAGTTAGTGTAGTATGACTCGTTAGAAAAGTATCTTTATCGCTGTAAATTCATACGAAAATTAAAGTTGCTTGTTAGCCATATTTTTTTTCGTTTTCTTTATAGAAAGTTGATATCATCTTTTATAAAAAATATAAAGCGTAGCGTAAGAAAATCAATTAAAGGAGAAACTATCTTTAGTAAGAAAAGCATTTTCAAATTTCATAACTTAATATAATAAGGCTTTTGTCAATTTACAAAGTAACAGTAAAAATTTACAACGCATCATTGCAGCTTAATAGTCCATGTTTTCCATTTTAACTTTTAATATACCCCAAAGAAATTACTTGAGCCTCATGTACAATGTGTTACAATGACAGCCGTCAGTCAGTCAGTCAGACGATGCGTTAACATTCATCATTCAGTCATTAACGTAAATATAACCCTTTACGTTTTACTACAATTGGAATAATTACCATACATTTTGAAAATCAGTGGAACAATGTAACTGACCTGAGAAAAAAATAAAAAATGTAAATCATAAAGCAACAACAGATATATTGAGTAGATAATTATACAGAGATGATATTAAGAGATCGTCACCTAATAGCGTTATTATAACAAATAATAACATGGGTTCTTTATTGTTTTATGTATTCTATTAAAACCACCGCCCCGTTATTCAAATACTTAAAATAAAATTATAATACATTAATCAAATTTGTGATTTTAAATGATACAAAAATTAGTATAGTACAGTATTTTAATATAAAATGTATAATTTACATTTTAGTCTCATTAAAAGTTTTCAAACAAATGTGGCGTATCTTACTTATCCTTGTAATTTTTTTCAGGTGTACTTCATTTAGAATGCTGGAACTACAGGAATAACGGAATATGGTTATTCATTTAATATTAATAAAGAATATAATAACATATTATAGAAATAATCCATGTGTTTTGAGAGGTTCTACAGTGATAATAATAACGGAGACAGAATACACCCCGCATCGAAACAACATTTCGGCTTAGCCCACTTTTATAAATTAGTTACTGGGTGGTAGAACATAGCTGTAGTCTATCCATTGCCACTTTTAATGCACTATCTTTGTGCAGTGCAGGCTGATTCAGTAGAACGCTATTCGCTACCCGTGTTAAAGGCGCAAACTTACTAACTGCCTTGTTCTCTTTTTTGTGACAAAACAACAACCACACGAGAACTATTTCAGGTACAAATTAGTTACTTTATTTTATAATCCATATTAATAATTACACACAAAACATATGACTTCGCCGTCATATAAGTACAATAAAAAGTTATGTAACTTGAATTTTCATTACGAGCCTATGTTTATGCTTATCTTGTATTAGTGAAAACATTATTTATTTTCAATTAATAAAACAAATAAGTTGAAAGTCTTTTAAGAATTGAAATTAAATTCCATTTATTACGAAAAATTATTTTTATGTTCGTCATAAGAGAATAGTTTGCCAATGAAAGCATGAACGGAATGAAACATTAAATATTATTTAATATTTATCTATTAAAAAAAACAAAAACGACATAACGACTAGAAAAATTTAAAACTTACATTACATTACATTACATTTTTAAAGCAGAA
Organism: Melinaea marsaeus rileyi; assembly: GCA_918358865.1. NCBI lineage: Eukaryota > Metazoa > Arthropoda > Insecta > Lepidoptera > Nymphalidae > Melinaea > Melinaea marsaeus. The sequence continues at coordinate 2,606,617 of OU911095.1, read as the reverse complement.
ATAAGATCCCCATATATTCGAGGTTTTTGATGTTATTTTTTACGGCAAACTCTTTGGTACCTAAATAAATAAAAATATTCATCAAAACAATAGCTTACCGAGTAGACCTTATACCTATCACTTTATGGAATTTGGGTATAACCGATGATGGCGATGTAAAAAAATAATCTTACTGCAATATATTTTTTGTCAAAATCGTGAATCGTGAGTTCAGCTAACAAATATGCTAAATAAAAATAAAAAGCAAAATAGTTTTCTGTATGGATCATACACATATATGTACGTAGTATGTACTTTTGTGTGCAGCAAAGTACCTTTATACTGGATTCATTGATAAACAATACTTATGGTAAATGTTGCTTAGCTCCTGGATAACTACAGATTTACTTACTACGCTCTTCCATGTATAAAAATAGCATAATTAGTATTTCAGTGACACCAAATTAAATAATATTTTAAAGTTATATATTTTATTTTAAGAGTTACACTATAAATATAATAAATATTTTAAAGCAAATACAATGAATGTGGCATCCCTTCTTCCTGAACAGGAAGGATATCACAATTTATTCATATTCGGGGAGTTTCACGCAAAATCATAAATAACACTTTGATACGTTATTGCTTCAAGGAGTCATAAATTTTATATGGAAAGTAATGTTCCTTTAATTCAAAAGTATTTCACTTTGTAAAATTGTAATACTGATAAAAAATTCTTGATTCTTAAAAATATTTTTTTTTTATAAATTTGAGCATTGTTAGCATACACATTAACCCCATATTTCTATATTTTTCATTGTACCACATACATAATGAAAAATAAAACTTTTAATAAAAAGTATTTATTTATTGACAGTAACTGTCAGAGTACAACTTAAAATAGATATTCCTTCCTCCTCTTCCTCTAATATTATTCCTAAAATTTAAACATAATTTATTTTATTTTTAATACCAATTTACAAATTTAAGACACAAATCCTGCGACTGTCGGTTCCCTAGTCAGCTATTAAAAGGTAGGAGAGTGCTTCGCGCGCTCTTTGTTATATACATTACATAAAACACGGAAATAAATAATTGCTCCTTAGAGATAGTTTTAATCTATTTTCTTTCTTTACTTACCTTATTTTGCAAGTGGTATGCTCTATTACTTAATGTCTACAATGTGTTACATTATTAATAGCTTAATATAATTATGTATTTAAATCTTCATAAACAATCCATATCTAAAAATAAAATATTAATTATAAATTGGATTTGCAACTAGAAGCGATTATTATACGATGTCGCTCGAATGGAATGCAGCAATCATTCTGATTAGGATTTCAGTAGTAACATTACTTAATAAACAGCTGTTACGTACTCTACAGCTCTACAGTAGGTAATAGAGTTACATAGTATTCGTTATTGTGATTGGATGTGCTTCAACCGAGTAGTCGAAATAATGTTGGACAGATCGGTGTTGGTTTTGTTTAATCCAGAGATTTTAATGTCAAGTACATTTCAGTGCTACACTACTACATTTGTTGAATCAGGAGTGTTCGTTGTCATTGACATCATCTGTAAGATGTTCTTACTTGTAGGAAGTACTACCAAGCAGTCATTATCACTATGAATCCACGTCTTTCGTGTTTTGTGTTTATAAAAGATCTTGTCTTTTAACTGCATTAGCTCTTATTCTAAGTTTAACTATCCCGCTGTTACATATATCAGCATACATATACTTAGACTTAGAATAAGTTTGAGTATCCCGCTGGAATAATGTTTATACATATATATAACCTTGGATGTTAATAAAAAGATGTGGTTAAGTATAATAGTTATTATCAATAATAAAATATTAAATAGATACGGATAAATGCATGAGAAACTTTTAATGTTTTAAATTGTTTTCAATCTTTGATACTGCTATATAAGTTGTAAGGATGAATGAAATGGATTAATCAACAAAGTATTTACATAACATACAAATGACAAAAAATAAATAATTAGTATTTTTCATACAAAAAAACAAATAAAAATAAGTATCAAAATATTAGTTATGAAACGTCTAAATGTAATAATATAAATGCTATTGGCCATCGGATATTGGAAGTTTTATATGTACGGTAAAAAAATATTAAATACTTTTAATTTTTAACAGTTTTCAAGTATTTAACATTTTTCGTTTCAAATTTATGTTTACGTAAGGAATTACTGAAGCCTTTCATAAAAGTATTATAATCACATCATTTTAAATTTAACATTTTAAATGTACATTTCTGTCTGTGATAAGCCGTATCAAGGCTTACATATAATTTATTTAAAATGTATATAATAATTATATTTATTTTTTAAGATGTGCTTCATTTTGAATACTGGATTTAAATTCCGTTATAAAACACACATTACATACTTAACGGCTTTACTTAATCTTCCGGTGAAAAGGTCCTCGTAAGTACAATTTAAGCCAGACCCTCTTATACTGCACTTAATTCTGTAAAATTTTAATTCAATTCAAATTATAACAAAAAACCCAATAATAGAAATTTATCATTTTAATATCAAGACTTAGTATTTGAAACTTGACTTCGGAAAGTAAAGTCATGGTGGCACTAAAATAAGCTGAAATTTAATATTTATTAAGGAATACACTTCACTTGGTTTCCGCAACTTGGAAAGGGATACTTAGCTTTTACACGCGTTTAGAATAATGTTTCTGTGTTAACACATAACTTAGCGTTCGTAACAATAAAGCAAAATCAAATACAAAATTTGCAGTTGACACCATTGTATAGGTTTACTTTTACAGATGGCATCATAATCTACAATGTTTATAATGGAGGACTGTAGTATTTAAATACAACAAGAATAACGCTTAACGGTATCCATGACTGGTGTATATTTGGTTTACAACAATTACATCTCAGCGAAAGGCCAATTCTAAAATGTGCAATCTTATCATCAGTTATTGCCTTTAATGCTCCACGTGTTATGCATCTACCTGTTCGCTTAACTAGCCATGTTTGATGAATTTCTTTTACTTGATTCATGACTCAATAAAATAAATCATCAAAATCAGAGAATACTTGCTTTCGATAACGTTAAAGTCTATTAATACAAAAGAAACAAAAAATTTTTAAATGTGTTCTTTATTATTTAGGTCGTCGTCCTCATTTGACATATAGCAAACCTTCAAAATATTTAATGGTATCTTATATTATTCTAATAAAAAATTGTCAACTGATAGTTCTTAAGTGTAAAAAGGACTGTCCTGTTAGCAGTATGACGTAGAGATAAAATTCAAGGAATTGAAATAGACACAAGGTTCCTAAAATTACAAAAATAACTCAGCCATCAGCTATTATTCATATGATTCATAGCCAGGGGTGGGCTGCCATTGTTTTCTACTATTTTAAGGTGTGTTCATTTCATGCAAACGAAGTCCAAGACAGGTTACCCTAATTAAATTTCCGGGCCCTTCTACCATATGACATCTCAATACAACAAGGGAAACAAAATCGGAAGCAAAAAATACACTATATCTATAAACATTACAAAAAGGTTAATTTAAACTTAAAATGACAAAAAGTATTTTATTGTATCGCCTTGGTCAGCTAATACAATGAACAATGTATTTTAATTACACAACACTTTTGAGGAAATATAAAAAAACGTGAAAGTTATTAAAAAAATATATTAATTACCAGCATTCAAGTATTATAAAACATTTACCGCACAACGTATAAGATTAGAAGAATAGCTTTACTCGTACAAATAATAAAAGCGTTATTGCATCAGCAGTAAGTATTTTATGGTATATTGTGTTGTCACACATGTGGCTCGGGTCGTTTTTAATGGAATAATAATTTGTTTCATTAATTTTAGTAATTTTATTTGTGTTTCACTATATGTTATATTGTTATTTTTAATGATCAGCTAACCTTTATATAACAACTATTCTAGGTAATAGAGAATATTAACATTATAACAGACATAATGTATTCAAGATATCGATTTTCATATCAGTAGTCGATCCTTATTTAATCCCTTCAAGGGTCTTACAACCCTCCTACAAAACCCTACAATCTCCGGTCTTGTTCGTTGGCATACAAGGTTGTAAGGTTTAAGACTGGGCTTTGACGAGTCAGTGACACAGGCTTTTAATTTAATACATTATAAGTTTTTGCTTGACGCTCCGATTTCAGACAACAATAGGTAAAAAAAATATTTAAATGCGGTCCAAAAACTATAGACAATCGCTTATAAAATAATCCTTATCGTTGATTACTATATGGAATGCTACATTAATATAACATTTGATTTGTTTTGTATTCTTTCAATTGCTTGAATGTGTGAATGCGCATTTGTTCATTTGAATATTATTTAATAAAATATTTTTTCTTCATTTTTTTACCTTCTTACTTATTAAATTTATATATAATAGGTCTTATTTTAAGCCTCCTTGTTCATTAAGTCTATGTTTGCAAAATGAAATTTAGATTTCACTTGGCTCGATCATAGTTGTCTTAGGAATTACAATTATATATATCCTATAACTAAAAGATACATGTATCTAAAACAATAATAAATAGTTAAATCATTTTTAAAACACGGCGATATATTATATTCACATAATTGGTTTTCCTAAACAAGTAATAAATTAATAGAACCCAGTTTACGGGAACATTGTTAAAGTACAAAAGGCGTAGTAATGTCCTCGTCAGTTTAATACAGAGCCCGCAACCGCGATGTCATATCAAGTGCATGTTGATATTCAAACCATAATCAGCGTTCGTTTTCATATTTCATTTATGCAATAAAATATCCCAATATATATAAAATTACTCAAACAAACATTTAACGCGTTAATACTAAAACATAAATATTTCGGTTTCGTTCTATTAATGAATAATTTATATACATTATATGACTGTATTGTATCAAACTTTCGAAAACAATTTAATCATTATTAAATCTAAAATGAAGCCTATTTATAATAAAATAAACAAATACAATACAAGGAAGGAATGGATTCCTGAGAATGTACGTAATGCATGAAATGTAATCGATTCTGGCGAGGCAATGAATCACTACTGAGTTCAACCACTTTGTTACCGAGTTCCTACACCACCGTTCTTACGTGTAACTTACATCTGTAGAATACCATTGGTAGTAACACAAATTTCACTCTTAGTCATTATTTAAAATTGTATACAAATTTGTATTATATTCACATCCCAAATTAAACCAAACAATCAAACCCAAATAATAATACATTCTGAAAACAAATTATTTTTTTATAGACATAACAGAATCTTAAAGTTGTTTAGGAGAAAAAAAAGGAAACATTTTCTTCCAAATATTGGGAGTTTATTGCATTAATTTGGGTTTAGATTTGAGGTAGCGACATTTAACTTAAGAAATATAACTAAGATCAATAACCACAATACAAAATAGAGGTTATATTAGCAAACAACATATATGTTGTTATTACGGTAAGTAGTTTGATGCAACCAAACAGTTCTTATTAATCCGTAAGTGTGAAAATGATTGATGCAAATAGGATACGCTCCTTGGAGTTATCACCTCAAATATTTCTCACTTTCACGCTGTCATACACTCATTATTAATATCTTAAAAATATTATTATGTACTATTCTATTTGTCCATTGTCAGTGGTGATAGGGATTTTAGATAACAATATCTTAGGAGTTATCGCAAAATAAAACATAATGTTCGTGAATGCCTGATCTAGACTAACATAAATCTTTTACACACATATACAATCAAATTGTATACATTACACATACATATCTTATTTATAAAAAAAATGATTTAAAAACGTGTATAAGCCACCTACCTACCTTTACTTTCTGCTATCCGATGTAATGAAAGTATGAAAATATCGAATCGATAATTAATACTTGCATTTTATTTTACTTGGTACTCATCTATTTGGTAAAGATATACCTGAATTTTGAAAGCAATATCTTTTAAGTGAGTCAAATTATAAAATAAGCAAGTTTGTCACAAGTTTAAAGCTATCTTAAATAAAATATTTTTTTATATTATTTATAACGCTAGTAATAAATGATTCAAATAACGCTTATTGAATTATAATATCATGTAGCCCTTCAATTAATTGATATCGATCGGGATGGGTTTTAATTAAAACCAATTAATAAGCTATCTTCTCATTAATGTTATCGATATATTATTAAGTCACTCGTCATAAAAGCGCGAAAACATTCAAACGGTCTGCAACAAATTTAGAAATTTCAAATTTATAGTCGATCGGTTGAAAGTTATGATTTAGTAATCTACACACATCAACATTTATTTAACATAGAAATTAATAATTTTAAAGTTTGAAATCACAAGTTTTAAATGTCATTATTAAAAGATAACAGAGCTTTGGATTTTAAAGTTGACGGCAGACTACTCTGGAAGTAAATCAAAAATTCAGAAGTCACTGCGGCTCTAAGCTATGCAGGAAACTTCAGATTTATGAACGAGTACACTTCGCTTCGTTTCCACACTTTGAGAAATGATTCTTAGAACTTACATGGCTATCTAGAAACCAATTTAACTTATCCATTAAAAGTCGGAAGTGAATCAAGTTTGTAAATTAAAACGAGAAAACACAATGGATATATCACTGAGACAGTTTTTTATTGAAATTGTATAAGGTAAGTTATAAGTAGTTTACTAAGTGTATGTCACAAGAAGAATCACTTTAATAATGAAACTACAATGAAACGACATTTCAGCATGAAGGGTATTTTAATTATATAGAAGGATAGGCTACAAAATTATATCTTATTTTGTTTATAATTAGAGACACACAATCAGATGCACAAGTTGACTACTTGTACTGGTATGAACCACCTGATAGGCGGCACATAGAACTCATGGGGTCGTGACAAAATATTACCATATTATTATATTACACTTAATAATTAAAAATATTATATTGGACAATAAAACACATTAAAATAGATAGTGACGAAGATAATAAAATATACATTGCAGCTGTTCGACGACAGTTATACGGTCAGCTGCACGCCGCTGCACGACGCTGCAGTCAGTTGCACGATCTGCTATATTACTTGGATGGATCTGATATCGCCACCTAATTATGGTGTTCGCAAGTATTCTTGCTATGCTCTGTCAAAATATCTATTTACGTTTAAGAATAATTTACGTTTACCAAATAGTGATGAACGGTAGAATTACTCTACACTTTTGCAAGTATTTGGCACACAAACAATAATATACTAACAAAACGCAAGAGGACACCCACTATCTCCCAATTTGCTCTATTAGAACGTCTTTTTAGTTTGTAAATAATTGATAATTATTTCCACACAAATAATTTTTATAACAATTCAGAATGGTAATAGTTAGGTGAGTAATATTAGTTACAGATTAGCAGTGTTAGCAACTTAATCAGACATGCTGTTATATAAGAGACTATTAATTTAGAAGGTACAAATTAATAAATATTTAAAAACTTATAAAATCACAGTCGGATAAAATAACATCCATATAACTTATAGTACAATATCTGATATAGAACAGTGTTACTTTAAAGGCCTCTTTACACAATGCTTGTGTTAAATTGTAAATAAATTATATTTATTCTGATTTCTGGTACCGTTGGTATTCGGCGTTTTCATTGTATTACTGAAATAATGAAAGATAAATGAGTGGATACTTTGAGTATCAATTTTCGTAATGAACGATATTATTTAAGTCTTAAATGTTAATTTTAATACCGTAATAAAATTTTAACGTATTTCTTTATTGATAACATTTACAATGACTTCATTGTTAAGCTGTTTTTGTGTTGTAAATATTTGAAGAAATTGTTTAAGTACAAAATTAAATAATCATGAAATATAGAAGAATTGTCCTTCTTTGGCAGGTCTTAAATACTAACTAGTTGAAACGACTGACGACACTACGTTCAATACGGTACATATGTGAAATTTAACATATCACAAAAAAATTGTCCTAAGTGAATGTGGTTGTAGTTAAGAAGAATGCGTTAAAAAGTATGTGAAATATATCCTGCTATTCTGCTTTATATTATTATTACGCACTATTTCCTTTATACCTTGAATCAATTAGGTAAATATGTTCTGCGAATGAACTTCAATTTGTATTGTAGTTATTTAGCCATATTTCTATTTGAACTCCTCGGCAGTATCATAAGTGAACCTCACAGGCGTTGGACTTTACATTTTTCAATAAAGGGTAGCAGGTGGTAGATTAGATAGTTAGGTCCAGGTGTTAGGTTCTAACCATTCTATATATGAAAATGAGAATGTTATAAAATGTTATGTTTAAAAAAAATTAAATGGTTACTTAAGCTGAACTTATCACTTACCTATATGAGAAATAAAAAACCTTATCCTAGTCTTAGTCTAGGGAGCCTTATTGCTGTAAAATATTTGACATGCTGAGTTTGAATAATTTAATATTTTAATTTCATTGAGATTTCAAATGAATATTTAGAAAAAAATAAAATTAAAAGTCAGGTTTTCCTTTTGAATAAATGCCAAAGGTTATTTCCGGCATAAAAGGTTGACTTAAGAATACGTCTTCTCATTTTAAGTGGATACGGGGCATATGATATTGAAAGTTCTAAATTTAAGAACTCTAAAATTAAAATTTATAATGTTAAGGTTTTTGAAATCGGAATATCATAAAATATATTCTGTTTACTTTAAGTTCTAGCTTTTTAAATATTTAATGTTATATCTTAAGGAGATGTTCGTTTACTTCTTTATAGTAAATAGTATTTAATAGTACTCTATGCAAAATGTACAAGTACGTCAAGATTTTAATACTCTCCCTCTCTGAAGATGCAATGTCGTCGGAATTAGGTTAGATCCGGTAAAATTATACGTAATGAAAATAGAACGCGATGACAATCTGTGCGAGATATTCCACGAAATTACCTGTTCATGTATGGTAAAAATTCAAATGTTTTGCGTGATAATATTTTTTTTGTGAATGTTGTATAAGGTAAAAAAGAAAGTTTAAAAATTTGTTCCTATACGTAACCACATATCGACATATATTGGTCATTCGAGTAGCTGTAAGAAACCGACAGTCAATATTTATATTTAATTTTACTAATCCGTTAGATATTTTATTACCTTACTTTACAATACAACAAAAAAAAAGATTCACATTTTTATAAACATTCAAACATATTTAAAATAAAATTCACTTTTTAGCTGATTTTAGATGCTTATTTGAAATATTTAATACAAGTCAATACGAGTAACAATAATTGACACTGGAGGTAATTTAATAGTAACGGATTCAATTATTTAATATTATTAAAAAGAAAAAGACGTGATATGTGTCAAAAGTCTATCTCCCAATAATTATTTAGTTTTTTAAACAAATAAGTAATATTTCAATAAAGATAAAGTACTTTGACCTTAATATTAAATCTATAATTAACCCCAAAAACTTATTTTTACCATAAAATTTATTTTACAATAAACTCCCCAGTAAAGTCTTACATCACACTAATAAATATTTATCAACAGGAATTTGATAAAAAAGAGTTATTATAGTGTAAAGGATTACATGAAGGATGATAAAGCAATTAAGTGTATTTTAGCAATTACCTAGTAACCTAAGCGATTTTTTCTGAGGTTGTTTGTTGCTCTGGTTATCTACTAGCGGCATCACATCGTTCCCTAAGAAGTAATTGCTGGCGGTAGCGGCGGAGGCCGCGTTGCCATCTTCCCTCGAATATGACGAAGGGGCTGCGTTATGTCGTGAACTTACAACGTTACATTTGTTTGTAAAATGATCGATATATTAATGATCGATATATGTTTTTACAATTTAAAATAGGATCAAGGAGTTAATAATAATGATAGAATAGCAGTATGTTAAAAACGCTTCCTTTTATATATTAGTTTAATAATTAAAATTATGCAAAAATATAAATAAAATTCTAAATCTTATAATATAATAGTCTTATTAACCAATTACAATAAAACAGTAACATTTGAAAGATCCCTTTACACAATACCTCTATTGAAATTAAAGTTGTTTGTGAGAACGAAAAAGTATTATAAAACTTGTAGCTATCTATGTCCTCGTCAGTTTCATACACGGCACACGGCACACGGCACCGCAACCATGGAGTCAAATCATGCGATGTTGATATTCAAACCGCAGCCAGCGAGCGTTTTAACGTTGGCTTTTATACAACAACAGTGTCAGAATTATTAAAACCAATATCAAAACTAAAAGTTATAACTTAGATTCACTTGTTTAAATTGTATTTTAAGTAAAAATGCTGAAGTAAATATATTTTGCGATAGATAAATGATTCCTTTGATGAAAATTGATGAAAATTCTAAATTACATATCTTTGTTTATTTATAAACATATTAATAAATTTATTCGTAAATAGTCCTCTCTTCTCCTAACATCACTATCCTATGATAAAAAATATCTAATAAAATTTTTTCTCTTTGAAACTGCGTTCAATCGAGCTTAAGCATTTAAACTGGGAATATTTCTAAACCCATCCTTGGTAAAACTATTCCCTTTTGAAAATATTAAAGTTGAAATTACAAATATTTATGGACTTTTTAATATTAAGTAAAGCCACAGAAAAGCTATATAGCTTATAATCTTAAGAATACATTCGAATGAATGGAAACTAATTCAATATTTTAAATTACATATAAAAGTTTCAGGTATTTCATCAACAAGCAAAGTTTCTTCCTAGTTTATTGTTGCTCCGTCGAAGCAGGTACTCGTTTTTGCTCTTTCTTTTTAAGAGAATTAATTGGTATTTTTATAAGAAAACCATTAGGGTGAATATTCTCACGACACAGACACTCAACATAGTAAATCTTTTTATGAAAATAAAGTTTCTTACTTAATGTTAACAAGACTACAGCAAATACACTTAATGAAACACTTTTTGCAAAGATGACGGAAACCTTAATATTTCCAACAGTCGGTTAGTAAAACTTTTTATCAAAAACTAAATAATTAATTATTATTGCTTTTACTTAACTTGTTGAAATTATGAAACAAGAAAAGTTTACTAACTTAAGATTTACTTCACATTTCTGAAAAACAGACTAATACTTGTTGGATAAAAACCATTTTTTTGTAATATTTTTAAAGGATATTTAAACTGTCTTTACTAGGCCTTATCACTGTATTTTAATGGATTTGTAATGTTATGTTTTTCTTTTCACCTTATTCTTTCTACTTGGAACGTAAAATAAATATGAAGCTAAAGTTTCTCCTTGTAATAAATGCAAAAGGCTATAAATTTCCAGCACGTATTTCTATCTAAACGTTCAAAAAGATTGACTGAAGAACTTTCAATACGTCTTCCCATTTAACCTTGTAAGTCCGGACTTACTTGTAGCACGGGCTGAAGGAAACTGACGCGTAAAAAAATATACCTAAAAACCTATAAGTTTTTTGATTCTTGAGTCTATGAGAGTGTTTAAATAGATTTTTGATTCTCGAAGTATATAGTGTCATATTTTAAGAACATGTTCTTTAACTTTTTATAATAAAGAAGATAATTATATTATATTAAACATCTTGACGTTAAGCAAGATTGTAATACTCTTAGGACATGTCGCGATCAGAGTCGGAGTTAGACGTCAGAGTTATATTAGAACGGCTACAATCATAATGTAGTAATGAAAAAGAACGCGATTACAATCTATAAGACATATTCTACGAAATTACTAGATACTGTAAAAAATCGAATGTATATCACATTAATAAAATTTCGGCATTTCTTTTAAAAAAATATGTTACATCAATTTGTAAATTTATAACATTATACCTATAAGTCTTAAAATAGCGTATTCACAGGAAATTGGAAAAGTAGTGAAAAATCGACAATCGATATTTGTAATTTATTTTATTTGGTAATTATATAATTGATACTTTTATACTTAATATTGGAAGCTACGAAACTCAAATATATTTCTAACAGTGCCGAAGATATTCCAGACTGTTCTAAAACAATGCTATTTTTATAATCGCGCTATGTATTGAAATCTTCAACAAAAGCCACCGTGAGTAATAATTGAGTTAAATGGCGGTAATTGAAGAATAACACCATGAAGCACCAAAATTATTTAAAATCGTTTTCTGTTGAGTTCTAATTAAAGTTAAATACACTGATAACAAAAGTATGGAACATACGTAATTGCTAAATCTATGGTATATCGTTTTAATATTTCAATTTAGTAATCAATACACAGTCAAATTTATAAAAAAGGAATAAATGTTTTACAATATTTATATTTCAAAATAATTACACTCAAGTTGAAAAATAAACTTTTAAAATGTAGTTCTCAAGAGATAACAAAGCTGTATATATTAAACTTGACGCTAGAGTACTTTGGAAGTAAATCTAAATTCAGAAGTCACTGCGGCTCTAAGCTATGCTGGAAACTTTAAACTTTATGAAAGAATACACTTCGCTTCGCCTTCACTCTGTGAGAAATGTTTCTTAAGGTTTACATAGCTATCTCGAAATCAATTTAACTTAACCATTAAAAGTCAGAAGTGATACGAGTTTATTAATTAAAACAAGAAACGGTAAGAGATGTATCATTGAAATAGCATATTACTAGGATCCGCCAACCGTGCGCGGCGGGTGTTGAGCTGAGCCCCTCTCCTTTCTTCTTTTCTTGATAATTTTTGAATGGCTAAACGTTTTTTCAATCTGTTTTCTCTATAACATCCGCGTTCGGCTCAAATATACAAAAGAAAATTTTTAGCTGATTATCTCGTCGCATTCTGGAGACAACTAAACACAAAAAAAGGTCTCCCAAACGGTTAAGAACAATGAAGATTTGATAAGATAAAGGATAAATTCCTTATTAAAACTATTTTACATGAAGCATAAATTCACTAATTGTATAAAGGAATAGACTACTAATATTTTATTTTTAAGTCCAGAGCTAGAGACTCTAAGAATCCCGAGGAATTGACCTCGTAAAGTAGCAACTAAAAATGGAATAGGAGTAAAATTGTATAAAAAAGCTATCAAAATGCACAAGTAGAAATATATAATAATGTTATTATATTGAAGATATCCATCGAGTGAAGATATAACGATATCTATAGATTGGTGAGTTGGAAGTGTCGTCGGAGAAGTCCAATATTGCAGCTAATAAAGACGTCTTTTACGGCGTTTTCAAGCCAATTTCCTCGGCGAGGATGATTTCGTAAAATAAAAAAAAACTTATTTGTTTGAGAAACTAATCTATTACTCACAGAACATATAACATACGATTACTAAAAAGTTATCAATTTTTCAACAATTCAAAGCTACTGTTATTCAAAAAATACAAGTTTTAGCAATAACTTAATTCTTTTATATTACTATTACAATATTTATTAATATTATCAACGTAAATACGTAGTTAAATCGTATTAAATCATAGTCTCATCTAACAATATCTTATACATAACAATGGTGCTTTAAAGAACTCTTTATGCATTGATTTTGTGAAAAGAATTGCAAATAACTAAATTATATTTTAAGGTTTCATATCACTAAAATTCAGTTTTGTCAGCATTGTTATTGTTCAAACAATGTAAGATAAATAAACATATTTTGAGTACAAATTTAAATGTCAGCCTTTAATATATTTATAAATTTTAAATATTATTTTAATACCCTAATAAAATTTAACGAATTTTCTTAATTGGTAAGTTTTGTAAGACATTGTTTCATAATAATAGGTTAAGTACTATATTAATTATTCATGAAATATCTGAGCGTTGAATTATTCAAATCATATAATATACCGTGCATATGCATAGTCAAATAGCTATTAGAATATGATATCTATAATTTTAACATAGCAGTAATTGAATGTACAACGAACACTGCATACAGCCTGCGCTAGTCTAGTTGTAATTTGGTAGATGGCATTGACAGTCGTGGTGCATAGATAGTGCTAATTGTAATGCATTATTTACTTATATTTTCATGAAACTTTCAACCAATTACATTCAATCGATGCACTCAAGTATTTGTTTAAATTTACAAAGCTATAATTATTATGTATTTTTTTAATAAAACAAATTTGCTAATGCCAACACAGATTGAAAAATCTTCATTTTCCTAGAAAAATACTTCATATTCCTAAATAATACTTCATAATTTTTATGTTTATTGTTAGAGTATTTTTATAGAAAGTACCAGATACTATAATTATCAGACATGGGTTTCTATCCCGAATGTTGAAAAAGATAGACTTAGGAACGTTGAGCTCGCCTTCTCATTTAACACTAAATGTAAAAAAATACAGGATAAAAAGCGTTAAAAAAAGACATACTTGTTAGGTATATTTTATAAAATATATTTTTTTAAGAATCCTAAAAATCATAATTGTTACAAATATTATGATATTAAGAAATTAACCTCTGAAATAGAAAATATATTGTAGTACATCTCAATTAATTTCACTTAAAAAAACAATCACAGAATAATGTAATGGTTATTATTTGAAACTTCACAAAAATAACAAATTACACTAATTCTTTAATTAAAAAATAACTTCAATACGTTCAAACCGATAATAAGGAAATGAATTTACTATTTAACAACACAAAGTCTAATCACGTAAAAAAAATATCACTAAACACGCGATACAAAATAACGACAACCGAACGAGTCGAGAGTGACGCAAAAAGTGAGTACGAGCATCTACCCGCACTGGCTTATATAAAATTCTTCAATGGTTGATCTGAATTATCTTCTACACGGCCTCTCCTGACAGGAGACCGTCCTCGGACTCCCTTTTCTTTATTCCAAGAGTGGCATAGAAGGCAAAGTCCCAGACTCTGCAGAAGGCAAGTCGCAATCTTGAAGTTCTTGGACTCCTAGATCGGTAGTAGCCTGTAGAGGCTGCTGATCTACAGAGGGCCCCGCTTCTGGCTCTAAGCAGTCTGTTTCTGATTCTGTATCTGCACCTACATGAAAAAAATTATAAAGCAAACACTATAAAGGACAAATCAAAATGTATACAACGATACACAACCCGCAAATAAGACGCGTCCGCCCTGTCAACAAGCAATGTAACGCTGCTTTAGTGATTAAGCCATAGGCACGACGTTAGCATTCACTTAATCACGGGCACAAGTCAGAGGCACTACGTGAAGCTATAACTTTGCCTGGCACAAGTCAGAGGCACGACGTGAAGCAATAACTTGGCATAGCAATTGTTAGCCAGAAGCTCGGCGTGAGGCTAAAACTAACAATTGTTAACCAGAAAGGAAACACTACGTGAAGCTATTATCTGGTACACTAACTACCAAGTAACGGTCTGCAGCCCGCACTTGCGTAAGACTCACTTTCAAAATAAGCATCACAAACTTCAGGTGTCCATTCTCCACGCCATGGGATCATATACTCGGCTGCGGCTTGCGTTAACTTCCCGTAGGACCCGGCCAAAAGTTGCAGTTCATAGCGCCCATGGGGGAGAACCTTTAGAACTCGGTAAGGACCCGCATTCCGGAGTCCAGTTTCCCCGTTGACTGCGCTTGCTTTCTTACAAATACCAAGGAATTTAACTCATAAAGACGGGCAGGTCTCCTACCTTGATTAACGTAAGAATCTTGGTCCTGTTGATTTTGTCTAAGTTGCTCTGACACTCGTTGTCAGCTCTCTTAGAGCCTTGCGATTTGGACTAGAGCCTTCCAGTGCCACATCTCTTCTTATGTAACTTTACTAATTGAATTTAACGACTTGTCTCTTGATGTTGACTTTCATATAGTTGACGCCGAGTATATGAATACCCCGGTCATTGTAGATACGGACGTACTTAATAGAGAAGGCGTTAGTTATATTCGCACGCGTGACAAGCAGATACTGACTAGGAACTTCAATGTAAATAGAGTGATGACTGTTCAGTCAAATGTATCTATCCCTGTAAACACACCTCTTGTTGGTAATGAGCTTTAACGGTTGTTGATAATAGTAGAGACATTTTCAAAGTTTTTAATATCTGGCACCGCCACGTCAACGGTTAATACTGGTAGTATGACCATTCGGTTGAAGAGCGATATTCCTATTAGTTATCGCCCATATCGTTTGTCTTATGCTGAGACACTTCGCGTTCGCGATATTGTTAAAGACTTGTTGAAAACTGGGATTATACAAGAGTCTGAGTCTGACTATGCAAGTCCTATTCTTCTGGTGAAGAAAAAGGATGGCTCAGATCGCATGTGCGTCGATTTTAGGAAATTAAATGATGTGACAATTAAAGATCGTTTTCCCTTACCTCAAATAGATGATCATATTGATCGACTGGGACGTAATAGATACTTTACCTCATTAGATATGGCGACCGGGTTTCACCAAATACCCTTGTAAAAATCTTCGGTACCCTTTACTGGATTTGTCACACCCGAAGGCCATTATGAGTATTTAAAAATGCCGTATAGTTTAGCTAATGCTCCCGTGGTGTATCAGCGGATAATTTCAAAAACATTAAGATCGTACATAGAATCTGTTGATATCCTGGTATATATCGATGATATTTTAATTATATAACTCGGACCCTCATTCAGAAACAGAATGATGGTCAGTTGGACGTTAGCCGTTACTTTGTTAAAAATGACATACTTTACTACAAGTATACACCACTGGTAAGTCCCTCAGATATTTGTGTTATATACCTAGGGGGCATAGGTTAAGTTTACTTCGAGTGTTTCATGAAGAACACGATCATCCTGGTGTGGACAAAACAATTGATTTGCTCTTAAAGCATTTTTGATTTGATGGGTCCAATTCCCGAAGTTCCCACATCTACTTCGGGAAGTGGACCCATCACGTCCATATGAATGGTGTTAAAAGGTACATCGGGCTTCTCCCATGAATGAATAGATTGTAACGGATCTCGTTGTACTTTCTTTTGAGAAATACACACTAAACAGTGTAATACATATTTTCGAACAAAAACACGTAACTCTGGAAACCAAAAATGCAGTGCATTGCAATCGGTGACTACGATGAAGTATACACCCACAAGATAATGACGAAAGTGCTGTAGCACTTTAACTACCGCCAGTGTTTCCAACTCATAAGAGTGGTACTTACCTTCAGTACCCTGCGTTAACTTACTGAAGTAAGCAACTACTCGCTTATGATCACCTTCGTGTATCTGTAAAAATATACCACCATAGCCGATGGAACTGGCATCTGTATGTACTTCGATTGGTAAGGATGGATCATAAACAGCAAGCACCGGTTCACTGGTTAAACACTGAATAATTACCTCACGAGCAGTCTGCTGTTCTGGTCCCCACCTAAATGGGACACCTTTACGTGTCAATTCAGCGATACAAGCAGTTTTTTGAGCAAAGTTAGGTATGTATCGCCGAAAATAGCTGGCTAAGCCCATGAACTGGCGAACCTGTTTAATATTTTTGGGATCTTCAGCCCCTGTTAAAGCTCTTATCTTTTCACTGCTCGGCCTTACCTTTCCTTCACTAATACTGCAACCTAAATATTCTACTGAACTGGAAAGAAAAGAACATTTCTTTAAGTTGATTGAAAATCCCGCATTTGTTAGCGTATCGAGTACCTTATGCAAAAGGGTCAATCCGCTGTCTATTGACGCGCTCATAATTAAAATATCATCGATATACACCAGGATATCAACAGATTCTATGTACGATCTTAATGTTTTTGAAATTATCCGCTGATACACCACGGGAGCATTAGCTAAACTATACGACATGTTTAAATACTCATAATGGCCTTCGGGTGTGACAAATCCAGTAAAGGGTACCGAAGATTTTTGCAAGGGTATTTGGTGAAACCCGGTCGCCATATCTAATGAGGTAAAGTATCTATTACGTCCCAGTCGATCAATATGATCATCTATTCGAGGTAAGGGAAAACGATCTTTAATTGTCACATCATTTAATTTCCTAAAATCGACGCACATGCGATGTGAGCCATCCTTTTTCTTCACCAGAAGAATAGGACTTGCATAGTCAGACTCAGACTCTTGTATAATCCCAGTTTTCAACAAGTCTTTAACAATATCGCGAACGCGAAGTGTCTCAGCATAAGATAAACGATATGGGCGACAACTAATAGGAATATCGCTCTTCAACGGAATGGTCATACTACCAGTATTAACCGTTGACGTGGCGGTGCCAGATATTAAAAACTTTGAAAATGTCTCTACTATTATCAACAACCGTTGAAGCTCATTACCAACAAGAGGTGTGTTTACAGGGATAGATACATTTGACTGAACAGTCATCACTCTATTTACATTGAAGTTCCTAGTTTATCTGCTTGTCACGCGTGCGAATATAACTAACGCCTTCTCTATTAAGTACGTCCGTATCTACAATGACCGGGGTATTCATATACTCGGTGTCAACTATATAAAAGTCAACATCAAGAGACAAGTCGTTAAATTCAATTAGTAAAGTTACATAAGAAGTACTCTCAATCTCCTGACTACCTAAACCCTTGAGTATACGAAAAGTAGGCTTATGCGCGCAACTAAAATGTTTTAATAAGTGAAACGAGATTAATGATATCATTGAACCACTATCTATCAAAACATCGACAGGTACGCCTTGAATAACGGCAACGATTACATCACTGTTGTAGGTAACCTAATGTTTTCGGCAAAAATTGACATTATTTTTATTACGTGATTCCGACTTTAACTTAGCAAAACAATTCTCGGTTTTATGACCAGACTTTTTGCAAAACGTTCATGTATCGGGTTTTGTAGGAAACAGGCTTAGAGATCAAATTATCGTGGTTTAGAGGGCGCTCGTTTGAATTCGACTTGAACTTCTTACATACAGCCTGAGTTTGCCCTGGCTGACCACAGGAAAAACACTTACCCGATTCAAAATGACGTTTTCTTTGATTAGGATACCGTGATTTACTTTTATTTAGGTACGAACCGCTAGATCTAACTGGAACCGAATTAACCCCAGACGTGGAAGGTTTAACATAATTATAAAAGAAATCTACAAGATCGTTTGGAGATAGTTTGGCATTTGTAGCACATGCCTTAATATGGGGGTCGTTAATACAGCGAATCACAATGGCTGTAATCAATTCATGTTCTCACTTCACACTGCACCGGTGGCGGTGTATTTCGCGTAGCTACCTGATTCTCAATAGATCGGAGACGATCTAACATTGTTTCCATATCGCGCCTTAATTGACCGTTTGAGGAACGATCGCGATGTCTACTACGTCGATCATCACGACTTCTCCTGCGAATTTCACGTTTACGATAATTACGATCAGACATTATACACAATGTAGGTATATCGAAAACTGAATAAAATAAAAATCACGAATTGATAGTTAACAAAAAGAAACCGTAAAATTTTAACGTAAGCAGAATCAGAACGGACGAGCAGGATAGGATCACGATAATCCCATCCCACTTCTGATCTAGTACACCTCAATTAATTTCACTCAAAAAAAAACAATCACAGAATAATGTAATGGTTATTATTTGAAACTTCACAAAAATAACAAATTACACTAATTCTTTAATTAAAAAATAACTTCAATACGTTCAAACCGATAATAAGGAAATGAATTTACAATTTAACAACACAAAGTCTAATCGCGTCCAAAAAATATCACTAAACAGGCGATACAAAATAACGACAACCGAACGAGTCGAGTGTGACGCAAAAAGTGAGTACGAGCATCTACCCGCACTGGCTTATATACAATTCTTCAATGGTTGATCTGAATTATCTTCTACAATATACTTTACACGCAGAAAATAGATACTTAGAAAATATATACTTTACGCCTTTACCAGAGATACCCATATCGTATCGATCAGGAAATACCGCTGATGGAAGATTATTCCACATCTTAGTGTTATGTGAAAGAAAAGGTCCTTCAAAACCGTGCAGTAAAGGAGCACCAGGCATCTAGGTGGTACAGTTGGTATTGCAGGCGATGACATTCTGTGCAGTTATAATGACGGCAAGCATTAAATAAATAGGTTTTCGCAACATTTCCCTTTATACATACTATAGAATACGCACAAAACGGCCACGTCTTAGTCAACCGACAGACTTTCTCGCATCCCTAAGGCCGTCATCCGAATAACTAAGTGTGATGGAAATATCCAACATACACATATATTAGCGATTCAAAAGTGCCTGTAAATGCCTACTTAAATAAAGTAGGCATTTATCTATTAAATATTTTGAATTTGAATCATTGAAGTGCAGAAGGGGGGGAAGAAGTTGGGGGTAGAACGTAGTCTTAGGTTAAACCAGCGCTCAAGGGCCTAGGGTCTAAGCGAAATCTGTTGAGAACGACCTGTTGACTTCCGACCACTAAGAAAGCTGATGAACCAATTGCATAAACTCTTGGGAAGCCCATAGGCAGGTAGCTTCGAAAGAAGCCTCTTGTGCCGTACACGATCGAAGACTTTCACCATATCCAGATTAACTGCCAACACTCTCCCAAAGGCACACTTCCATGAGACCAGGACTAAGCCTACGCCTAAGGTAGAAGTACCGAAATAGATGCATTAAACCTGGAGTAAACTCAGGGGCGCATGTTCGTACCACTATTGAGAAAATGCCATTCAGCCCACTCGATTTTTGAACGTCCAAGGACAATAGAGACTTTCAGATAGTTTTTTTCATTCAGAAGATAGATACTGGGTATCTTGCCAGCTGACATGACAATAATTTTGACGACATGCTTGAACTTTGCTCCAGCGAATTGTCGTTTGAAGAACCTGGAAGCAAGGTAATATTTCGTCTTCACAACTATATAGCTCGGCTCCTTAGTGACTAACGCTAACGAGCTAACGCTGACGGGCTTCCGTGAAAGGGTGAACATTACCTGCCCTTTGTAGATCCAATACGAGCTGCAGCCTATAGCGAGGGTCTACCACCAATGTAGTAGGACTATTTTCAGGGGCAAAACAATATTCATTTTTAAATAGAATATTAATTATCAAATATTACGCTGTACTATATATTTATTTGTTGGATAGAACGAAGTATATTTTTAGTAAGCCAGTACATATTAAAGTTTATTAAGAAGAGCATTAAATTATTGTAAAACGTAAAGTTGTTTTAATTAATTTAATACAGAGAACCACAACCGCGGCGTCAAGTCATGTGCATGTTGATATTTAAACCGGAGCGTTCGTTTTAACTTTTGCTTTTATACAACAACAGCGTCGAATAAACACAGCGCGGTAGCTTGTGCGTTCAGAATTATTAAAACCAATATTAAAACTACTACTATAATACAGTTAGCTAAAGTTTTGTTTTTGATAAATAATTTCCACATTAATCATAGCTACAAACTCTAACATATACTTCACTGGTTTCTTTTAAAGACAGACAAATAATAATATTTTTAATTTTTTCTCTTTTCGCCGAGCGTCTATTTCTTAAGATAAAAAACTTTTCCTTTGAAACTTTACTCCTTACACAACGTTCAGTCGATTGCATTTAAACTGCTAATGTTCCGATACATATCTTTGATGAAATGAATTTCTTATTAAGAAGGTTTGCTTTGAATTCTTAAATATTTATAGTTCTATATAAAGAACAGAACAACTGCATAACTTATAATCTTACATTATAAAATTATAGGGATGTCATAACCGAAGTAAATTTTCAGACAAAATTAACATGTTTAAATAATTTTATGTTTTAATAAATTTTTAATTAAAAAGATCAAACAGCAATTACTCGTTTAAAGTAGTTTTTCTTTCTATACTCTAGTTTTTCGAAGAAACTATGTTGATAGAACTAGTCTAACGACCAGTTGGAAAAGATGTAAATATATAAAAAGAAATTTACATTTTGGCAATTACTTATATTAATTTAATATTCTAATTAGCTAATAATAGATTATCAAACGATACTTTAGTTTTGTGAGTAATCACTGTCTCAAATAATTAAATCTGAAATATTATTTGCCTTTCAATAATTATTACTTTATTTAAACAAAATATATATCTTTATGTTAAACGTTTTTATCACAAAAACCGTAAATAAAAAATATTTTATAAATCTTGCAATGAATATAAATTTGAAACGATGTAGCGAGAAAAGTTTACCACAAATCGAGATTTACTTCCAATCCCTAAACAGTTTCATACTTCATGGCTTTAGGTATTTACTCTGATATTCAAATATTTTATTTATAAGGGCACTGTAGTTTAGGGTAATAAAGTATTATGAATGGTAATTTTATGAATGTTTTCTTTTATTGTTTGTTAAATGTTTTCGAGTCGTATTTGAACCGGTCAACTGTATACCGATGGTATTTAAAAAGTTTTTTACTCATATTTATGTTACTTGAAAAGAATAATTATATTATGAAAGATAATTTCGTTTGGAATAAATGCCAAAGATTATACATTTCCGGCACGTGTTTATATATAATTGTTTGAAATGATTGACTAAGCAATTTCATTTAACCTTGTAAGTGGATACACGACACTGGAGCGTTACCAAAATATACCTAATATCCTTTTAAAATAAAAACTAATATAACTCAAAGGTACTCTTGAACATAAAAAAATTGTATTACTCTCTGAACATGTTACGATCGTCGCAGTTAAATTAGTTTCCGTATAATCATACATACGAATAATAAAAAGAACGTTATGACAATCCGTACGACATATTACACAACATTACTTGTTCACGTATGTGTGGTAAAAAATCAAATCATTGAAATAACTTTCTAATTCGGGAGTTGTTTATAATTAAAATTGATAATCAATTTAAAAGTATGCCAGAATGGTGTAGAAGCTACAAGTACGAGTATATAATAATTTATGTTTTGTTTTACTTGGAAATAATTTTATAAATATAAAATTAATATTATTTTGTCGTTTTACCAATACAATCTTCTTTTCTAAAAGTTTTCTAAAATAAATAATTATATAACTATATAACTTCAAAATTTATGACAGAACGTTTAATTCATTCAACTTCAATTTCTACACATAGTCGATTCAACCTAACAGAATAAAAAAAAGACAACAATGATATTATTAATTTAATAATTTAGTAATAAACTTAAATAGCAAATCTTGAATTGATAAATGCACATTTTAAATTTCGGTTTCAAGATACAACGAAACTGTAAATGTTAAACTTGACTCTAGAGTACTTTAAATCAAACATTCAGAAGTCACTGCGGCTCTGAGCTGCTGAAAATATCTAGATTTATGAATGTATACACGTCCTTTGTTGTCACACTGTGAAAAATAATTCTTAAGACTTGCATTACTATCTCAAAACTCAAAATTATTAACTTATCTATCAATCTTTACCAGAGTTTTAGCACAAGAATATATATATATATATGTGTGTGTGTGTGTGTGTGTGTGTGTATTCATAAAAGTAAAGTAATAAACTAATTGTTTATGAAAGCTTTAACGTATTGTAAAACCTGTAAATAAGTCCTCGCCAGCTCAATACAGAGCACCGCAGCCGTGGCGTCAAATCTCGTGCATGTTCATATTTAACTCGCAGCCAGGGTTCCTTTCAATATTTGTTTGATACAACAACAGCGTCGAATAAACACAGCGCGACGGCTTTGTTCATTCAGAATTATTAACTGATATCAAAACTGGTAGTTTAATAACTTACTTACATTTATTTAACTTATTTAAATTGTTTGTCAACTTAAATACAGCTGGCATTCTGAGGTTAATACATTTGGTATTTGATAAATGGTTCCCACATAAACATACTTAACAATTCTAACATATCCTTCAGTGATTTTATATAAAGACAAAATAATAAATATATTCATTTTTCCGAGCATCTGTTAAAAATAAAATCATCCTTTGAAATTCTACTTTTACACCAAAGTTCAGTGAACTGAAATATTGAAACTAGAAAATATTTTCATACGCATTTTTGTTGAAAGAAATTTATTTTCGATAATATTAGTATTGAATTCTTATATTTATATAAAGCCAATTTTAATAGTAGGAAAAGTTTGTCTTTTTGACAAGTGCCAAAGGCTATAAATTTCCACCACCTATCTATATCTATATATTCGGAAAGATTGAATAATGACTTAAAACATGTCTCTAAATGGTCAGATACAGGAGATTGAAACAATCTAAAAATTTACCCTAAACTTTTTAAACTTATTTTAAAAGAATCTTTAAAATTAATATTACTGCTCCAAAAATTACGGTTTTTCTAGAATTTAATGACTTTCAATATATATTTCAATTCTGTAATATATTATATATAAAAATATACATGTATACAGGTGTACATTTTTGATAAAGTCATTTTGAGCAAGATTGTAATACTCTCAGAACATGTCACGATCGTCGGAGTTAGATTAGATCCGGTATAATCATACATAACGAAAAAGACGGGAATAACAATTTGTACGAAATGTTCTTCAGAATTATCTGTACACGTAAAACACGTAAAAAGAAAACAAATATGTGACAAATTAAATACTTTTTAATATGGGTTTGTTAAAAAATCATTTAAAATGTATCATCATAGATATGACGTGGCGTGAACGTTTAGAAGTTAAATGGTATATTTCGGAAATACGAGTTGTGGTACTCAATTGTCAACATTTAGGTTTTGTCTTACTTAACAGTCATCTAATTTTTACAATTATATTTTACTTTGTAAGCAACACAACTCCAGATTTTTTACCAACACCGCCAAGTATTTAAGACAGTCTGTAAAAAAATATTCCCTTAGCCACTATTGCGAATAGTACAAGTAATGATTGATTATTATTGATTAATTGTTTAATTTAATGGCAGTAATTGAATATAATATCATGGAACACTATATTTATTTAATATCGTTGGCTTTAGGCTACAAATAAGTCTATTACTTTTATATCCTTATAATACTGACGTGATTATATTATTAAATCACTCATCATGAAAGTACAGAACATACAATGTAATTTCAAAATTAATGGCAAATCGTTACAAAATTTTATTTTAGATAGACATAGAAAAGACAAATATAATTATAAAATAACTAGTTACGTTGGAGATAAATGGACGGTAGGAGTTATGATAATCACAGATATATTATTGGAATGTCAACCTTATCTTACAGATGAAATATGCAATATATTTAAACTTTCAAATCCATTCTGAGTCCTTTGCCATAATCTCGTCGGAACTGGGACGGGCAATGCATTCTGCTGCTGTACTCTGGGAGCGTCAAGATATGGAAGGGGGCGGTTGGAGGATGATGTGTCTTTGGAAGCATTCATCACTCGACGTTGTAATAGGTTTTGGTTAGCACTGATCCGTGTTACTTTGGCAATTTAGGTCGTTGTTTTTTATATTTAATAAGGACCGGTTTCCAAAGAGATAGCAACACTCAAGTACTATCCATATTGAAATTAGACCGACAGCTGATTTCTATAGCTTCACGTATTTTACTTATAGTAAAGTCTTTTCAAAGGTAATACGGATGCTTTGTCAAAACCTATGCAATAAGTCGTTCCCAAACCCAAAATATGTGTCCAGATTATTAATACTACACATGTGTTCGTTGATTCTTTTGTAGACGTTTCGGCTTGTCTCCCCTGCGTTAAATTTACCACAATCTCAAGCAACCAACTTCAGGTGACCGTAACTCAAACCGAAACCTGCAGTGTGTGCAGTCCAAAATATATAATACATTATAAATATAATTTATAAAATATAACAATTTTTTTAATAATTTTTCTATTTAGTTGTACGATTAAACTTTTAAAAACTAATCTTCTTAATGATTGAAATCTTATACTTCTTAGCTGTTACAGTTATAATATGCAATTTAACAAAAAATATTACCTATAGAGTAAATATCTTTTAAAATATTATTTAATATTTATGTCTTTCTAGTAATAACATAACAAACAAATTGTTTTCAGAATTAGTTAGTAATTTTGTCGCAGCTGTTTATGAAAGCTTTAGAGTATTACTACTATTACTATGCAATAACAGAGTCGAATAAACACAGCGCAGCGGATTTTTCTATTCAAAATATTAAAACTAATAACAGTGCTACTAGTTTAAAAACTTAATTATATATCTTATAAAAAGTTTCTTTCTCTGAACTTAAGTTTATAAATTTCTACCACGGATTTCTATCAATATGTTTGAAAAGATTGAATAATGAACTTTATTAAAACTCATTGAATCTTCAAGTGGTCAGATACAAGACTCTGCTTTATAAAAAGATACCTGAAACTTAAAAAAAATATTTTTTGGAATCTCTAACATCTTTGGTTTTGCTACAGAATTAAGATACTTCTAGAAATGAATGCCTCCAATATATATAATAAATATTCTATTTTCAAAAATATATACATCTGCTTATACTACATTAAACATCAAGATTGTAATACTCTCCGAACACATCACGACCGATGGAGACAGGTTAGATCCGGTATAATCATACATAATAAAAAAGAAGGGGTAATTACGATATTCGACATAATGATCTGTTCTCGTATGCCTAAAAATCACAAATATGTGGCAAAAATTTTAAAATATTTTTAATATGAAACGTTAAAAAATGACATATAACCTTTACGTCATTTTATACGTTATATCTAATTCATACAGTTAAAATTTATTTACAAAAAAAGCTTCAAAACTATTCAGACAGTCTGTAATAGAATTATATAAAAATCCTACAAAATTCAATACAAGTAATTAATAATTATAATAATAATACAAGTAATAATTAAGTTAAATAGCGATAATTGAATAAATATATGTATTATAAAATATTCCAATGATTAAATGACTTGATATTTATAATGAAACCTAATTAATATAAATTGTAAAAATAGTGTGAAATAACCTATATAAAGTGTGAAACAAAAATGTAACTTCTGAAATCAAACATTAAAATTGATTCCAAAGCTCAAATAATAAAAGTAACTCCCGAGTTGGGAAACACTCATTAAAAATGTAGTATTTATCACAAAACTGTAGTTCAACTTGTCGCCAGAATACTTTGGAAGTAGATCTAAAATGCAGAAGTCACTGCGGCTCTAAACTATGCATTAAACTTCGGGATTTAGGAACGGATGCACTTCACTTCGTTTCCGCACAGCGAGAAATTATTCTCAGGACTTACACTATCTCGAAACCAATTTACCTTATCCATTAAAATATAACATCAGAAGTGAATCAAGTTTGTAAATTAAAACAAGAAGTCGTCATGGAGGTCGCACAACGAAATATTTTTACAAAATCTAATAATGTTACAGTTATAATATGCAGCAAATATATATATATATATATATATATATATATATATATATATATATATATATATATATATATATATTTTAGAGTTTTTTTAATTTGCTATATTAATTTATTATTGCACAAAGTATATTGTTATTATATCTAAATCATTACTTGGGTGTACACAGAGGAATCTTATTTTATTTATAATTATAGAATTAGGGACTCAGGTGGTTGTTATATTATTATTGGACTTCCTTAACTCATAACTAAGACTGAAAAGTAATAAAATTGAGTAATAAAATTATAAAAGAAGAATACAAGAAAAAAATATACCTCGTTATATTGAAGATAGCTTACAGTAGGAGTTATAATGACCACAGATATTCATTGCAATATCTTTCGTTTCTTACCGATGAAACTGATAATCCTATCAACTTAAGAAGTCTTTTATAACGTCTCTACTATTTCGTTATTAATGAATAACGATTTTCTTGTAGAATATCTTGAAAATGATTTTTAAAAAAATTAACATCATATTTCGAGTTTACAATGTTTAATAATTAAGTTATATAGAAGCATTTATGTGCCCGCGTAGAATACAGTATTTTAAGTTGGCTCATAACTTAGCTGAAGTAAAAATATATTATGTATTTGATAGATGATTTCTTCTATTTAATTAATGGTTCTCTATACATTTAAAATTAAACAAAACATTTATAAATTCATTCTTAAATTAGCATCCGTTTCTCTTAGCATCCGTTTCTCGGGATAAAAAATTACCAATAAAATTTTTCTCTTTAAACCTACGTTAAGTCAAGCTTAATGCACTTAATCCGGAAATGTTTCGTTATCTGTCGTTGGTAAAAATCATTTCCTTTTGAAAATGTTGCTTTCAATTTACAATATTTGTGGCCTTTAAAGCACTTATAAAGTAACAGAATAGCGATAAAACTTAATTACCATGAATTGAATTGAATTGAATTAAAAATATCGATTTTAAATTTAAAAGGTTTTAGTACATTTTTGTTTATGTTGTTTAAATTGTGTTAAAAATACGATGATATGGTATGGTATTATTTTTTCAATTTGATGTGTTTCTTTTCTGCACTATTTTTATTTTGAGTTAGTAAGTAATAATCTTTAATTATATTTATTTATGTTTTTAAAATAATGGTGCAAATGAGTGACATAAAATATGAAGAGTAAGGTAAAACATAATATTATTGTCACTCGTTATTTTTACCATAAACTTGGGATTATTCATACAAAATTGGGATTTAATAAGGAATTTTTAATTTTAATTGAGATTTTACTGTGCATATTTTTTTAAGTAAGAAACAAATAATTTTTATTAATGTAAACCTCCTTATTTTTATTATATCGTATATAGTACAAAAAATCACCAACACGGGCGGGCTGGAACCTACGCCCTCTTGGTAACAGTCCCCGTTGTTTTATGAACTTAGCCACAGTTTTATAATACCTTTATGAATTTAGCATTCCATGCCTAAAATATAAATTATTACTTATTTGATTTACGATTCCTCATTAAATATTCTAACTACAAAATCCCCATAAGAATAAGTGCACCTACACCTATCATCTTTCAGGGAAAATATTAAAATTACAGCGTGTGCTATATACATACGTATAGTAAAAGAATTACTGAGTAGAAGTCAATATCTATAGTTAAGTAACTATTCCTTTATAAATATATTGCAAATAGAATACAAGGATATTTTACGGAGTATGAGTTATGACTACTAACATTTTTTTAACAAGATCTTACATCACCATGGTATTTTATTTATACTTATTCAAGCTTTCAAACAATTATATCAAATATAGTATTTGAAATTGTAAAATGTGTAATAAAAGCTTTGGGTCTTCTACAACTGAAATGTTTAGACACGTCCCATTCATAAACAAAGTCACTTAAATAAAACTATATTGTCGGTTTCAACTGTATAAAATAATAAATTTAAGTATAAATTTAACTTCAGACTCACTGTCTGCAGTTTTGAAAATTGTATATTTAAACTGCACATTACTTATTCTTTAAAAACAAATATGAACCCCCGGAAATTTCCAACTCTTGTATAAATAAGTTCCCTAATAAGACGCATGTATTAAACTAGCTCTTTGTATTTAATATATTGATATTATTCCATCCAGATTTTAAAAACACATAGCAAAGAAGTAGGCATGCGTTGTATATCAAATACTTACTTAGTTTTAAAATGTATGTGGTTTGAAAGAGAAAAGGCCGGCAACGCTCGCAACATCCGGGGATCACTCTCGTGCAAGACCTCCTGAGTTCTTGGTTGGTTGGTTGGTTGGAGGTGATCTCTTATCATCAGTGACCCGCAAGTTCGTTTTCCCTCCGCTCCAATAGAAAAAAAAGAAAAAGTGCCGTGCCTTTAGTAAAAGAAAATTCATTATTCTAGTCGATTGTTGATTAGACTGAAAGAAGTTAACAATGTACTATTAATTAGCACCACAGTATTAATTAATTCCCACAAATTATTGAAATTACTTTTCATTTCGTAATTTATTGTGATGCTAAATTATAATAAAACCTTATAGATTTCTGACCAAATGCGATACGATAATGATAAATAAAACAGTTTATTTCTATTTTTATATCCAATATGGAAATTACTATTATAGATTAAGGATTATACTATTTACATACTTCTAAGCCTGTTTCCTTTCCTTATTTGTAATATAGAAAATGTTTTTGAAGCTATTCTATTTATAGAAATAAATATAATTACAAACAATGAAAGGCCCCACAAACTTCATAATGTGTAATTCGCCTTGATTAATAGTATTTGAGTAATCTCATGTAGACGTATTATATAAATGATTATTCACTTTTATGGTAAAACAACCTTAATTTAATAACTACAATTAATCAGTTTTTATGATGTAAATTATATTGAAAATCCATTATTGGCTTTTCTTTTGTTCAGTTCTTTGTATAAAGAAAGAACTCTCATTCAATAACATGATACTTAATTAAAGTTTCTCGTGTATTCGTAAGGTAATATTTTATATCAATACCAGTAAAAATCCAGCGCGTTTTCATTATCTTTAATATTTGATATTTTCGTTTTAACATTCAATTCGTGTCGACCCAATTACTTAAGTTTTACATAATTTTTATTACAATAACATCAATCACTTACACGACCCGTTAACATTTTGTATTTATTCGTTGCCATTAATATTTACACTTCTGAGTTTCTCCATTCAAACGTTGAATTAATACTTTTCGGAGAAATAATGACTGATTTAAAAATGATATAAACAAATCCTTTTTTGTCGTAATTGAAACATAGTTGTTAACGAAACGAAATAGTATTATATTATATTCAATGGTCAATGATTTGTGAAATAAAAAAAAATATTTCATGTGTCTTTGATCTATACCAGCAAGGTGTGAGAGTTATGCTTATTCTATAAAATCTCCTAAAGTCTCAAATCAGAAAATTGTGAACCTTTTCTTCTCGGAATTTTTTTCTCTAATGTTCGATAACAACCGCGGTACATATCCTATGTAAGAAGCGTGGTAACGCCACCTTGTGGCTTTATATTATAATAGTGAATGAGTCAATTATATGTGACATCGCAATCCATTTCCTTCACTCTTCCTTAAACCATGCACACCAGCGCCAACTGCGGCGCCCGTCATTCAAGCATTGGATACAGCACTAATCGCATCGGCAGAGGACGAAGCCCTACAACTCCGTCTTCAACTCCAGCTTACCGCCCGATCTTTAAGTATTGCACTTCAGGATCGTGAAGAGACATTGTTATAGTCTCCCGCTATTAAGTGGTAGTGCCAAATCGTGATCGCGAGTGTTAATGACGTCTATAGAACTAGCCTGCGTGTTTGAACTTTAACCGTCACGCGCCGTCGACCTTCCTGGATTATCTGGCTGGAGCTGCCCTGGATTCTGAGGTTGGTGCACGCATGGTTCCTATTTACTCCTATTACCCTTGCGAGTCACACATTTCTACAATTTACTGCTCCCCGGTGAGCGTGTCGAAGGTTACTAGAATTGTGTTTTGGCGCCACCATTTGTGGTCCTCATCGAGACGGATGGTCATCATTTGTGGCCTGTTCCAACTATATTTCAACCCGCCCTTATTAGGACACCCACAGTAGGATCTAATAAGTGTACTTCCGCTAATCTTTTAACGTACCTATACGTTACGTATAACTGTGTTAACGACTTGTGTATTGTTAAAAAAAAATAAAATAAAATAAGTAATCCCGCATATCGTATTGTTTGCTTAATTATAAAACTAAACTAATCGCATATTAATTACAATTAAGATATTGTTAACGAACGATAAATTTACCGCTCATGCATTGTTAAATCTACCCCCATTTTGAATTCTCATTATCACACGGACATCGTACGATTACGTAGCCGGTTAGAATTGTTTCGGAATTGCTCGGCTGTTTTCGGTTTAGCTCGCTTCACTTTTCGCTTTCATTCAACCATTCAATCGTTTATATTACTTTAATACGTAATTATATCACTTTATTTTACTATAACTATTTCGCATAATAATATTGAGAAGAGATGGCTTCTAAAAGTAAAAGGATTGATGATAACTTACATGATACAGATAAGCAAGACTCCCAGTTATTAATGTTACAAGCTAAACGGGAAGTTATATTTGAATGAATACAGAATATTTACGATTCTTCTATAAATATTAACGAGGAGACGAAGGAAAATTTCCTTGCGGAGAGTGCTACTATTGACACATTACGTGTTGAATTCCTTAAGTTGTTAGATGACAATAACTCACGTTTATTTGTTGTCAATCCCGCTGCAAAACCTGATTACAAGTGTCTCGCTGCATTTGAACAATTATTTAGCCGTATTAAACGACTTCAAATGCAATTCTCGACAACATTTAATAATAATAGTTTTGCTGTGCAGAAAAGTAAGCCTAGGTTGCCTCCTATCGAGCTAATACCTTTCTCAGGTGACATTCGCTCTTGGCCATTGTTTTATGCTAGCTTTAAGTCAACGGTCCATGATAATTTGTCTCTCACAGATGCCGAAAAATTATATTACCTTTTAGGTAAACTCTCTGGAAAGGCACAGTCAGTGTACGCGGGTATTACGCCTTGCGCAGAAAATTACAACTTGTTGTTACAAACGCTCATAGACAAGTATGAAGATAAGCGTATGCTCGCCTCGGCTTATCTTAAGCAATTGTTAGACTTTAAACCTTTGTTTAACGGAACCGCAAGTAGCCTCGAATACTTTACCGATCAGTTTGTAAGCGCAGTTCGAGCTTTAAATAATTTAAAATTGGATAATTTAAATGATTTTATGGTATTACATATTGCGCTAAATAAATTGGACTCAGATACCGTCCGTGCTTTCGAGCTGAACGTTGGTTCTCGCACACCTTCATTTGATGAATTGGTGCAGTTCGTAAATAACCGTGGTAAAGTATTTGAACGTACACCGTCTACTAGTAATAATAATAGTTTCTCAAATAAAAATATAAGTCGCGCTTGTTCAAAAGGTGATTGTAATATTTCTAATAAAACGGCACCAAAATATCATGCTTATGTAAATACGGTAGATTCTTGTCATAAGTGTCTGTGTCAAAATATTATACATCAAAATTTATTTAAATGTCCGGATTTTCATAAATTAACACCCGTCGACCGATTTAAATATATTAAAGAAAATAATGCCTGTGTAAATTGTCTTAGTACGAAACATAAAGTTTTAAATTGTAAATCGGAATTAAATTGCCGTATCTGTAAATCTCGACATCATAGTCTCCTCCATTTTAACGTCGGTGTCGAATCCCCTATCTCAGCGTCTGCTCGCACCACAGATACAGCGCAAGCTTCCTCTACCGCGTCTCCTGCGCACGTAGCCATCGCGACGTCGTCTACAGATATAGCCTTGTGTACTACATCCACTGCCGCGTCTCAGCAACCGGTTTCCTATAAATCGCCGCATAACAAGCAATGCACAGTACTTCTTGCTACAGCTCAAGTTATTACGTACGACAGTAAAGGAAATAAACATTTGTTACGTGTATTACTCGACTGCGCTTCGCAAAGTCACTTTATTACTAAGGAAGCATGCGAATTATTAGGTATTCCTATACAGGGTGTTCAGCGAACTATTGTTAAAGGTTTCGGTGGAGTAGAAAAAACTGTAAATTCAAGTTGCGTTAACTTACAATTTTATTCCCGCTTTGATAAAAATATTACACATACAATCTCACCGCTTGTAGTCGATAAGATTACAGAATCACTTCCTAGTACTCTTATAGATACTTCGTTTCTTTCGCATTTAAATAATTTACCGCTGGCCGATCAGTCTTTTGCAGCGCCTAATAAGATAGATGCGTTGATCGGCGCACCACTTTTCGCTCATTTATTACTTCCAGAAGATGAAGTTATTCGCGTCCCAGGCGTATCTTCACCGTCAGTGCCAACAGCCATACGAACAAGACTGGGATATGTTATAATGGGTTCCGTACCTACATTATTTGCCCGCAAGTCTGTGACTTGCTGCCTGGTTCAAGAGGAATCTTTAGAAAACATAATTAAGAGGTTTTGGGAACTCGAAGAGCTCCCCTCCGTAACGCCCATACAGCATCCCGCCGATGTTGAATGTGAACAATTTTATAAGTCTACAACGACTCGCGAACCCTTAACTGGTAGGTATGTTGTGGGACTACCTTTTAATGGAGATGCATATTCCTTGGGTAATTCTTACGAAACCGCTCGACGACGTTTTATGTGTCTCGAAAAAAAACTTGAAGCTTCAGCTAAATTAAGGGGTGCTTATGATGACGTCATTAAAGAATATATAGAGAAAGATTATATTTCACCCGCACCCGTTGACATCAGTAATAAATTATTACCAATGTACGTAATACCGCACCACGGAATTATTCGCGAGGATAAAGCGTCGACGCGTCTTCGCATAGTTTTGGACGCGAGTTGCAAGACTAGTACAGGAACATCATTGAATGATATATTACATAATGGCCCGAACTTGCAAGGCGATTTATTTTCAATTATATTAAATTTTCGCTTGTACGCTGTTGCTATGACTGCAGACCTTCGCCAACAATTTTTACAAATTAAGGTTAGAGAATGTGACCGTCGATATCAATGTATATTTTATCGCTTTAGGCCGACAGATCCGCTGATATTATACTGCTTCAATCGCGTCTGCTTTGGCTTATCGTCCAGTCCATATCACGCAATGCGCACCGTTCATCAATTAATCGAAGACGACGACGACGTGAAATAGTCAACACTTCTTTATACATGGATGATATAGTTTACTCTGTTATGACCGAGGAAGAAGGGGCTACTGCATCCAATCAGCTGATCCAGTTATTTGCAGGAGCTCAATGGGCTTTAGTTAAATGGAAAAGTAATTTCGTCTCCGTTTTAAAGGATATACCTCCGTCTCACAAAGTTCCTTCCGAAGTTGAATTCGACAAATCCATAAAGTATAAAATATTAGGCTTGCATTGGTCCACGAACACTCATAGTTTTTATTTTAAAATTACACCTTACACTGATTGGAAGTGTACTAAGCGATCCATCTTATCTTATATAGCTCGCCTGTGGGATATTATGGGTTTTGTTGCTCCGGTGGTAATATATGCTAAGTTGCTTATTAAAAGTCTTTGGCAGCTTAAACTAGATTGGTATGATACACCGCCGACCCATATCGTTAATATGTGGAGACAGTTTTGTAACGAGCTACCAGTTGACTGTCTGTCACGAGGTGTAACACCGAAAAAATTAATCTTTCATCCTTTGTGGATGCAAGGACCTCCCTGGGCTATACTTGATCCGACTCAGTGGCCTCTTCGTAGCTTAGACGGACAGTCGTTAGAAGTAATACCGGAACAAAAAATTCTATCGCATTCGGTTTGTACAATCGCAAAGGAATCTATTATATATGAACTCGCATTACGCCTATCGTCTTGGAACAAGATTCTTCGCATTCTTATTTACGTTTTTAAATTTGCTAGGTTATTAAATCGCCGCAGTTCACTAGCAGTGACTGCTAACGAACTTCAGTTTATTGAAAACAAATTAATATTAGCCCTACAAAAGAGATATTTTGCAAAGGAATTTCAAAATATTCGCAATAAAAAATTGATTTCTCCACCTTTTAATAAATTAAGTCCTTTTATAGATAAAAACGGCCTCATCCGCATAGGCGGCCGTCTCGGCACTTCTGGACTTCAGTATAATACTATGCATCCGGTTATTTTACCTCGCAAGGATCATATCATAAATCTTTTGATAGATTATTATCACATAAAACATTTACACACTGCACCTTTGTGCTCGTTACCCGCACCAGAAGTTAATTGCATTATAAATAGTTTGCTCCATAGGCATTCGCTGTTGGATAAGTTAGCCCAATCTTTTTGGCGTCGGTGGAGGATCGAATATCTTCACGGACTACAGACTAGACATAAGTGGAGCGTTCCTTCCACGCCTATTACACCAGGAACGGTCGTAATAATAATGAATGATAATTCTCCGCCACTCTCATGGCCTTTAGCGATCGTAGACAAAGTTCATCCCTCTAAGGACGGTATTGTACACGTCTGCACTGTCAAAACCGCTAAGGGAATTTACCTTCGTCCTGTCGTCCGCTTATGTCCTTTACCGTGCCAATAGTTAAGTAATATTTTAATAGGTTAGGTTAAGATTTAAACCGTAATTTAGTATTTTTTGTTATATATAGAAACCCAGTCTCGATTTAATATAGTTCAATGTATTACTATTCCGCTTAAGTTATTTTAGTTAAATATTATTTAAATTTCTCAATTAAAAGCAATTAGGCTATTAGGCTTAATGGTAGTCTTTTAAAGGTGACCCTTTAAGGGCGGGCGGAAATGGTAACGCCACCTTGTGGCTTTATATTATAATAGTGAATGAGTCAATTATATGTGACATCGCAATCCATTTCCTTCACTCTTCCTTAAACCATGCACACCAGCGCCAACTGCGGCGCCCGTCATTCAAGCATTGGATACAGCACTAATCGCATCGGCAGAGGACGAAGCCCTAAAACTCCGTCTTCAACTCCAGCTTACCGCCCGATCTTTAAGTATTGCACTTCAGGATCGTGAAGAGACATTGTTATAGTCTCCCGCTATTAAGTGGTAGTGCCAAATCGTGACCGCGAGTGTTAATGACGTCTATAGAACTAGCCTGCGTGTTTGAACTTTAACGGTCACGCGCCGTCGACCTTCCTGGATTATCTGGCTGGAGCTGCCCTGGATTCTGAGGTTGGTGCACGCATGGTTCCTATTTACTCCTATTACCCTTGCGAGTCACACATTTCTACAATTTACTGCTCTCCGGTGAGCGTGTCGAAGGTTACTAGAATTGTGTTTTGGCGCCACCAAAGCGTGTTATAAGTAAATACGTCTTTTATTTTCAATTACCATTTAAATTACAGAAATATACGGTATGATTACAATATTTTTACTAAACGTTTGACTTTCATTTGACTAAAGAAAAAACCGCGATGGTTCTTAAAAGTTTGCTATTATTAAATATAACCTAATTTCAACGCAATGTCATATGCTACGTTTTAATGAAATCAATTATAATTTTGATTGTAATCTCTTATTTTATTTTATAAGAATGTATTTTACCAATTGCTTTCAAAGATACTTCTAGCTCTCTTTCAAATAAAAGCTTTTCAGGACCTATTGCATTTGGCCGTACTGCTATAAATAAACATAATTATAATAGTGTTTACTCAAATTTTAAGGATAATTTAAATATTTCGAAGAAATGTTAAATTAATAAGTATATTCCTACGTAAAAAAATTAATTATGCTTTTAAGAAAAACAACCATTTCTTTTTCACATTTAATTATGATTGTTCTTTAATTAACCTGAGTCCTCAAACAAATTACCTTTTGTATTTTCAAAACAATTTCACCAACGTTTTTTGTTGGTATAACCAATGTATACGTTTTTTAGTTCAGTAAATTACACATGCAAAATATACAAGACAATCTACATATTTCCAGTCCAGTACAGAGCAATAAATCACTAGAGAGTTTTACCACTTTGTTCAGACTCCAGTCCAGATCCAATCTTTTATTTGGAGCGCATTTTTGAAGATGTTTATCGTTAGAAGTTTACCGTAAATCGTTTTATGTAAAGTTTATATTAAATTTAATACACATTAAAATAATATATATATGTATGTATATGTATATATATATACATATATATATATATATATATATATATATATATATATATATATATATATAGTTATATTTGCATTGAAATTTTAAAAACTGTAATACATATTTGTAAAAACGCGTTATTTCCGTTCATAACCGTATCGACTTATCGACTGCTGACTGACTGACTGACAGCAGCGCAGCATTAATATTGCGATAGCCGATAGATAGGTCATAGCAGGTATCCCTCGTAATACGTATATATAAAATATTCTAATACAAAGATATTTTCGTAAAAAGCCATGATATGAAAAATTCAGTGTGACGCAGCCAAAAAGATTTTATAATCCAGAAATCGAATTGAATTCAGAAAACCTTACAAAGATCTATGTTTGGCTCTGAACGTACGAAGCTGTTTGATGCAAACCAAACTCGCTCAATGAAGTTATCTTCTCAAATTAGGGAGTAAATAGAACTTGTTCTCTGTTTTCAATGAGGCTCTCCTATTTGAATTTTAAGATATTTTTACATCTCATTTTGTCAGAATTTTAATAATTTGAAATTACTGATTAGGATTTTCTACATAATATTAAATAGAAAAGTTTATCCATCAATAAGTATGCCCCTGAAGTAGCCTGAACGCTAAAAGTTACTGGGATTTAATTTCCGGGTTCAATATTTCATAAGGTTGACTCTGGCTGAAGGAAATTTTAAATTAATCAATCATTTACCCGATACATCACACGAACTACATCACATAAACTATAAATTAATTGTACAGAAAACAAGTATTTTTAGTGTCTAACTGTAATTAGATAAGGCTACAGGAAATCGTACAAATTATTGCGATTATCAAGATATATATACATAAATTTATATTTAAAAATTAAAAGCTGTTTTACAAGGTATTAAAATTTCAATTGAAAACTTCTTGCTTAAAAACCAATCAAAGATGAAAAGCCTATTCATGTAAACAAAAAAATATATTCGAATAAACGAATCTAGTTTTCACAACTCCTCATTTGAATCTTTAACAAACATTCATTCAAAAATTTGCATGCAAATTAATCCTTGATCCATTTTATTAGGATAGAAATTCCTTTGATATAAATATTTCTGTAGCTGTATTCATTACGGATGTTAATTAGGAAATATAACCGAAGACCACTCAAGTCGTTCCTACGTTTATATCATTTAGTGTGACTTACTTTACTCAGACTGAATGAAACTCAAGACTTTTATGTTGAAAGTATTCTGGATTTAAATAAAATTATGTTATCATTTTACTGGATTTTATAAATTAATTTACATGATGAATATTGACTTGAATTCTACTGAAGTAAAGGTGACTTTCATAAAATCAGTTAACCACTTGTTTGTATATATATTTAATAATAATTAAATACTTTGAAAATGTAATATTCACCTAAAATGTTTCGTGAACATGTAATATAGTTCTAAACCCAACAATGCAGACTATTAATTTTTTTATTTGTACTTGTTATTAATAACGTTATACATTATAAGCAACCTATTTCAAAATTAAAATTAATAAAATACTTGCAGAAAACCTCTGCAATAGCGACATTCTCTATAACTCCGATAAAAGGCACAATAAGAAGTACCGAATCCAATTGAGCAAACATCCCTCCCTATCTTTGAAATCTATCTTTTAAAATAATAACACAAAAGGATTTTGGTAGATTAAATTATTTTTTATAAAATTTTATTTGCTATGGAAACGGATATCAGAACAATTACATTATAAAATAGGGGAGCCCGGGGATGGTTGACCAATTTTCAGTTTAAAAGTTAATATTTTTATTGCTTTAATGATTATTTTTGTGAAAAGCAATTCCATTGATAGTGACACTATTCAGCTCTAGAAAGAAATTACAATAAGCTCGATACCTATTAAAATATAGTATATAGGCTCGATTTTATAAAACGGGAAAAACGAGTCAACCTACCCCGTGCCTGGGGCAGGTTGACTTGTCACTAGGGGTAAGTTGACCTAAGAAGTAATGAGTACCAAGACTACGAAGGAACAAGATTTAAATACTAAAGTAAATGCAATCATCATTTTTAAGAACATCTTCAACAACATTAAACATCGTTAAGAACCTATCGGTCCACCTCCAGTCTAAAATAGTCTTTGATAGTCCTTTAGTCTAAAATAGTAAAAATAGTATTTATACTGAACACGTGGGAAAACGAAGAACGGAAGGACCATATTGCCGAGGCCGAGATAGCAACTGCGACTCTCACCAGCGAAACCTCGGTCAGCAGACGTCATTTTTCCCAATTTTTTGGTGCCAAGATGAGCTATTACTCTATCAGGAATGTGAACCGTTGTCAGTTCTGTTTCATCTACATTCCAAATATACCCAGGGTTTACATTTAAACGTAGGTAAACGGTTCTTAGGTAATCAAAGAACAACTGCACGATGTTTTTGTTGAAAGAAGTGGCTCGAAATAGTAGCTTGAGGAGATCGAATCGAGAATACAATGACGTTTAAGCAAACTCCCTACCCAATCTTCATCAGCAATCTGTTTTTTTATCCCATGATTCAGGAATAGATTTCTATTTTTTTTTTGCAAATTCATATGCAAATTTTCGGGACTCATAAGGCGTTAATCCATAATAAACATCATCAGCTCCCTTATGGGTAATTTTCTAATGCATGCTCTTCCTCGTCACTGAATATTTGTCTGTTTTTTATGTAGTCAACGCTTTCCAAGGTCAATTGAGATCTAGACAGTCCGGGATTGCATTCTTTTTTTTTATATTTACTACATGGCGATATTTTATATGGTATAGGAAATTCTTTTGCTGGAATTGATACTTCGGCGAAAATAACTTGTCGACATACTCTCTCCAGTATGTCTTTACGTCGATTTGACTTTCGTTTATTGATTCGCATCGTTCTAAACTGGAAATGTTAGGTTAAGAACAATAATTTTTATACCAATTTATATCTAGTATATCCAAAATTGTATGGGGCAGGTTG
The DNA here is from genome assembly GCA_918358865.1 of Melinaea marsaeus rileyi. Lineage (NCBI taxonomy): Eukaryota > Metazoa > Arthropoda > Insecta > Lepidoptera > Nymphalidae > Melinaea > Melinaea marsaeus. Next base: position 2,566,080 of record OU911095.1, on the reverse strand, counting down.
ACTAGATAGTCAACCAACCCCTTTATAAATGAGTCAACCAGCCCCAAACGACCTAGTAATTTTTAACTACGTGCCAAAACCTTAAAATGGTGTCGTAATTAAAAATAATAAGGAAGCATACAAAGTTCGGAAATCAAACATTCGTATTAAACAGTTTGACAAGCAATCAAAACAAAATGAAAAGAGTTATAACAAATAGAATTAAGGCAAAAATAGTTACTTAAGTGTCTTGTTTTTGAACAATAGCCTCTAGCTGATAAACGGTTTGGGTCTGCTCCGCGGTTTTTCTGATGATTGTGCGCAGGGGAATAATGGATACGCTCACCTAGTCGATCTTTGCAAAAAGTTTGCCTAACTCGCGTTTTTGACAATTAGTCTACCTGCCCCTATAGTCAACCAGCCCCGGTCTCCCCTACTCTGTTTTCTTCTGTATAAATTTACATTTGCTTTTTTCTAAAAGTGGCAAAGGCAAATGTTTTTTTTTTTAATTTTTGCGTGCTTGTGTCGTTGATAAATTATATGAAGTCTATATTTATGCAAGATCTTTTTTAATTGTTTGTTGTTGAATAATTGCTTTTGAAGTAATATTACAGATTCGATTCTCATCATCATCATCAATTGTTTAAATAGACTATTTCAAGTATATAAATGAAAATGTAATTTTATTATTTAATATATTTTTAATACCAGTTTAAAAAGAAAACAATCTACTTCTGATATATTACATATTTCTAGTTAGCGAGAGTGTCAAAGCAAAATTTATCGTCCACGCGCTTGTGGTATGAAGGACTTCACTAATCGTGAACAACATACCTTGCACTTGCACAGGTCCATCATGGACTTGTGTAAGTGCAAGCGACGGTACAGAAAATCTCGAAAACAAGGAAAAATAATATAATAATGTTGTTCTAAATTCATTCTTGTATTTAAATTTATATTATTATATTACTTGTGTAGCAAATTTTATTGATTATAGCATTTTCTTTTCTTTTTATCTATCTTACCAGTAGGGTCAAATCACATGTGTAATCTTAATAAATTCTGTTTACCAACCGAATTATCTCAAAAGTTAGGATCGATCATTTTATTTTGTTTGTTTATAACGATTACAATATCGTATTATGAGATTGACAAGCTTATCATTTCTATAAGTCATATCGTTTCTGCAAAGTAAGAAACATTAAAATTTACTAAAAGACTTAAAAGATCTCTTCGGACCAAATAATGACGAACTTTTTAATTTCATTTTTGCCTCTTATATTATAATATACAATATTCGTAAACCCAAATCTTATTCAAAAGACTGCCGCGTTTATGGAGTTAATACGCTTGATAGCATCGTATTACTAATTACCTCATTATAAATATAAAAAAATCCTATAATTAACAACATATAAAACAAACAAAAAACTTATTCCTTAAAAAAATTAAAAGAGACCACTAAATATTTTTGTAACGTCCATTATTTGTAATGTACCAAACATTTTATTTATGATTTAAAATTGCTTTACAGTTTTAATGTTTGTGTAAAATTTTTAGTTAAATATTTTAATTTAGTTTGTACAGTCACGGGGAAAGTATCCCAGAGATCGATAGTTCGAGTCTTGTTTGTAAATTTAAAAACAATAAAATAAAAAATACCCAATGCTATTAAAGTTTTAAAATGTAATATAAGTTGAAATAGAGACACATTTTTAAAAGGATAAGCAAAAAAACATAATCGTAAATTAACCGAGCAACACCAATACCGCAAAGAAAATAATAAAAAAATAGTATAAACTAAGTTAACGCACCTAACTTGGACTTTCTATCGAGTCTTGTGCCGGTCCTATGATAACCGATTTAATTTATGAATATCAGTTATGAAATAATGAATACACAGTTCTGACTATTTTATATATATAAGCTTTCAAAAGACACAGTGGCGTAAACGAGCTATAAAAGTGGTAGTTAGCGATAATGGATAATGTTCATAAAAGAGCGTTACTTTAAAAACCCATTTCATTTATAGAGATAGGAATAAGTATAAACGTAATGTAGAAAATAAATATCCTCGTCATATTATTAAAAAAGTCACATAAATTATACACTGGTTTGAGCTGTTTTTCTAATTACATGTTAATAGAACCGATATATGAGTATACAAGCTTTACTAAACTCTACTAAGCTTTTTTAAATCGTAGTAGTATAATGTAAGATATGGTACAACTATTAGGAAGACAATATATAAATGGAAGTAATTATTAAATTTTCTGCATACCTTTCTTTATAAATATATACAGAGAAAATATTCGCGGATTTTAGAAAGGTACTATAAATAAAGTTCAAGTAGATATTCATATTTAATTAATTTATACAACTAAAGAAAATAAAAACAATTTTCTCTAAATCTCGAACACTTTTTAAATGAAGGTTTTTAGTCGCAATCTGACTTGTGTCATTAGTGAGCATAACCTATACCTATGGTATAGGTATAGGTTATGCTCACTAATTTACAATCATTTTGAAAAGAAAAATATTTAAATCAAAGTAATTTCTACTAGTATCTTAGTCAATGCATGTAAGGTTCAATTTGCGGTGCATATTAATAAAATAAGGGTTGCTTATCCTTCTAATCAAAGGTAACTACGAGACTTCGTTAGGAGTTATGAAAACTGGGTTGGTTTTTACATGAATAATCTGTGATTTATATTTCATTAAGAGATTTTTACTTTCCTTTTGTTAAATGTATTTAATTTTAAATAAGATTAATATGGCCAACATGTTACTTAAAATGATGTTTTTTTTGGAAAATACATTTAAAATGATTAAGAGATAAAACAAAATACCGATCGTTCAATTCTATTTCTCAAAGGAATACAGTAATTTAAGCTGTATTTCAAAATTTTATCAAAATAATTTTAAAACTTTTTTTAGTGTTATTAATTGTTGTCCTCTTAAATTTGATGACGTAAAATAAATATTTTGATAAAGTTTTTATATTCCACATATCTCTTGAAGTACTTGTATGTAATGTATGATATAAGTCGTGAATTTCAATTAACTGTATAACAGTTCAATGTATAACTTCAACTACTCTCAACTCGAGTCATACAAACAATTCAAAAAGTTAAATTAAAATATAAACATGTACGCGAGTTGAAATACATTAAATACAGTTATATTTATAAATAAAAATAGTCGTTTCATTTTTACAAGAATTTAGGTCACGGAATAATATATTTTAATATATTTTTTATACCTGAAATAGTTTGAACATAATATTAAAAAAGACACAAAGGAAAATACCAACCGCTTCAAATATAAATAATAATAAATGTCTTTTTTCAAAACCTGTAGAATAATCCTGTTTTTTTTGTATTATATATTTTTATAACTGCTAAATATGATTAAATTTCAATTTTCTAAATCTGGTTTTATAAAAGTATTTGCACGTAAACGAGTGCAGTTACACATCGGAGAGTCGCCTGAGTGACGGCTGTCATTGTGAATACACACCGAAGCATTTACATGAAGTTCGTACATCTCTATAGAAACATACGGAAGGATATTTGTTTTTAAAGGTCACTTCATATATAATAAAAATATAGCTAGATTCAAATAATGTTATGATCCTCAAAGAATGGTGATTTTTATTTCTTGTTATCAAAATTAGACCTGTATAATGGCCTATTCTTCTTATTCATTTTCATGTGTTCATGAATTCTTTTACATGTTTAAAAGGGATATTATATTACTCATGAAACCAAAATAATAATTGCATGTATGTGTATGTACATATGTATAAAACGCTGCACAAACGCTAAGTCCGTCTATACCGTCTCTTATATTTATAACCTGATGGTTTACAACCTAAAAGACTAAAACTCCGTGGTGGAGTGACAAAGAATAGCTTAAGTGATCCGTATTCCAGACTTGTTAGAGACTAATTCATACAACATCCGTTCCTATTAATTATAAATAAATCTCAGCAAGTGCAGTCACCGCAGTCTGTGCTTAAACATGTGTCAAGTGCTTAATCATTAAGTCCTGGTCCTGATGCAAGTTAGAAGCTTTCCGAAAGACTTACAGCAGAAGTAAAAATTTTAGTTACGATATTATTATTTTTTTTTTCTTGTCTTAATATTATTGTATTTTTTTTGTGTTATTGTTTAATTATAATTTATGTTAATTTTAATTTAGTATTATATTTTTTAATATGTTGTAATTATATAAAAACCAATTTAAAATATGATTATATTATAGAATGAACGAATGCGACGTTGGGAACCGCCAACCAACACGCCATGTTCCGAACGGCGGGAGGTGGAGGACGGAGCTACAAATAGCTACGTGGAATGTAAGAGGAGGAATGGAACATGAAGATGAATGAATTATTAGATGTGATGGATGACAAAGATCTGGATGTTATTTGTGTGTCTGAGACCAAGCGAAAAGGCAAATGATACGACCGATTTACCTGGCAACCGGGTCGCTTTCTGGGCTGGGGTTCCAGAGGGTGAGCGAGGTTGCCAAGGTGTAGGCGTATTATTGTCCTCTCGAATGGTTAATGCAATGATAGAATACAAGGCTATTAACCCGAGGCTTCTTTGGGTTCGCTTTAAGCTGGGGATAACAAGAGTATTCTTGTTAGCCATGTATGCGCCAGTATCCTCAGCTCAAATGAGCGAGCTCGAGGAGTTTTGGGAGAATGTCAGGGATGTTCTAAGTAGTGTCAGAGATAATGAAAAGTTGATAGTATGTGGAGATATGAATGGATAGGTTGGAACCGCGCGAAGCGGTTACGAAAGCGTGCTAGGCAAATATGGTGATAAGAGGGTAAATGAGGCTGGAAAGCTTATTTTGGAATTTTGACCGAAAAACTGGGTACATCTCACCCGGACTAGCTGCCCTCACTAAAGGAAGTACCGATAGGGCAACAATGAAGAGGTCGGAGTACGACAGCATGCCAAAAGTCACATTGGGGGACTGGGATTGTCGAATAGTGCGGAGGAAGGACAAAACCATCGCATTACTAGACGCTAATTACCCAGAGTCCCCTTACACAAATGCATGTAAGACGTTCGATCATCTGAGCACACTAGGAGCTGAAAATATTAACACAAGTCCAAAAACAATAAGCGTTAACGCAATGCGAGTTGGCTATGACAAAGGAATTGTAGCAAATCTCATAGGATCTGTAAATGCTTTAGGGTACCACGACGTGGTTGTATATGAAGACCGCGGAGAAGACCTAACGTTCCTTAAAATAAGAAAAACACCAAATAGGACTACGACCCCCGAAAACACCTGGGGCGAACCAAGCAACCAGAGCCTACAAAGCAGCGCCGCACGCCTTCAGAAGAAAATTGCCATCGAAATTCAATCCAACAAAATAACACAGGACAAATTAAAACTAAGAAAGTATTTAATAAGATGATTACAATGCTAAAACCGAAGCAAAAATATCATAAAAAGAACAGAACTAGAGCCGACATGGGACAAACAAGTGCACCCGATTTACCAACCGCCAGTGGTGCCAACGAATATATGCGAAACGCGTTTCTTGAGGATACAGCATCTATAAGGGAAACAATCAAAACTAACCTTGCGATCTGTGAAAAGATCAGGCGGATCAGGCGGATCAGGCGGTAAAACACCTAGAATTCCCAAAATGGCGGCTTACAGCGTTAAAATGGATTCGTTAAAATGATTGAAACCCCCAAAGGAGAAACTGGACCGCCCAAGTATTTAACACCCTCCGAAGACACAATACTTGTAGAAGCCCGCTGCACGGCGGACTCGCTGGAAGATAACATCCTCCAAATGGCTACAGCCGTAGAGGATTCAGCAAGACCCTGGGAAGAATGGGAAGCACTAATTTTCCACTGGGTCAACGGCGTTCCTGGATGTGGAAAATCGACTTGGGTAGTAAACAACTTCGTATTTGAAAGTGACTTGATAGCAACCACGACGACTGAGGCAGCATAAGAGCTCAGGAATAAACTCGCCCTCAGTTGTCCAAAGGATGGGAAGACCAAAGTCCGAACGATCTCCGATAGAAACCTTGTAGAGTACAACCTCAAGATGGCAATTTCTTACCGTGACTCCGAGGCTATGAAAAAGCTAGTGAACTTATTAACCTAGCTTACTACAACTACTATTTACTTGATTTATTATTACTATTAATTTCTAAAATAGCTTTCGAAAACTTGTGCATGTGTACAATTTCCTGCGAAGTTACCATCGCAATTAAAATCATAACAAAATTGTTTTAAAATCACAATGAAAGGCATGGACAAATGTCTATGAATATTAAGTTAAAAAGAAAAAAAACCTTAAAGACTACCTTGGTTGTAGGACTCTATTAGAGTCTGTGGATGATAAATTTACAGAGAGAATCCGTCAACGTGCATATAGCAGGATATATCACTGCCAGTTTAATTTTGCAAATTTCATTCTTAAAATGTAAAATATTTTTGATTACAATATTCAAGATAATTTGTATAGTTAAGAAAAATAAAACGGAAAATAAATTTGGGTCATGATCAAATTTTTAATTATTCTTTCTGGAGCTAACTGTTTCAAAAAGAAAGTAAAGAGAAAACGTATTTTGCCAAATTTTATTGTGGACAATAATTAACTACTAACTGTTCAGATCCGACATATTTACACTACTTACCAGAAATGCGTAACTTCGGTAGAGATGGAACGGTTCGTGAAGGTGTAATCTTAAATTATTATAAATAATTGATGTCATTCATATTTTATATTATCACAAGGAACTGAGTTTAATAATTGTAGTATTATCTGTAATATATATGGACTTTAAATATAAATTCGACAATGAGGTAAAGAATATTGTAACAACATGGACGTTTAAATGGTTTTTAATATTTCAAAATTCAAATTATTAAAGAAAAGAACGAGTTCTATTTACTCTCTGATTTGAGAAGATAATTTTATTGAGTGACTTTAGTTTGCATCAAACAGCTTCGTACATACGGACCCAATCATAGGCCTTTGTAAGCTTTTCCTGAATTCAATACGATGTCAGATTTTTAAAATCTCTTTGACTGCGTGAGAGTAAAATTATTCACGTCATAAAAATATTATTTTACTAGAATATTTTTGAAAACGTTTTTTTTAAAGATATAACTCTTATAAATAAAAAAGCTATATTTTAAATATTCCTGAAAAAGTAATCGCTTTGTATGAGGTCAATGAGAGACACTAAACAATAACTTATGAATTTTTACCAAACTGATTGCGGTATTTAGTTAAATATTTAATAAAATAATATTATTATAGAATCATTTATATAAATATTTAATTTAACGATAACGTAGCTAATTAAACTATAAATCAAAATGAAATAAAGCATGTTTAAATAATTTATGAATTATTGTTAATTACTCATTGTGTTCGATTGGGAGCTATAGACCATTTCACATTTCAGAAAATAAATTCAATCACGCGGTGCTATTAAAGTTTCTAAAACCTATTTATTATAAGAATTTAATTTAACTTTAAAGAAAAGACGACAATATCTGAAACAAAGTAATTCATTGCGCTTTGAGACTTACAATCGATTACTCTCCCACAGATTTTTATCAGTTTTCTTTATTTTAACAGTGACAACTCAAACGATTAGTTCCAATGATACTAGAATTTAATATTTTTACTTATATTTTTATAAATATTTATTATTAATTACTCCTATTGTTGTTTGATTAATATTTGTTTAAAATGTTGTTTGCAACAATCTGAAATTTATTTTTTTTTGTTTTAAAATTTACACACCAGTTTTTTAAGATAGTTGGTATTGAGTTCCACTGAGTACAGTGTACTGGCACTCAAACATTGCATTGTTACTTTAAGGTCTGTAAAGCAACTGATATATCACTTATCAGATGTATTATAGTTATACTGGGAATTAACTGATTGTTCTGAGAGCCTGATCAGTTTTGCAAATAATAGCTTAATTTTTATATCTGTAACTTAAAACGCAAATAAGTTGGGATTTATGTTTGTTTGTTTTTTTTATTACATGCAGCATGTACTCATTTATTCCTTATTTCATTTACATTCGAGGGATTTTAAGCGTTGAAAAAGCGGCACTTCGATTTAGGATTGGTTTTTTGTGGAGCTCTTGTCAAAGCTATACAATTAAAGGATAGAGGTAACTGAATAAATAAAAATAATCATGATACTTAGCGCCACCATCTTTGATAGTAATCATGTTTTCATCTCGCCTAATTCTTTTCTTCACGAAATAATATTTGTTCAAAAAAATATTTAACGTTTATGTGGTTTGTTAGTGAAATTAAACAAACAATCCATCTTTTTCTCCGCGTGTCTTAGTCTTCTTCATTTATCCACATTCTTGAATGATGATACAGCATTTGTAAATTAAAATTTTAGAGTATGAGTGAAGGCACTATCGACACAATAATTTAATCTAAAAATTTATGATGTTTAATAACACGAAAGTCACGAGAGAAAAAAACACCGCTGTCGGTTTATTTATTTGTATAGATAAAATTTTACATAAAATATAAGTATTTTAGTTATGAAATTGCACAAGACAGCATTATCAGAAATCCTTCTAATTATTTTTTTATTGCAAAACTACATTAAATTATTAACAACACTTTTGTATTTTTCAAATATTTACTCTAAAAGATAAATTTTCCATCACATAAATGAACGTGTGGTATTTTGAATACCTATTCTTGTAGATGATCTTCGAGCTCCACTTCATTATGTATGATTATGGAGAAGCTGATGTAATTCCGACGATCGTCAATATTCCCGCTTATATTACAATTTTTATTTCGCTTCAGTTGAATTTTTGCCGTCATTCTTGAAGTTTCGCCGCTTCGAGATTGCTCCTAGTTTTTTCGAAAACATGAAAAATAACAAAACTCAAAGAACTCTTTTGATTTCATTTGGAAGTTGTATACAACGCTTAGCATGAACGTATAAAATCCTAGAAATTAATAAAATGAAAGCTAATTTACATTTTTAGGAATTAAATTAGTGATGGAATTTCCATGAGATCGGGTTTCGATTTTAAGGTGGCCAATTGATAGCTTCTAGTCTTGCACCAGTCCTGTCGTAACTGAATGAAACTATTCATATTTAACAAAATATATACACCTCTTTACAATATGTAACTCTTTAATAATATGATTCATTTGCAGACGTATAGTATTGACACTATCAAATTTTTCAGATCCATATCAGTTTTTCGTAATCCAGCTCCAAACAAAGAATGTTCGTAAAAAAATCACATTATCAACAAATTTAATAAATCACAAACAAATACTACTCCTAGTGGAGTTTGTTTTGGAACTAGATATAGGGAATTCGACACAATCAAGATTCAGATTAAAACATAAAACATAACCATCTTCACAACCTATGCTGTCAAATAAAAAATAGCATTATGATATTTTTTAAGAAATGCCTTTATTTAATATTAAAGAATTCTCCTTGAATTGAACTTAATAAAATCGTTGTTACCATATATAAGTTAAAAGAAGATAATACTTCATTGTGTCCACATCCAAATGTTATTATAACAAGACTCTGAGTTGTCGATAGAGCAGACCTATGGTTCCCAGTTATGCTATTACAGTGCTTGTTATCCTATTAACAAAGTTATAATAACAAACAAGGGACTTTGGTAATAGTTTTCATAATATTGTTGTACATACTGCAACTTAGCAACTTGATATCAACAAAGATTGAAACATGAGTTGGTTGAGGATTCAATATCAACATTATTTATAAATAAAAAGTATTCATATGTTATGAATAAAGCAATATTCATCACACTTATTATACTATATTTCATGTATTAAAATCGTCCGAAATGTAATTTAGAATATATAGTTAATATGTATGTAATTTTTAAAAGAATTTAAGATTTTTAATTTGAATTGAAGAAGCGTGGTGTTGATTTTACAATATTGATAAAATTAGAATAATGATAAATCACATAAATTTGGTAAATGTGAGAATTATAAAACATTCACATAAAATTATATTAAATACTTTAATAATAAAAACACAACAATGTTACTAGAAGCGTGTTTAATATAACAATAATTAAAAGCCGTACCTCGTGTAACACATTGTGTTGTTTCATATTAAAGTTACTAGTATATGGTTTAATATAATGTATGTCGTTCCCGTTTAGTGAAGTCCTTAATACCATAAGCACGTGGACGATACATTTTGCTTTGACACTCTAATAACGAGAAATATCAAACTAATCAGAACTACATTGTTTCCTTTTTAAACTGTTATTAATGTATTAAAAAAGAAAAAAGGATATGACATCTACTTCAAATAATATATCAAAAACAAACAAGACATAATAAATGATAAGAAGAATGACAGCACATAAAACATATAAGATCAGACGCAAAATTAATATATCTAGATGACTTACCAGTATTAACTTCATAAGAACATTCAGTACATTGGTGCGTTTAATTTGTAAATCTTATCAACTAATAGAACAACTGCCATAACTAGTTAATATTATTCTAAAACCAGATTATTTTAAAATAAGCAATTTGGAGGAATTTTAAAAAGAATTGTTATTGTCGCAGACATGCAACCAAAAGAAATTGGAACAATATTACTAACAACATTTATGAAGAAAGACATGCAAAATGAAATACAGCGTATTGGCTTTGATAATGTCGTGGTTCTGAATCAGCTCCCATTGCAGTTTAAGTTTTTTAAGTTTTATTCAATAAAAAATAACTAGACTTGTTATAATACCATATTTTCTTTTTGAATAGATAGTAGATCTATAGATGTACCACATTCTTTGTTGAAAGTTGTTTGCTCATTTCGGTTCGTGACGAGAGTGACAAGAGTGTCACACTTATATTAAATGGCTAAGGCTACAATTTTCTGTAGCTATTATTTAAAATTATGATGATAAAACAAGGATAATAAGGAATATTAAGGAGAACTCGTGCTATCGTCAGCCGAGTGTTAAAATCAGAAGTAAAAGAAATATTATAGGTGAATATTAGTTTCCTTAATGCGTTCAGTTGAAGAGTTTTTCATAAATATATAGATAATATAATTAATTGATTTTATAAGATCATTTTGTCGTGAGCAATGTTCAAGCAGATATAAATTTTATTAATTTATAAAACTTAGCAAAATGAAAACATAATTTTCTCTAAATCTAGAACACTTTTCTTATGAAAGTCTTGAGTTTCAGTCTGAGTAAAGTAAGTCACACTAAATGATATAAACGTTGGAACGACTTGAGTGGTCTTCTGTTATACTTACTAATTAACACCCGTAATGAACACAGCTACGGAAATATTTAAATCACAGGAATTTTAATCTTACTAAATTGACGCAAGGTTCAATATCTGGTGTATATTTATAAAATACGAGACTTCGTTAGGAGTTTTGAAAACTAGATTCGTTGTTATAGCTATAGTCGAATAAGCTTTTGTTTTTCTTTTGAGGAAGACATTTTTAATTCAAACTTAATTAAACACAATTAAGTTATTTTGAACGTAAAAGTAGTTTATTCAATGTCTTATACGTTTAATTAAGACTAAAGCTATTAATTTAAAAGTAACCCTTTTAATAGGTTGGTACATACACGTATAGACACCAGTACCGTGATTATTTACCGATTTTATTTACCGAATTTGTCAGAAATTTATTTACATGAAAAATCCTATAATTATTAAAATGCTACAAAAAAGTGGTTCTTAATTTAAGTAATAATGTCCAGAGTTTTTATTTAATGTAATTCAAACATACCTGAGATACGGCTGCAATGTTAGTAATTAATATACGAGTATGTGTAACATCAATATTGAAAAAAAATAATTGTCATCTGTAGGGCAGAGGTGTACTGTACTGTGGATTTTTTTTTATCTTTGACGAGACATTTTAGGAAATTATTTTAATTTTATTTTATTATGATGTTTTAAGTATCATATGTTAATAAATGTATGTAGAGTTTGGTAAATGGTTTTTAAATTTAAATGGTAAATGGTTTTTAAATTCTACGTGAATGTGTTAACAATAATTAGTAGAGATGGTAAAAATTACAAAAACCTATTTGTATTTTTGTATCGGAAATTTTAATATTAAGAGATACTTTGTTAAAATTATTTTATTCTAATGTTTATTTCTGTAAAATAGTTTTTATATTTTAAATGTAATAGTTAGATGTATATCCCACCTTCTTAATATATACGTATGTACATTTATTTAAAAAATTATAAGATAATTAAATATTCTTCAAGTAATCACATTACTAACATAATTAAAACATTGAAAAGATAAGGCTTCTGAGATGAATACATGCAATACGAAGGCTTTTGAATCTTAGGTGCAGTCTATTATGGAAAATTTTGGGAACGGTGCGATGCAGATAGATGTGTGATGCAGTAGATTGAACGAGATTATTATTTGTTATTTAATAACAAACTATCACAAAACCATTTTTCATCGGGTTCCAAAATCAATAAGAACGTGTTTTTATGAGACCTGTGTCAAACACACGTACAATTTTTTTTTGTAATAATAAATTTGTTCAAATATTTCACTAAAAATTAAAGGCTTAACTTATCTAATATGTTTACAGACAATTTTAGACAACAACTAATATTGCTTTTTTGTCAGTTTTTTATTTATTTACTTCTTCAAAATATTTTTTCAAGGACGACAGTCTCCCTTCCAGTTATGGTGGTAGTGGAACTGCATTGGTAACTACCAATCGTTGTTTTGTACTTTACTGGAGCAGAAAGACTTTGTTCTACGTACTACTACTACTACTAAAAATAAAACCTATTATATATTTTAAAGTATTTAATATAACTTTAAGGAAGATTCGCCGGAATCTTCGAAACAAAGTGATTCATTACGCTTTGCGAGTCACAATGGATTACTGTCCAATAGATTTTTATCAAGTTTCCTAAATTTATGAATGATTTTATTTAAATGAAAAAAAATCTGATGCTCTATTAAATGTAACAAAAACGTAAGATTGTGCCAGTTAGTAAGATATACTATTATATTATTATAAATATATCCATATCATCTGTATAAAGTAATATAATCATATTGTTAAATATGTGCAAATGTCTTTCACTAATACATTAAACAACAAGTGACCTAAATGATAACCCTGAGAGGAACCGAAAGAACTTACCCATTTAATATTGCTAGAGTGCGTTGTAATGATATTAATAGTCAATCATTAATCAATCAATAGTCAATCCGTTGATTCTAGAAGTGATAAGGTATGTCAATGTCTGTAAACTGTAATAGTCTATCATTTTCAATATACTTACTATGTACGAGTTCGGAACTAATAAAAACAGTTATAAATAAGACAAATACAACATAAGTTATTGTTATTCAGATCTATTACAACATATTGTTTTATTATAAATATTAATGCCAATGTTACAATTCGGACGGAAAAGTAAAATGATGGAAAATATGATAATTTATTTCAATAATATTATAATGAGCTGAGATTTTTTGCGATACAATTTTTTTTAATATTTCTGATAATGACTTATCATTAGGTGTTGTGTTATTAATAAACTAGAAGAGTCATTTAATGTTAATTACACATTTATCAAATACCATGTTTAGTTAAAGGTAACTTTAATCAAATTTAAACATAAATCTTTTATATTATTTAAATATATTGCATTAAACAATAAAAGTTACGAGTACCTGGAATACAAAGTAAACAAACATAAAACTAAAATCAACTACCACTTAATCAAATACTTACAACAACAATACAACGAACATAAACTACAAATTTGTGAACTTTATATACGTTATCAAGCTCGAAGTTCCAACAAATCTGAAAATATGTACATAATTTTTAGTATTTTGTTTTATCAAAATAACAACACGGACGTATCAGTTCCCTTTACTCCCAGATCATGTTATGGTCAATATTTAAATAATGTACTTCTTACTATTTAATAAATTTAATATCTGAAATATTTATTTAAGCGTGGTGGGTTGTTATAATATTTATATTTTTATTACGAGCATTATATTAAAGGAATCGAATGAATACAAAATGTTTTGCTCCTCGTACATAATTACTAAAAAATATATTCAACGTAAAATGTAAGATGAAACCATAAAGTCTTAAAGATAATGAAAGCGGTTCTCGATCGTTACTCCCATTATAAAATATTCAGGCGCTATTATATATATTACCTTATAAATACACGGGAGTCTTTAATTAGACTCCCTGTAATGTAATAGGAGATATTTTCCTCCACAAAAGAACTCATGCCAATAATGGATAATTATTACTCAGTGTAATTTACGTAATGGTGGCGTATTTTAAATCATTTCAATGGTTACAATGTAATAATTATAATATTACAAATCATAATATTTTTAAACCATTTGAACCGATTATATTTGAAACAGAATAGATGAATTACTGAATAAGTATTTCTGAAATTATTACAAAACAGTAATTAAAGAATATATATATATATATATTTATAAAACAAATCGGAAAATTATTTTTGTCTTAATACCATCCATAGACAAAAATAAAAACTTACATAAAAATAATAACTTATTAAAAATAATTCCTCTTAATGTTAAATTTTACATCACACAAGTGAACGGGTGATATTTAATACATATTCGTATATCTTATATGTTATCCTTACGCTCCACTTCATTATGTATGATTATGGCAGACCTGATGTAATTCCGACGATCGTGATATTTGGAATTTATATTACAATATTTACTTTTGCTTTAGTTACTGTTCTTAGAGATATGCCGATTGGGGATTCCTTTCTGTTTTAAGTTAATATAATAATAACGATAATTTATAAAATACAAAATGTGTTTTTAATATATTTAATAAGACAAGATACACAAGAATGTTTTCAGTCTACAGGTCTATTGTTTCTTGTTGTCTTTTAATTTGTTAGGTCTATGTCCTGGTAATTGATTGAGAATAATTAAAAATAGCTATTTACAATTTATTAACCTTCACTGCAAAATTTTTAAACTAATATTTGTTGTTAAATATTAAAGAGACTTACTTTCCTTTATAACTTTCCGTTTATAGAATAGAGAAAATATACATATTCCATAAATAATGGTTCTATTGATGACCGCTGCGACATGTAGGCATAACAGTAGCTTAGTAAACTAAAGTAGTAAAGTAGTTATCTACTAAACGGAGATTTCTAAGAAATATATTTATATCTTATATATATATATATATATATATATATATATATATATATATATATATATATATATATATATATATATATATATATATATATATATATATATGTATAAATATAATATATATATATCTTACAAATTCCCGATGCAGACGCAGACGTGCCATCCCTAAGAGCAAACCACTGTGAATTCCCCGACGCCCAGACTATCTCCTCACCAGACAGCTATGACAAACTGCTCGACGGAAAGAGATCCAAGTATATAACAATAGTTTACATTATATTGCGTCTCCAAAGATATTATTAAAAGATTTCGATACCTATCCATACTAAAACTGATTAAGAAACTACTGTGATGTCTTTTACTATTAAAAAATATAAATCCTAATTTATCTTAAGTATTAATAAAGATGGGTGTTCTCACCTAAAGATGGGTGTTCCACAAGGATCTATTCTGGGCCCCTTTTTGTTTTTACTTTATATTAATGACTTGCCCATTTTTGTTAAGGGTCTGTGTGACATTGTACTCTTTGCTGATGACACCTCGCCTATTTTTAAAGTTGAGCGTGAAAGGATTAATTATGACGAAGTAAACAGTACTTTGTCACGCGTCCTGCCTTGGTTTGAATTTAATAATTTAGTGTTAAATGCTAAGAAAACTAAATATATAGAGTTTACACTTCCTAATGTAAAAAGTAAAAATTTTAACTTGCTCCTTAACAATGAAGTGTTAGAATTGATTGACTCAACAAAATTCTTAGGTATAACATTAGATAAAAAGCTCCAGTGGAACCCCCATCTCTCAACACTCGCAGCCAGACTCAGCTCCGCCGTCTTTGCAATTAGAAAAGTAAGACAATTAACGGACATTAATACGGCTCCACTTGTTTATTTTAGTTATTTTCACAGTATTTTATCTTACGGTATTTTATTACGGGGCAGTGCTGTCGAAATTAATTCTATATTTATTTTACAAAAAAGAGCTGTGCGGGCTATTTATAACTTAAAAGCTAGAGATTCTCTGAGAGATGTTTTTAAAGAAATAGGTATTCGTTTAGGTCGCTTCGCAATTCATATTTAATAACATATTATATATACGTCAAAATTTAAATAGTTATA
This sequence comes from Melinaea marsaeus rileyi, assembly GCA_918358865.1. Lineage (NCBI taxonomy): Eukaryota > Metazoa > Arthropoda > Insecta > Lepidoptera > Nymphalidae > Melinaea > Melinaea marsaeus. Next base: position 2,549,725 of record OU911095.1, on the reverse strand, counting down.
TAAAAACAGTGACAGACACGCGATAAATACGAGAAATAAAAACAAACTCGTAACGCCAAAGTTTCGGCTTCAAAAAGTTAATAATTCCTTCATGGGTTTGAGTATACGCATATATAATAAAGTTCCACAAAATATCTTAGACCTTCCATTTCTTAGTTTTAAATCTAAAATCAAAAGCTTATTATTAAATAAAGCTTTTTATAACGTTCACGAGTTTTTAGCGGATCGAAATATGTGGAACTTAAGTTGTTGAATCATTGCAGGATTTATATTATAATGTACATCACCTTTTGTTATATTTCTTTTGAAAAGAGCAACTGTTGAGTTTCTGGCCGGCTCTTCTCAACAGAGCACAGCATTCCGAGCCGTTTGCTATATTGGATTTGGTACTCTTTGTCGTGCCTTTTGTCGGAGTTATATTGAATGTCGATATTACAAAGACTTTGTATAAGTATTTTACAAAATACAAAGAACAAAATGAGTAATACTACGCAAGCATAAATAAAATAATTTATAAAGTGTAATCTTATACACTGTTACATATAAAACACAATCTTAGATCTTAACGAAATAATTTAAAGTAAATATATCATTTTCAAAGTATTCAACTCTTCCTAAGTACATACACAGACAGGTTATTAACTTAATTTATAAAAGTCACCTTGTCTTCAGCAGAGTTCAAGATATTCATCTTTTAATTAATTAATACAACTAAGTTTAAATTTTAAAACATGATTTTCTCTAGATCTGGAACACTTTTAGCAAAGTTTTGTAAACTCAGTCATACTGACTGATATAAACGTTAGAAGGACTTGGTCTCCGCTTATGCTTACTAAATAACAACCGTAATGAATACAGCTACAGAAATGTTTAAAATGAAAAGAATTACAACCTTAATCAAAGTGATTAAGGTTTAATTTGCCATGCATATTTCTTAAAGAAGGGTTACTAAATTTTCTAATGATGGGTTTAACTACGAGACTTCGTTAGGAGCTATGAGAAATAGATTCGTTCGTTCGATGATTTTTTTTTGTTTACATAAATAAACTTTTATCTTTGACTTGTTTCTAAGTAAGAGATTTTCTATTATAATTTCAATACGATCAGACTTGGCACTTTAAATAAAAATTCAATTATATTATATCTTAAACAAATAAATTAAAAAAGTATAAAATACAGAGTACCAAGATAAGTAGCTTTCGTAGTTCATGTGATGTATCGTTAAGATGATTGGTTAAAATTAATTTTCCTTCAACCAGAGACAGCTTCATGATATATTGAATTAGGAAATTAAATCTCAAAATTAAATCTCGCCTTTAAATCTTGATAAAAAAGATAATTGGAAAATCAAAAATTTGGAAAGACAAATATATTATGTTGTGTAATATTTTTTGTAATAATTTATTCTTGAAAACATTCCGCCTATAAAAATAAATTACTCATGTGTTTAAGCTCATAAAGTAAAAAACTACAAGTTCTCTCTGATTTGAGAAGATAACTTCATTGAGTGAGTTTAGTTTGCATCAAACAGCTTCGTCACTTCGATTCCAATCATAGGACTTTGTAAGCATAATTTAATAAGATTTCTGGATTATAAAATCTTTTGGTTGCGGCACACATAATTTTTCATATCATGGTCATGAATGAAGATATCTTTATACTAGAATGTTTTATATGTTGTTATTACCTCCCAATAGCCTATAGGCTATCGCAGTATTAACGCTGTTCGAGGGTCATGGTCGTGGATCAGTAGACGACAATCAACCACTGCGAGACTCGTCCGTGAAAATAAGGCCTTTTTGTAATTGTATTAAATAAAAACAAAATATAGGCCACGTATAACCATATTGTTCTACTAACGCATATATATCTTAACTTTCAAACTCGATAGTAATGATAGAAAGAAGATTTTCTGGCTTTTTAATTTTGATTTCTATATTTTTGACAAAGTAGTAAGTAGTAGTATACATGTATGATTCATCATTAAATAATCGTATCATATTCAATTTTAAATAAACTAAAGATTGTACTCTAACCCTAAATGTAACCAAAATACTTTTATCGATAAAGTACTAATGGAGTGATATAGAGTACTTTTTATCTTCAGACATCCAAAGAGCGCTTTGGGTAAAAGATAAAACTTCGAAGATTTTAATTTAAAGTAGGTAAAGATTGGGTGGATCTTGAACAAAATGATAGAACTCTCTGGTGATTTATTGCTCTGTTGCTCTGTGCTGGACAGAATCGATTACTGCTAAATGGCGGTGCTGTTCTTTGCATGTGTGTGTATTGCATTAAATAACCAAAGACTATTAGAAGAAGGAGTTGTCTATACATTTATCAATTAACAGGAATTCAATATAAATGAAAATAACCTAATTCTAAATAGTTTCATCAAGAATTATTTGAGTAATCAAATAAAATAAAGAAACATTGTATTGTAAAAATCTATAATGAAAAAAAATCACAAATCATTTATTTACATTTAATAGAACCTGAAAAGCTTCTACTTATTTAAGTAAGAATATGTGTGGATCGATGCGAAGTTGTAACTTTCGAGAGCAGTTACTAAATTTCATTCTTAAAAATATTATTAATTAATTGTATTAAACCCAGGGCATGTTTAATAATAACATCTTTTACAGACAGCGATTCATCAACATTTTTGTTATTTGGTCAGAAGAGCACGATTACTTTACCACTATAGTTCTACAACATATCGAAACACTATTGTATATTATTTAAATTAAAAAACGGCTTCATCTTATAAATATCATTAAAATAACAAAACCAGACATGTCATAATTACATATTTTTATCAAGGAATAAAACGTTTCAAAGTTAAACTTTAATTATATAAAACTGAGTGTGTGTCGGCGTGTTTGTACACGCGTGGTTCATCACTTGGTGAGATTCTTAGAATCACCGAAATGGAAGATTCATCGTTTGAAAAAGAAACAAAAGCCTTGATACTTGAATTTAAATAATTAAAAAAAGTAAAAGCTGTATTTCCTTATAACAATATTATTAAAGAAGAAATTGGTTTCAGCTTAGTCATAGGTGTCATATTATCATATATTTTTATATTCTACCGACATCCATCGGTTGTACTATTATATTTATTTTATGTACTTTAATAAATCTCTATTTTATTCTTTCATAATTGTTCTAATCATCGGAATTATTTTAATTTCAACTATTCTTTACTTCATATTCCTTTGTTTTTTATTTATTTATAATTTAGTAAGTATTATATTGTCGTAATAGCTTAAGTAGTTAGTTCAGTTAGTTCGACGCAAATTGAATGTCAAAATGAAAATATAAAACATTAAAGATAATAAAAACCTGTTTGACTTTTACTCTTATTATTACAACATGTTACCTTGTGAAACACAAGTCTTTAATTAAGCTCCATGTTATGAAGGAGATTGATTTCTTTATACAAAGAACTCCACAATAGAAAAGCCAATAATGAGTTTTCAATATAATTGACGTCGTAGAAGCGGATTTATTTTTCCTTAAACAAATACTACAATATGAAATGATCACAAATGAGTAAAATTATTAAATTAGCCGAACGTCTTATTATTTATCATAATAATGTTTGTGTCTGTAAATAGAAAAAAAGGCTTAGAACCTTTTTATATCTTGAAAGAATATAAAGTGAAAAGTGATACGTCCAGAGAAGCATGATACTTAAAGACAATCATATCTTTAAAATAATATAAAAGCTAGAGCAAAGATGTTACTTACAGTAAAACTCTATATTATGAATACTTCTACGTAATTCATATCCATTTAGTAATCTAAAATGGACGACATCAACTTAATTATTATTGGAGCTCATAAAGCTATTATTATCTTTATACTAGACTTATCAGTATTCAACTGTATTAATCGTTTACTATAAAAGAAATATATATAAATAGAATTTCTATTAATTTAAATTTGAACACTTTTTGAAAATTACAAAGATCTACATTAGAGAAATTCACAAGTATGGCTGATACTCACTACTGAAGGGTATGGGAAACATGTTTTAATAACTATTGTTACCTAAACATGATATTTGTTATATGTGTCATCGAATCATGTTTAATATTAAATCTATTATAAACATGATTTCTAAGTTTTCCAGCATCTGTAACGCTGTAGAGAATAAGTCTTGAAATATATTTGATGGCTAACCTAACGAATGAACCAAATAAAAGAAATGAAATATATAAATAACAAATGATATTCAGAAAAAGGAATAAGAAACAAAATGAGGCGTAAAAATTCCAAATTAGACTCGACATTGGAGAAAGAGAACAAAGTGTATTTACTTCATTTGGGAGGATAACTTCATTGAGTGAGTTGAGTTTGCATCAAACAGCTTCATACGAACCTCATCTCTGTTGAGCTTATTATATGAGTAGGCGCAAATCAACCATCGCAAGACTCGACCGTGGAATCAACGCTTTTTTATAAATATGTATTTTATTCTTACAAAATTTAAAGGCAATATCAATAGGCAAATCGAAAATATGTTATAAAAATAATATCTTAATATATATCTTAGCAAAAATATAGAAAGCAAAATTGAAAAACCGAAATTTTGTTTTCTCCTATCATTAATATTGACTTTGAAAAGTATATATTTTTTTTATCTTAGATGAACTAACAAACTAAAGAAGCACAAAAATACTTTTAATAGAATTTACTAGAAATTTGTCTTTTAATATGTATGAAATTTAATATATTAAAAGTAGTATAAAATAATTGTTCTTTTAACGATAAAGTACTAATGGACGAACATAGAGTACTTTTATCCCAGAAACATCTTCTAAAGTGCGCTTTGGGTAAAAGATAAATCTTTAAAGATTTGAATTTAAAGTAAGAATGGATTGAGTTTATCTTCAAAACAAAGTGATAGAACCCTCTGGTAATTTATTGCTCTGAGCTGGACGGAATAGGTTACTATTAAAGGTGATACTTTTCTTTCCATGCGTATTCCAATAATGAGCTTATTATTTATAAAAGTCTTCTAAATCGCGTAAGATGAAGACGTTGTATGGCAAATTAAGTATTGTAGCTATGTTACCTATACATTTATTAATTAACGGAAATAAGATCTTAAAGTCATAATTGCATTTTTTTTAATAATAGAACTGACATTTTAAATCATGTCTCGACATCATCATCATCATCATCATCATGACTCGACATGTCAATGTAACGCAGTGTTCGTACATCCGTGATGTATCACTTGGTATCGTAATAGAAACAGTCATCGCTAGAAACAGAGTGAAAGACCTCGATACTTGAGTATTATTGTTTGAGATGATATTGGTTTCAATTTTATCGCAGATGTCATATTTTCATATATAAATATTTAGCACAACTCATTAATTACCGATCCATTAAATATGTAAAATGTAAATTTATTTTAATATCCCAAATCATAAATAAATATATAAGTGTTATATTGTCAGAAATAAACACGTTTTAATTGAAACAGGATAAAAAGTTTATATTTTTAAAATAATTTAAAGGTTTTCGTTTCTTCATGTCGTGTACTTACAACCAATTATAATTAATATGATACTTCTTTGTAAATCAAACATTTAATTGCTGACCCTCAAAGGTGCGCACATGAATGCTAACGACTGAATATAAAATGATGACGGGTCGCGCAACTGATTGGTGTTATTATTATAAAAATACGAATAACTTAAGTAATTTGTTTGACGCAAAATGAATTTTAAAAACGACAATCTCTAACATTAATGGCAATGAAGACATGCTTCATTTGTACTCTTACTATTATATAATATTATTTTATAAACACACAAGTCTTTAATTAAATTCCATATTATAGAATGAGAGACATTTCATTACACAAAGAAAGCCAGTAATGGGTTTTCAATACAATTAACATAATAAAAACTGATTGTAATTAATAGCTTAATGGTTGTTTTGTTTTATATTAAACAATAAATTCAATATAAGTATATTATCATTTACATAACACGTCTACAGAACACCTAAACATATAAATATTATATTAAGCAGAATTACATATCGCTAAGATTGTGAAATTTGTCAAACCCTTCATTAGTAAGTATATGTTATGTTAATGTAAAACCATTTGGTGTTTTGGAAAACCAGGAAGTAAAAAGATTACATGCTTAAAAGTGTGGTACTTACATAATAATAATATATAATAATGTTAACAATCATACAGTTTTATTGAATTCCTTGCATAACAAGTTACAATTCTATAATTTCTTAACATATGACAGACAAAATTAGAAACACTATTTTATACCCTTAACAAAAAAGGAGTATTTACATTTAAAAAACAATAATTATACATGCATGGATCCCATTCGGATAAAAGCCTCTTCCTGCACGCCATTTATCTCTACTTTGGCAGTATTTGGCCAGCCTCGACCTGCTATTTCCACTATTTCATCCTTATCCATCCTTTCACTATAATTTCCTTAATATAATGTAAAAGTTAGGACAAAGCTGTGACTTGTACCAAAATTCTATATTAAACATATTTCTAATCCTTTTAGAAGTCTGAAATTACCGATATCAAATGACTTATCATTTGAGCGCAAAACGCTCTTCTTATCTATGTACTACAGTTATCAGTATTGGACTATTATAGTATTAAAATTTACTGTTTAAAATTATATATAATTTTATTAAATTTATTATTTTTACAAAAATCTGTCTTTAACGATACAGTGTTTATGGGCTGATATAACATTTCATCCTCTGAAATATCTTCCAAAACGCGCATCTGTAAAAGATATAAACTTAAAAGATTTGAATTTAACGTAAGAAAAGATTGGATCGAAACTAGGACAAAGTAGTAAAACTCACCGGTGATTCATTGCTCTGTGCTGGACGGAATAGAGAACTGTAAATGGGGTCTGGAAATGTTTTTGGATGTCTGATTTTCAGAAATAAATATCATATAAGTTTGTACGAAGTTGTTTTCTTTTAATTACGAGAGTTTTAATTACGAATAATCATAATGTGAAATGGAAATTATTTTATTTTCTCCAAAAGCGAAATAAAGTGTTTATTCCCGGAAATTCTATTACTAATACAAAATTCCTTTGAAATATTTATATCTTCCTTAAAATTTGAGTAAACATTATTATATTTACATTTATTAATGGATACTCGTATATTACGATTAAGTACAAGAGGACCAGAAAAGCTTCTTAGTGCCCAAGATTCTATTCAGAACAGAGCTGAAAATATTTCTTTGAGAGCAATTGCTAAATTACATTCTTGTAAGATGTAACTAACTAGTACTATGAGAATTACTACTATATACTATAACATAATATAACATAACAACATACTATAACATAATATTATACTGAAAATACAATATATTTAATAATGACAACTGTCACTTAGTGCGGTGGGTGATAGGTTTTTCATTTAGTCAATAGAACGTGTTTGTTCTAAATTTAGCATATTGAAACCCTATCGTGTAGTTCTGAGTATTACTTCCTTTTAATCAATTTATGAACATGACAATGGTGAATATGTCATAATATAATGATTTCGGAAGAGTATAAATTATAAAGAGTAATATGAAAAAAATGTTTTTCAAATTATATCTCAGCAACATTAATCTTTCATAGTTTTAAATAAATATTTAATATCCAGATAAAATTTGTGAAGTAAGTTTTAACGCGAGGGTTAAACTTTAATGCTAAAAACACGTGTATGTAACAAATCGTCCGTTCATCACGATTTATCACTTGGTGAGAATCGTTGAAGTAATAGATTCGTTTTTTGAAACAGGAATAAAAAACCTCGATACCCGTGTATAAATGGTTATTTGAAATTAACTACTATCTTTAAAACTGTGCAGCTCTATTTATCATGTTTAATAATTTATTACAAAATCACCCGTGGCATATTAGAGAGGATATTGTTTTTCATTTTATCGTAAATACACATATTTTTTTCAACAGTCGAATATACCAATGGTTATTTTACAGGTTATAGTTTCTTTGAATCGTGTACTTACAGAAAATTATAATTGGTATAATATATATTAAACATTTAAAATCAGAACCTCAAAAATGTATATAAATGCTAGCAAAAGATGAAATGCCAACGGATTGTGTAATCGATTGTTGTTATTATAAAAATTTAAATATCGAACATTAGAGATACTTACAAAAACGGAATAATTATAATTAATCAATTAATGTTGTTTTTATTTAACGAGTATGGTATAAGAATACAAATAACCCACAAGTGAATACTTAAATACTAAAATGTATACATTAATTTAGTTACATTAAGTACAATCACATCGTTAATATGAAGTTTACCAAACCTCTAATTATTTGTAGTAACAATTGCCTCTATAACCATTTATTATATTTATAATAATTTCAAAATCACTCTCTCTTTTATAAAGAAGGTAAGGAAATATACTTGAAAATATGAAAATAATTTAAAAGTTAAATAGTATTATAATGTCTTTAAGAGAATGTTAATGTCTTTAAATACCCCTAACTAAACCCTTATTAATCGGGGTTAGTGTTAGATATAAAAATTCCAATATTTAATTTACTTTCTGATAACATTATATTATATTTAAGATATTTTATGTTTAATTTAAGGGCTCGACCGTTGAATCTTCCTGTTAAATATTTAAATTGTTTTGTTACATTTATTTTTCAATGATTTTAGTGAGAAAAAATATTTAAAATTATTAATATTTGCAAACATAGAAATTAAAAAACAAAACAATAATTGTGACGTCACAAAGGATCAGATAATAAATTTAGATTTAAGGAGAACTCCTATTGGAGAGAGAGGACACCTTCTGGTCTAAATATCTTCCGGCTACGATCCAGTAATTATGATGTAATATTATAAATGATAAAGGTGCTTTAATCAGCTTGTGATTTATATTTTACATAGATAATGGACCAAACGATGTAATTAATAAATACCTAAATTCTTGTATTAAGGAAAACTAGATTTTGCGGTGGGTTAAATAGTCGAATATTCAAATTTCCTCTCTTCCTTCTTCATGTTCCTTAATCTCCTCCTCAAAAGTAATAACACATTTGCAACTTTCCATTTTTGCAAATCCAATTCTATAGATAGAGTAATATTTAAATAACATGCAATTAAATTCTTATTTTATTGTCCATGACACAGAAAAATATCTTATGTAGAATAATAATTAAAATTAATATAAGATAAGAGAACTCAAAACGATAGTTTTTCATCGAATCACTTAACTAGTGGATCGGATAAAAAAATTGCATACAAAGTTATTAGTTTTAATAATAATTAGTAAGGGCGAGCGTTCTTAACGTAACGTAACTTAAAAGTAGGGAACATAATATAACCAATTACAACTATTTGTTTTTATTATATTTCATACGTTTAATATTTTTACTATACATATGCGAACAGGTGATCTCGTGGAATACCTTGTAGAGATTGTTATTTTTTTTCATTATATATATCCCGGATGTAATCTAATTCCATAGGTCGCGATGTATTCAGAGAGTATTACAATACTTGCTTAATACGTCTTGATGTTTTATATAGTATAAAATATGTGTTTATAAAGATATATAGAAGAACACGTGATTAAGATGAATCACTATATACTTTAAAACATCTCAACTTATTATAAATACAATAGAATTTAAGAGAATGAAATTAAATATCTTTAAATTTGTACATAAATTTAAAGAAACCTAATTTAACAATACAGATGAAATTTAAGTAATTCTACATTAAGTTTATAAGTCCTTACAACTTACCCCCTCAAAATACACAGGGTAGAACTTCTTTAACCGACTTACAAAAACTAAAATACTCTGCTCGTAGTGTCTGTATTTTATTTCAATATTATTTTTCAAATTTATTTAAATATGAAATGAGCGAAACCATACGAGTAGTAGGTAATTTATAATATTCAATTCAATACTCGTGATATCTCTGCCATGATATACCGTAGGGTTATAAGTTATGCCACAAATATAGAGTCCACGCAGACACTTTCAAAAGGAAATCAATTTTACCAACGATGGATATCGAAGCATTTTCAGTTTAAATGCATAAAGGTCGACTGAACGTAAGCTTAAAATGAAAAATTTATTGGTTATTTTTAATCCTGTGAAACGGATGCTAGGAGAAGGGAGAATTGTTTGTAAATCAATTTAAAGATAATATAGATAACCTCTAATTATATTGTAAGCACCATTTATTTAATACATAATATATATTTACTTCAGCGTCCATGTGAAGCGCCTATTTAAATACTGTATCTTAAGTGGGCCCGGAAATTGGTATATACAATATATTATTAAATATTGAAAATGTATTTATTTTCAATAATATTAAAAATCATAGGCAAAATAGTAGTATATTTGAATAAATTCAAATCAAAATAGTTAAGACGCTATAAAAGACGCCTTAAGTTGATAGCGTTGAATTATTTGTATCTCAATTAATATCCGTGTTCATTAGTTGTAACGAAGTTATCCTTCGGTCATTTTTCTATATAATTATTATTTTTCTTGATTATTTTAATATCTGTCATTATTAAATATTATTACATTTCATTTTTACGTTACGAATTCACAAAGTCCATGTACATAATATAACACAAACACTTGTGACTGAATATCTCTTGTTATGAATAAAGTAATACACATATTTAAAGCAAGTCTTTGTTTCTAAAATATATAGTTCATAGTGAGGCGTCATTTTATTGTAATGCTAGCAAAGTGATTCTTCATGTAACGAACATTTATGTAGTAACCAATTTATGTCTTACCTTATTAATACTTCATTATATACTTTCTCTATGATACATTCATATGACTTATTGATTTAATTTACAAACTTAATTCACTTCAGACATTTGATCAGTCAAATTATTTTCTATATATTAATAGTCAAATAAGTCCTAAAAATCATCTCACGATACGGAAACGATGCGAAGTGAATTCTTTCATAAATCTAAAAGTTTTCAGCGAAGCTTAGAGTCGCAGTGACTTCTGAATTTTTGATTTATTTCCAAAGTACTCTGGCGTCAAGTTTAAGATGTACAATTTCGAGATCTCTTAAAAACAAATTATTTAAAGTGTGTTTCCCAAGTCGAGAATTACTATTCTTAATAAATAATTTTATAATACTATTATTTATAATAGTTTAATTATTATAATAAAAAAAATATATATATTTTTTTACCCTACGAGATTAAATTCACTGTATGTATGTGCCATATTTTCAGATATGATATTTTATTTCCCGTACTATCATGATGAGTGAGTTAATAATATTTCCTTAATATTCATGGATGGTTATTAATTAGATTTGTTTTTTACACGTACGTACAAATAACTTTATATAATATATAGTACTGATTGTTATCCTCTTCTATTCATTATGTATGATTATACCGGATCTAATCTAACTCTGATCGTGTCATGTTCTGAGAATATTACAATCTTGCTGAACACGTCTCGATGTTGTACTCTGCTTTTGATATTAGTGTCTTGTTTAAAATTAAGATAAACGTAAAAGGACTGTAGTGTTTGTTTAAAATATTGAGTATCGGTTGTGACATCAGTTACATGGAATGCTTATTTGGTATTTATGAGTGCATAAATTTTTAAGAATTCAAAGCAAACATTTTTAAAAAGAAATTCATTTTATCAAACATAGTTATCGTAAACATTTTCAGTTGAAAAGCATCAAGCTCGACTGAACGTTGATGCAAAAAGTAAAATTTCATAGGATATTTTTTATCTTGAGACGGATGCTGGGCAAAGAGATAACAATTTATGAATAAATTTTTGCTTCTTTAAAAACATTTAATGAAACCACTGAGTTTAAAGTAGAGTTAGAGTTTTTACCTATGATTTATGTGGGAACCATTTATCAAATACAAAATAAATATATTCACCTAAGCAAGTCAACTTTATTTAAGTTGTCAAATAATATAAATAGGTAAATATAACTAGTAGTTTAAATATTACTTTTAACAATTCTAAATGGAAAATACTACAACTACGCAGTGTTTATTCCGCCCTGTTGTTGTATAAAAGCCAATATTAAAACAAACTGGCTGCGGTTTGACTATCAACGTGCATGTGATTTGACGCTCGGTTGCAGGCTCTAAATGAAACTGACGAGAACATAACTATACGTTTGGTAATAATTTAATATTTTTATAAATAGCTGCTACTAAATTACTTAATAATTATTAAAACAATTTGTTTCGTTTAATTCGATGCGATAGTTATTTATACCGCTTCATTAAATATTTATCTAAATAATTTTATATACCGCAAATATTTTAGTTAAAATAAAAGCATCAAATTTAGCAAATGTTTTTGCATAGTTGAAAGTGTCGATAAACATTGTATGATTTTTTAATATATTTGTTTTAATAAATAAAAACATAATTAATATGCAATCCCTATCCATTAGTAGACTGTTGAATATTCTAGATGTAGTTTTCTTACTTGAAAGAAATATTTATTTTAGCTAGTATATTTTTCCTTTTAGATAAATATAAGCCTAAAAATATATTACATTATCTAAAATATTAAAAAAAATAAAAAATAAATCTTTATAAAAATATAGCGCATTTTGTTAAGCGAATTACAATACAAAACAGTTCACACAAGCAGACAAGCAGCTAGCCTAGCATTAACCTAGCACTTAGCAAATACTTTTACTAATACAAAATTCCTTTGAAATATTTATATCTTCCTTAAAATTTGAGTAAACATTATTATATTTACATTTATTAATGGATACTCGTATATTACGATTAAGTACAAGAGGACCAGAAAAGCTTCTTAGTGCCCAAGATTCTATTCAGAACAGAGCTGAAAATATTTCTTTGAGAGCAATTGCTAAATTACATTCTTGTAAGATGTAACTAACTAGTACTATGAGAATTACTACTATATACTATAACATAATATAACATAACAACATACTATAACATAATATTATACTGAAAATACAATATATTTAATAATGACAACTGTCACTTAGTGCGGTGGGTGATAGGTTTTTCATTTAGTCAATAGAACGTGTTTGTTCTAAATTTAGCATATTGAAACCCTATCGTGTAGTTCTGAGTATTACTTCCTTTTAATCAATTTATGAACATGACAATGGTGAATATGTCATAATATAATGATTTCGGAAGAGTATAAATTATAAAGAGTAATATGAAAAAAATGTTTTTCAAATTATATCTCAGCAACATTAATCTTTCATAGTTTTAAATAAATATTTAATATCCAGATAAAATTTGTGAAGTAAGTTTTAACGCGAGGGTTAAACTTTAATGCTAAAAACACGTGTATGTAACAAATCGTCCGTTCATCACGATTTATCACTTGGTGAGAATCGTTGAAGTAATAGATTCGTTTTTTGAAACAGGAATAAAAAACCTCGATACCCGTGTATAAATGGTTATTTGAAATTAACTACTATCTTTAAAACTGTGCAGCTCTATTTATCATGTTTAATAATTTATTACAAAATCACCCGTGGCATATTAGAGAGGATATTGTTTTTCATTTTATCGTAAATACACATATTTTTTTCAACAGTCGAATATACCAATGGTTATTTTACAGGTTATAGTTTCTTTGAATCGTGTACTTACAGAAAATTATAATTGGTATAATATATATTAAACATTTAAAATCAGAACCTCAAAAATGTATATAAATGCTAGCAAAAGATGAAATGCCAACGGATTGTGTAATCGATTGTTGTTATTATAAAAATTTAAATATCGAACATTAGAGATACTTACAAAAACGGAATAATTATAATTAATCAATTAATGTTGTTTTTATTTAACGAGTATGGTATAAGAATACAAATAACCCACAAGTGAATACTTAAATACTAAAATGTATACATTAATTTAGTTACATTAAGTACAATCACATCGTTAATATGAAGTTTACCAAACCTCTAATTATTTGTAGTAACAATTGCCTCTATAACCATTTATTATATTTATAATAATTTCAAAATCACTCTCTCTTTTATAAAGAAGGTAAGGAAATATACTTGAAAATATGAAAATAATTTAAAAGTTAAATAGTATTATAATGTCTTTAAGAGAATGTTAATGTCTTTAAATACCCCTAACTAAACCCTTATTAATCGGGGTTAGTGTTAGATATAAAAATTCCAATATTTAATTTACTTTCTGATAACATTATATTATATTTAAGATATTTTATGTTTAATTTAAGGGCTCGACCGTTGAATCTTCCTGTTAAATATTTAAATTGTTTTGTTACATTTATTTTTCAATGATTTTAGTGAGAAAAAATATTTAAAATTATTAATATTTGCAAACATAGAAATTAAAAAACAAAACAATAATTGTGACGTCACAAAGGATCAGATAATAAATTTAGATTTAAGGAGAACTCCTATTGGAGAGAGAGGACACCTTCTGGTCTAAATATCTTCCGGCTACGATCCAGTAATTATGATGTAATATTATAAATGATAAAGGTGCTTTAATCAGCTTGTGATTTATATTTTACATAGATAATGGACCAAACGATGTAATTAATAAATACCTAAATTCTTGTATTAAGGAAAACTAGATTTTGCGGTGGGTTAAATAGTCGAATATTCAAATTTCCTCTCTTCCTTCTTCATGTTCCTTAATCTCCTCCTCAAAAGTGATAACACATTTGCAACTTTCCATTTTTGCAAATCCAATTCTATAGATAGAGTAATATTTAAATAACATGCAATTAAATTCTTATTTTATTGTCCATGACACAGAAAAATATCTTATGTAGAATAATAATTAAAATTAATATAAGATAAGAGAACTCAAAACGATAGTTTTTCATCGAATCACTTAACTAGTGGATCGGATAAAAAAATTGCATACAAAGTTATTAGTTTTAATAATAATTAGTAAGGGCGAGCGTTCTTAACGTAACGTAACTTAAAAGTAGGGAACATAATATAACCAATTACAACTATTTGTTTTTATTATATTTCATACGTTTAATATTTTTACTATACATATGCGAACAGGTGATCTCGTGGAATACCTTGTAGAGATTGTTATTTTTTTTCATTATATATATCCCGGATGTAATCTAATTCCATAGGTCGCGATGTATTCAGAGAGTATTACAATACTTGCTTAATACGTCTTGATGTTTTATATAGTATAAAATATGTGTTTATAAAGATATATAGAAGAACACGTGATTAAGATGAATCACTATATACTTTAAAACATCTCAACTTATTATAAATACAATAGAATTTAAGAGAATGAAATTAAATATCTTTAAATTTGTACATAAATTTAAAGAAACCTAATTTAACAATACAGATGAAATTTAAGTAATTCTACATTAAGTTTATAAGTCCTTACAACTTACCCCCTCAAAATACACAGGGTAGAACTTCTTTAACCGACTTACAAAAACTAAAATACTCTGCTCGTAGTGTCTGTATTTTATTTCAATATTATTTTTCAAATTTATTTAAATATGAAATGAGCGAAACCATACGAGTAGTAGGTAATTTATAATATTCAATTCAATACTCGTGATATCTCTGCCATGATATACCGTAGGGTTATAAGTTATGCCACAAATATAGAGTCCACGCAGACACTTTCAAAAGGAAATCAATTTTACCAACGATGGATATCGAAGCATTTTCAGTTTAAATGCATAAAGGTCGACTGAACGTAAGCTTAAAATGAAAAATTTATTGGTTATTTTTAATCCTGTGAAACGGATGCTAGGAGAAGGGAGAATTGTTTGTAAATCAATTTAAAGATAATATAGATAACCTCTAATTATATTGTAAGCACCATTTATTTAATACATAATATATATTTACTTCAGCGTCCATGTGAAGCGCCTATTTAAATACTGTATCTTAAGTGGGCCCGGAAATTGGTATATACAATATATTATTAAATATTGAAAATGTATTTATTTTCAATAATATTAAAAATCATAGGCAAAATAGTAGTATATTTGAATAAATTCAAATCAAAATAGTTAAGACGCTATAAAAGACGCCTTAAGTTGATAGCGTTGAATTATTTGTATCTCAATTAATATCCGTGTTCATTAGTTGTAACGAAGTTATCCTTCGGTCATTTTTCTATATAATTATTATTTTTCTTGATTATTTTAATATCTGTCATTATTAAATATTATTACATTTCATTTTTACGTTACGAATTCACAAAGTCCATGTACATAATATAACACAAACACTTGTGACTGAATATCTCTTGTTATGAATAAAGTAATACACATATTTAAAGCAAGTCTTTGTTTCTAAAATATATAGTTCATAGTGAGGCGTCATTTTATTGTAATGCTAGCAAAGTGATTCTTCATGTAACGAACATTTATGTAGTAACCAATTTATGTCTTACCTTATTAATACTTCATTATATACTTTCTCTATGATACATTCATATGACTTATTGATTTAATTTACAAACTTAATTCACTTCAGACATTTGATCAGTCAAATTATTTTCTATATATTAATAGTCAAATAAGTCCTAAAAATCATCTCACGATACGGAAACGATGCGAAGTGAATTCTTTCATAAATCTAAAAGTTTTCAGCGAAGCTTAGAGTCGCAGTGACTTCTGAATTTTTGATTTATTTCCAAAGTACTCTGGCGTCAAGTTTAAGATGTACAATTTCGAGATCTCTTAAAAACAAATTATTTAAAGTGTGTTTCCCAAGTCGAGAATTACTATTCTTAATAAATAATTTTATAATACTATTATTTATAATAGTTTAATTATTATAATAAAAAAAATATATATATTTTTTTACCCTACGAGATTAAATTCACTGTATGTATGTGCCATATTTTCAGATATGATATTTTATTTCCCGTACTATCATGATGAGTGAGTTAATAATATTTCCTTAATATTCATGGATGGTTATTAATTAGATTTGTTTTTTACACGTACGTACAAATAACTTTATATAATATATAGTACTGATTGTTATCCTCTTCTATTCATTATGTATGATTATACCGGATCTAATCTAACTCTGATCGTGTCATGTTCTGAGAATATTACAATCTTGCTGAACACGTCTCGATGTTGTACTCTGCTTTTGATATTAGTGTCTTGTTTAAAATTAAGATAAACGTAAAAGGACTGTAGTGTTTGTTTAAAATATTGAGTATCGGTTGTGACATCAGTTACATGGAATGCTTATTTGGTATTTATGAGTGCATAAATTTTTAAGAATTCAAAGCAAACATTTTTAAAAAGAAATTCATTTTATCAAACATAGTTATCGTAAACATTTTCAGTTGAAAAGCATCAAGCTCGACTGAACGTTGATGCAAAAAGTAAAATTTCATAGGATATTTTTTATCTTGAGACGGATGCTGGGCAAAGAGATAACAATTTATGAATAAATTTTTGCTTCTTTAAAAACATTTAATGAAACCACTGAGTTTAAAGTAGAGTTAGAGTTTTTACCTATGATTTATGTGGGAACCATTTATCAAATACAAAATAAATATATTCACCTAAGCAAGTCAACTTTATTTAAGTTGTCAAATAATATAAATAGGTAAATATAACTAGTAGTTTAAATATTACTTTTAACAATTCTAAATGGAAAATACTACAACTACGCAGTGTTTATTCCGCCCTGTTGTTGTATAAAAGCCAATATTAAAACAAACTGGCTGCGGTTTGACTATCAACGTGCATGTGATTTGACGCTCGGTTGCAGGCTCTAAATGAAACTGACGAGAACATAACTATACGTTTGGTAATAATTTAATATTTTTATAAATAGCTGCTACTAAATTACTTAATAATTATTAAAACAATTTGTTTCGTTTAATTCGATGCGATAGTTATTTATACCGCTTCATTAAATATTTATCTAAATAATTTTATATACCGCAAATATTTTAGTTAAAATAAAAGCATCAAATTTAGCAAATGTTTTTGCATAGTTGAAAGTGTCGATAAACATTGTATGATTTTTTAATATATTTGTTTTAATAAATAAAAACATAATTAATATGCAATCCCTATCCATTAGTAGACTGTTGAATATTCTAGATGTAGTTTTCTTACTTGAAAGAAATATTTATTTTAGCTAGTATATTTTTCCTTTTAGATAAATATAAGCCTAAAAATATATTACATTATCTAAAATATTAAAAAAAATAAAAAATAAATCTTTATAAAAATATAGCGCATTTTGTTAAGCGAATTACAATACAAAACAGTTCACACAAGCAGACAAGCAGCTAGCCTAGCATTAACCTAGCACTTAGCAAATACTTTTACTAATACAAAATTCCTTTGAAATATTTATATCTTCCTTAAAATTTGAGTAAACATTATTATATTTACATTTATTAATGGATACTCGTATATTACGATTAAGTACAAGAGGACCAGAAAAGCTTCTTAGTGCCCAAGATTCTATTCAGAACAGAGCTGAAAATATTTCTTTGAGAGCAATTGCTAAATTACATTCTTGTAAGATGTAACTAACTAGTACTATGAGAATTACTACTATATACTATAACATAATATAACATAACAACATACTATAACATAATATTATACTGAAAATACAATATATTTAATAATGACAACTGTCACTTAGTGCGGTGGGTGATAGGTTTTTCATTTAGTCAATAGAACGTGTTTGTTCTAAATTTAGCATATTGAAACCCTATCGTGTAGTTCTGAGTATTACTTCCTTTTAATCAATTTATGAACATGACAATGGTGAATATGTCATAATATAATGATTTCGGAAGAGTATAAATTATAAAGAGTAATATGAAAAAAATGTTTTTCAAATTATATCTCAGCAACATTAATCTTTCATAGTTTTAAATAAATATTTAATATCCAGATAAAATTTGTGAAGTAAGTTTTAACGCGAGGGTTAAACTTTAATGCTAAAAACACGTGTATGTAACAAATCGTCCGTTCATCACGATTTATCACTTGGTGAGAATCGTTGAAGTAATAGATTCGTTTTTTGAAACAGGAATAAAAAACCTCGATACCCGTGTATAAATGGTTATTTGAAATTAACTACTATCTTTAAAACTGTGCAGCTCTATTTATCATGTTTAATAATTTATTACAAAATCACCCGTGGCATATTAGAGAGGATATTGTTTTTCATTTTATCGTAAATACACATATTTTTTTCAACAGTCGAATATACCAATGGTTATTTTACAGGTTATAGTTTCTTTGAATCGTGTACTTACAGAAAATTATAATTGGTATAATATATATTAAACATTTAAAATCAGAACCTCAAAAATGTATATAAATGCTAGCAAAAGATGAAATGCCAACGGATTGTGTAATCGATTGTTGTTATTATAAAAATTTAAATATCGAACATTAGAGATACTTACAAAAACGGAATAATTATAATTAATCAATTAATGTTGTTTTTATTTAACGAGTATGGTATAAGAATACAAATAACCCACAAGTGAATACTTAAATACTAAAATGTATACATTAATTTAGTTACATTAAGTACAATCACATCGTTAATATGAAGTTTACCAAACCTCTAATTATTTGTAGTAACAATTGCCTCTATAACCATTTATTATATTTATAATAATTTCAAAATCACTCTCTCTTTTATAAAGAAGGTAAGGAAATATACTTGAAAATATGAAAATAATTTAAAAGTTAAATAGTATTATAATGTCTTTAAGAGAATGTTAATGTCTTTAAATACCCCTAACTAAACCCTTATTAATCGGGGTTAGTGTTAGATATAAAAATTCCAATATTTAATTTACTTTCTGATAACATTATATTATATTTAAGATATTTTATGTTTAATTTAAGGGCTCGACCGTTGAATCTTCCTGTTAAATATTTAAATTGTTTTGTTACATTTATTTTTCAATGATTTTAGTGAGAAAAAATATTTAAAATTATTAATATTTGCAAACATAGAAATTAAAAAACAAAACAATAATTGTGACGTCACAAAGGATCAGATAATAAATTTAGATTTAAGGAGAACTCCTATTGGAGAGAGAGGACACCTTCTGGTCTAAATATCTTCCGGCTACGATCCAGTAATTATGATGTAATATTATAAATGATAAAGGTGCTTTAATCAGCTTGTGATTTATATTTTACATAGATAATGGACCAAACGATGTAATTAATAAATACCTAAATTCTTGTATTAAGGAAAACTAGATTTTGCGGTGGGTTAAATAGTCGAATATTCAAATTTCCTCTCTTCCTTCTTCATGTTCCTTAATCTCCTCCTCAAAAGTGATAACACATTTGCAACTTTCCATTTTTGCAAATCCAATTCTATAGATAGAGTAATATTTAAATAACATGCAATTAAATTCTTATTTTATTGTCCATGACACAGAAAAATATCTTATGTAGAATAATAATTAAAATTAATATAAGATAAGAGAACTCAAAACGATAGTTTTTCATCGAATCACTTAACTAGTGGATCGGATAAAAAAATTGCATACAAAGTTATTAGTTTTAATAATAATTAGTAAGGGCGAGCGTTCTTAACGTAACGTAACTTAAAAGTAGGGAACATAATATAACCAATTACAACTATTTGTTTTTATTATATTTCATACGTTTAATATTTTTACTATACATATGCGAACAGGTGATCTCGTGGAATACCTTGTAGAGATTGTTATTTTTTTTCATTATATATATCCCGGATGTAATCTAATTCCATAGGTCGCGATGTATTCAGAGAGTATTACAATACTTGCTTAATACGTCTTGATGTTTTATATAGTATAAAATATGTGTTTATAAAGATATATAGAAGAACACGTGATTAAGATGAATCACTATATACTTCAAAACATCTCAACTTATTATAAATACAATAGAATTTAAGAGAATGAAATTAAATATCTTTAAATTTGTACATAAATTTAAAGAAACCTAATTTAACAATACAGATGAAATTTAAGTAATTCTACATTAAGTTTATAAGTCCTTACAACTTACCCCCTCAAAATACACAGGGTAGAACTTCTTTAACCGACTTACAAAAACTAAAATACTCTGCTCGTAGTGTCTGTATTTTATTTCAATATTATTTTTCAAATTTATTTAAATATGAAATGAGCGAAACCATACGAGTAGTAGGTAATTTATAATATTCAATTCAATACTCGTGATATCTCTGCCATGATATACCGTAGGGTTATAAGTTATGCCACAAATATAGAGTCCACGCAGACACTTTCAAAAGGAAATCAATTTTACCAACGATGGATATCGAAGCATTTTCAGTTTAAATGCATAAAGGTCGACTGAACGTAAGCTTAAAATGAAAAATTTATTGGTTATTTTTAATCCTGTGAAACGGATGCTAGGAGAAGGGAGAATTGTTTGTAAATCAATTTAAAGATAATATAGATAACCTCTAATTATATTGTAAGCACCATTTATTTAATACATAATATATATTTACTTCAGCGTCCATGTGAAGCGCCTATTTAAATACTGTATCTTAAGTGGGCCCGGAAATTGGTATATACAATATATTATTAAATATTGAAAATGTATTTATTTTCAATAATATTAAAAATCATAGGCAAAATAGTAGTATATTTGAATAAATTCAAATCAAAATAGTTAAGACGCTATAAAAGACGCCTTAAGTTGATAGCGTTGAATTATTTGTATCTCAATTAATATCCGTGTTCATTAGTTGTAACGAAGTTATCCTTCGGTCATTTTTCTATATAATTATTATTTTTCTTGATTATTTTAATATCTGTCATTATTAAATATTATTACATTTCATTTTTACGTTACGAATTCACAAAGTCCATGTACATAATATAACACAAACACTTGTGACTGAATATCTCTTGTTATGAATAAAGTAATACACATATTTAAAGCAAGTCTTTGTTTCTAAAATATATAGTTCATAGTGAGGCGTCATTTTATTGTAATGCTAGCAAAGTGATTCTTCATGTAACGAACATTTATGTAGTAACCAATTTATGTCTTACCTTATTAATACTTCATTATATACTTTCTCTATGATACATTCATATGACTTATTGATTTAATTTACAAACTTAATTCACTTCAGACATTTGATCAGTCAAATTATTTTCTATATATTAATAGTCAAATAAGTCCTAAAAATCATCTCACGATACGGAAACGATGCGAAGTGAATTCTTTCATAAATCTAAAAGTTTTCAGCGAAGCTTAGAGTCGCAGTGACTTCTGAATTTTTGATTTATTTCCAAAGTACTCTGGCGTCAAGTTTAAGATGTACAATTTCGAGATCTCTTAAAAACAAATTATTTAAAGTGTGTTTCCCAAGTCGAGAATTACTATTCTTAATAAATAATTTTATAATACTATTATTTATAATAGTTTAATTATTATAATAAAAAAAATATATATATTTTTTTACCCTACGAGATTAAATTCACTGTATGTATGTGCCATATTTTCAGATATGATATTTTATTTCCCGTACTATCATGATGAGTGAGTTAATAATATTTCCTTAATATTCATGGATGGTTATTAATTAGATTTGTTTTTTACACGTACGTACAAATAACTTTATATAATATATAGTACTGATTGTTATCCTCTTCTATTCATTATGTATGATTATACCGGATCTAATCTAACTCTGATCGTGTCATGTTCTGAGAATATTACAATCTTGCTGAACACGTCTCGATGTTGTACTCTGCTTTTGATATTAGTGTCTTGTTTAAAATTAAGATAAACGTAAAAGGACTGTAGTGTTTGTTTAAAATATTGAGTATCGGTTGTGACATCAGTTACATGGAATGCTTATTTGGTATTTATGAGTGCATAAATTTTTAAGAATTCAAAGCAAACATTTTTAAAAAGAAATTCATTTTATCAAACATAGTTATCGTAAACATTTTCAGTTGAAAAGCATCAAGCTCGACTGAACGTTGATGCAAAAAGTAAAATTTCATAGGATATTTTTTATCTTGAGACGGATGCTGGGCAAAGAGATAACAATTTATGAATAAATTTTTGCTTCTTTAAAAACATTTAATGAAACCACTGAGTTTAAAGTAGAGTTAGAGTTTTTACCTATGATTTATGTGGGAACCATTTATCAAATACAAAATAAATATATTCACCTAAGCAAGTCAACTTTATTTAAGTTGTCAAATAATATAAATAGGTAAATATAACTAGTAGTTTAAATATTACTTTTAACAATTCTAAATGGAAAATACTACAACTACGCAGTGTTTATTCCGCCCTGTTGTTGTATAAAAGCCAATATTAAAACAAACTGGCTGCGGTTTGACTATCAACGTGCATGTGATTTGACGCTCGGTTGCAGGCTCTAAAT
This sequence comes from Melinaea marsaeus rileyi, assembly GCA_918358865.1. Lineage (NCBI taxonomy): Eukaryota > Metazoa > Arthropoda > Insecta > Lepidoptera > Nymphalidae > Melinaea > Melinaea marsaeus. The sequence goes on along the minus strand of OU911095.1, from coordinate 2,526,247 downwards.
GAAACTGACGAGAACATAACTATACGTTTGGTAATAATTTAATATTTTTATAAATAGCTGCTACTAAATTACTTAATAATTATTAAAACAATTTGTTTCGTTTAATTCGATGCGATAGTTATTTATACCGCTTCATTAAATATTTATCTAAATAATTTTATATACCGCAAATATTTTAGTTAAAATAAAAGCATCAAATTTAGCAAATGTTTTTGCATAGTTGAAAGTGTCGATAAACATTGTATGATTTTTTAATATATTTGTTTTAATAAATAAAAACATAATTAATATGCAATCCCTATCCATTAGTAGACTGTTGAATATTCTAGATGTAGTTTTCTTACTTGAAAGAAATATTTATTTTAGCTAGTATATTTTTCCTTTTAGATAAATATAAGCCTAAAAATATATTACATTATCTAAAATATTAAAAAAAATAAAAAATAAATCTTTATAAAAATATAGCGCATTTTGTTAAGCGAATTACAATACAAAACAGTTCACACAAGCAGACAAGCAGCTAGCCTAGCATTAACCTAGCACTTAGCAAATACTTTTTTAATGAATATATAAAGTAAAGCCTTTTCTTCGTAAATGTAGATCGTATTTGTAGATGTCGATAATAAAAAAAAATAGAAACAATAAAAGTGTTTAAATGTTATTCTATAAAATATTCAGGCAAAAGGATATTTTTATGACGTGAATGATTTTATTCTGACGCAGTCAAAGAGATTTTATAAATCTAAAATCGTATTGAATTCAGGAAAAGCTTACAAAGGTCTATGATTGGGTCCGTATGTACGAAGCTGTTTGATGCAAACTAAAGTCACTCAACGAAGTTATCTTCTCAAACCAGGAAGTAAATAGACTTTGTTTTTTCTAATTCTTATAAGGACCCTTTTTTGATTTTAGGACATTTTAAAATCTATTCCTGCTTCGATTACGTTACAAATTATTTTTTTGTCATTGTCGTTTAAATATTTAGAGATCATAAATATTATACCTGTTATAGGTACATTTATTATACCTGTTGAAAATACAATAACTATACTAAGGAGTATAGTTCTCTATATTGTCTTCATAATATAAAATATTAATGATGTCATTTATATATAATATTTTAAGTTTTATTAAACCTGCAGGTGAGTACAACCAGAAATAGTTATTAAAACTTTAATCATGACCCAAATTTCTTTGCAGTTTTTATTTTCCTACTTATAAAATTATCTTAAATATTTTTCATTTTAATAAATAAAATTACAAAATAAAACTGATAGTGATAATTCCTGATATATATGTACGTTGAAGGATTCTCTCTGCGAAGTCATCCTCCACAGACTCTAATAGAGTCATACAACCAAAGTAATGGTTCCCTACCTTTAGGGTGTAAACATAGGTGGAGATATTACATATTTGTAGCAGCGGTTCAAAATAAATGCCTTTGATTTTATTATTAGTACAATACCTTTATTTTAAATTATTTCAAAGAATTCAAGGTTAGACTTACATAGGTCTAACTTTGTAACAAGGAATAGCAATCTTCAATCACAATAAATGAAGGATGAAGGAATACTTAGATGTCACAGTACTGTCTCACTGCATTTAACTGTGAGACCAAACCACTATTTGAGGATCATAACATCATTTAAATGTAGCTAAATTTTTAATATTTATGAAGTAAACTTTTAAAACCAATATCCTTCCGTATGTTTCTATAGAGATGTATGAACCTCATGTAAATTCTTCGGGAGTGTATTCACAATGACAGCCTTTACGCAGGCGATTCTTCGATGTGTAACTACACTCGTTTACGTGCAATTACTTTTATAAAACCAGATTTAGAAAATTTTAATTTAATCATATTTATCATTTATAAAAATATATAATATTAGAAAACAAATGTTTTCATTATGTTTTTTTTAAATATAATGTTGAAAATATTTTAGGGATAATGTAATAAAATAAAAAACTTTTTAATTCCATGACCTAATTACTTGTAAAAAATAGAAAGATAATTTTTACTTTTAAATAAACTTATTTTTAATGTATTTTAAGTCGCGTACATATTTACATTTTAATTTACATTTTTAAATGGTTTGTGTCACTCGTGTTCAGTAGAAAAAGTATTATGTAAAGCATTGAGCCGTTGTGTATCCTGTTTAAAATTGATTTTTCGCACATCACCGCACAGCGCATCATTGCCTCTATTACCATCCGTACTACCTGAATGCATAGCGATCTTCCACCGTGTGGTTCTATAGGAATTTTCTTCTACGAACCACTCGACTGTGGAACGAACTCCCTTCGGCGGTAATTCCAAATTGGTACGACATGGGTAGTTCAAAACAGGCATTTACTCCTACCTCTAAGGCCGGTAGCACTCTTGTGAATCCTCGAATGTTGTAAGAGTTCATGGGCGGCGGTGATCACGTATCATCTATGACCCGCAAACTCGTTGGCCCTCTTACAAAAAAAACTTTCTCTTATCATATCTGCATAACATACGTTAGTTCTAACAGTTCTGTAAGAGACATCTGATTTCTTGTTTTAATTTACACTTAATTTACTTAAAAGGATTGAATGTTAATGGGTAAGTTAAATTGGTTTCGAGATAGCTATGTCAGTCCTAAGTAAAAGTTTTCACAGTACGGAAACGAAGCGAAGTGTATTCGTTGATAAATCTAGAAGTTTTCAGCATACGGTAGTGGTTCAGTGACTTGGTGGATTTTTGATTTTTTGATTTCCAAAGTACTTTTGCATCAAGCTTAAAAACTACAGCTTTGTTATATCGTAAAAACTTTAAAAAGTATGTTTTAGTTTGCTGTTTATGTATTATATATTTTTTCGAATACAAATTCTAAATTTTGTAACAAGTTCTCATAAATTTAGATATACATTTTATCTTGTGTACTTTAATATTAATAACATAATCACGTTACTATTAATGAGGATAGAAAATTACTAGAAATTTATTCAATTACTGCCATTAAATTAAATTAATTAATTACTGAATCATTACTTATGCTATTCACAATAGTGGGTAAGAAATTAATTTTATTACAGACTGACCTAAATATTTTTGGCTGGGTTGGTAAAAAATCTGGAGTTGTGTTGCTTAAAAAGTAAAATATAATTGTAAGAATTAGATGACTGTTAAGTATGACAAAACCAAAATGTTGTCAATTTGTTACCACAATTCGTATTTCCGAAATATATAACTTCTAAATGTTTACTCCCCGGCATACCAATGATGATACATTTTAAATGATTTTTTTAACAAATACTACATTAAAGTATTTTAATTTGTCACATATTTGTTTTTTTTAGGTGTTTCATGTTTACAGGTAATTATGAAGAACATTTCGCACAGATTATTGTTCCCGTCTTTTTCGTTATGTATGATTATACCTTAAATTTAGTAGCAGTAACATTAGTTTTAAAGATTCTTTTACAATAAGTTTATACAGTTTAAGGTAAATTTTTAGATTGCTTCAATCTTCTGTATCTGACCACGTAAAGACATGTTTTAAGAGCATTATTCAATCTTTCCGATATACATATAGATATAGATAGGTGGTGGAAATTTATAGCCTTTGGCAAGTGCCAAAAAGAGAAACTTTTCCTACTATTAAAATTGGTTTTATATAAATATAAGAATCAATACTAATATTATCGAAAATACTTTCCTTTAAACAAAAATGCGTATGAAAATATTTTCCAGTTTCAATATTACAGTACACTGAATTTCGGTGTAGAATTTCAAAGGATATTTTTTTATGTTTAACAGATGCTCGGAAAACTGAATATATTTATTATTTTGTCTTTATATAAAATCACTGAAGGATATGTTAGAATTGTTAAGTATGTTTATGTGGGAACCATTTATCAAATACCAAATGTATTAACCTCAGAATGCCAGCTGTATTTAAGTTGACAAACAATTTAAATAAGTTAAATAAATGTAAGTAAGTTATTAAACTACCAGTTTTGATATCAGTTAATAATTCTGAATGAACAAAGCCGTCGCGCTGTGTTTATTCGACGCTGTTGTTGTATCAAACAAATATTGAAAGGAACCCTGGCTGCGAGTTAAATATGAACATGCACGAGATTTGACGCCACGGCTGCGGTGCTCTGTATTGAGCTGGCGAGGATCTATTTACAGGTTTTACAATACATTAAAGCTTTCATAAACAATTAGTTTATTACTTTACTGTTATGAATACACACACACATATATATATATATTCTTGTGCTAAAACTCAGGTATAGATTGATAGATAAGTTAATAATTTTGAGTTTTGAGATAGTAATGCAAGTCTTAAGAATTATTTCTTACAGTGTGATAACAAAGGAAGTATATACATTCATAAATCTGGAAGTTTTCAGCATGGTTCAGAGCCGCAGTGACTTCTGAATGTTTGATTTAAAGTACTCTAGAGTCAAGATTAACATCTACAGCTTCGTTGTATCATGAAACCGAAATTTAAAATGTGTATTTTTCAACTCCAGAATTGCTAATTAAGTTTATTAATATTTTTTTTTTTTATTTAATATTTTTATATCCTGATAGGTAAATTTGACTATGTGTGGAATTTGAAATTGAATTATTTAAACGTTCTGTCATAAATTTTGAAAGTATATTGTATTATTATTCATTTACAGCCTTTTAACTCCATTATTACTTGTGTTGGCTTTTTTAATTATTTCAGTACACAAAACGGCTAAGAAAATAATTTTATTTTAGACTGCCTTGAATACTTCTGACATTCTTATAAAAGAAGGTTGTATTTGTAATACGAAAAAAATAAATAAAATTATAATTAATAAATAATTTCTAACTAAAACAAAACATAAATACTTATTACATATGGTACTCGTACTTGTAGCTTCTATTTTATTTCTTGGCCTACTTTTAAATTGATTATCAAATTTAATTATAAACAACTCTCGAATTAAAAAGTTATTTCAATGATTTCATTTTTTTACCACACATACTCGTACGTGTACAAGTAATGTTGTGGAATATGTCGGATTGTCAGCACGTTTTTTTATTACTCGTTTATATGATTGTACGGGATCTAATTTAACTCCGACGATCGTGACATGTTCAGATAGTAGTACAATCCTTACTTAGTAGTAATGCCTTACTCTATTTAGTATATTACAATATCAAAATCTTTAAAAAGTAAAACTATACAAACTGTAAACTAAGAGAAAGTCAACTTTAATTGCAAAGATGTAAATTTTTAATATATATTTAGGTTTTTTATTTTAAGAGAACCTGTGAGTTATATAAGTTTTTAATTTGAAAGGATATTAGGTATATTTCGGTCACGCTCCAGTGTCGTGTATCCACTTACAAGGTTAAATGAAAAGACGTGTTCAAAGTGCCTTAGTCAATCGTTTCAAACATTTAGATAGAAACACGAGCCGGAAATTTATAGCCTTTGGCATTTATTCCAAACGAGATTCTTTTTCTTAATATAATTAGTCTTTTGAAGTAACATAAATATATTATATACATAAGAGTATAAAAGAGTACAAAAGTCCTCACAAAACTAAAGTATCGTTTGATAATCTATTATTAGCTAATTAGAATATTAAATTAATATAAGTAATTGCCAAAATGTAAGTTTCTTTTTACATATTTATCGTTTCTAACTGGTCATTAGACCAATTCTATCAAAATAGTTTCTTTGAAAAACTAGAGTATAGAATGAAATGAATGAAATTTAAAGCAGTTTTTAAACGAGTAATTGCTGTTTGATCTTTTTGATTAAAAATTCATTAAAACATAAAATTACTTAAACATGTTAATTTTGTCTAAAAATTTACTTCGGCTATAACATCCCTATTATTTTATAATGTAAGATAATACGTTCTGCAGTTGTTCTGTTCTTTATATAGTACTTTAAATATTTAAGAATTCAAAGCAAACCTTCTTAACCCTAGATAACTAAACTGTTTTCATTGTTACATTATTACTACACCTTCGTCCAACGGACTACGGAATAAAACAATGAAATATAATAAAAAATATTTAATTCAGATAGGAACTTGTTTCATCGCACAAAAGTAAGGATTATAATTAACAAATTAAGTACTAATTAATGTTATAATATCAATTTACACAGTGACCACACATACCAACATTTTGTGGACCACAAACAGCTTTTCTACATCTGGTGCAACGGTGCTTGGTCATTCTCCATGCCTTTGATGGACATAGGTAGCAAATTTTACGCGTGTTTGACGTAGAAGGAACAGGAGCTTCTATTGTTGAAGATTCGCCAAGAATATCCTCAATCATGACGCTTATATTACGCCTCAAACTCACGGTCAGTTATCGTTGCCGAAGCCAGGGTTCCATTAGCTGATCTCCTAACTTCATTACAAAATCGCACACAGTCATTGGCTTTTTCTTATTTCCTATATTGTTACAGACACGAATATCGTAAGAATTAATAGAACATACATTGAGAATGTTATAAAAGTTACACACCGGCCATCTCTTGGTTTCCCGGTTAGAGCTTATATTTACACACATTTGATTGACAGTTTCCACTGCACCTTTTGTGCTATTATAAAAATGTTTCATTTCTGGTTTTCATGTCGTTTCATTAATAATAGGTTTATCATGAATAGTTGACAATAAAAATACAACTTTGTTGGATTTGGCTTTAAATGAAACTAATATATTTCTCTAAAATGTCGTCCGTTTCTGATGTTCAGCTGTCAGATCTCTCCTTCGATTCGCTTTCCGATGCTGACTCCAGCCAATGATGAATCTGATCCTCTTGATTCCTCAAATCCAGCTAAAATAAATATAAAAAAGTGAAAACACCTCTACATCTCTCCGTACCGTGTATCTAAACCGAACCAAAAATTTACTTACTACAAAATTTTGCATTAAACTTTATATTTAAATCAATCCAATAAATTAAATTAGAAATTTAATAAATACTATTCTACATTTATCGATAAAAAGCAGATCTACAATATGTAAAACAATAAATATAAGAATTTATTAATGTACGTACCGTAACAATAAAGTTGTTGTTATTACTAAACCTTCGTCCAGCGGACGACGAAAAGGTCACAGAACACGTCCTATGATGCGCGTGGACCCAATAGTGTCACGGGCTGCACTGTTTACTCAAATTAGGAAGGTAATGAAAGAGTCAAGGTCAGGGGACGGAGCGAAGTAGGTGATTTCGAATTTCGTCAAGTGGCACGTCGTCGCCTCGACGAGTGATTAGTTATAAAGGGTTAATAAGAAATTCATTTCATCAAAGATATGTATCGGAACATTAGCAGTTTAAATGCAATCGACTGAACGTTGTGTAAGGAGTAAAGTTTCAGAGGATATTTTTTATCTTAAGAAGTAGACGCTCGGCGAAGAGAGAAAAAATTAAAAATATTATTATTGGTCTGTCTTTAAAAGAAACCAGTGAAGTATATGTTAGAGCTTGTAGCTATGATTTATGTAGAAATTGTTTATCAAAAACAAAACTTTAGCTAACTGTATTATAGTAGTAGTTTTAATATTGGTTTTAATAATTTCGAATGTACGAAGCTACCGCGCTGTGTTTATTCGACGCTGTTGTTGTGTAAAAGCTACAGTTAAAACAAATGCTCCGGTTTGAATATAAACATGCACATGATTTGACGCCGCGTATTAAATTAACGAGAACATAACTATACGTTTTATAATAATTTAATGCTCTTCTAAATAGCTGCCACTAAATAATTAAATGATTATTATAGTTTATTCATTATATTATTATGATTGTTAGAAATATATATTTTTACGTAACTAAGTCAATTAACATTAATATGTACTGTTTTATGAAAAATATACTTCGTTATATGAAACAAATAAATATAGAGTATAACGAAATGTTGAAATGAAATTCTTTTACAAATTAATTCATGTCGGTTACATTTTATTTAAACTCAACATGTCAAATATTTTATAACAACCATGTTCGGGAGACTAAGACGAGATAGTCAGTTGACACAGAAGGATATTCTGTGTTTAATCGTTTCATATGCATCATCTTTAGAGCGAGACCCTTTAATAAAAAATGAAAAATTCCTACGTCTGGGAGGAAATCAAGCACTTAAGTACACCTAAGATACTTCGTTGGATGTAAATAGAAATATGAAAAATAAATGACAGTTAATACATTAAAATATTTTTATTAGATTGAATATGAAAAAGATCGAAAATAAAAAAAATATATATATTATAAAATATAGTATAGAAACTCGTGTATGACAATTATAGTATCTGGTATTTTCTATAAAAGCACTCTAACTATAAACATAAAAATTATGAAGTATTTAGGGTTTATTTAGGAATATGAAGATTTCGCAATCTATGTTAGTATTATTAAATTTGATTTATTAAAAAAATACATAATAATCATATCTTTGTAAAGTTAAACAAATACTTGAGTGCATCGATTGAACCTAATTGGTTGAAAGTTTCATGAAAATAATGCATTACAACAATTAGCACTATCTATGCACCACGACTGTCAAATCCATCTACCAAATTACAACTAGACTAGCGCAGGCTGTATGCAGTGTTCGTTGTACGTTCAATTACTGCTATGTTAAAATTATAGATATCATATTCTAATAGCTATTTGACTATGCATATGCACGGTATATTATATGATTTGAATAATTCAACGCTCAGATATTTCATGAATAATTAATATAGTACTTAACCTATTATTATGAAACAATGTCTTACAAAACTTACCAATTAAGAAAATTCGTTAAAGTTTTTTAGGGTATTAAAATAATATTTAAAATTTATAAATATATTAAAGGCTGACATTTAAATTTGTACTCAAAATATGTTCTTATTTATCTTACATTGTTTGAACAATAACAATGCTGACAAAACTGAATATTAGTGATACGAAACTTTAGAATATAATTTAGTTATTTGCAATTCTTTTCACAAAATCAATGTATAAAGAGGTCTTTAAAGCGCCATTGTTATGTATAAGATATTGTTAGATGAGACTATGATTTAATACGATTTAACTACGTATTTACGTTGATAATATTAATAAATATTGTAATAGTCATATAAAAGAATTAAGTTATTGCTAAAACTTGTATTTTTTGAATAACAGTAGCTTTGAATTGTTGAAAAATTGATAACTTTTTAGTAATCGTATGTTACATGTTCTGTGCGTAATAGATTTGTTTCTCAAACAAATTTTTTATTTTAAAAAATCATTTGGGCAGTAGAGATTTTTATTTTAATGTAAGAGAAGGGCAAACGAGCTGACGGGTCACAGATGGATGGCAACATCCGAGGATTTACAAGAGTGTTACCAGCCCTGAAGGTAGGTGTAAACTCCTTTTTTGAAGGTACCCATGTCGTACCGATCTGGAAATACCGCCAAAGGGAGTTAGTTCCACAAGCGACTGGATCGTGGAAAAAAGGATTGGCTTAAAAACGCCGAAAAAGACGTCTTTAGTTAGCTGCATTATTGGACTTCTCCGAAGACACTTAGAACTCACCAATCTATAGATATCGTTATATCTTCACTCGATGGATATCTTCAATATAATAAGATTATTATATATTTCTACTTTTGCATTTTGATAGCTTTTTTATACAATGTGACTCCTTTCCTTTCCATTTTTAGTTGCTACTTTAAGAGGTCAATTCCTTGGGATTCTTAGAGTCTCTAGCTCTCGACTTAAAAATAAAACAAGATAATCCAATAACATATTAGTAGTCTATTCCTTTATACAATTAACTTTAGTGAATTTATCCTTCATGTAAAATAGTTTTAATAAGGAAGTTATCCTTTATTTTATTAAATCTTCATAATACACTTCTCTCTTCTCTTATACTTTCTTGTTTCAATTAATAAACTAGATTCACTTCTGACTTTTAATAGCTAAGTTAAATTGATTTCGAGATAGCTATGTAAACCTTAAGAAACATTTCTCATAGAGTGAAGGCGAAGCGAAGTGTATTCTTTCATAAAGTTTATAGTTTCCAGCATAGCTTAGAACCGCAGTGACTTCTGAATTTAGATTTACTTCCAAAGTACTCTAGCGTCAAGTTTAATATATACAGCTTTGTTATCTCTTGAGAACTACATTTTAAAAGTTTATTTTTCAACTTGAGTGTAATTATTTTGAAATATAAATATTGTAAAACATTTATTCCTTTTTTATAAATTTGACTGTGTATTGATTACTAAATTGAAATATTAAAACGATATACCATAGATTTAGCAATTACGTATGTTCCATACTTTTGTTATCAGTGTATTTAACTTTAATTAGAACTCAACAGAAAACGATTTTAAATAATTTTGGTGCTTCATGGTGTTATTCTTCAATTACCGCCATTTAACTCAATTATTACTCACGGTGGCTTTTGTTGAAGATTTCAATACATAGCGCGATTATAAAAATAGCATTGTTTTAGAACAGTCTGGAATATCTTCGGCACTGTTAGAAATATATTTGAGTTTCGTAGCTTCCAATATTAAGTATAAAAGTATCAATTATATAATTACCAAATAAAATAAATTACAAATATCGATTGTCGATTTGTCACTACTCTTCGAATTTTCTGTGAATACCGTATTTTAAAACTTATAGGTATAAATAAATTTACAAATTGATATAATATATTTTTTCAAAAGAAATGCCGAAATTATATTATTAAGATATACATTCGATTTTCTACAGTATCTAGGTGTATAGATAATTTCGTAGAAAATGTCTCATAGATTGTAATCGCGTTCTTTTTCATTACTTATGATTGTAGTCGTTCTAATATAACTCTGACGTCTAACTCCGACTCTGATCGCGACATGTCCTAAGAGTATTACAATCTTGCTTAACGTCAAGATGTTTAATATAATATAATTATCTTCTTTATTATAAAAAGTTAAAGAACATGTTCTTAAAATATGACACTATATACTTCGAGAATCAAAAATCTATTTAAACACTCTCATAGACTCAAGAATCATAAGACTTATAGGTTTTTAGGTATATTTTTTTACGCGTCAGTTTCCTTCAGCCCGTGCTACAAGTAAGTCCGGACTTACAAGGTTAAATGGGAAGACGTGTTGAAAGTTCTTAGGTCTTAGGTCAATTTTTTGAACGTTTAGATAGAAATACGTGCTGGAAATTTAAAGCCTTTTGCATTTATTACAAGGAGAAACTTTAGCTTCATATTAATTTTATGCTCCAAGTAGAAAGAATATGGCCAAAAGAAAAACATGACATTACAAATCTATTAAAATACAGTGATAAGGCCTAGTAAAGACAGTTTAAGTATCCTTTAAAAATATTATAAAAATGATCTTGATCCCACAAGTATTAGTCTGTTTTTCAGAAATGTCAAGTAAATCTTAAGTTGTTTCATAATTTCAACAGATTAAGTAAAAGCAATATTAATTAATTATTTAGTTTTTGATAAAAAGTTTTACTAACCGACTGTTGGAAATATTAAGGTGTTCCGTCATCTTTGCAAAAAGTGTTTCATTAAGTGTATTTGCTGTAGTCATGTAAACATTAAGTAAGAAACTTTATTTTCATAAAAAGATTTACTATGTTGAGTGTCTGTGTCTTGAGAATATTCACCCTAATGGTTTTCTTATAAAAAGACCAATTAATTCTCTTAAAAAGAAAGAGCAAAAACGAGTATCTGCTTCGACGGAGCAACAATAAACTAGGAAGAAACTTTGCTTGTTGATGAAATACCTGAAACTTTTATATGTAATTAGAAATATTGAATTAGTTTCCATCGATTCGAATTAATTCTTAATATTATAAGCTATGCAGCCATGCTGGTGCTTTATTTAATAATAAAAAGTCCATAAATATTACTTTCCACTTCACTTTAATATTTTCAAAAGGGAATAGTTTTACAAAGGATTTGTTTAGAAATATTCCCAGTTTAAATGCTTAAGCTCGATTGAACGCAGTTACAAAAAGAATTTTTTTTATTAGTTTTTTTTATCATAGGATAGTGATGTTAGGAGAAGAGAGGACTATTTACGAATAAATTTATTAATATATTTACAGATAAATAAAAATATGTAACTTAGAATCTTTATCTACGATATATTAAGGAATCATTTATCTGTCGCAAAATATATTCACTTCAGCATTTTTACTTGAAATACAATTTAAATAAGTTTATGTAAGTTATAACTTTTAGTTTTGATATTGGTTTTAATAATTCTGACACTGTTGTAGTATAAAAGCCAACGTTAAAACGCTCGCTGGCTGCGGTTTGAATATCAACATCGCATGATTTGACGCCGCGGCTGCGGTGCCGTGTGCCGTGTGCCGTGTGCCGTGTGCCGTGTATGAAACTGACGAGGACATAATTACGCGTTTTAAAATACGTTAACGTTCTCACAATCGACTTTTAATTGAAGCAATTTGTTTATTATTTTATTGTGATATGAATTCAATTCGTTCTTTACAGTAATGTTATTATTACTTATAATAGCAACACGAACCAAATATCAGTGCTCCTGTCACTTTAAAATATATTTTATTTATTTATAGTTACTTTTAATAGAGGTATTGTGTAAAGGGATTTTTAAAATATTATTGTTGTTACAGTTATATTTTAATTGCTTATTGCGACTATTATTTCATAAGATAAAGAACTTTATTTTATTTATTTCCGTAATTGAAATAATTAAACATATATAAAAGGAAGACTTTTTAAAACAATATATCATTTTATTTACTCCTTGTTGATAATTTAAATCGTAAAAATAAATATATATCGATAATTTTATAAACAAATGTAACGTTGTAATATTAGAAAATTTTAGATACCGGGTCTGTCATGGCGTTTTCAACCAACTAAGAGCAGCTCGCGAAAAGCTGCGTCAGCGACACGTTAAGCTGGTAGCGTCATCAGTTTCACTCATAAGACATTGCGGAGAGTCCAATAAATGTCTGTGGTCTTGCGACCTCTCTCATCAGTCTTGTTCAATATAATCTAGTATCAAATTTTTAGATTTAATAGCTTTTCTTATATCATTTAACAAGTTTTTTCATTTGGTATTTTTTCTCTATCACATCTTCACGATGTCTATGTCTATGTACTTCGGTATCAGAGACGTTAACTGATTTTAATAGTCTTTACACTTTGATAATTAATAAAATAATAAACTCGTCGTGATGCCGGTAGTAGATCTAACCAGAGCAACAGATAACCTCGGAAAAAAATCGCGTAGATTACTAGGTAATTGCTAAAATACACTTCATTACCAGGCTTTACCATCGTTCATGTAATCCTTTACTCTTTTTTATCGAATTCCGTTTAGTGACAAATGTAATAATACTTTATTGTGGAGTTTATTGTTAAATGAAGTTTATGATAAAAATATAACTTTTGGGGTTATTTTTAGATCTAATATCACATTTAACTAGGTCAAAGTACTTTTTCTTTCTTGAAATATTTCTTATTTTTATTAAAAACTAATTAATTATTGGGAATAAGACTTTTGACACATGTCACTTTTTTTTTTCTAATGCAAATCATATTAAATAATTGTATCCGTTACGAGTATTATTCAATAACCCCAATTAACTTAATTGTTACTTGTATTGACTTTTATTAAATATTTCAAATAAACGTCAAAAAGCGGCTAAAACGTGGATTTTATTTTAAATAGCTTTAAATGTTTATGAAATTGTAAATCTTTTTTTTGTTGTATTGCTTTCAAATTAAGATTATAAGATATCCAGCGTATGATTGATGATGCTGATAGATTAGAAAATTAAACATAAATTTTGACTGTTGATGTGTCGGTACGTATAGAAACAAATTTTGTAACTTTCTGTTTTACTTTATATTACATTCACAAAAAAAAATATTGTCAACAACAGAACAGGTAATTTCGTGGAATATCTCGCACAGATTGTCATCGCGTTCTTTTTTCATTACATATAATTTTACCGGATCTAACCTAATTCCGACGACATGACCTCTAATGTCATGTTCAGAGAGTATTAAAATCTTGACGTACTTATCTAGACATTTTGCATAGTGTAGTATTAAATACTGTGCTCTATAAAGAAGTTAACGAACATCTCCTTATGATATAACAATAAGTACTTAAAAAACTAGAACTTAAAAACAGGAACAAAATATTTTTTATAGTAAACATAATATATTTTACGATATTCCGATTTCAAAAATCGTAACACTGTATATTTTAATGTTAGCGTTTTTATATTTAATCTTTTGTAAATATAAGTTTTACATCCCAATGTTATTAAAATATAAAATTACTTAAACTCAGCAATTGACCTGCTTGATATTTACAGCAATATTCCTCTCTAGACTAAGAAGACTTTATTTCTCATATAAGTATAGCATAAGTACAGCTTAATAGAGCATATAATTTTTTTTATACGTAACATTTTGTAACATTCTCATTTTTATATAGAGAATAGTTAGAATTTAACACCTGCGACCTAACTATCTAATCTAATACCTGCGACCATTTATTGAAAAATGTAAAGTCCAACGTCTGTGAGGTATACTTAAATACTTAACAGACTTTTCAATATCATGTACTAAACTATAACTACATTCATTTTTTTGTGTCCTACTTTAAGCCTAAGCCTAAGCCTAGGGTGAAACTATTTTTTAAATATTACTAGAGTTCATATTATTTTAAAATCAGATGCAAAAATAGACAGAAAAGTTTCTTATGTAATTTACTCGTATAAGCTATGTTTAAATACGCAGACGAGCAAACCGAAAAGAAGACATTCTTCTATATTACATGATTATTTAATTTTGTACCTAAACAATTTCTTCAAATATTACAACACAATAACAACTTAACAATAAAGTCATTGTAAAAGTTATCAATAAAGAAATACGTTAAAATTGTATTACGGTATTAAAATTAACATTTAAGACTTAATAATATCGTTAATTAATAAAATTGATACTCAAAGTATCCACTCATTTATCTTTCATTATTTCAGTAATACAATGAAAACGCCGAATACCAATGATACCAGAAATCAGAATAAATATAATTTATTTACAATTTTAACACAAGCATTGTGTAAAGAGGCCTTTAAAGTAACACTGTTCATATCGGATATTGTACTATAAGTTATATGGATGTTGTTTTATCCGACTGTGATTTTATAAGTATTTATTTATTTGTATTCTAAATTAATAGTCTCTCATATAAGAGCACGTCTGTTTACTCTGCTAATCCTTTTAGTCTGTAACTAATATCACTCACCTAACTATTAAAATTCTGAATTGTTATGTAAACTATTTATGTGAAAATATATTATTTACAAATTAAAAGGACGATCTAATACAACGCATTGAAAGATAGCGGGTATCGTCTAGCGTTTTGTAAGTATATTATTGTTGTTATAAGTCTCGGTGTGCCAAATGTTTGAAAAAGTATAAAGTAATTCTACCCTTCATTACTATTTGGTAAACGTATATTATTTTATAAATATATATAAATACATATATATGTATATATATATACTAATTCATTTCCGTATAACTGCAGTCGTCGGATATCAGCAATGTGTATTATATTATTTTTGTCATCGTCCATTTTAATCAGTTTTATTGTCCAATATAACATTTTCAATTATTAATTATTTGTGGTAATATTTTGTCACGACCCCATGAGTTCTATGTGCCGCCTATCAGGTGGTTCATACCAGTACAAGTAGTCAACTTGTGCATCTGATTGGGTCTCTCTAATTATAAACAAAATAAGATATAATTTTGTAGCCTATCCTTATATACTATACATGTATAATTAAAATACTCTTCATGCTGAAATGTCGTGTCATTGTAACACATACTTTACATTATTAAAGTGATTCTTCTTGTGACATACACTTAGTAAACTACTTATAACTTACCTTATACAATTTCAATAAAAAACTGTCTCAGTGATATATCCTTTGTGTTTTCTCGTTTTAATTTACAAACTTGATTCACTTCCGACTTTTAATGGATAAGTTAAATTGGTTTCCAGATAGCCATGTAAGTTCTAAGAATCATTTCTCAAAGTGTGGAAACGAAGCGAAGTGTACTCGTTCATAAATCTGAAGTTTCCTGCATAGCTGAGAGCCGCAGTGACTTCTGAATTTTTGATTTACTTCCAGAGTAGTCTGCCGTCAACTTTAAAATCCAAAGCTTTCTTATCTTTTAATAATGACATTTAAAACTTGTGATTTCAAACTTTAAAATTATTATTTTCTATGTTAAATAAATGTTGATGTGTGTAGATTACTAAATCAAAACTTTCAACCGATCAATCATAAATTTGAAATTTCTAAATTTGTGGCAGACCGTTTGAATGTTTTCGCGCTTTTATGACGAGTGACTTAATAATATATCGATAACATTAATGAGAAGATAGCTTATTAATTGGTTTTAATTAAAACCCATCCCGATCGATATCAATTAATTGAAGGGCTACATAATATTATAATTCAATAAGCGTTATTTGAATCATTTATTACTAGCGTTGTAAATAATATAATAAAATATTTTATTTAAGATAGCTTTAAACTTGTGACAAAGTTGCTTATTTTATAATTTGACACACTTAAAAGATATTGCTTTCAAAATTCAGGTATATCTTTACCAAATAGATGAGTACCAAGTACAATAAAATGCAAGTATTAATTATCGATTCGATATTTTCATACTTTCATTACTTCGGATAGCAGAAAGTAAAGGTAGCTTATACACGTTTTTA
The DNA here is from genome assembly GCA_918358865.1 of Melinaea marsaeus rileyi. Classification (NCBI taxonomy): domain Eukaryota; kingdom Metazoa; phylum Arthropoda; class Insecta; order Lepidoptera; family Nymphalidae; genus Melinaea; species Melinaea marsaeus. The sequence continues at coordinate 2,509,451 of OU911095.1, read as the reverse complement.
AATCATTTTTTTTATAAATAAGATATGTATGTGTAATGTATACAATTTGATTGTATATGTGTGTGTAAAAGATTTAGGTATGTTAGTCTAGATCAGGCATTCACGAACGTTATGTTTTATTTTGCGATAACTCCTAAGATATTGATATCACCACTGACAATGGACAAGCAGAATAAATAGTACATAATAATATTCTCAAGATATTAATAATGAGTGTATGACATCGTGAAAGTGAGAAATATTTGAGGTGATAACTCCAAGGAGCGTATCCTATTTGCATCAATCATTTTCACACTTACGGATTAATGAGAACTTTTTTGTTGCATCAAACTACTTACCGTAATAACAACATATATGTTGTTTGCTACTATAACCTCTATTTTGTATTGTGGTTATTGATCTTAGTTATATTTCTTAAGTTAAATGTCGCTACCTCAAATCTAAACCCAAATTAATGCAATAAACTCCCAATATTTGGAAGAAAATGTTTCCTTTTTTTTTTCTCCTAAACAACTTTAAGATTCTGTTATGTCTATAAAAAAATAATTTGTTTTCAGAATGTATTATTATTTGGGTTTGATTGTTTGGTTTAATTTGGGATGTGAATATAATATAAATTTGTATACAATTTTAAATAATGACTAAGAGTGAAATTTGTGTTACTACTAATGGTATTCTACAGATGTAAGTTACACCTAAGAACGGTGGTCTAGGAACTCGGTAACAAAGTGGTTGAACTCACTAGTGATTCATTGCCTCGCCAGAATCGATTACATTTCATGCATTACGTACATTCTCTGGAGTCCAATTCTTCCTTCTCTATTGTGTTGTATTTGTTTATTTTATTAAAAATAGGCTTCATTTTAGATTTAATAATGATTAAATTGTTTTCGAAAGTTTGATACAATACAGTTTTTAACTTTCGTCACATAATGTATATAAATTATTAATTAATAGAACGAAACCGAAATATTTATGTTTTAGTATTAACGCGTTAAATCTTTATTTGAGTAATTTTATATATATTGGGATATTTTATTGCATAAATGAAATGTGAAAACGAACGCTGATTATGGTTTGAATATCAACATGCACTTGATATGACATCGCGGTTGCGGGCTCTGTATTAAACTGACGAGGACATTACTACGCCTTTTGTACTTTAACAATGTTCCCGTAAACTGGGTTCTATTAATTTATTACTTGTTTAGGAAAACCAATTATGTGAATATAATATATCGCCGTGTTTTAAAAATGATTTAACTATTTATTATTGTTTTAGATACATGTATCTTTTAGTTATAGGATATATATAATTGTAATTCCTAAGACAACTATGATCGAGCCAAGTGAAATCTAAATTTCATTTTGCAAACATAGACTTAATGAACATATAAGGAGACTTAGAGTAGGGTCTATTACATATAAATTTAATAAGTCGAAGGTAAGAAATAGAAAAAAAAAATATTTGCACAACTGCGAATTCACACATTCAAGCAATTGACAGAATACAAAAATTGTTTAAAATTATCGTTTGTGTAATGTTTATAAATATTGTGTACATCGGCGATAGGTCAGAGATACCGTGTTCGTTGTCCATTATAATGAAAATTCACTTAGAATTTGTATAGTTTATTTTCGCATAACTGCTAGTAACAAGAATGACGCAATTGAATAATAGCAGCCATATTTATACTTATTTCTAGGCGTGGTCACAATCAAAACTTATTTTAAAGCAAGAGTTGAAATTACTGTATATAAACTCTTAATATATAGTTCAATATTCACAATTAATATTATAATGAATTTTATATAACTCTAAGTATTTTATTTAATTCAAATTACATTTATATTAAATAACAATCAAAATTTGTTTAAAGCAAATATTAAAATTACTGTATATAAAATCTTCAAATATAGTTAAATCTTTTCAATTGATATTATAATGAATTTTATCTAACTCTAAATGATTTATTTTATACAAATTACATTTATTTTAAGATTATAAACTCCATTTCTTACAAGTTTACATGAATCTTCTACAGATGTCGCGCCACGTAGGATGCAAATTGAATAAAGTTTGGTTTATTTAATAACATAACGAATGTTGGAGTTATAATAAATCTAATTTAGTTTTACTTTAAATGAAAAGAACAACAATATGAATTATTAGACATAAAAAGGTGCAACAATATGAATTATTAAATAATAAATTTCACATCCAATGTGAATCTCTGATTGGATGTGAAATTTACCAATCACCAACCAATCAGTCAATACAATGTCTTTAAAAGATTGAAATTAGAGAAATAATAGTTTTGTGATTACGAATGATTATTTAAAAACCAATTATAAATAATTACAGAATTTTTAAAACAATATAATCATTACATAATGATTTGCGCCCATATGTACTTTGTGTTCCCGGTTTTATTTCCCTTGCCGTTTTGAGTTGTTATATACTATTAAGAGTTATTCTTGTTGTAGATTATGATGCCATCTGTAAAAGAAAACCTATACAATTACAACCTATACAATACAACAAGTTTAGAATTTGATTTTGCTTTATTGTTACGAACGCTAAGTTATGTATTAATACAGGAACATTATTCATGTCGTCTTTTAATTAATTTTCTTTACGTAACTTGGCATCCCTTGTGACTCCATGTATTCATTTTAAACTTTACTCACTTCCGACTGTCACCGACGTTGTTAAGTGAAATTGGTTCCGAGAAACTCATGTAAAAGCTAAGTATCCCTTTCCAAGTTGCGGAAACCAAGTGAAGTGTATTCCTTAATAAATATTAAATTTCAGCTTATTTTAGTGCCACCATGACTTTACTTTCCGAAGTCAAGTTTCAAATACTAAGTCTTGATATTAAAATGATAAATTTCTATTATTGGGTTTTTTGTTATAATTTGAATTGAATTAAAATTTTACAGAATTAAGTGCAGTATAAGAGGGTCTGGCTTAAATTGTACTTACGAGGACCTTTTCACCGGAAGATTAAGTAAAGCCGTTAAGTATGTAATGTGTGTTTTATAACGGAATTTAAATCCAGTATTCAAAATGAAGCACATCTTAAAAAATAAATATAATTATTATATACATTTTAAATAAATTATATGTAAGCCTTGATACGGCTTATCATAGACAGAAATGTACATTTAAAATTTTATTAAAAACTCCGGTAATGTAACATTTTTTAATTCTCATTAAATAAATGTCCTATTATTTTGTTTATTTTTTTTTATAACAGACCAGTGTTATTGAATCTTTTTATAAATGAAAGAATAAGATTTAGAACGAATTATTATTATATTGGCAGTTGTAATTAAATAGAAATGTCGTATTGTTATCTCTTTATAATAAATCTATTAATTATTGGCGGTACTTTGTGATAATAACTTTATAATATTGTCGCCCGTCAATTATATTAGTCAATTGATTGGAATACTTCGATAATTCAAAATTTATATCAATTACAGCGGTTGAGACCAAACGAAATTATTTATTATACTCGTATGTACTCTCTAAAGTACATTTACGCTGTAACTGAAATGTTACCGCGTCATATAACTGATTGAGGTGATTATAATACTTCTATGAAAGGCTTCAGTAATTCCTTACGTAAACATAAATTTGAAACGAAAAATGTTAAATACTTGAAAACTGTTAAAAATTAAAAGTATTTAATATTTTTTTACCGTACATATAAAACTTCCAATATCCGATGGCCAATAGCATTTATATTATTACATTTAGACGTTTCATAACTAATATTTTGATACTTATTTTTATTTGTTTTTTTTGTATGAAAAATACTAATTATTTATTTTTTGTCATTTGTATGTTATGTAAATACTTTATTGATTAATTCATTTCATTCATCCTTACAACTTATATAGCAGTATCAAAGATTAAAACAATTTGCTACCATAAAAAGTATCTCATGCATTTATCTATTTAATATTTTATTATTGATAATAACTATTATACTTAACCACATCTTTTTATTAACTTCCAAGGTTATATATATGTATAAACATTATTCAATCTGGATACTCAAACTTATTCTAAGTTTAAGTATATGTATGCTGATATATGTAACAGCGGGATAGTTAAACTTAGAATAAGAGCTAATGCAGTTAAAAGACAAGATCTTTTATGAACACAAAGCACTAAAGACGTGGATTCATAGTGATAATGACTGCTTGGTAGTACTTCCTACAAGTAAGAACATCTTACAGATGATGTCAATGACAACGAACACTCCTGATTCAACAAATGTAGTAATGTAGCACTGAAATGTACTTGACATTAAAATCTCTGGATTAAACAAAACCAACACCGATCTCTCCAACATTATTTCGACTACTCGGTTGAAGCACATCCAATCACAATAACGAATACTATGTAACTCTATTACCTACTGTAGAGCTGTAGAGTACGTAACAGCTGTTTATTAAGTAATGTTACTACTGAAATTCTAATCAGAATGATTGCTGCATTCCATTCGAGCGACATCGTATAATAATCGCTTCTAGTTGCAAATCCAATTTATAGTTAATATTTTATTTTTAGATATGGATTGTTTATGAAGATTTAAACACATAATTATATTAAGCTATTAATAATGTAACACATTGTAGACATTAAGTAATAGAGCATACCACTTGCAAAATAAGGAAAGTAAAGAAAGAAAATAGATTAAAACTATCTCTAAGGAGCAATTATTTAGTTCCGTGTTTTATGTAATGTATATAACAAAGAGCGCGCGAAGCACTCTCCTACCTTTTAATAGCTGACTAGGGAACCGACAGTCGCAGGATTTGTGTCTTAAATTTGTAAATTGGTATTAAAAATAAAATAAATTATGTTTAAATTTTAGGAATAATATTAGAGGAAGAGGAGGAAGGAATATCTATTTTAAGTTGTACTCTGACAGTTACTGTCAATAAATAAATACTTTTTATTAAAAGTTTTATTTTTCATTATGTATGTGGTACAATGAAAAATATAGAAATATGGGGTTAATGTGTACGAGTGACCATCAAACTAATTTCAAATTGAATTTAATACTAACAAAGTTCACAAATTTATTAAAAAAATAGTATTTTTTTTAGTAATAAATGTTTTACCAGTATTATAATATTACAATGTGAAATACTTTTGAATTAAAGGAACTCTCATAACACATGACTTATTTCTATAATGCGAGGTTGTCTTAAAAATGTGTTTATATTAAATGAATAACCATATCCCGTTATCCCTGTAATTCCAACATTCTAAATAAAGTACACCTGAAAAAAAATTACAAAGATAAGATACGCCACATTTGTTTGAAAACTTTTAATGCGACTAAAATGTAAATTATACAGTTTATATAAAAATGTTGGTAATAATTTTTGTATCATTTAAAATTCCTCATTAAATTAATGTCCTATAATTTTATTTAATATATATTTAAAATAAATAAGACAACACAAAACACATAATAATGATATTATCAGATAAAACAGATAAAAATGATATTATATAAAACAGATAAAAATGATATTATCTTTTTATAAAGAAAACAAAAAAAATAATTATATTGGTAAAAAGCAACTTTAATTTTCGTATGAATTCCCAGCGATAATGATACTTTTCTAACGAGTCATACCACTCTCACTGTGTTACTACAATATGAATAATAGCGCTTTATTAAGAACTGTTTCCTAAATTGTAATGAGAGTATGATTGTTGAATTCCATTTGAGCGACATTGTTACGTTACTGAGTCTAACTTTATAACCAATAAGTGAGTTTATATTTGTATGTATATCTGAATTAATATATATCTACTAATAGATTGTAAAGACTAAGATATATTTTTTGTTGCATTATGTTTTGCATTATTATGTTGTTGTATGTGTATAAATACTCATATTATCGTGCGGTTTATAAAATAATCGTTTACAATTATAGCTAATATATTGAGAGCGTCAGGTTGTAGAGAATACGTTCTAGTTTTAGCAAAATAAGCTGAAACATAGTTAAACTCTATGGGGTAATTATTTCATTCCGTGTTCCGAGTAATATATATATTTATGAAAATGGGCATCCGAAGAATTCACGTACCTATTAAAAGGTGTCAAAGGAACCGAAAATCTTAGGATCTGTCACGTCATTCTAAATGTGTAAGTTTTTAAATGGGTGTCATAGTGAAAATTAAGTTGTTATTTAATTTTATATGAATTTTAAACAAGTAATATTGTGAAAGTGATCGATAAAAAATAACTCAAGTATAAATGTAAATGTAGAGTAAAATAAATATAGAATTAAAAAAAACATTGAAAATTGAAACGTGAAATCCCGTTCTCGAATATGTTATGATATCGCGAAATAATTAAAATCCGAAATTGTTTACATTAATACTAGCTATTGTCAGTGTCTTTGTCTACTTTGACTATAAAAGATCGATAAATGTTGAAAAAAAATTTTGTCACTTTAATAGAAACATTTCCGTTTTATGATTGTTTAAGGTACATATACATATAAATAAAGAAACAGGATTATTCTCAAGACCTAATAGTTAAATCTATTAATATTACATAAGCAAGAGGTATGTATGCCCGTAACTTTGCTCAGGAATGGGTTACCAAATATAAATATAATTACTTTAAAGGAGTTCCTTTACTGTTTCTCAAGTTTTGTTATTCAATATTTACAATCTTCAGTTTTATAAGATAAGAATAGCAACGTCACACAAGATAAATATTTTTATTGTGTTTATAATTATGATTAAAACAAAATTTAAATCAACAGCTGAAACGAAAAGCTTCACTTTGTGAGAGTTACAATATAATATTATGATTTATTATAAGAATTCCTAATACTATACCTCTAAAAGAAACTTTTAATCAGTCATTACAAACAATTATCACAATGTGAGCAGGAGGTAAGTTGAACTTATTAATTTCGGAGTATCATAACATTTTATTAAGATAACATCATTGGTAAAGAGGTCTGTAATATTATAATTTAATTATTTAGATATGGATTACCATAAGCATTAACTGATCTATATTGTATTGTTTCAGATATAACGACGACGGTACAAACGAGTAATTCCTGTGAGGAGTTTCTTATTATATCTAAGAAATATTTTCTTCAAACGGGTTTATCTTAGTAAGATCTAGAAATATTGGATATTTATAGAATTAGACAACATTGCTAAACATGGTTTCAATTTTAAATTGCTTTAGTTCTTTCCAGCTGTTATATTTTTGATTAATCACATAATACATTTTTATTTTATTTGACATCAAATTTAGCTATTGTGATTTTTAAAATGATGTAGAATTGTTTCTTTATTATATATAATATATAATATTTGAAAGTATTGGATAATCATTCTTTTTGGGTTGAAGAAAAATAACTCACCTTTCGGTTTATTTTTCTTTTTTAAAGTAAGATATTTTGCTGAAAATATTATGTTTTGGTAATTTATTTTCAACATATTAATATATGTACATTCTATCTGTCAGAGCTATCCAGTTCTGTTAACAAAAAAATTGCTATACATTATGTAGTAGGAAGTAGATTTATAAGTTTGTTTTTTATTGTTTTATTTGGTTATTTTGATTAACGACATATAAGAAATATTACATTTTATTGTGTTTTATTAATTGTCTTTTTTATTACATTTAATTTTATTTCTCTTAACAGTTTCGTATAACAATATTAATAATCTGCTAAAACTATAATATGCTATGATATTAAATATTTGTTACGTAAATAATATTAATTAATGTATCGCAATCTCACCGACACTATAAGAAGGATACATGCTTTTATTTATATTTATTTATTTATTTATTTAACTTCATGCCATATCCCTTGCGGGGTAGCCAGAGATGACGGAGCGCCAAACGCTACGGTCCCTGCATACCTCTTTCGCCTCGATCACAGACATTAACCTCTTCATACATGCCCTCCGGGGGTCCACATGCTTTTTACGTGACCTTCCTCCAGTATCGTAGCTACTGAGTTTTCGAAGGTCACTCGAGGCCTCCCCCTGTCTCTCCTACTGCTCACTTTTCCTTTATAAATCTTTTTTACCATTCTTTCATCACTCATTCGTTCGAAGTGCCCAAACCACCTGAGCACGTTCTCCTTCTTTCTCACCGTGACATCTTCGCTAGTACCTGCCATTCTGTGGATCTCTTCATTGCGGATTCGGTCAGCCAAACTGAGTCTTTTGTCTGAGTCTGAGTCTGAGTCTTTAGATATTCGGCGAAGGGATCGCATCTCCACAGCATTCATCTTTCTTGCATTCTTCTTCTGTGTCACCCACGTTTGGCTGCTTTTATTTATAGCAATTTAATATTTTAGTATCAAAGTAAATAGTACAAGGGTTCTCTATAAATAATAAAAAGGGCTTAAATGCATTTATCAATTAACATAAAATGTTTATTATATAAATATTAATACATTTTTGTGGGATATTTAGTTTCTGAAATTAACAACGTGAAATTTCTAATAATGTAAAAAGAAAATTTACTTATTATTGTCAAAAAGGAAGGAATAGAAGGAATACTGAATGGATGGAATGGATAAAGTGACTAGTTGTATAGAAATTTATATTACAAAAATAAGATAAAGAGTAGTTTATTAATAGTCGCAAATTTTGGCAGATTGTTAATGAAATTTATGGAAAATTAAACTTATCTTTGGATCATGTAATTTTGAAAGCATTTCATGCACAAAATCTCCTTTGCAAAAGAATTTAGGAATGCAGTATGATATATATTACCTAAATGTAGGTCGAAACTACTACCTAACCACAGATATACGAGCAAACCCTTGTCATGCTTTAAATATATAAAAGCCACTCCAGTTAAAGTGCACAAATTAATAAGTAAGCAGAACACCCATAAAGCACCAGGAATAGACGCTATTAAAATGATAGATATTAAAAAAATCTTTGAAAAAAGGCTTTGATGAAGCCGGGGACCCCCTCCCCGAGCAAAATCGGGGGAATGATCCTCGGATTTTGTTCGGGCTGCCCGTCGTATCTGGGGCGGGCAAAGTATCGCATTTTGTGTTTTCTGAGGGCAAACGACGGCAAACAGCGGCACCCCGCTCCACTCTAGATGTGGACTTTTGTAACATTCGGGGGTTTCATTCGAACCTAAACGTCGTCCACTACCACCTTGAGACTTGGCCTTGGCCTTGGCCTTGTTGTTTTTGACGGAGACGCAGATATCTCAACCTAGCGACACAGCGTACCTATCATACCCCGGGTATAAACTAGAACATCTGTGTTCGTAAGGGAGGATATCTGCTACCGTCGCCTTCAGATTTTTGAAGGTCGGGACCTGTCCGTGCTCTGGCTGCGCGTGGACATGACCGATCACGTCAGATTCTACGCGTGCCTCTACAGGTCCCATAGTGTTAATGCACAAACAGATCAACTGTTGGGCCACGTTCAAGCGAAGATTGACGACCTGCTCTCTGACTCCCTCCGCCGAAGTCGTAGTCATCGGGGACTTCAACGTGCACAATACCGAATGGTTAGGGTCACGTGCAACCGACTACGCGGGGAGATCTGTGTTTAACTTTGCTCTGGCAAATGGTCTGTCCCAGCTGGTAAAGACGCACACTCGTCTACCGGATGTGGACAGCCACACGCCCTCATTGTTGGATCTTCTGCTGACACATCCAGAAAAGTACCAGGTCGCTGTCGAGGCTCCCTTAGGGTCTTCTTGGTGGCAGATCGCGGCCTTAGTTTGATGCGTCTGTCAGGGCTGCAGCAGCTGGCAAACGGCAGGCTTATCAAGCTTGGGCCAATGCGTTAGTCACTAAGGATCCGAACTCTAGAGTTCTGAAGAGGAAATACAACCGTGCCTCCAGATTCTTCAAACGGCAAATCGCTAGAGGAAAGTTCAAGCATGTCGTCAAAATTGGGGATCAGCTGGCAAAGTACCCGCCTTGCACGCGCAAATTCTGGGCGCTTTCAAAGGCCAGTCTGGGCAACTTTAGCCAGCCGTCCCTACCGCCGTTGCACATGAGGAATGACTCTCTGGCCCACACGGCAAAAGAGAAAGCCGATCTCTTGGGCACTCTTTTCGCCTCCAACTCGACTTTGGACGACCAAGGGAAGACACCGCCTATTATCCCGCCCACAATCCAAAAAAAAAAAATCCCGCGGTGTCAGAGCTCAATGCCAGAAATAGTTTTTCGACAAAAAACTATCAGGCAGACTCTATTTTCCTTGGACGTTCATAAGTCGAGTGGGCCGGATGGCATTTCTCCACTGGTGCTACGAACGTGTGCCCCTGAGTTGACTCCAGTGCTAACGCGTCTATTTCGGTACTCCTACCATAAAGGCGTAGTCCTGGTCTCATGGAAGTGTGCCCTTGTCCATCCGATCCCTAAAAAAGGTGATAGCTCGGACCCAGGTAACTACAGACCTATCGCCATTACCTCCCTTCTCTCCAAAATAATGGAGATTATCATAAACCGACAGGTCCTAACGTACCTCGAGGATCACCAGTTGATCATTGACCGGCAGTATGGCTTTCGCCACGGTCGATCAGCTGGTGATCTTCTGTTATACCTCACTCACCGTAGGGCAACGGTTATTGAAAGCAAGGGAGAGGGTCTGGCAGTTAGTTTGGATATGGCAAAAGCCTTCGATCGTGTATGGCACAAGGGGCTTCTTTCGAAGCTACATTCCTATGGGCTTCCCGAGAGTTTATGCAAGTGGATAACCAGCTTCCTCACTGGGCGGAGCATACAGGTCGTTCTCGACGGTTTTTGCTCGGACTGGCTGCGTGCTATCCCCAACTCTGTTCCTCCTGCACATCAATGATATGTTGGATATTTCCAACATACATTGTTATGCGGATGACAGCACTGGGGATGCGGTATATTCCGGTCGTGCAGGTCTCTCTTGGGAAAACGTCGATGAGTGCCGAAAGAAACTTGTGTCTTCAATAGAGACTTCCCTGGGGATGGTCTCTGAGTGGGGTGAACTGAACCACGTTCAGTTCAATCCCCTAAAGACACAGGTTTGCGCGTTTACCACTAAAAAAACCCCATTAGTCGTATCACCGCTCTTCGAGAGCACTCCTCTTATTTGCTCGCCAAGTATCAGAATACTGGATCTCGACATTTCAAGCGACTGTCAGTTTCGTGGTCATCTGGAGAGCAAGGCCAAGTTGGCCTCGATGAAATTGGGAGTGATCAATAGGGCGAGGCAGTATTTCAAACCTGGCCAAAGACTTGCGCTCTATAAGGCGCAGGTCCGGCCACACATGGAGTACTGTTCTCATCTCTAGTCCGGATCACCCCAATATCAGCTTCTACCATTTGACCGCGTACAACGGAGAGCCGTTCGGATTGTCGGGATCCGGTGCTCTGCGAACGGCTGGACTCTTTGGCATTGCGTAGAGACGTGGCTTCTTTGTGCGTCTTCTACCGCATTTACAACGGGGAGTGTTCCGAAGAACTATTCGATCTGATGCCTACCACCGAATTTCACCACCGCACAGCTCGCCATCGCCTCCTTCACCATCCATACCAACTGGATGCGTGGCGATCTTCAACTGTGCGGTTTTCAAGGACTTTCTTCCCACGTACCACTCAAATGTGGAACGAACTTCCTTCGGCGGTATTTCCAGATCGATACGACATGGGTACCTTCAAAAAAGGCATATATTCCTTTCTCCAAGGCCGGCAACGCTCTTGTGAACCCTCGGATGTTGCAAGAGTTCATGGGCAGCGGTGAACACATGTTAACGGTGACCCGCAAGCTCGTTTGTACGCCTATAACATAAAAAAAAAAATTGCAGTTGCAAATCTAATAAATACAACAATATTGTCAAAAAGGTACCCTACGGAATTAAAGAAGGGTTGTGTGCGTCCGGTGTTTAAAAAGGGCAATAATGATGACGTTACTAACTATCGGACTTTACTATCATCTATTTACAAAATTGTCGAAAAATATTCATGTGTACAAATTAACCCATACCAGAAAAATTACATAATCAACAAACACCAGTATGGGTTTCAGCCGGGTAAAAGCACAACGTTTTTGCTTTATTTATTGACTTCTCACCCGGGCCTTTGAAACCCTTAACAACGAAAACCTTATAAAAAGCTTAGAAAATACAGGAATACAGGGTCATCCTTTGGAATGGTATTAAAATTATCTGCAGGATCGGTCTTTCTGTGTTAAAATACAAAATTGCTGCAGCGAGGATATGAAAGTTACCGAAGGTAGAGCCCAAGGCTCGGTGCTTGGGCCCGTTCACTTTTTGTCCTACGTCAATGACATCAACAAAACTCTAAACTACTGCACTTCTTTCCAGTTTGCAGATGATACCTGTTTACTCTTTGGAGACAGTAATATAGACGATGCAATGAAAAAACTACAAGTAGACTTTGACCCTCTCGGGAAATGGTGTCACGACGCAGGCTTGGTTCTAAATTCGCAAAAGACTAAATTGGTACACATTACCTCACCTTACAAAAGAGACATTCTTCGAAACAAGCTGATATCCCACTGTCACTGTCACTGTCTTGCTTCCATTACAAAAGAAAAACTATGACTAGCCCAAATAATTGTCAACCTATTGAAGTAGTTGATAGTCATACATATCTCGGTCTTGTAATAAACCGTAACTTTAATTGGAAACCACATATTAATCGCTTATGTGACAAGCTAAGAGCATTTTTGGCCAACATTTAGTAATAAAAAACCGTATCTCTTTTCAAACACGTTTGCTCATCTACAACGCATTTATAACCTCCGTCTTATCTTACGAACTCAGTAGCTACTTACCGAACTTATCTCAACGGTATCTATCGACTGCAAGTACGAATACTTAAAAATGTTGTAACAACCAAAATTAAAATGGATTGCGTCCACAATGAGAATGTGCTATTTAAAATTTATAAAACCCTCCCAATACACCAACTTGTCAAATGTAAAAAAGAAACTTAAATGCCATTTTTAAACGAGTTGTAACCTCCTGTATCATTCGTTTGTCCTAACTTGCGTAAGTGTGTGCCTATGATCTGTCGCATTTCTTTGTTTACTGGCCGCTCAGCTTGAATGCGTAATTTTATGTAGTAATACATATTTTCATAAAGTAATCGTATTGTTTATATATTTTTTTCTTCTATTTTGATATAAAATTGTTACATTATAATTATTGTATAATGGCGAATGTTTGTCGAACGACGCATTCCTTATTTGGTGTTTTTGTGAATGTGTGTTATGTATTTTTGTTATATGTTTGTAATGGTAATAAAAAAAATATATAGAATGGAAGATAACGACACTTTTGTAGTTTATAGTACAAGTAAAAAATGTCACGGATCATGTCAATAAGGACGAGTGATCCTTATTTAACAAGTGTAGATATATTTATTTAACATTGAACCCCTGGCTTAGCTAAAGTAAACTACGAACTTGCCAATATCTTTCAGCTATGAAGCACACTGAAGCACATGGTATCATAACGACTAAAATAATGTAGCTATGATTTGTGCAACACTGCACAACGTGGTATATACAATGGCGCTTTGTCTGGTAATGTTTCTCTAATGCAAATCGAAGGATGATTGCTGATCTTTATTTGAGCGACATTGTTCCCTTACCGTTTCTAATTTCATAATCAATAATGGACTTTACGTAAAAGGTAATAGGAAATTCGATTTTGCAAAATAAGCTATTAAAAGACTAAAACCGAGTAAAATTATCTCTATGGGGCAATTCTTCTGTTTCGTGTTCTATGTAATATATATAATAACGAGCGCTGGAAACACTCGCGTTCCTTTTAATAGGCGCCAAGGGAACTGAAATTCCTAGGATTTTTCTCGTCTTTATCAATGTATCTGGAGTTTACAAATCGTTTTTCAAAACTGTGTATTAAGTTTTGTGATAAATTTTAAACAAATAATTTTGTTGAAATCCAGTATAAGTGAAATAATAAAATGTAATAATTTTTAAATGATATAATAACTCAATGAAAGAATGAATCTCATTTAAGAATATTTTATTTATAACTTATAGTAGCGTAGAATAAGCGTTTGCCCCCGATCCTGAGTTGATTATAAAAGATTGTTACACGTTGGAAAGATAAGTTTAGAGCTACTTATCAAACCAGAAGCCCTTTAATACATTTGTCCTATTGTCACATTGGATCTTTCTAATTATATTATGTATATATATATATAAATAATAAAACAGTGTTATTCAAATTTGCTACATTTATTTAGAAGGCGCGATCTAAAAGTTTAATAAAATATTACATATTTTTTCAGCTGCTTCATAATGTTACATATCATTACTCAAAGACAGGCCATCAAATGCAAAGAAACCTTTAAACTGAATAATATTTTCTATTATATTTATATAAATATACAACGGCCACATATATGGTATATATAACATATAATGTATGTATAATATATATATATATATATATATATATATATTATTTTAAAAGTTTTGCAAAATTATTTATATATATATGTATATATATATATATATATACATATATATATATATATATATTTATATATATATATATATATATAAATAATTTTGCGAAATTTTTAAGCCTTTATAACTTACTTTATAATACAAATTACATTTATTAGACAAATAGTATTACATTGTGTAAAGCATGAATAATAAACCATTAATAGACCACAGCTATATGCCTCTCATTCTGAGACATGCAAAAAGATATTCTCATTTCTATAAGTATTCCTGGAATCATTCTCGTAAAATGAAACTTTTTAATTACAAAATACGTAAATTTGTTCAGACATTTAATTTAGCATTAAAGAAATTTTAAACATAATTACGTTTTAATAATAATTATTATTAACACACATATATACCATATTTATTTCATTATTTAATAAACGACATATTCAATTTATTAGTCATTAAATCTTAGGTTTTTATTAGTGAGATCTTGAAGTAACTAATACTTAATTAGTAATAATAATCATACTTTATAAGTAATATATTTATAGAATTTATAAATTTATTATGAATGCAATATTAAATGGCTGTAGTACCTTCAGTTTGTTATTTCTTTTAAACAACTATGAAACATATTTTTATGATATCAATTTCGTAATGGCAACTGTTTATGTTCCGAAGTATTTATCACCTTTTTTAATAATATATTATAAGTGTTGAATATTTACTCTTGGCTTCCATAATAATAACAGTTTTTTTTTAATATCTGGTTTTTGTTTACACACCAAATAAAAAGTATCGGTGGTATTGTAGTAAGATGAAAACAAAGATAAATAATTTTAATTAAAATAAATTAAAAGAAATCAAGGCTATACTAAAGTGTGTAGCAGGAAAGGAAGTTAGAATAGATTCGTATAACTGGTGATAGTGACACACATACTCGTACACAACTGACACTTAAGGTTCCTGTAGGATTCATAGACATAACACTTGAAAACATATAGCTCTAAACATTGGAGAAAAATCATTAGGAAATATATATATTAACCAATGTCTTGACTTTGGTTAACAAAAATACGTATATTTAGAATCGTTTTGAACTCCTAATAACACGAATATTTTTGTTAATGTTAAGAATGTTCTGACTTCTTTTGTGAATTTTCATTTTGATACAGGGAGAAAAATAATATATACAAAATAAAATACAGATATATGGAATGGATTGTTATAAAGTAAGTGATCATTACAATATTTTTAAATTTAAATAATATTTTTACCGGTGATAGATTATTTATAGAATTATAATTTTAATTTCAAAGTTTTAAAGTGTGTACAATGTGTAAAATATGCGACGATAAGTATTTTACTTTCCATGTAAAATTTATGACTCCGAAGCAATAAGGTATTAAATTGTTATTTAAGAATTTATGTGAAACCGTCGATATATGAATAATTTATAGCATATTTTTCTGTTTAGAAAGAAGGGATACCACATTCGTTGTATTTAGAACTTGGTATAAAATATTTTTTTCATACATTCTGATATGGACTTAAAATTTTATTTTTGTTAAAAATATTAAGTTTTATGAACTGACAATTTTTGTTAATGGTATTGAAGAACCTAGTTGCAGGTAGTTACTTTATTCTAGTCCTTATGTACTAGCTCTACTTGGTAGTACCATTTTCGTACAGAAGATCTGTGTGAAGAAGTTTTTTATCTACTTATAATATTTTTATTATAAATTATTATATATAATTATTAGCCGTAAATTATTTTTTTCTTTGATATCTTTGTCTTTTGTATCATTTCATATCCTCTAAATGTCCAGGGTGATGCACCATTTACAATCAAAAGTTTAAATGATTCCACAAAAAGATATTTTCTAGAAAGGATTTACGTAAAA
The DNA here is from genome assembly GCA_918358865.1 of Melinaea marsaeus rileyi. Classification (NCBI taxonomy): domain Eukaryota; kingdom Metazoa; phylum Arthropoda; class Insecta; order Lepidoptera; family Nymphalidae; genus Melinaea; species Melinaea marsaeus. The sequence goes on along the minus strand of OU911095.1, from coordinate 2,493,053 downwards.
TAATTGTATTTACAAGTTTTTGTTTTATTCTAAACGATTTTGTTATAATTATTAAATCTTATGAACTGCCTTATAATTTTTAATTACAGTGCGGTTGTAGATTAGACTCAGATACCAAAATCTAAGAAAACAAAAGTGAAGTTTTGTTTCGATAAAAATCGCTTAATAAAGAAAACTAATCCGTTAATATCATTTTTGGTCGATAAAATTCCATTTTAACCTTTGTCTAACCTTACTTTGTGAAACGACTACACATATTTACAAATGGTCAACTACGAGTTTTATCTACAGTTCCTGTTATGATCAGGTTATCTTTATCATATTATTGTATCAATATTAATAATAATAAATTACAATTATGTAATTATTAATCTTAATTTGACAGAAATAATTAATACCATAATTTTATCTATTTTTTTCTATTTTTAATTAACAGTAGTGTCTTACTACTATAGTTACTATTAGTATATATATATATATATACATAGCATCAAGAAGCTGTTTTGTGAGTAATTATTATCAACTACGTTGTTGACTATTTTCAAGTGAAATATTCTACCTCATTATGTCTTCTTTAAAACTATTTGTATTTTGTTAATACTGATTTCAATTCAATTTATTTATGAACAATCATATCCACTGTAATATCTAAATATTCAGCATTCAAAACGAGACATTCCACAAAAAAAATCATAGCTATTTTATAATGTTTTAATAAACTACGCTAAAACAGAAAATAAGATACACAATATTTGTTTGCGTACTTTTAATTAGACACAAATGTAAATTTAAAATGATAGACAAACATCTTGGTATCATTTTGATGTCAAATTTAAAATATATATTAGATGGCAAATTATTTTATTTAAATATTTGTATAACAAACCGCTTCTTTGTAATTAATAAATGAAAGAATTAGTGTTAATATAATATATTTGTCATCAAATGAAAACCATCGTTTATTATTCTATTAACTGTATCAAAATTGTTACTTGACAATTCTATTGTTCGATTTATATTTATACATCAAAAAGTTCCAAATGTATAATAATTATTCCAGTTGCCATAAAATGAAAAGCGGTGTATTTACATTGATGAATGTGAAATGTTAAAGCATCACATGATTGATTTATGTTATTATAATAAATTTCACAAAAGGCTTGAATATTTGCATGTACGTAATTTTAAAGTTGAAACGTAAAATATCGATACTAAACTACAATAAAACCTTGTAGACTTTTTACTCCTATGTAACGCTTTACCTTATTTATTGACACGAGGCTAATTATACCATGTTATGAAATCTTGAAATGTGTTCCTTTCAAAAAAGAACTTTAATTACCGATTTTCAATACCATTTATATTCTTATTAAATTCATTTTAATATATATTAATATACGTTATAATTACTTTAATTTATTTTACACATATTTCTAGGTAAATAAGACCTACCTACAACAAGTTTGAGAGTTTCTTTTTTCTGTTATTTTAATTAAAAACAATATAAATAAAACACGTTATGTTTTGTTGGATACATGTTATATAAATAATACATTTAATTTTATTTATCTTTACAACTTACAATTACAAAATTATAAAAAATATTTTGATATAAGAAAAACGTTTATCATGGAACAATCACATTAAATGTATCGGAACATCGTCATTGCTACAACCAGAACACGTGTTTTTATTTATAGCTATTTTACTTTTGATGTAAATGGAAGTTTCAACAAATAATAAAAAATATTTAAGTGTTTTTTATCATATTCATACTTAGCTTTATATACTAGGGGCGCCAACAAACCCTCAATTTCGACTCGCTGCATTCGCGAAATCTCGGGTGCCGTTTGCATATTGAGCGAAGCGAGCCCAGTGTATTAACTCATAGTTTCCCATTGACTTCAATGGGATATTAGTTTTTTGATATGATATAATTTTATTTTTATACCATCACCTAATGTGTGTCTTTTTGATTGCAAAGTTTCATAATTTTCCGTCAAGTAGTTTTTCAGCCAATTCTTGACAAAGAATGCAAAAAGTCTCCAGTAAAACGCTCCGCTCACTTCGTTCGCTTTGCTCAATTAAATATATATAAATTTATAGCCAAAAAGCAAGGAAGATTTAAGCTGTCGTATGGACTTGACAACTAAGACATAATGATAACTTTGAAGTACACCCTACAAGTTTTAATGTTACGGATCGTGTCAACAAGATCGAGTAATCCTTTTGTAACAAATTTACATTTATATAACATTTAAACCTCCGGAATAAATAAATAAAACAACTACAAAACTGTCAATAACATAATAGCTACTAGTTTGAAGGAAATCAAATCATACTATAGTGTATACAATAACTGTTTATTAAGTAATGTTTCCCAAATTCTAATCAAACGATGATTGCTGAATTCCATTTGAGCGACATTGTTACGTTATCGAATCTAATTTCACAACCAGCAGTTGAGTTTCCTAAAGATGATTGTAATTATTAAATATCAAAAGATTGTACAAAATTTAGATTTACTTTTTTGTCACAATTTTAGTAATAGTTTATGATATACTAGTGAACTGCTTAAAATAAAATCTATTACGTTTATAGGTAATGAATTGTACCCATAAGGTACTAGAGAATACGATTTTGTAAAATAAGCTAAGAACAAGAAGGAAAAACAGAGTAAAACTATCTCTATGGGGTAATTATTTCATTTCGTGTTCTATGTAATATATAATAACGAGCGCTGGAAGCACTCACGTACCTTTTAATAGGTGACAAGGGAATAGAAAATCTTGGATATTTTGTCGTCTTTTTAAATGCGTTTTGAGTTTAGTTTTATTAAAGTCAAAATAAATAATATATTGAATTTTGGGATGAATATTAAAATAAATAATATTATGATGGTATAATCTGAACGAAACAAAATAGGTCAATCATTAATATTAATATCTATATACGTAGATGAAATAAATATTAAATATAGGAATCTTGACTAAAGATATATTACATAAGCGTTTGTAATAACTTATATAGCATTAAATAATTAAACACCATAAAAGATTACAATATTATTAGCTGTTGGCCTTGACTATATAAGGTAAATCTACAATATAATTTTCTGTATATCTGTAGAAGGCAAGGTTCCAAATTGGAATTATAAATTTTATCGGAACTTCAAATCTTTAAGTTTATATAGCAACCCACCCCGACTTCGTCCAGGTTTTGTTAAGATTTAAACATTCAGTGAGTTACTTAGTCAATCATACATACTTATTACTTACGATTTCTGGACTGATCTTTACGATTTCTAGACTGGACATATCGCAAATGATATCAATATGGAGTTTTCCTTTTCCAATTTTATATTTTACGTCATTACTCTGCTATTAATCTATAATTAGTTAAGCTTACCTAGCTGTGATAGTATTTCTTTGAATTTCGTTACACGTGTTACCTTTTAAAAGTGTTTTTATTAACATTTATCGACAACCAATTAACTTTCAGAACTCCCGCCTGTTGACACTCACATAAATTATTACTTGTAACCTCAAAATTTTGCAAACGGCTATCTTAATCAAAATATTGTTTATACAAACTATTATGAGTTTGTGTTTGAAAGCAAGTCGCCTTCAAATCGCCTTTGTTGTTTTTGTTTAACTCGTAAGGCAACTAGGCTCTAAATTTTTTGGTAAATTCCATTGAATGAAGGTGATTGAGAATCGTTTTATGATAGCAGTTAGTTTTTTCTCCTTCATAAGTGATTTTAGACGTTCAGACGTTAGTTAGTTACTGCGGGACGTGTCATCGACGTCAAAGTCGCCATTTTTGCACTTTGTAAATCATTTCCGTGCTGTAGACTCCGTTGTAACACCTTTTATCTCGGGCTGTTTCGATCATCATCAGCTTTTTGATCTTGATGAAAAGCAGGTGTCGAAAATGCTGATTTTTACCTTTTGGGTATTTATTTATTTATTTATATATTTTCCACTTTGAAACCATACCAGTGATCACTTGTGTACGTCAAATGAAAGCGACAGGAGGGTCTATTTTGATATCGTATGTATTAAAATAATCCCTTCTGTAAAGACACTTTCCAACTTAAAATAAGGCTACGAGGGTTCTAAACACACCCTGGTCTGAGAAGAACTACAAACAAACTCAGCCGGTTTTTTTTTAAAATTTTTTTATTGTGATCACTGTTTCACAAACGTCAATATATCTAGTGAGCAATGTACGAACGACCAGAACCATCGCAATCAATTCGATAAGCCGTCATAATAATAATTAATAAAAATTCCATTCCATTTCCAAACCACAAAATTTTCAAAATATTAGTTAACTTAAAAATACAATTAATATTGTTTTATAGAGCTGAAAGAGTTCTATCGGATGAATACTTACTTTTTTGCCAAACAACCAACTAATCGTTGTAAAATAAAATATAAAAAAGCTGTGAACTTATTGCCCAACCTAATATATATACAATATTTAATATTTTTCTTTTGAAATTATATTTTTTATCTTTGTGGTGTTAAATAAAGTAAGTATATTATATTTATTTATACCTAACTGTTAGAATTTTTATAGTTAGTGGAGCAGGACAAAAAATAATACAACAATTTTTTTTAACACTCTTGTTCAATTCTAGTTTATGAAAGGCTAATAATAATATCTATTTTATTATAATTAGCATTTTAATGATTGTAATCAAATATGATTATCAACTACTATTCTCAACTCAACATTGTAGAGAAATTAATATAACTATGTTTTATGTATATACTTACATCACGACTATGTGAATTAATATTATTGTTACTACAATCATTACGTAAAAATATATTTTTATTGAAAAACTCAGGTATGATTTATTTGTACATTTTATTAGAAATAATATATTATTATTATTATTAATATTATAATAAAATTATTGATGTAATTTTAAAGAGGTAGACATTAGAATCTGCATCGGATTAATTTTGTATATTTCATTATTTATTTCTGATAAAATCTGTGAGTTTCCATTCCGAAATCTATAAATAAGTTAATGGCACGTTAACTCGATTTTAATGACACCAAAGGTTAACAAGTTTTGATATAAGGATCTTATCGTAATTACTATCTATATAAAAATAGTAAAGGTAATTTTTAAATAGTAGTTTTGTAGTAAGACAAGAATTATATTTGCTATAATTGGCCGCTTTTGCTTATAGCGGCAGACCATGCTACAAACTTTCTTATGTAGTGGTATTATTCGAACAAGTTATAAAGGATTATCATAATTCTTACAAAGATCTTAACAATAAAAAGGTAAATAATGATGCATTTGTCATGTCCCTAAAGATTATAAATGAAGCAAATGCAGCGTCTGATAGTGCGCCGTTTGACATTAACAATGTCGGTTTATACAGAGATTATACAAAATTTGTTTGGTTTTATAGAACGAAGTGAGTATTCAAATTTGAGTTTGCTTATTGTCTTTATTAATAATAGTAATAGCTCTGTAAAAATTTAGTTCCTTTTATAAATATTATTGAATAAACACCTTTAAATGTTCTATGTACATACAAATACTCGTACTGATTGATTGGTGAATATAATAGTTATATATATAGAAAAATAGATTCAACAGTCTATTTGACTGTAGATATCCACAAATCAAGATGATATTATATAATAAGGGTATACTAGGATACATTTATTTCACATAACTAAAATTGTTTAATAAATTTCCTTCTGTTACTAAATGAAGAATTACTAACATTTCTAATATTTTTTACATTGTTCAGAGTCAGCGCGATTTAAAAAAGAAAATATATATATAATTAATACAAATGATTAAATTTATTTTATTTTTCTTTTGTTTGTTAGTTTGTTATATGAAGTTATGTAAGATAAATTAGTTTCACATTATTAAATTAGACTTTAAGAAATAAATTTTCCATAGCACGAGTACGTTTTACTCCTTTCTAATGAAGATTGGAGTAATAGAATGTGTATTCACTTTGACTAAAGCCTCTATCATTTAATATTATAAGTTTGTGTATATATCTGCTTAACACACAAACTTAACAAACAGCATTAATATTAAGAATCGTGAAGCAATTGACTACTAAAATTATATAACATTTTTACATAATTAGCTGTTAGTTTTTTATTGCTCGTAATATATATATTTATATATATATATATATATATATATATATATATATATATATATATATTCTTTTAAAAATGTAAATGTTATGTATTAAATACCTGACCGAAATCAAAACTATAATTTTAATTACGATACAAATGGAAATATGTATATGTAAAATGAAATGTAATAAATAGAAACAATAAAATATATATATATTTATGTATATTTTGTGTAAATTTTTCATTATAACTATCCCGCTTGGCTGGTCTTAATGTCAATTTAGTAAGAATAAAATTTTACGACAATAATCGCAATATAATAATGAAATCCAAAAACATAAAAGTATCCTATCTATCTAGTATGCCATGATATGATTGACTTTATAAAACTGTTCAATACAATCCGGACCTTTGAGCATATACATACATATACTAGAGATGGCATCGCTTTAATCGTAGTTACCTTTGTAACCAACAATGATTTTGTATTTTGCGTTAATGTGATGTTACATTTAAAAAGTGAAATGTATCCGATATAATTCAGAACCAGCTAACAACAAATGATACAAATGATAGTGACGTTTTGTAATTACCTTTAGAGTACTTTCAAAAGTATTTCACAAAATATTCTTGATATAAAATTATTATAGTATGGTTAAATTAGGCGGTTAAAATCTTATCCTAATTAAATATATAAATATATTGTTATGTAATGAAATATGTTTTCCAAATTTTCTTAGATCAGCATCGAACACTTATTTACAAGAATTATATAAAAAATATTTTCATATAATGAAAAACACACAAACATAGCGATTTAAATTATAAAAAAAATGTAACGATAAATATTAGGTATAATTTTCGCTGTTAGTTGCGGTAATTATCCTCAAAAATCTTTAAAAAGTTATAATATTATTTTATGTAGCATTTAATAAATGGTGTGTGATAATAAAAGAATGGACGCTGGTATACGATAAAAAATAAAGTACAATGGAGTCACGCTAATTTGTGATACTATAAGATGGTAAGAACTGAACGATTTAAAACATTATGGCCGTAATTTTGGTTAAATAATATCATTTGTCTTAAAATGCAGTTACTTAGTGGTATCTTCGTGTTGGTGCTGGCGGTTTTAACTCTGGCTGAGAAACCTCACTACAATGTAGATAACGCTCCAGAATTGTTTGAAAAGTTTGTTAAGGATTATAACAGACATTATGCGAATGACTTAGATAAAGAAGAGCATTATAATGCATTTGTTGCGAGTTTGGTACAAATCAATAAACTTAACAAAGAGTCCTCGTCAGCTACTTTCGATATCAACGATTTCGCCGACCAAACTCCCGAAGAGAAACAAAAGTCACGTGGTTTCAGTAAGTAATATTTTTTGATGTTCTGATTTGTTATATAACTTTATACCGGGCAATGAAATCATTTTCATAAAACGGGTTCATTAGCCTTTAAATTCAAATTGTGTTTTACTTTGTATATATGTATATATATTTATAGTATAATGATTAAACAATATTTTAATTTTCAGTACCACAAAAATAGGCCTGATTCCTTGAAATGATTCAATGAGATGAAGGAGAAGGAATTAACGACATTTAAATAAATTATAATAATAAAATGTAGTCAGATATTTTTTTGTTTTTTTTTATGAACTTCATTTCCATATTCTATTTATATATAGTTTATAAAAAATATGCTAAATAAGATTAATAACATTAATAAATATAGACTATAATAATGTAAAAGGACCAAGTAATAGCTAGAAATAAAAATAGTCTCTTTTTATAAAAGGCATTGAGTGACTATCAACGCACGTACTTGTATTTACAGTCACATCATCACAATAATTCGGCAAGAAAGGTCTGATAAGAGAAGTAATAATAATTAATCTGATAATTGCAAATAAACTAAAATATTCAACAAATATTATTGCCAAAGACGACAATTATAAATTTAATCATAGTTTAACATGTTTGATATTCTGACTATAGAAATACTCGTATTTAGACAATATTTTTGAAATTAATAAGTACCAACTTGAAATGTGGCACTGAGTTGTTACATTAGGTTTTATAATTTTTTTATGATATTAATTCGTAATGGAAACGTATTTGACTTTTTATAAGTTTCCTTATCCACTTCTCTATCTACGACTAAGTCAACGAGATGCGTTCCGCAAGTCTGACTCCTGTTAATTATGAATTTATTTTATTCTTTAGAAAGTTCTCGGATGTTTTTCAACCTGCAAGAAAACGAATGTTCGCATATTATATTAATGGATAACAATGAAGTGAAGAAGAAAATATATGTAATCAATGAAGAGTATAACAATTATTGACGCTACTTTTTGGCATACCAATTTAATTTCTAATAAACCTGCATTTTATTAAATACTACTCAAATTATTTTAGTCGCTTTTATAACTTGAATATACGACATGTATTTTGTATACACATTTTAATAAAATCTACGAATAGATTAAAAAGCGAATTATTGAATATGTTATAAGCTCTTTTCGTTTGTGTTTCTAAATCTAAATAGGTAGGCGTATTTTAAGAGGTAGATGATGAAGATCATACGTCAGTCTTCGTCTAAATATTTGTTTAGAATATATTCTAAGCAACAATATTGTTTACATAATACAAAGGGGTTCTGCTGTCCAGATATCATGTTTCTTGCTTGATAATTAAGACAGCTTATGAATCATTCAGTCAAGATATCACGTCTTAAAATACAGATAGTACTAACAGGCTGGGACTCGTTATTTGTTTATATCGTACCATATAACTATTAAGAAAAAATAATCTCTAGTTTTGATTTAAACAATGATGTCACAATGAATTGAATATTTAACAGAGATGACATATGTTACAGGTGACACAACAATAGCAGTCTGTAATGTTATATTATTACCCACATTTCAAACATGACTGTGGAGGAAAAATAGCGTAATAAAAGTATATGATGTTTTTATTGTTAACCATAATGTTAAAATAGAAAAATATTACTTACTGGTTTTATGAAATATTATCGCCATTGTCATTGTTCTGCGAAGATATAATATCTTACAATAAAAACGTTGTCGACTAGTACTAGTTAATAATAGTGTGTCAATTTATATATAAATAATAATAGTGTGTAAATTTATATATATAATACTTTAGAATCACTGAAATATATCAACCAAGGGATGGCAAAGATATGAGGTGTAGATTCAATAGTAATTATTTTTCTCAAAGTCGTGAAGAACTATAAAAAAATCATAGGAAACGCCAGTCTTTGTAGACCTAATCCAATAATCAAATATAAATATTTGTAAAGCAATTCTTACAATATAAAATATAAGGTGTGGCGCAAATTTTTCAATATTAAACACCTACTGCTGTGCCAAAGGAGTATTAGAATTTTAGTATGGCACTATTTTTGGAAATAACGTGTAAAAGTTTTCCTTATTTATAAATTTTTATAATACCTAGTGAATAGATTATATGAAACACTCAATTAAACCAAATTAAAATATATTAGGTACTCATTGTACTCTTAGGAGAAAACAGTTTAAAGTTTGTCTATTAAATAAATCATTTCTTGATAGCCTCGACATTGTAGTTAGAAATGATATCATAACTTAGGTCTTGCGCTTATTAACTTGTAATACATTTAATGTAAAAAAATATCTTATGCAATACTTCCCCTTACAAAGATGACGGGAGCATTTAGGAATAAATAAAACAATAAAATGTAAAACATTTTTTGATGTAATGGTTTTAAGTATTTTTATATTTAGTCTTACTATTAAAAAATAATAATAATACACAAAATCATCAACACTTTTTCTTCTTTGATTACCTGTGTTCGGATGCTTTTTCATTGCGTTTGTAATTGTTATGAAAAGGTTTGCAAAACAATAAACAAGGGTCAATTTATCAAAATTGTCGGCAAAAATATTTATGAATAAAACCTCAATTAATAAATATGGCGTGTTATTTCGACTGTGCAGTTTCCACATCTTTTCATATAAAGTGCTGAATATATGTTATTAAAAAGTTCTTTTAGCCCCCTTGAGAATTGTAAACAGAATGCTAATTAAAAAAAAAGTGCGTTAAAACAAAAGTTTATGGTAATTAATTCAGTTATATGTAACATTATTGTATCTAAAAAAAGGATTTCAATAGCTTGATTAATTTTATAAAAAAACGAAAAAATAAATTAAAAATAAAACCAGTCAATATGCAAATACCAAGAGTATTTTCTGAACGAACATTGACAAAATTATAAATGTTAATAAAAAAATAATTGATTTTTATTATAAGTTAAATGATTATTATTTATTGAAGAAAAATGTTATACATGTTTATTTATAATTACTAAAAAAATACAAAAAAGTGTGATTAATGATAATAAAAAATTATAATATAATTAAGTATGAAAATAAACTAAATCAGTAAATTATAAACAGCACCATCTTTCGACAGAAATGAAAATTTTTCCTGTCCACAGACATCCACACATCCATCTATCCGAGAAAAGTGAACGAACAAAGAGCGTTCGTGAATAATAGAAGTTATTATATTTAATATAAATTTAGGCACCTACATACTTGATATTTCTGTGCCAAAATTTCAAAACAACTCCGAAATTGAGTTGTTCTAAGTAAAACTCGGGCAGTGAAGTCGTTGTCTGCCGTCGAAGCAATAATGAAGACGTTGACGCCGAGAGCCGCTTAATTAACTTCTAAATGAAGTTGCGGTCGCTTAAGTCGAAGTTTGTGAGCAGAAATAATAATGAGCCGCGTGATTGAGGACATCGGGAGAAATTATTTACACTGATTTCAACGAAGATTTGAACGAAGATTTTTGTTGCTTATTCATGAACAAAGTTATGAAACAATATATATTAAACTATTTTAAAAGATAATGTATTTGTATCTTAAAAAAATATTGTAATAAATTGCAAAATATTTTGTTATTATTTTTTACTCCTTTTTTTTTGGCTCAAAGTTTATCACTCGCGTTACTAGATTTATTCTATTTATGAAATTTATAACATTGTGCTCGGGCTGAGAAAGAAATATTTAAGAAAAAAATTATATCACTGTGCACACCAGTGGCTCAACGATATATTATATGATTATAATATTAATATTTTTACATAATGCTGTTGGTTTTTTATTGCTCGTAATATATATTATTTATATCTTATTTAAATTTATACATTACATATTCTTTTGAAAAGGTAAATCTTACGTGTTAAATACGTGACAGAAATTAAAACTATAGTTTTAATTACGATATCAATAAAAATATATGTAAATTAAAAATGTAATAAACAGAAGCAATTAAAATATAGATAGATTTTGTTTTAATTTTACAATATAAGACAATCTCTCTCGATCTCGCTTGGCTGGATTTAATGTCACTTAATAAGAATATATGCTTACGATAATAATCGCAATATAATCATGAAATCAAAAATAAGAAAAAAATGAAAGTATATAGGATAGGTCCTATGCCGTAATATGATCGACTTATACAACAACTTTCAACTTTATACATATATATATATATATATATATATATATATATATATATATATATATATATATATATATATATATATATATATTAAAGACTTCATCGCGTGCATTCAATGTTACATTTGTAACCAACATTGATTTTGTGTTTTGACTAAAAATGACATCACAGTTCAAGCAAAAAAAAACGAAATGCATGTTAGATAAAATGGTAAATGATTTTCTATGTAGTAGAATTTCATAATGCAATGTTTTTCTCAAATTTTATCAGAAAGTACCTACAAGTCGAAGTACAAGTATGCAGTGCACCCTATTTATTAAGTAAATTGTTTTTGAAATTTATCGGGAATGTACCGATTTTAAAAAGTGACATTTCTATATACGATATAGTTCAGAACCACGGCTAACAATAACTGTAACAAATGATAGTGACGATTTGTAACTAATTACCTTTAGAGTACTTTCAAAAATATTTCACAAAATATTCTTGATATAAAATGATTATAGTATGGTTAAATTAGGCGGTTAAAATCTTATCCTAATTAAATATATAAATATATTGTTATGTAATGAAATATGTTTTCCAAATTTTCTTAGATCAGCATCGAACACTTATTTACAAGAATTATATAAAAAATATTTTCATATAATGAAAAACACACAAACATAGCGATTTAAATTATAAAAAAAATGTAACGATAAATATTAGGTATAATTTTCGCTGTTAGTTGCGGTAATTATCCTCAAAAATCTTTAAAAAGTTATAATATTATTTTATGTAGCATTTAATAAATGGTGTGTGATAATAAAAGAATGGACGCTGGTATACGATAAAAAATAAAGTACAATGGAGTCACGCTAATTTGTGATACTATAAGATGGTAAGAACTGAACGATTTAAAACATTATGGCCGTAATTTTGGTTAAATAATATCATTTGTCTTAAAATGCAGTTACTTAGTGGTATCTTCGTGTTGGTGCTGGCGGTTTTAACTCTGGCTGAGAAACCTCACTACAATGTAGATAACGCTCCAGAATTGTTTGAAAAGTTTGTTAAGGATTATAACAGACATTATGCGAATGACTTAGATAAAGAAGAGCATTATAATGCATTTGTTGCGAGTTTGGTACAAATCAATAAACTTAACAAAGAGTCCTCGTCAGCTACTTTCGATATCAACGATTTCGCCGACCAAACTCCCGAAGAGAAACAAAAGTCACGTGGTTTCAGTAAGTAATATTTTTTGATGTTCTGATTTGTTATATAACTTTATACCGGGCAATGAAATCATTTTCATAAAACGGGTTCATTAGCTTTTAAATATAAATTGTGTCTTACTTTGTATATATTTATTTATTTATTTTATTTGTATATAATTACTAGCAGACCCGGCAACGCGTTGCTGTGACTACGGTTTTTGCTATATTACATTGTAGTAAACTCTGTAGTAAAATCTGTTATGAGAACATTCTTGTTCTCTTACAGTTGATACTTAGCAAAACTGAAAACTAAATAATTAATTTTTATTTTACCCAAGCTTGTAACAAATAAGTATATTACAACGTTTTTAGTAAATAACGTGGACAATTTAAATTTACGAATGAGGTAGGTAGGGCAGGTTTTTAAAAATTTTTAACAATAATATTAATTATTTTAAATTTAAAATACTTATAATTTTAATTTAATTTAGCAATAACATAATATTGCAACTATGAATTGAAATGAAAACTATCCTATATTTTAAGTTAGATCAAACTGAACATGGTGTGTAAATTTTATTTAAATCGTTAAAGTAGTTTAGGAGTCCATCGCTGACAAACAACGTGACACGTAATTTATATTTATTAAGACAGTATGATGATTAAACAATATTTTTTTTTTAGGACCCCAAAAATAGCCCTGAGCCCTTGAAATGATTCAATGAGTTGAATGAGAAGGAATTAACGACTTTTAAATATATTGTAAAAATAAAATGTAGTCAGATATGTTTTCGTTTTTTTTATAAACCCGTCATATTGTTTTATGTATAGCATAAAAAATATACTTTATAATATTAATTTAGACACCATTATTTACTAGTCGTCAACGTTTATATTGTTAGATATTTTAACTTAGCTTCGCAGAATAATGACAATGGCGATAATATTTCATATAACCAGTAAGTAATATTTTTCTATTTTAACATTATGGTTAACAATAAAAACATCATATACTTTTATTACGCTATTTTTCCTCCACAGTCATGTTTGAAATGTGGGTAATAATATAACATTACAGACTGCTATTGTTGTGTCACCTGTAACATATGTCATCTCTGTTAAATATTCAATTCATGATGACATCATCGTTCAAATCAAAAATAGAAATTATTTTTTCTTAATAATTATATGGTACGATATAAAATAAGTAATGATTCCCAGCCTGTTAGTACTATTGATATTTTAGTCAATGAAATCTATCAACCAAGGGATTGCAAAAAATATGAGATGTAGATTCAATAGTAATTATTTGTCTCAAAGTGGTCAAGAACTAGAAAAAATCATAGGAAACGCCCATCTTTGTAGATGTAATATATACAATCTAATATAAATATTTGATAAGCAATCCTTACAATATAAAATATAAGGTTTGGCACAATTTGGTGTACCAAAAGAGTATTAGAAGTTTAGTCTTGCACTATTTTTGGAAATAACTTGTAAAAGTTTTTCTTATTTATAAATTATTATAATACCTAGTGAATAGATTATTTGAAACATACTTAATGAGATGAACTGAATTAAACAAAATAAAAATATAATATGTACTTATTGTATTCCTAGAAGAAAACAGTTTAAAGTTTGTCTATTAAATAAAACATTTCTTGATAGCTTCGATATAGTAATTAGAAATGATAACATAACTTTGTACTTGCACTTGTTAACTTATAATATATTTTATGTAAAAAAATGCAATACTTTCCCTTATAGAGATGACGTGAGCATTTAAGAATAAATAAAACAATAAAATGTATAACATTTTTTTATGTAATGGTTTTATATATTTTTATATTTAGTCTTATAAATAAAAAAATAATAATAATTCACAAAAACATAAATACTTTTTATTCCTTGATTACGAGTATCAATTGTTTGAAAAGGATAAATCTGGTTCGAATTCTTTTTTATTGCATTTGTAATTGTTAAGGTTTGCAGATCAGTAAAAAACGGTAAGTTTCAAAATTTTCAGCAAAAATATTTATGAACAAAAACCTCAATTAAAAAATATGGCGTTTAGTTCGACAGAGCAGCTTTCACATCTTTTCATCTTTTCATTTGGTCGATAGAGAAGAGAACAAGAGCCTAAAGTGCTGTATACGAGTATGTGTTACGAGTATAAAAAACTTTTTTTAGCCCCTTTGAGAATCATAAACAGAATGTTAATCATAGAAAAAATATGTGAGTTAAAACAAAAGTTAATGGCAATCAATTCAGTTATATGTAATTTTATCTAAAAAGAGGATTTAAATTGATTGATTAGTTTTATAAAACCAGTAAAGATAATTTAAATATAAAAAATAATAGAAGTTATTATATTTAATAAAAATTTAGGCATCTACATACTTGATATTTCTGTGCCACAATTTCAAAACAACTCCGAAATTGAGGTGTTCTAAAGTAAAACTCGGGCAGTGAAGTCGTTGTCTGCCGTCGAAGCAATAATGAAGACGTTGATGACGAGAGCCGCTTAATTAACTTCTAAATGAAGTTGCGGTCGCTTAAGTCGAAGTTTGTGAGCAGAAATAATAATGATTGAGGACGTCGGGAGAGATTATTTACACTGATTTCAACGAAGATTTGAACGAAGATTTTTGTTTCTTAATCATAAACAAAGTTAAGAAACAATATATATTATAATATTTACTTTAAGTTGCTTAATTGTAGACGCGATAGTCCCCATTTCGCGAGAAGACAAATAGTACAATCATGTAAAAGATATCTGCTTGCTACTCTGCAAAAGATGATGATATGTGCTTGATATAAATTTTTTATGATTATTTATAATTTCAATCGGAAAATAATTTATTTACAAAGTTTTATTTTCTTTTAATAAGTGCCCTGTTGGTCATTTTTAAATAAAGTCAAAACTTTGAATTTTGGTTGAGACTAGTAATACGGCTTCTGTTAATAAAGCTTATAAATAAAACGGAAAAAAGTACAATGGCCAAAAGTCTAATAAAAAAAACAATTCATCTAAGCCCTAGCTATAGTAGACTGAAGGTTTGTTTTCTGTACACTAAATTAGACGAAGAAATATGTTGTGTTTTAATAACTTGTTTAGCGAGCGATTCTCCTGTCATATAGGTGTTAATATTTATATAAAGAATTAAATTAAGTATTTTATTAAATATAATATTAGTCCGGATTATGACATTTGGGCACATAGTTATGTAATAAAATAAACGGATGTTGTTGAAAGAAACTGTCGGAGATCATAATTATAATGTAAATAACTTGTTTTAACTGGTGGCTTCACATGTTTCTTTCTAGATAAGAATGACGAATTTCTTATCAATATTGAAATTCTAAACGACATTGAAAAATATATTGTTTTGCGGTTCTTACTTTTATGGTAAAATAATTAAAATAAAATTAGTTAACTAACGGTTATGATTAAATGATTATGAAGTCATTATGATTAAATGATGAAGTCATTAAAGTGTTTGTATTTTCTTACTGAGAGAGAAGTTACTCTGTCAAGCTGTCTACCAGCTCCATTTTCGTCCCATATTTTTTATTTGAGTGACCTCGCTCAGCCCACTTCCGTCATTCTGCGAAAGACACCTTCTATCTGTTCTGCATTCTAACGTAATATTGTTTGATATATTGACATTGAATTATTGTTCCATGGCCACAAGATCACTGCCATAGTCATGGACATGTCGAACTAACTAATAATATGTTCAAAGTTTCGTAATGATATTTTTTTCAGCAATCTCCTGGCTGCTGTACTTCATTCTGAGCGCATCTTATGCTGAGACTAAATAAAAATAACTAAGGACGCTTTCTCTTTTTAGATTTTTATATAGATCAGCTTTATTTGTAGATTAGAAATAAAATGTAACCCTACCCACAAATTGAACAACTATGTATGTAACCAAAAAAAAAGTTATGGTTACTTTACTGGAGTTACATGGTTTTTGGAATAATATATTCATATAAATATTAATCTTAATTCACTTTTAAGTGTTATATCTTAATTAAGACACAATTTCTAAATATATTCATACGTTCTATATGACATGGAAATTTAATTAATATCCTACAGTTAAATAAAGTTATTAAAGTACCTTAAGGCAATCATACATTGTAACCTAATGCGAAAATTATATTAAGTTGACGTACATTTTATGAAAATACCTTAAATATTATACAAATTTAAAGAATTAATTAATGGCATTTTTATTTCCAAAAAAGCATTTTACTAAAAGCATCGAATTCTTAAAGCAAAAGGAAAGTACAGTGTGAGAGATTTTACTGTGTCCCTTTTTTGTGGGATAATTAAGCGACCGTCCCCAACAGAACTGTACAACTGTATTGCTGTAGAACTGTGCAAAATAGTGTCTATAGTAGTTATGTAGCAGTGCAAACAAAACGAAGAATTTATTTGCACACAAGGTGTTTACCACCGTTCTGGAAGTCGTGTGCTATTATTCCTCAAATCCCGTAGGTACGTTCTCAATATGTTATTTAACATAGGTTATAATATAGTACGAATTTATAACAGTTTGTTTAACTTACTTTTGTTTTTACGCAGTAACAATTTATTGTTTTTTCTTTATTTTCTGATATACTTATAACTATAATTATTATTACATTCATATAATATACCTGATTTAATATAAGTGGTATTAGAATAGCCGTTTTCCAATTTATAATAAAATATGCTTTAGTAAACAATAAACTAAAATTAGATAAACATAAAGCATAAAATGTTATTTAACATATTTTCATATAAAAAACAATAAAGATACGAGTATGTAATAGGTATGCATATTTGTCCAAATAGTGATTTTCAAACCTTAACGTTTTTTTTTACGAGTGAAGCAAGAATAAGAAACTAGTTAATAATAAAAAAAAATAACCAGAAAGAACTAACAACAAATTGTTATTTGTTTACGTTTCTAAGTAATAAAATTTATGGACACGATAATTAATATCGACGGACGCTTATCTCCACTGCATTATATAAGCGTGTGATTCACTTGCAATGCTCACTAGCCTTGATTCACTACCGGTTACACATCGCAAAACAATGAAGTTGCTTAGTTGCTTACTTTTATTCGCGGTGATCGCAATGTCGAAAGGAGACAAACCGCACTACGATGTAAATGATGCTCCCGCCTTATTCGAAAAGTTTATGAAGGACTACGATAGACACTACAAAGATGACGCAGATAAAGACGCACATTACAAGGAATTCGTCAAATCTTTGGAAAGTATCAATAAAGCAAATGCTGAGTCTTCTAGTGCTACGTTTGATATAAACAACTTTGCTGATTATACACCCGACGAACGTAAAAACATGTTTGGTCTGAGATTGCCAGGTAAGAAAAATATTTATAATATAGGCAGTACAGCATTAGTACCTTAACAATCTTTGATTAAACTTGTATTTGGTGCGGTAATTCATTTAGCAATGCTTTGCCAATAGCATTTAAAAGTATATTTATTAAGATTTATTTTTTTATTATAGTTGTTTTTGTTTAATGATTTTTGCGAATTAATTTAGGACATCATCAAAGAATTGGCATTATTAATTAACATTGAATTGAATACAATGTGTATTAAAATCATTGAGTGTTTTATACATTTATAAGTTATTTGATAATAAAAAAATCCGTGCCCGCAGGGGGACACGCGTGGGTAGACCTCGTGTGTAACTCGTTTAAAATATAACTCACTACCTAAGAATAATACATGATACCGTTGTTTACATCAAAAATTTTCAAGCAATAAGCGGTTTTAATTTTTTTTCTCGGAAAAGGTATCTTTTTTGGAAATACTTTTGGTACTTAAATTTAGAGTAAAAAATAACCTTTCTATTAAAAATATTTGCGAGGAGGGAATGTTTACCAGAAAAAAGTTGTCGTGGTTTTACCTACCTAAAATTTACAAGCTAAAAGTGGTTTTAATTTTTTTTCTCGCAAACGGTACCTTTTACGGAAAAACTTTTGGTACCTAAATTTAGAGTAAAAAATAACCTTTCTATTAAAAATACTTGTGATGCAAGAATGTTTACCAGAAAAAAGTTATGATTTTTTTTCCAAAAATTTTCGGTTTTTTTACCCCCACCCCTAAGTTATTGAAGTTAGGTTTTCGGTTTATTTACATTAGTTATAGGTATTTATCAAAGACATCATATAATATGAACGCGATTGATCTCCTTTGTATAGGGACAAAGTTATGGTCGAAAAACTGAAATCAGAAAAAGTGAGGCCCTAGCGCCCCCTGTGACCGGATTTCTCTGGTTAACGAACTTGACCTTCATTTTTGGATGGTTGATTTTTGTGCAAAGTTTGAAAGCGATCCGAGCGAAACTGCGGCCGCTATCGTGCTGACAAAAGTCGAATCTGGACGCACGCACGCATATATATATATATATATATATATATATAAACTTTTTGACCAATGGTCATTTCGGACTCAGGCGGTCATAAGAAGACCTCCTGTGAAGAAATTTTTCCAAAATTCGAAAGTAGGGGACAAATGAATGGGCAGACCGAATTCTTCGAGGTCTACCCAAAAAACAAAAGTAGACTTATAGAATAAATTCATACACATAATAATAAAATTGGACAAAAATGAATATAACAAGGTCAAACGTAAAATTGAATCTAAAAATTATATATAGACTGGTATTTTATTTGCTTTTTTATTAGCATCTAGCACTAAATTATAGGCACTTATATTATATATTTACCATGTTAGTTCTATATACGACGATCACTATTATATATATATATATATATATATATATATTATATATATATATGAATGTTAATAAAAAAATATACAAAACTATTAATATAAATTATAACCGATTTAATATATTAATTATATTTGACATATTATAAATGAGATTTACAAGTTTTTTTTAACTAAATATTTTTATTTTGTTTCAGAAAAACATAAAAAGTGAATTGGAATGTAAATTTAGAGATGATTTGAAATCGCCTGAAAATGGACTTGTTTAAACTGATTTATGTGAACTATCATATTAATAAATATTGTTTAACTTAAGTTAGCTTTTTATTTTTATTTTATTTTGCTGATGTTAGTTATTTTTATTTTATTTTGCTGATGTTAGTTAGCTTTTTATTTTGCTGATGATAATCAAATCCTTTATTTATATATTTTTCTTTTATTAATATACTTAATGTTTTCTTTTTTAATAAAAATGAACTTAATACTTATATCAGAAACCTCTGTAGGCGTCATTATAATGAAAAAAAAAAGAATAATAGTTAATTGTATTAATAAGTAATAATTATTTAAATTTAATTATATTTGTGAAATAATCTTAACTATTATTATTTATAATATTACATATAATTTCAAGTGACATATTTTAGAACGGTTATAAGAGGTGCCATCAGAAATATTTTAAGAGTTTGTTGATGTAAATAATATCTAACTAGATAGTTAAAGTAATCCGTAGAGAGATTAAAAGTATTTTAATTAGAATGTTACAGAACTCTTAGATTATAATATTTCTATTCAATTGTAATATCGCTATAAGGAATTTAAAATTATTCCTTATTTATGATTTAAAAATTCATTTCTCTAAAAAAGTCGGATACAATATATATTATGTAAAAGCTTATCTTTTTATTAGGGGGGAAGTAAACTAGATGTTTCGTTATTGATTTCTCTCATTCGATAAAATATCTCAGTTTCCAAGAAAACAAAGGCATCTTTACTTACAAAGGGTAAATTGAAAGTAGTGATGAGAATAGTCAGTTTGATTACGAATATATTTTTTGGATCCTCGTGAAATGTTTAATTTTTTATGCGCATTGGTTTACCGGAATAAGGAAAATGGTTGTATCAACATGTAATTTATATTGTATTGGTTAAATTTCAACCACAAGTGAGTTGTGAACTTCTTAGGTATAATGTAATTTACTAAGTTATTAAATATTTCAATTATAAAGTTATAAAAAAGAGTATCGTAAGATTTGAAGGCATATAATTTATGTAGATAAGTTTTTTTTATTATATAGAGGAGTGACCACCGCCGACCACGAATTTTGCAACATCCGAATAATCGTAGGATCGATAGGAGGAGGAGGAGGAGGAAGATAGAAAGGTATCTATATCATATTGATCCGAAAACACCACCAAAGATAGTTCATTCTACATTTTCATACTACGTGGAAGTAAGATCCTTGAGGTTCAGTTAACTTAATTCCTAGAATATTTCCAGCTAGGTCTCTATAGAAGACATACGTTTCTATCGTCGTCGTCGTCGAGAAGGTCATATACCAACTCCACCCAGTGAGAAAGATGATTCTCTACTTGCATAAACTCTCGGGATGCCAATAGGAAGGAAATTTCATTAGTACTGGAGTCAACTTAGGGGCATACGGTTCAAAGAAAGTGTCCAAGCCGGACGTTGAATGTTGTACCAAGCAGTGGTGCAGAGCAACATGCTATACTTTCCCGCTTGCGGATTCTTCCACTAATCGACGAAATATAACTAAATGAATTTAATTACTACACGTCCATCTACTGTCCTGATCACATTATCTGATCGAGTCAGCCTTATACGAGACAAAGATTCCTAACTAAAATATAAAATATTTAATAATGTGTAATTTAAAAGTTATTTATATGATTTCATATTACACCTCTACGATATTATTCTAAGCTATTAACTAATGGACTTATCAGTCCTGACTAATCACGCCTTAATTTTAACCTACAGAATACATTAAGTATTCTATTTGTCTGTATTTATTGTAAATTTCCAACACAAGTGCGCCTTTATACCACTTAATACACAGTTAGTTCTTCCCTTGGACTGGAATGTGTATATTACTCGTATGTCTTCGATGATACGAGTCTGTCACGTAGGGTATCTATAAATATAAAAGTTCCCGTTTTATGTTTATTTCCACTTCACACACATATTTCTACTGATTACACTTTACACTAATCACACTTAGCATACCTAATACATTTTAGACTTATTACTAATGTATGTGGAATGGTATTAGTTATTTACAAGGTACAAGCAAAACACAGTTATTCTGCTTATCGCTTCCAAATAATATAATTGTATGTGCGTTAATTAAACATCAAAAATTATTTCTACGTTTTTTTACTAATAAGAAAACGCTGTAGTTTTAATTTGAAGTGTCTAATCCCTAGAATTTGGCTAATTCTTGTAATATTTATTAAAAAAGCTTATATAATATCACGATATGATCTCAAGACATTAAAATAAGAAGTAATTACTTAATATAACTTATATAGAAAGTTTAACATGTCTTTGTAAAATAAGATCAAACTCATTATAATATAGTAAAATTTCATATTAATGTAACAGAGTAATAGTATGGTTAGATTCTTTATAGATATGTTTTTCTACAATTGCGTAAGTATTCGATTGATAAGGTCTAAAAACTGCAGAATATTTAAATACTTAAAACTGAGTTATATAAGAATTCATTTTACGTCTTTTAAATGGTCTTGAAACATTTTTCTCAAAGAGTCTATTGATCAAATATTCATTTTCTTTTGTCCGGAGCACGCTACGATTTTAATTTATATTTTTTATGCTGATACTAAGAAGCAGTTTAGTTCTGTTGCTTATTTCTTAAAGAATTCCGAATATATAAAGTCTGTTTTTTGTTTGTTTTTATTACGAATACAAAGATAACTTACTCCCTATTATTTCTTTAATTTTGATTAATATCATTAATATAAAGACATCTTCTTAGTCTCAGTGAGGATAATGATCTCTCTGCAGGTTAATGTCGCACAGCACTTTACTTGGCACGGTAATGAGGATATTAAAAAAAAAACCTAATAAGATCTTGTAATCTATTATATATATTTTATTATAAATAATTTAATCACTTTTTAATAAGAATACGATTATTTAAATAGCTGTTATAATATACTTTTAACAATTACATAAAACCTTTTAAATTACGTGTTGGAGAGTGGGATTTTATTATACTATTCAACTTTTTTTTTGGAAACAATAACTTGAAGGGTTATTTGTTATGTATACAAACGTTTTTTGTAAAAGAAATTATGCTTATTTATGATAAATTAATTCTATTTAAAGTATTCATATTATTGCTATTTGTGTATAGTTACACCACTACTATAATATCACAGATATTTAAAGATTGGTCTAAAAAATGAAGTACTATTGCACGTTACTATTAATAACGATAATTGGTACCATTGTACCTTTATTGTATTCTAAATTATATAGTGACGCAAAACCAACGCAACGCAAGCTTTCGTGACGACAGCTGATTTTATTAAAATACTGAAACAGAAGCGAATGTAAATTTTATGTGCCATTAGGCTTTTAATTAGATTAATTAAAATTTATTATTAATACGCTTGAATTAGAAAGATATAATATTCGACATACTCTTGGATTTTCCTCATTTAATAAGTGATGCAGCGAACAGAGTTCAAACAACCTCCAAACAAATATAACAAAAATACAATACAGAAATGTGTGTATTCTTTACGACGCAAAATCTCATTATGTGATAAAATATACTTTGCCAAATTTGTCGTGCCTTATTATATGGATTACACGAGGATTGCCATCTGTTCTCAACCTATTTAGTAAGGGAATGAGTTTTAGGGAAAACATCCGTTAGAACATTTGGAAGGTTGTTTGTCTTTAAGAGCAAAGTTTCTGTTAAGATAACGATGTTTCAACAAATTACTTATTAATATTGTTAGTTTTATGTTTACAATTATTTTACCTTAATAAGTTGAGAAGAAATTTAAATAAATATTATATTATTATAACAAGACAAATATTTTAATATTTGGTGTTATGTTTAAATTTCATACATTCTAAAGCCGAATCGAAAACGTCTTTTAATGTTAATATGATAGCTACATTTATAAAATAGTTCATTTGTAAAGCCAATTATGTCATTAGTGTTTAGATAATGAATTGCTAGCTGAACATAGTACAGATTTAGGATAGTTTTGGACCAAAATTTGAAAACAAACTAATTGAGGAACTTTTTAGTTTTGAAGTATGTGCTGAGATTATTGAAACATTTACTGACTTAAAAATATATTATTTTTTACCAAACGAAATATAAAACCTATGTCTTATTTAAATAATGTATCCAATTTCAGTAAAATCCCATCTCTAACCATAGGAGTCTCTTTAATTACCAATAATTTACTCTATTTATATTCATCTGGGCGTATTGAATGATTATACTATAATATTAGTTAATAATTTAGATTGCGATTTAAATATATTAGTCCTAAAATATTCATTTTGATATCGGAACATGCTCTTATTACTATTAATAGTTATCTTATACCCCAAATACTCTCTAAGCCACTAAAGCTTTGACTTGCATTAAGTTCAATATAATGAGAACGTCTTTGATAGACAGTGTCTTCGGTTAGTAATATGCAATAACGGCGCCACAAAGAGAATTGTGAAAACGACCACAGAGATGTAGCATCGGTTCGATTCCTTTCTCTCAAAGCCTCTCCTACTATTTATTGGCTTAGTCACGTGACTCTCAAGGAAAACATTTCAGTGGTTAAAGATTTTGCTCTCTAGAGTCTCAAAATGTATTAATATATAGTTTATAGAACAATTGTAGTTTTAAAATTAAGTATAATATTTGTTTGTTGCAAGCTTTCACGTATTATATTTTTTGGTTCGAATTTCATTCACGGAAATAAAATTAAATATTAAAAATGAAAATGACCCACAGCAGAGTAAAAAAAAATGAGCAATTTAATTTCCTTTCTTGTTGCGGAATTCTTACGATTTAAATGAAAAGTGCACGAACGACATTTGAAACCAAGAGATTCAATCTCAAACCGTCTCAGTAACTGGCAATGGATAATTTTGAATAAATTTAAATTGTTGTTATGTAATAGATGTAGTGGAGGGTGGAATAAAAGTGCTCTCGCCTAGTAATTCACATTATTTTGGAATTACAATAAACTGGTAACGAAATTACGATTTGAATATAAGATAATTAAACATCTATATCTTAATTGAGGTATTCTTCTTTCAATATTTAATTTCTAAAATTAAAAATAAATCTATTCGGGCTTGTGTCCGTTACTATATTGGAAAAGACTTAGATTTACACAGGACATTTGTTTTTCTTATAAAAATTATAATAAATGGTAAACCTATTTTCAAGATGTTTGAATTTTTTATTTTATAGATTAATTTTGAATAAGAACCTACAAGATACTTAGCCATGAGTACCGAATAATATAATACGCCAAAAATAATTCACGTAAATGTTTTCATGTCTTACTCACATGATTATAGATTTGTAACAGCCACGACAAGGCGCTGGGCTTAAGAACCCTATAAAGTTATTATGAGCGATTCTCTCTGGAAAGAAAGATTTTCTCTGGAGTCTATGTTCATTTGAGTAAATATCAAACGTCGCACGTGGATCAGAATCCTAATGCTCTGAGTTAATTACCGGCAAACCGAAATTGGATAATAGTGATCTGATGCGGTTAATTAATTTCTTCACATAGCTCTACTGCATTTCAAACATATTGAACCTCTTAATTTCAGATCCCACTTCTGGTGTCAAAGAAAGAAAGAAGAAAGAACTTGCCTCGTCGTAAGAATAGTCCGTCATGCAGTAGTATTTTAAATAATACACTAGTCGTGCAGATAAAAATTGGTATTGCATAAAAAGTTAAATCACTGTAAAAAATCACAATTAATGACTAAGGCATATACGGATTGTAATTATAAATGAAACAATGGAAACTGGGAGATTTTGGTTCCATAACGCATGACCAAATAAACAGAATCAAAATTTTTAACAAATTATGAATAACGTCTATTGACTATCAATAATGTCTGTTGCTATGAGACCGTTTTCCCTCAAGTATACTATTTGCCGTTCCTATTAAAATTAGTTTTTTTTGTATATGAAATGGTATTTGCTGCAAATGATTACCACATTTTACCATATGTGATGATAGATGACTTATCACTTGAGTTAGGAATAGGAGTATATGAATGTGCTTGCGATGGAGACGATGTTACCTTTTGCAACTTACAAAATTATTCGTATTATGACGATAGCGTACACTAAGCCGTCGCGATTGAAATTGAGACAAAAGGCGATACCATCAGTAAATGACTACATTAATCCTATTATACCTTTATCAGTAAAACGTTGAATGCTTCCAACTAACCTTTTGTTACGCTATTCAAGACATTACAGAAATGGAATATCTACCAATCAGGAATTTAATATTTTTTAGGAACTCATTTGAAATAGGTATGCGTAATATATATATTTTTATAGGGAGTGTCAATAAGTTATCAAGGGATTTATTTTCATGCATCGTAATTTCACAATAACATTGCTCACAGAATCTGTGGCAAGTTTAAACTTATAGCGATTAAATATATTCAAATACCGACATAGGCGCTGGTACTTTTTTATTTAAATAGTTAGTTCTTATTATAGCAAGAAATTTATATCTTATTTCATTAACACTTCCACGGTGTTTCTAATTAAAGTCATTACTAAAATATGCTAAAGTCAATACCGTCACTTGCCAGTTAGTAAGACGGTATACTCCCTGATGTCTTTAGTAACTTTAATTGGATCAAAAATAGTACTGGATTCATATTTAAGTGTTATTTATAATATTTATATGTCATTATTAATATGCGTTCTGATTATTTAGCAAATTTGCGGCCGTCATAAAATATTAAATCATAAAACCAAGTCGTACTGTAAAAAGATACTGCATACTACCAATTGACTAGCATATGAAATAACTATTATAATGCATCTGTGTTTAGGTGTGATGCCATATGTAAATATTGCACTCGTTTATTTTAAAAAAATACAATATGCACTTTTTATCCGACTCACAACCACATTTACTTGTATATTACACGTACACAAGTAAATGTGGTTTGAGTTCGAAACATCTGCACGAGATTTTCATGTGTTTTAATGATTTATGTGAATTTGAACACCGCTTCCACGGACGTAAGTCGTAAATTAAAACAGATCTTGTTTATGTTTAATTTACGAGATACGTTATTGACTATGGAGCGACTATAGCGTTCACAATCAATAATCGTGATAGTGAACGCTATTCGCTCCATTGAAGTTAATCATTTCTCTTTAAATGAAATACTCTTCATTCTCATTAGAATATGAATCTTAGTGAAGTAGTATAATGTATCGTTATAATAGGTTTTAGTTTTCAAGTAATGTTCTGCCAACGTGGTACCAATAACTATATAATTTGTAACTCGATTCCAGTAAAAAATATCAAAATTTAAAATAAATTTTTTGTTGGAAATATATACAACATATTGATCCATGATACCATTGGCAATGAGATAATATTAAAAAATATGTTAAACGATTTTTAGGCCTTAAAATTTACTTAAAACTGACATAACAAGTCTTTTTTAAATTTTTTTTTATACCATCTAGGTTAGTGCTTGACTATATTCCATCTGATGGAAAGTGGAAATGTAGTCATAGATGGTAAGGCGCATTAACCCAGTAACCTATTCACTCTTCTCTTGAAGACACAAAACTTACTTTAGTGTTCTAATTAACGGAAATTTAGAAGGATTTCAAAATTAAAAATAATAGTAAGTACGTAAAATATAACCTATCTGTAAAGTAAAAATACAAACGTCACAACCTGAGGTTTTTGGTGCAATATTTTAAATAAATTAATAAAAATTTCTTTACCATTAACTTTAAAATCACCTTTCATAAAAGGTAAAACTTAAAGAGCAAAGTAATTATATAATATTGGAGCGATATTGAACACTCAATTCCAATAATTTACACTACATTTGCTATTAATTTCAGTAGTTTAATTGAATTATAGGATTCCGCTAAAGCCGCTGACTCAGCAATACGGTAAACTATAAAATCTTGTTTTCAGTTTAATTTACGACAACGACGACTTATTCGATAGCCAAAAAGCTACCAAATAAACGTTCCTCAATTAAGCATTATGGTTAAATTGCAAAAAAAATAATAAATAATGTACCATTATTTTGTTAAAATACTAATAAAACATGCCCTTTTATTTATGATTCAGAATAAATTAACCTTCGATTTAAATGTTATGGATCTGACATGTTATATATTTTAAGTAAATAGTACCTTGAAAATTTCTTATCAAGTCAATATATTAGATGCCATGACATTCGCGAAATTTACGTATTTCTAAAAACGAAAAATGTCTTATTTTACATTGGTACAACAACAATTAAAAAGAATAAATAATTTGTATATTATTTAAAAAGAAACATAAGCGTTATTATTATAATATTATTGTTAATAATTAAAGTGTTATAAGTATCGTCAATAAGAGAGTGTCAGTCAAGATATTTAAATAGAATACCACAAGGAAATGTACTCGAAAGATTTCATGGTACTATCTAGATAAAGACATAAAAATTAAGTTTAATAATATTATAATACTGAGTATTAGAACTTATCGTTGAATGATACTATATTGTTTTAAGTTAAAAGTGATTTTGTTTGTAATAGTGCTTGAAACTTTTTAACTCATGAGACTTAAAAGAAAAACATGGAATAAAAAGCGATTCAATTTCCTTTTCTTCCAAGACGTTTTAAGAACGAAATGGAAATTGTACAAACGGCAGATATACGATGTCCATCTTTCCCCTTCCATCGCACTTCAAATTCAAGTAAGAAACTAAAATTCTACGCTATTTGTCTGCATTTCTTACAGTCTTGTAGACAAGAGTTGGATTTCTGCCAATAAGGCGTTCAGTAACGGTTAGCAGCGACTGACATAAATCTGCTTTATTGAATATCGATTGACTATGAATAGTATTATATTACTTTATCGAAATAAATCTCTTATATCAATGAATATAAAAACTATTATTATAAACATGAATAAATAAATGATTCTATACCAACTTATCAATGGCCAGTAAAAAATAAATATGATAAAACTTCACACGATGTTTACAAAAACAGAACTAGATCTATTGTGAAATCTAAAAAATTAAAATACACAATTGCAGTAATCAAAATTTACCAAGTTGCCTGAGTAACAAAGCGGTTGAAAATCTTTCTGGGGAATTTAACATCAAAATTTTGTTAAAATTTTCATAAACATATGCTGTGATTACGTATTAAAGAAAGATGATAATGTTGTATTTTGATAACATTAAACGAGATTGGATTTTGATAACTTGTTACTGAATGTCTTCACGTAGATGAATCACAATTAGAAAGTAAGTTGATGGCAAAACATTTTATATTTCATCATATTTGTCAAAAAACATTTACACAATTTTATATTCCAATATTGCTATTTAATTGTGAAGGTAAACAAGTTTAGAGTGATTCAATACAAATCTATACATTACCTAATACATTACTGATATTTAAAACTTTTCAGTAATTAAAAAAAAAATAAGTTTTAAATCTCTTATAATATCTAGTTTAATTAAGATAGGAACAGAAAAAGTGATACAATGAATTATTAATTAATTAATTTATTTATATATCTTCACGCCATATCCCTTGCGGGGTAGCCAGAGACGACGGAGCGCCAAACGCTAGGTCCCTGCATACCTCTTTCGCCTCGGCCACAGACATCAACCTCTTCATACATGCCCTCGGCCATAGATATCACGTAAAAAGCATGAGGACCCCCCGGAGGGCATGACTTATTAATTATTCCTATAAAAATATAATATCCACTAAGACTTCGTAATTCAAGACTGTTCTATATCTGCTTTAATCGTTTATATTAAACCCCTTGTATCTTTGTCAATAGGTGTGTATATTTGAAGAATATTCTTAATTGTTACGTTTTGAAGTTATTGATTGATTGAAGGTTCAACCTTATTATTTTATAAAGCAATCGAATAATATCTAAATGCAAATAGCATATTTCATATTATTTCTTTTTTGTTGTCTTCTTTAATTAGTTCTTAATTCATTTAGATTCTCTGATATGTTCATAAATAGGTAAATTCTTAACCTTTTTAATTATATTGACACGTACTAACAAGAATTTCTTGTTATAATCATACTCAAGATATACGTACATAAAACGTACAAAATATTCATAAATTTACTTCCCACCGCACATAATACCGTACGTGAGACTAACATTAATAATTTATGTAAGTGCTGATTATTTAGTACGTATATTCTGACGGTAATTTCAATCTCTTATCTAGCGGTGTTATGAAATAAAGATTAGACACAGATACGTATGCTAGAATTGTTATGATATCACATTACCTCATGGCCATGGTATGATATTAATATAAAGTATTTGCAGCATAAATTATTATACATTTAATGAGAATAAAAAGATTTGGATGATGTGGATTAGAAGCGACATAAATTCAATGGAATGTTGTTAATACTTAATTTTTGAGATCATTCACATAAACGGTGCTGGATTATTACGGGCTATTGAGTATTTACTTGACTATTCATTCTGTGGTTACCGTAATATATTAATATGATCAAAATCTGTGTTGCATATTTATTCCTCTATATATTTATACTTGTTGTTCAACTGCCAGTTCTATACTTGTAATACAAGTTCATAAGAAAAGAATATACATATATAAGCATTGACATATGGATGACCGAAGTGGATTTTACAAAAAAAAAGCTCAAAATAACATAAGCATCTGCAAAAGAGGCTTAGAACGTAGCATGCTAAATATAAAGAAAGGAGACAAAATAAGAAGAACGAATATAAGGAATATAAATACCTATGTTAAAAAATTTAAAAGAAACTGACAAGAGACAAACCAATGAAAAGGGTTCTTACGGAAAATTAATTAGCAACTAGGATTAAAAAAATAACAATAATAAAACTACAAAACTAAACTAAACTAACACTATTAACAAGGAAAATATTAATTACGTGTAAATAGACGGCGTTTTATTTATTTATTATTGATATATAAGCATTTTATAGAGCAATTACGGTTAGACTAATCGTAATTATTATAGTTTTAAGGTAACAATTAGTTATAGATTCTGTAATTAGTTATAATCTAATTATATTCATTTCATGCATTTGGAACTGAACTATTGTTTCATTTATGACTAATTTGTAATGAGATTTAAAATGGATTTTGATACATGTGATGTAGTTTAGATTAGTTCCAAATTGTGCATCGTTTAATTTACGCCATTTTATTTATATTTTTATTAAAAAAGTTTTTATGAGGATTACTAGAAATAAATTATTTATAATATTAATACTTTATTATTGACATACTAAACATTGTAAAATTATTATTTTTGTTATTTGTAGTGACAGTTACATTTATCAATTTTAAATGGCTACTCCTTATATACATTACGATAAGTATATAACCTTTGAACTGTGTCTTGTATTGTTTATTTAACCATTACCTTGATATAAATGTATAGTACTTTTTATTCGATGTATTAAGTGTGTATGCTCTTCAAACCGGAAGTGATGATTGGATGAAAGAAAAGTTTTGGGAAGATTTGATTCTGTGATGATGGATGTTCTGCACAATGAGCAGATATATGTAAGGGGTGATTTTAATGGGCATGTGGGATGTATGAATGATGGTTATGAAGGAGTACATGGTGGTTGGGATTTCGGTCACCGTAATGACGAGGGTGAGGCCTTGCTAGAGGTCGCGCTAGCCTTCGATTTGGCTATATCCAACATTTGGTTCAAGAAGAGGGAAAAACACTTAATTACATACAAGAGTGGCCGCCATATGACGCAGATTGATTATTTCTTAATAGGAAGAAATAAAATCAATTGCGTCAAAAAACTGCAAGGTACTACCTGGCGAAAGTGTAGTCTCACAGCATAGGCCTCTCATCATGGAAATCAAACATGTAGTGCGTACAAATGTGTTCAAAAAACGACCCCCACCTAAAATAAAATGGTATTTGTTAGAAAAGGAAATATGTGCGAGTAAATTTAAAAAAAGAGTGACAGATAAAATTATAAATATGAGTAGTGTAGAAGAAAAATCTTTGAACGATAGTTTGAACGAAATGGCGGGATGGATAAGAACTGTGGCAAAGGATGTATTGAACGAAACGAAAGGAAAAGGTATAATAAATAAGGAGACGTGGTAGTGGAATGGAGATGTACAAAAAGTTCTGAAAGAGAAAAAAGATGCGTTCAAGCAATGGCAGTAAGTATCGGATGATAATGAAACTATGAAAGAAGAGATGAAAATGCTACATAAAAGATGTAAGAAGAGAGCGAAAGTAGCTGTAGCTATTGTTAGAGCTGAGGCGCAAGAAGAGTTATATAAATCGCTAGATTTTCCTACAGGTCAAAAGAAACTCTACCGGATAACAAAGCGTAGGGAGAAGAATGCTAGAGATGTCAAACAAGTAAAATGTATAACAGATGATACTAGATAGGTAGGAAATATGAGAGATTAGGATATAAAAGAGAGATGGAAGGTATATTTTTCAATAAGTTGTTGCATGAAGAAGTGATCCCCGATGAATGATACAATAGTTCTCTAGTGCTCATTTACAAAAATAAAAGTGATATACAAGACTGCAACAGTTATCGTGGTATAAAGCCCATGTCACATATTATAAAAGTGTGGAAGAAAGTGATAGAGAAAAGGATGCAGGACGAGAGTGATGTTTCGGAGAACCAGATCGATTTTATGCCTGGTCGGGGTACGACAGATGCTGTATTCGCTCTCCGTCAGTTGTGTGAGAAATACAGACGAGCCCACAAGAACCTGCACATGGTGTTTGTTGATCTCAAGAAGGCATACGACCGGGTTCCCCATAATGTGATATGGTGGGCTTTGAAAGAGAAGGGTATACCTGGGAAGTATGTGGAGTTGGTTCGTGCAATGTACAGTCGATCTAATACACAAGTCCGGTCGGCCGCTTGAAACACGG
The DNA here is from genome assembly GCA_918358865.1 of Melinaea marsaeus rileyi. Lineage (NCBI taxonomy): Eukaryota > Metazoa > Arthropoda > Insecta > Lepidoptera > Nymphalidae > Melinaea > Melinaea marsaeus. The sequence goes on along the minus strand of OU911095.1, from coordinate 2,460,185 downwards.
ACTAGTTCAATGTGGCAGTGGGTTTACATCAATCATCAAAGGATCGGCTCTGATTTCCTTATGGTCGATAATGAATGTTCCGACTTCGGACGTACAGGTACAAGAGGTACGTACCCAGAGAGGTGCATGCTATTTGCTGCTGATATTGTTCTTGTCGGCTAGACAAGATAGACTTCAGGTGAAGAGTAGACTGGAAAAATGGCAACAAGAGCTGGAGAGTGTTGGCCTGAAAATAAAGAGAATTAAAACAGCGCACATGTTCTGCGATTTCGGCGGTGTCTCTGGTTTTGTTCCTATTTTGTTCGACGTAGTACTGTTACTTGTCTGCTCAGAATTTCGATATCTTGGTTCTCTGATACAAAGCGATGGTCATATTAACCGAGACGTAAAGCATACAATCATCACGGGATGGATGAAATGGCGACAAGTCGCTGGGACGACATGTGATGCCCGAATTCCCCTTAAACTAAAGGGGAGAATCTATAAAAACATCATGAGACCTGTCGTTATATATGGATCTGAGTGTTGGGCGATGAAGGTGATGGATGAAAAGCGTTTGCATGTAACGGAGGTGCGAATGTTAAGATGGATGTGTGGGGTGACAAGAAGGGATAGAATAAGAAATGAGTTTATTAGGGGAAGCTTAGAGTAGCGCCAGTGACAGAAAAAATTAGAGGTAGCCATCTGTCATAGTATGGGCATGTTATGAGGAGAGATGAAAGGTACGTGACCAAAAGAGTGCTGGTATGGTAGTGGAGGGATGGATAGGTAGAGGACGGCCGAAGAAAAGATGGATGGATTGCGTGAAAGACGATGTAGAGAAGAAGGTAGTGTGTACACAGATAACGAGTAACAGGAGAGTATGGAAAGAAAAAACATACTGTGCCGACCCCAAAATAGGATAAGGGCAGGAAGATGATGACTTTTTTATTCGATGATCTTTTGTCTGTGCGAAATAAGAAACGACATGTTATAAAAAATAATTTAATCTTTTACCCATACAAACTTTTGCTAATTGAAAATATGAGGTACGGAAAAAAAGCCGATTTTATATTAATATATGTATATAATCAAATCACGTTTTTTATGTTTTCTGTACATAAACGGTTCTTAAATAACAAAGGCAAACCTATTTCGCCCTATTTCCCTACCGAAAGAAAGTACTTTTCTACTTTGGTTATTTTTTATTGGTTATTGCCAATGAAAATGTGTTTTCTAGAAATCACAAAAGATTTCTTTGAGTAATTGAAAAATGTAACGTCGAAATATAATTTACATGTGGTGTTTTAAAAGAGATTCTTTATTAATGAAGTATATTTATAGATTTTCTCCGGGGCTCTGTTTTCTCTTCTTATTATTTCTTTGTCTCCAACATATTTTGCATTTAAACAAAAAGAAAAGCAGTTTTCTTTCTGGTTAAAATAAATATCTTATTTTAAATAAATCAATCTCAAAGATTTTATTGTCTCACACATGTTGTATTTTTGTAGTTTGTCTACTACAAATATTACTTAACAATAAATTGTAACAATAAAACATTTAAAAATATTTTGTCAATTAGTATACACAGCTGAAACGAAATGCTAAGATAATGTGAAAGACCGATATAAACTACCGTCACAACAATATGCCAATTTGAAGTTAACAGGAGACTAATATAAATTCAATTGGTAGGGATTTTTCACTTCAAATTCGTTTAACTGTCGAACAGCTTTTTACCCTGACCGATCCGTTACGTTTGGAGGATTTTAATGAAAATCGTCTGTCGCAAGGGATTTTTCACACGGAACCGACAGTAATAAAGTATGAAATAGAATTTATAATAGATTTAAAATATATAGTGGAGTTATGTTTATATTTGAAATGCTCCTAGTAAAATAATCTTGAAGCTTCGTATTTCATTTTATAGTACCATTATAATGAGACTACAGTTACATTACCCTCGTTTACAATTCTATGTCTCACGAGGGGACTGGGATTCATCGAGGTAAAAACAACGTAATGTTTTCATATTACATTTTTGAAAACCTCGACTTGTATTGAAGCAATGTTTGTGCCCTGTTAGATATATTTATATTTAATTATTGCATCTAAAAGTTTATATCTAACATATTCCAAATTGTAAAATTTTTTAAAAAAGTTAAATTTATATACATTTTACTGCATCAAAGACTTATTTCTAGAAGTAGAGTTATATATACTATACGTTTAAAAGAACATAATATTAATATTTGTTTCTAGTTGGTACTTAATGCACTTAATATACTATATTCTAAGTCTGATAGACTGTTCTGAATACAATAACGTGATTGAACCCAAAACAAAATGGCCGGTATTAACAAAGTAGCTGAAATAATGATGTTTTATATAAATCATGTTATATAAAATGATTTATTCAGATTCTTAAATTATACATACATCTAAAGTGTATGAAATGTAATTACATAAACAAAAACTTCTTCTAAAACAGTATAACAAAGCTGATATTAATCTTATATAATCTCTGAGACGGAGATCACAACTTGTTTTCATTATATTGGACAGACATCATTAGCGCATAGAGCAAAGTGTTGTATGCCATTACACCTCAAAGCGTACATTACTCTTCTACCTTCAGGATGCTCTCATTTTGGTTTAAACAAATTGCATCCGTATTACCACCCAAATTGTTATTTACTACTTATACACTACTTTTATATAAGGAATTCTAAAAAAAATCATTTTTTAAACAAAAATTCTGTGAATTCTAAATATAGCCAATTTGTAGTTTTTATTTAAGAAAGAATATACTTTTCGTATATTGAAAGTACAGCTTGTAGCAATTACATTATTTAATAGTGAATTCTTTGTGTTTTATAGTAATCAAGATATTTAAAATCATAATAAATCAACATGGGATTATTAAAGCGTTCCCGTTTTCTAAATCTTAAAAGCACTTATAATTTCACGCTTAAACTCCCAGCTATAAATAAAGGCATACAGGAGGCGAGTAGGGCGCTAGTAACTGGTCGTAAAAGCCCTACCTCAGATATGAGTCAATGACCCCGCTCGGCACACTTTGCTTAAGATACGACGAGAATCAAATGTGCATCTGACTGAGTTCTGAATGCGTGATCTAAATATCGCTATTAAGTGTTGTGTTTCTAATATTTTATGTTCTGTTTGAACTTGACACAAAAGACAAAAGGTTTTTATAATGCATAAAAATATTATAAGAAATTTTATGTAAATATGAACAGCTGAATAAAACAAGTTGGGAGACAAGGTCGTTAACTTGATCGGCGACTCCATTACCTGCAGTCCTTAAGCATTCCCTCCAACGTTTAACGCACGTTAAAGTTTCACATTAAATTTAAATACACCATTAACTCTTGATATAAAAAAATCCGTGCCCGCAGGGGGACACGCGTGGGTAGACCTCGTGTGTAACTCGTTTAAAATATAACTCACTACCTAAGAATAATACATGATGCCGTTGTTTACATCAAACATTTTCAAGCAAAAAGTGGTTTTTAATTTTTTTTCTCGGAAACAGTACCTTTTACGGAAAAACTTTTGATACTTAAATTTAGAATAAAAAATAACCTTTCTATTTAAAATAATTGTGATGCAAGAATGTTTACCAGAAAAAAAAATGTGAATTTTTTTCCAAAAATTTTCGGTTTTTTTACCCCCACCCCTAAGTTATTGAAGTTAGGTTTTCGGTTTATCTACATTAGTTATAGGTATTTATCAAAGACATCATATAATATAAACGCGATTGATCTTCTTTGTATAGGGACAAAGTTATGGTCGAAAATCTGAAATCAGAAAAAGTGAGGCCCTAGCGCCCCCTGTGGCCGGATTTCTCTGGTTAACGAACTTGACCTTCATTTTTGGATGGTTGATTTTTGTGCAAAGTTTGAAAGCGATCCGAGCGAAACTGCGGCCGCTCTCGTGCTGACAAAAGTCGAATCTGGACGCACGCACGCATATATATATATATATATATATATATATATATATATATATATATATATATATAAACATTTTGACCAATGGTCATTTCGGACTCAGGGGGTCATAAGAAGACCTCCTGTGAAGAAATTTTTCCAAAATTCCAAAGTCGGGTACAAATGAATGGGAAGACCGAATTCTTCGAGGTCTACCCAAAAGGAACATTTGAATTTAAGCCCTACTTACTTCATTTTATTAATACAAAGTCTTTAGATATTTCTATAATTTAATAATTTATATAGCATTATAATAAGCTTTACGAGCCATTTTATATAATTGTTATATTTTATATAATTTGTGCTTCTATGAACACAAGTATTTTTATCACTCTGTTAGAAAATCAACCGATTCGATTTATATTAAGCTATCAATTTCGATACCGTAAGAAATGATGATATATATTTTAATAAGCCTGTTTTGAAAGCGGAATAATTTAATTATATTTGTCAAAATAAGTTGAATAAATAACAACTGAAATTTGAATTAAATTATAGTGGTTTATTAATCAGGTTGAGGGATAGAAATATTAGTTACGAATGCTTTAAAATGTTATCAGCTTTTAAATGTCCAATTGTTATAAATATTTTTATTGACATCAGATACAGTGTAATTTAAAACAGTTACAATAATTCAAGATATTGCCGAATTTCAAAACCAAATTTTAACAATTCATTTTCATTTTCATTCATTCATTTTTCATTTTCCTTCCGATATTCAAAACATTAATTTGTAAATTAACGTTCTGATTAGGTTTTTCGGTAAAGCAACATTAACGTACAAACGGGAAAGACTTGACTTCATTTAAAATTTGAATAAATAAAAATATAATGTAAATAAAAAATATTTTTTGAATAAATGATTGTAATCTTAGGAACGCATGAATCAAGTAACCATTTAAAACATAGATATTTTTACATTAAAAACAACATTTATATACATGCTCAGGTATTTTGTGCTATATAATATCTTATATTTAAAATTATATATTTTGTTATTTTTATGACAAACATTTAGTTTTGCATTTTTCACGATTATAATATATTTATAGCTCTGTTTATATATATAGCTTTTAGTCTTCATATACTAAAGATTAATATTCTATTAGAATTGCTAAGTAGCGAAGTTTAGAATTAGTTTATTTATATACTAAAGTAACTGTTTCAACAGCATCCAGCTCAGGCTCTTGCTATCAAGAAAAAAGTTAAAAAGTTTGAACCATGCTCATCTTTAATTTTGTAAAATTTCTGTTGAAAGATAATAATTTTGAGTCAAACGTGGTTGAATTTACGATAAGTCTTATATATTTTTATATAATCTGCTGCTAAGGTATTATACAGGGGCCGAAATTAAATTAATTACTCTGGATGTAAATAAAGAATTTCTAATCTATTGGATTAAAGGAAAAAAAAACGATTTAGAGCCGTGAGCTGAGCCTCTAACAAATGCCAGTACATATATAAGAAGTTAAGTATATAATAAAATATCATAAAATATATTTTTATTGTGTACAAATAAATAAGTTATAATATATTATACTAGGACGAATGAACAGATGTTAAATTTTAATCTACCTCTTAATTATTTTCACTTATATACTACATTATTTTTAACAAAGATTTTTTCCAAGTACAAGAAACCGATTCCTAAACAATAATTTTCACTTTTTGCCTTTATTTTTGTCTTTGCGAATATGAATTCGCAAATCATACAAAATCTTTTAAATAGATTTTGGTGAATTTACTTCAGCTTATTCGCCCAATTCATCATTTATTTTACGAATGCCTCTCAGAATCCGGCTGTTATTGTAACTCTTGTAATCATTACGGCATGTTAACCATCTTCAAAATTATTCAAAAACCTAATTGTACCTCTATTCTCATTTTAAGGAGAAAAATTTAATTTTTAGTAAACATTTTTATCCCTCTAATAAATTCCATTAACAAAACCTTTTGTATTTAAACTCTATGAAAAAAATCTATCGTTATTGTTATTTTTTATTTTTTTCTAACATTGTTGTGCTCTTCAAAAAAGTTGTATGAAACAATAACTGAGATATATTTATTTTAACGAAAAGGGTTTCAGGCCAAAACACCAGTTTGTAAAGAGTTTTCTTTGTTGTGGAAATTAATTCTGTTGGTATAAAGTATATACACCGTTGTAATAAACATAAACAAATCTGAAAATAGAATAATTCTAAAATGTTTAATAAACTATATCCATTGTACTGTTATTGTAATTTAATTTAATTTACTTTGTTTCTGAAAGCTGGTGGCAATTCTTACGTAATACGTTATGTATAATAGGCCTCATCAAAATTTGTAAAGTATATTTTGTCACATAATGAGATTTACCTCTTTGGAAACAAAGAAATGTTTGTTTTGTTTTATTTTATTTAATTTGGAGTATTTGGAGATTTATAATTTATATTACGTAATAGTGTTATTGATTTGGTTTAACAACAATTTATAATTTTGATATTAATCGATCTTTATCATATCACATTTTAATTAATAAAATAAAAATAATAATAATATAATGTACAACAAACACAATGGATAAATGTGGGTAACTAATATTTATATTTAAAAATAATATTCAAAATTCAACAGTTACTCTTTTTAAAAGAAATGTATCTTAGATGATGATCTCAATCAATATACATAATAATATGAAATGCAAATGAGTCAACAACTTAAGTTCCACACATTTTGATTCACTAAAAACTCTAGAACCTTATAATAAGATTTATTTAATAATACATTTTTGAATTTGGATTTATAACTAAGAAAAGGAAGGTCTAAGATATCTTATGAAATTTTATTATTATTTATTATTTATAGATTTAATATTTTTTGACCCGTGTAAGAAATATATTCAAAATGCTGTATTTCGTTTGTCCATAATAAGGAGCAACTAAATAATCGAAGCCCAATAAAGTCTAAAGATAGTCCTACAACATTTGCATATTTCTATCATTATGCCGAATTTGTGGAACGGAAAATCGTTTATTTATATATTTTGCTCGTAACGAGACTTACTGACATATTTTTATGAATTCCTTAATAACTAAGAATATAATTATGACGTTATATAAAATATTAAATTAAGATACTTTAGTAAATGACTTGCTTACACTAGCCACTGCGATTGTCTCATCTTATCTATTCATAGAATACAAAATAATTAGTAAGAAGAGAGTACTCTTAATTTAACTTTCTAGGCGGTGCACTAGTCTAATCGATATAAATAATTACAAGTGAATGTGTAATGTATTATATAAAATGATTAAAGGTACGTAAGAAGTGCCATATATTAATTGATATCATATTTATACATTTATTTTTATTTGAAATTCAGTCAATCGCAATTCAATAAAACAGATTTATGTCAGTCGTACGAGTAGTTCATCGTCCGCCGGCACCAGACGCTTTATTGGCAGTAATCCAGCGCTTGTCTACAAGAACTGGAAGAAATTTAAACAAATAGCGTAAAACTTTTCCTTACATTACCTGTACGGCAGGTACCCTAATGTGAGTTGTTGCAATTTAATGTGCGTTTTCATATGAATATACTTAGATTATTCGCGATATAATTATACTTAAATTATTAAAGCGAAGATTTCGGTTCCATAAGGCATGACCAAGCAACCAGAATTATTTTTTTTAATAAACTTGTTGACTATCAATAATTTTATTGTTTATATATATAGTTTAATCTATATATTATTTATATATATAGATTAAACTCAAAGACCAAAATAATTATATATTATTGGAACGGTTTTGAACACTCAATTTCAATAATTTTCACCACATTTGCCATTAATTTCAGTAGTCTAATTGAGTTATGGGATTTCTAACTCGGCTGTGACTCTGCAAAACGGTATAAATTGTATGAAATATTGTAACAGTTTCATTTACGACAACAAAACCTATTGATTAGTGTTTATCTTAATACATAAAGCACAAAGACACTCACTCACTGACTCATTCATCGCTCTACAGCCCAAACCGTAACACCAAGAAAGCTGAAATTTGGACACACGACTCCTGACATATTGAATAGGTGCAATAAGAAAGGATTTTGCAAAGGTCCTACCCGTTCCAAAGTTACAGCTAAAAAACTGCAAAAAATATAACGCGACTGTTTGATACCTTCTAAATGGTGTGCAAATTCAAACAATATGTTTGATCACTTTCGCCGTCGTCGCGAAGCACGCATATCTTAATACATAAAGCACAAAGACACTCACTCACTGACTCATTCATCGCGCTACAGCCCAAACCGTAACACCTAGAAAGCTGAAATTTGGACACAAGACTCCTGACATATTTCATAGGTGCATTAAGAAAGGATTTTGCAAAAGTCCTAACCGTTCCAAAGTTACAGCTAGAAAACTGCAAAAAATATAACGCGCCTCTTTGATACCTCCCAGGTGGTGTGGAAATTCAAACAAAATATTTGATCACTTTCGCCGTCGTCGTGAATCACGCCTATCTTAATACATAAAGCACAAAGACACTCACTCACTGACTCATTCATCGTTTATTCTCAACACGCTGCGATGTGAGAAACAAGAGTGTACCTATAACCCGATAGGAATGAAACTCTGTATTTATCAAACTCAAGGCTTTCTCGCACTGACAGCGAGTCATGATGGGTTGGAGGATAGAGCGTGTATGTGTGAAAGGTAGGGTCATGGTTTCAATACTCACGAAAGTAATTTTTTTTTTGTTTACTCCCGTCGCGAAGCACGGGTAACCTGCTAGTATACTATATAACGAAGACTGATTAGCTCGATATGGATTTCAAATTTAATAAATATTCATAACGGTTAGTTTTGTATCTTTCCTAACCCTACCCGTTTGGAACATTGTAACTAGAGTCTGAATTATCAAAAGTACTTTATTTAATTACTTGAAACAAACAACTTTTCACTTTGACTGTTGAATGTTTTTCATTAATTTACATTCGATAAATGTAGGTTGCTAAATTATAATCTATAACTTAGTTACATATAATATAGTAATTTATTTAGCAATACTAAAAATGTAAAATATATTCTTTTATTTATGACTCCAAATGATACGAAGCTTCTTAGCATTCCTTGGATTCACCGTGCGGGTACCTGGCCCATCGCGTTGCACGAAAAGGAGCGCAAACAATGCCTGAGACTTGCGACCCAGGTATAGGTTATAGGTTTAAGGGGCCACATTACTATTCGCATAAACGCTCACCTTTACTGTTCTCCCTCCTCTCCCTTCCTAACCAAATATCATAAGAACCTTCTAAAGCCGGCTTTGTAATACGTTCTAGAAATGAACCTATGATCGTTCTAAAAACGCCGAGATCCTTAAGTAAGTTGTAGAGAGTTGTAGAGATTTTGCTGTTGTACCTCTCGCTCCTACTTCTACAGCGTACAAATAAGGGCTTGTGGAGCTTACAGGGTACAGTAAGCTCCACAGGTATAACGCGCCTTAGTTGTTTTGAGTACAGGAATAAGTGCAGCCTAGATGATTAAACACAAACATCCCCGGGGATTTTGTATTGCTTTTTATACGTGTCCATCATGAGAGTTCAATCAGGAGACGCGTCGAAGATGGAATAAGGTTTTAGTTTAGACTTTTTGAACGAACCTGCTTTTACGAACTCTACTGTTATTTTAGTGGTTATTATACCCTTCTGCGCTCTTACTACAGAAAGACTAACCGCACTCAATTTTCTCCATTTTTTATTTATACTATTATTAAAAAGGTTTCATGAGAATTGCTAGAAATAAATTATTTATAATATCAATACTATAGAATTGACATACTAAACATTGTAAAATGTTCTTTTGTTATTTGTAGAGACAGTTATATTCATCAATTTTAAATGGCTACTCCTTATATACATTACGATAAGTATATAACCTTTGTACTGCATCTTGTATTGTTTATAAAACCATTACATACATATAAATGTACATTACTTTTTTATTCGATGATCCTTTGTCTGTGTGAAATAGAAAACGAAATCTTACAAAAATTATCTAATATATTACGCATACAAACTTTTGTGAAGTGAAGTGAAAATATAAGGTACGGAAACTATGCCGATTTTATGTAAATATATATAATCAAATCACGTGTTTCATGTTTTCTGTATATAAAAGATCCTTAAATAACAAAGGCAACCGTATTTCGACCTATTTCCCTACCGACCCCTTTTGAAGAAAGTACTTTTGTAGTTTGGTTGTCTTTTACTGGTTATTTCCAACGGTTTTATGTTTTCTAGAAGTCATAAAAGATATTTATGAGAAATTAAAAATAATAACATCGTAAGATAATTGACCTGTGGTGTTTTAAAAGAGATTCTTTATTAATCAAGTATATTTATAGATTCTCTTTATGGCTGTGTCTCTCTACATATAGTTTCTTTGTCTTAAATATATCAAAATCAAATAAATTCGATTAAAATTAAAAAGAAATGGAAAATAGTTTTATTTCTGGTTTGAATAAATATATATTTTTTTAAATAAACAAATCTCAAAGATTTGAATGGATTTAATTGTCACACACATGGTATTTTTGTAGTTTGTCCTACTACCAAAATTACTTAACAATAATTTGTAAAAATAAAACATTTAAAAATGTTTTGTCATATACTATACACAGCTGGAACGAAATGCTAAGATAATGTGAAAGACTGATAAGATTCAATTGGAAAGGATTTTTCTTCGAACATTCGAGCAGATTTTACACTGACCGATCCGTTACGTTTGGAGGATTTTAAAGAAATTCGTCTGTCGCAAGGGATTTTTCACATGGAACCGATAGATATAAAGAACAAACTAGAATTTAACCAGATTTTAAATATATAGTGGAATTATATGTTTATATTTGAAATGCTCCTAGTAAAATAATCTTGAAGCTGCGTATTTCATTATATAGTACCATTATAATGAGACTACAGTTACATTACCCTCGTTTACAATTCTATGTCTCACGAGGGGACTGGGATTCATCGAGGTAAAAACAACGTAATGTTTTTATATTACGTCATTTTTGACAGCCTCGACTTGTATTGGAGCGATATCTGTGCCTAATAGAATGTATTTAAATTTAATTATTGCTTCTAAAAGTTTATATCCAACACATTTTAAATTAAAATAAATATATGTACTTATATATACTATTTACTGCGTCAATGAGTTATATATTTCTAGAGCTAGATTTAGAGTAAATAATTTCCCTGTACATGTTCCTAGTAAAATATATGTATAATCAATTATATATATTATACTCGTATAATACCTTTAAAAATAAAGACAATATTAACATTTATTTCTAGTTAGTTGGTAATATATTATATAATAACTGTTATAGTTTGTTCTGAAGCTTGGGAATAGCGCCAGTGACAGAAAAAAATCGTGGTAGCCGTCTGTCATGGTATGAGCATGTTATGAAAGATGATATGAAAGAAAGAGATGAAAGACATGTGTCCAAAAGACTGCTGGGTATGGTAGTGGAGGGATGGACAGGAAGAGGACGTTCGAAAAGATGGATGGATTGCACGAAAGACGACATCTAGAAGAACGGAGTGTGTACTCACTCAATCTCACACAATCTCTGTACAGAAATGATGAGGAACAGAAGAATATGGAAGGAAAAAACATATTCTGCTGACAGAAAAGTCGGATAAGGGCAAGAAGGTGGTGATGTTCTAGTATGTTCTCAATACAATAACGCGATTGCGATAGTGCGACAAACATCTAGAGTTGAATTCCGATATGTATTAATTACAAAAACAAATGTTGCCTCTAAAACAGTACAACAAAGCTGATATTAATCTTTTATAATCTCTCCTTTGGATGTTACGGAGAAGTATAAAAGATAGCACATCATCACTTAGCGGAGAGACGGAGAACACAACTTGTTTTCATTATATTGGACAGACATCATTAGCGCATAGAGCAAAGTGTTGTATGCCATTACACCTCAAAGCGTACATTACTCTTCTACCTTCAGGATGCTCTCATTTTGGTTTAAGGCACATTACATCCGCATTACCATCCAAATTGTTATTTACTACTTACACATTTCTTTTATATAAGGTACTACCTCAAGTTTATTTTTCTTAAATCAAGATTCTATAAATTATAAATATAGTTTTTATCTAAGAAAGATAGACCTATCGTAAAGTAAAGTTTATAGTAATGATATAATGTAATAGTGAATTCCTTGTGTTTTATAGTTATCAAGATTTTCTAAATCATAATAAATCAACATGGGATAATTAAAGCGTTCTAGTTTTTTTAATCTTAGAAGTAGTTATAATGTCACCTTTAAGACCCCATTTATGAATAAAGGCATACAGGAGGCGAGTAGGACGCATGGTAACTGGTCGTAAAAGCCCTACCTCAGATTAGTGTCAATGACCCCGCTCGGCACACTTCGCTTAAGATACGACGAGGGCCAAATGTGCATCTGAGTATTGCATGCGCGATCTAAAAATCGCTATTAAGTGTTGTGTTTCTAATATTTTATGCTCTGTTTCAACTTAACGCAAAAGACAAAAGATTATTTTTAAAGCAAAACGAATAAAATGTTATAAGATATATTATGTAAGTATGAACAGCTGAATAAAATAAGCTCGGAGACAGGGTCGTTAGCTTGATCGGCGACTCCATTACCTGCAGTCCTTAAGCATTCCCTCCAATGTTTACCGTATGTTGAAGTTTCGTCTTTCAACATTAAATTTAAATACACCATTAACTCTTGATATAAAAGTGAACATTTGCATTAAAGCCGTACTACATTTTATTAAAACGATGTCTTTAGATATTTCTGTAATTGAATAATGTACATAGCATTAAAATTAGCTTTGCGAGCAATTTTTATTCTATAATTTGCGCTTCTATGAACACAAGTATTTCATCGCTCTTTTAGAAAATCAACTGATTCGATTTATATTGAGCCATAGATTTCAATATTGTAAATTAAATGATTATATATATTTTAATGAGGAGCGGAATAATTTAATTATATTTGTTAAATAAGCTGAATAAATTATAACTGTTTTATTAATCAAGTTAAGGGATAGACATATTAGTTACGAATGCTTAAAAAAACGTGTTATCACATTTGAAATGTCCAATTGTTATAAATACTTTTGCTGATATTAGATACAGTGTAATTTAGGACAGTTAAAATAATTTAAGATATTTTCAGATTTAAAAACCAAATTTTTCGAAATATATTGTAACGATAATAATTCATTTTTTATTTTTCTTTGTAAATTAACATTCTGAATATGTTCTTCTATAAGGCAACATTAACGTACAAACGGGGAAGACTTGACTGACTTGAAATAAAAATAGAATGACAATATATTTTTTTTAATAAATGATTATAATCTTAGGATGTTATGAATTATTTAACCATTTAAAACAAAGGATTTTTTTCATTATATTTATATATATGCTCAGGAATTTTGAGCTACATAATTCCTTATACGTAAAAATACATATTTTATTATTTTAATGACTATTTTTCACGATTATATATTTATAGTCCTATTTATTGACGCTTTTGTTATTTTATCATATGCTAAAGATTATTAGAATTATTAATTAGCGAAGTATAGAATTAGTTACTTTATAAATTAAAGTAACTGTTTCATTAGCACTTAGCCCAAGTCCTTCATAATAAAAAGTTTGTACAATGATCAAACTAAAGTAATTTAACAAAATTGAGGGCAATTTTGTTAAATTACTTTAGTTTGATCATAATAATTTTTATTTAAATATTTGATAGTTGACTTTGAATTTATGATAAGTCTGATACATTTTTATATAATCGGCTGCCAAAATTAAATTAATTACTCATAATATAAATAAAGAAATTCTAAACTATTGGATTAAAAGAAAAAAAAGTATTTAAAGTCGTGAATAGAGCCTCTAACAAAAGCTAGTTTATATAAAAGAAGTTCAGTATACTCGTAGAATACCATGAAATATATTTTTATTCAAACATTCAAAGAAAAATTTTATACATTTTTATAAAATATTGTATACAAATAAATAAGCTATAATATATTGTACATAGACGAAACAACAGATACTCAATTTTCATCTGTTTACTATTTCTACATGTATCATTATTAAAAAAAAATCCAAATACAAGAAACCGATTCTTAAACAATAATTTTCACTTTTTGTCTTTGTCATATTCGCAAATCACACAAAATCTTTTAAACAGATTTTGGTGAATTTACTTATTATTACAGCTTATTCGTCCGATTCATCATTTATTTTCACAACCGAATGCCTCTCTTTTCAACAGAATCGGGCTGTTATTGTAACTCTTGTAATCATTACGGCATGTTAACCATCTTCAAAATTATTCAAAAAGCTAATTGAACCTCTATTCTCATTTTAAGGACAAAATTTAATTTTTAGTAAACATTTTTATCCCTCTAATAAATTCCATTAACAAAACCTTTTGTATTTAAACTCTATGAAAAAAATCTATTGTTATTGTTATTTTTTATTTTTTTCTAACATTGTTGTGCTCTTAAAAAAAGTTGTATGAAACAATAAATGAGATATATTTATTTTACCAAAGAGGGATTCAGGCCAAAACACCAGTTTGTAAAGAGTTTTGTTTGTTGTGGAAATATATTCTGCTTGTATAAACTGTATACATAGTTGTAATAAACATAAACAATCCATTCATTGTACTTACTATTGGTTAATTTAATTTATTTTGTAGCTGAAAGCTGGTGGCAATGTTTACTTAATTTGACGAGGCCTATTATAGGCCTTATCAAAGAATATTCTGCAAAGTACATTTTATTAGGTAATGACATTTACTTCGTACATTTGGAAACAAAGTAATGTTTGTTTTGATTTCGGAGAGTATTTTATTGAATAAGAAATGTTTTGATGATATATTATTATTATTTTAATAGTGTTATTATAGTGGTTTAAAAACTATGTGTTATTTGAATATTAAACAATCTTTAACATATCGCATTTTTATTAACAAAATGAAAATAATAATAATATAATGTAATACAATAGATAAATTTAGGTAACTTATATTTAGATTTCAAAATAGTATTATATATAAATTAATATTATATCTTGGAGCCGTGTAAGAAGTATATTTAAAATGCTGTATTTCATTTATATACATGTCGCCCTGTTGATATTATTGAAAAATCAAATTAATTGATCTACATACTTATTAAATGCAACTTCTCAATGTCCATTATAATAATCGATGCCACATATGTTATTTACATATACGGCATTGTTTATTAGGACGGCCGACGTAAGATTTAAGAAGTTGTGATTTTGACTTTATGTCGTCGCGTTGAATATTATTGAAAACTCAAATTAATTGATTTACATACTTATAAGTATTTTAACGATCATTGTAAATGCAACTCATCAATGTCTATTATAATTATCGATGCCACATTTGTTATTTACACATCCGGAATTGTTTGTTAAGATGGCCAACGTAAGATTTAAGAAGTTGTGATTTTGACTATGTTTAATTGATGGATTGTTAAATTTGATGTTGTAACTTCTTAAATAATTATTCTTTCTTTATAACATTATTTTATGAATTGTAATACCTAAAGCCGTCCGTATAAGAGTTACTTAAATAGAGTGTTTGATAGTATTATGTGAAAAAGTATTGTGATTGAATAGCAACGATTCACTTCAAGAGAGGAGAATCTTTGTACAAACGGTGTTTTATAAGCAGAGCTCAGATTGTCGCTGATTTTCAAGGAATGCACATTGTAAGTAAAATCTATGTTAGTGTGTATAATTTAATTTAATTTAACTTAATTTAATTTATAAAAAGTTATTTATTTATAATAATAATTAACTTGTTTCATGTTGTAATTTATTTATTTATTTATTTATATCTTTTCCACTTTGATCACTTGTGTACGTCAAAATGGAAGTGTCAGGACGGCCTATTTCGATACCAGATTTATCGTAATAAGCCCTTCTGTAAAAACACTGTCCAACTTAATGTTAAAGCTATGAGGGTTCCAAACGCGTCCTAGTCTGAGAAGAACCACACAACAAACTCAGCCGGATATATATTTTTTATATTGTGATCACTGTTTCACAAATCTTAAAACCTAATTTTGGAACAACTAGAACCGACGCAATATAATGAAAAAAAATAAAAATAATAATAATAGAAAAAATAAATATAAATAATGATAATAATAAAAAATAAAAATAGGCCTGCTACACAACCAGTCACCGCAAGCAGCACCCGTTCACGAGCATAACGCAAGAGCCAGCCATCACCCCCTTCGCACATATTTGAGGGACGAGCGCAACCCGACTCCCGACTCTACCGCAAGTAATGACTTCTAAGGAATCGGTGTGATGCAACAGGTCGATAAAACGAAATTAATCTACAACAAAAAACAAATTGCGGAGATTACTAGTTATTCGCAATATAATACAATTCATTCCCATACCATACCGTCGTTGATGTAATCCTGTACACTATAGTAGGATTTTTTTATCAAATTTATTTTTATATATAATTTAAATTTATTTAATGATAAACTTAAGGCTTCATTTGGGAGCTTATTATAAAAACGTATACAATTAACCTTAAAGGATTTACCTATTTTATGGAGCCTAGTGTTGGGCATAGCGAGTTTATTTTTATTTCTCGTATTAATTTTATGAAAATCACAATTATTTTTGAACTTAGAAATATTTTTATGAACGTAAATTAAATTTTCATAAATATATTGATTTTTTTTTTTTTTTTTTTTTTTTTTATTATTGTTATTATAAATTTACCATAGACTTGTAGTCCATGCCATTTTTAATTTGTTTTATAATTATTATTTTGATTTCTTTTTTTTTTTTTTTTTGAGATTTTTGCCTGTGTATTCAGGTAATATATTGATTATAAACACTCATTATTTTAAATTCTTTAAATTTGTTTCTTAAGGATTCTCTAGGTCTCATATTATATATTGCTCGAACAGCCCTCTTCTGCAGTGTGAATATGGTATCGATATCGGCTGCATTACCCCATCAAAGCGGGCCTTAGCTAGCTCAGAGTGACGAAAGCACCCACAGTGCTGAAAGTCTAACTCTGTATATATACGCGCAATATCGATTTTTTTATACAGGAGACCTTCTGGTATGAGTGTGGTATTTTTAGAAAGCCCTTGGCCCATAGACCCAGAAAATGCATTTACACTTAGTAATATACCTACCGCCTCACCTCTACGGCCGTTTCGAAAATTTCCTCATTCGTAGCCCCAAATTAGAGCTAAAATTTGGTATATAGCATATATCTAGGAAAACTCGTTATTTCGAGATATGGCCGTGAGAAGTTCAAAAAATCATGAAAAATGACCAAAAATGGCCAAAAAATGACTTAAAGCCAGAATCGTACTCACAACACGGTTAAAATTCAATGCTAGTTGCACAGTGAATAAACTCACTAACGCATTGCCGTCTGTAATAATAAAACAAAATTTACAGAAAAAAATCCGAATACTGAAGAAATTCTGTTTTGAAGCAATGAATTAAAAAAATAAATGGAAACTGAAAAAATCAAATGAAAAAAAAAATCGGGCACCTGTGGGAATCGAACTCGAGGTCTCGTCTTTGTCATTACAACGCTCATCCTCTGAGCCAAAACACTCTCATTTTGTCAGAGGCAACTATTATAAATGAGTATATATTTGCATGAAAAATAATCGCACAGCATCTTGTTTCCAATCCTTTTACAAAACTATTGATATCAAAACAAAAACTTCTCAACGAAGTAAATACCGAGTGACGAAAGCGAATCCACTGACAAAACTCCTGATATGAATTTTGCGACGAAAATTTTTATTCACAAACGTAAACAAACACAAAAAATGTGAATGTGTTCGGAACGAACGTAACCCTGTGATAACTTATTAAGTTATCACAGGGTTTATTTTTCATGCACCGTAGTTCAACAATATACGAGTAAGTTGTAGATAAAGTCTATATAGCGAGTAAATATTTTCAAATACCTACATAGATTTATAGTCCTAAATTCTACTTTCTTGGAAATATAATACACGAGATGTGTACATACACACAAAATTTACTCCCGGTCTGAATAACGCTAATACGTGAGGTAGTCATTAACAATTTATATCCGTACTGATTATTTAGCAAATTACATATTTGAACTTGTACTATAAAAAGATACGACATGCTTTCATATACCTGGCATCTGATATCATCATGTTTGTGTGTGTTGTGAATGTTTCACTCAATTATTATTAGACATAATATATTATGCACGTTTGATCCAACACATATATAAACATAAATGGTTGTGAGTCCGAGTCATTTGTATGTTTTAATGATTAATGTGAATTTGAACAACGCTTCCGCAGACGTACATCGCAAATTACATGGGGTCTTGTTTATGTTTAATTTACGAGATCAATTTAGTAATTACAAAACAATCTTGATTGTGAACGCTATTCGCTCCATGGCTAAATAAATAATTTCTTCTAAAGTAAAATGCTCATCATTATTTTTAAAATATGAGACTTATTAAAATAATACAACGTGTAGTACTATAATGCGTTAGATTTTTCGAGTCATGTTGTGACAATACCAATACTAATAACAGAATACTTTTAAAATAGATTTCCATTAAAAAGCAAATAAATTTAAAAATAGATATCGTTAAGTGAAATGTGTTAAGCATATTGTTATATAATAACATCCACAAAGTTATTAAAATTTCAAAATGTGATTCAAAATTCAAAACTATGGTAAAAGAAACAAATCACATCCTGAGGATTTTTTTTTCATACTATTAACAAATAATTCAACATTTCTTTTCCCTAATTTTAAAATCATATTTTTTAAAAGATTAAACTCAAAGACCAAAATAATTATATATTATTGGAACGGTTTTGAACACTCAATTTCAATAATTTTCACCACATTTGCCATTAATTTCAGTAGTTTAATTGAGTTATGGGATTTCTAACTCGGCTGTGACTCTGCGAAACGGTATAAATTGTATGAAATATTGTAACAGTTTTATTTACTACAACGAAAACCTATTGATTAGCGGTTATATACTATATAACGAATCACGAATGAAAGTCGATTAGCTAGATATGGATTTCACGTGAATCTGCTTATGCATAAGTTTTAGCAATTAAGATTTTTTTACTTTAAATGTTGAAATATTATTTTTTATAACTATGATTAATGGTTTGAAATTTAAATATGTACTTTTCATGTTAGTTAGTTATGTCCAAGGTAATTACAAAAATAATTTAGGCTATAAGTCGCAAGATTTTAAATATATTTGTATAGTAATGACTTCGTATATAAATGTACATAATACATATTGGATGAAGCCGGAAAATTTACTTTTTTTCACGAAAATTATCTAAAGTCTTAATATTATGATATAATTACAACAACACTTAAAATAAATGAACAGGTGTATACCAATTTTATGATGAATATTGCAAATAAGTCAGAAGCGTTTATAAGTAGTATTAATTTTAAATTTATTTGTTAAAATAAAAAGCTTATAAGTATCATCAACAGCAGACCTGTCTGTCGCGACACTAAAACTAAACAATGAAACGTACTCCAAACACTTTATTTCATGGTACTGTCTGGATAGAGACACTAAAAGATATTTAGAGTATATTAATATTACAAAAAGAGCTTGTAGAACTTTTTCATGAAGATTTATACCCCCTTAATACTACAACTCACCATTGAATGATAGTATATTGTTTTAAATTAAAATCATGATTGTTTTGTGATTGTTTGTTTCTTTTAGGTCATAAAGATACCGTTATAATACAGTACGTGAGACTGACATTAATAATTTATGTAAGTGCTGATTATTTAGTAGACACAAGGTAGAGACATATGGGAAACATTGGAGGAGGCATTTATCTAATAAAAAGGGTTATCACAGAATACAAACAAGCAACTATGAATAAATAAATAACAATAATAAAACTACACTATACTAACACTATAAATAAGGAAAACGATAAATAAGTGTAAGAATTAAACGACTTTTTATTTATTTATTATTGATATATAAACATATCATATAGCAATTACGGCTAGACTAATCATAATTATTACAGTTTAAAGATAGCATTCTGTAATTAGTTATAACTAAATTATAGACTTGCTACAATTATAATAATAAAGCACGTCATTTTGTAATCTTTTTTTGTTATTTGTAGTGACGGTTATATTTATCATTGTTAAATGGCTATTCCTTATATATATTACGATAAGAATATATATAACCTTTGAACTGCAGCATATATTGTTTATAAAACCATTACATACATATAAATGTACAGTACTTTTTTATTTGATAATCTTTTTTTGAACTGTGCGAAATACAAAACGAAATCTTACAAAAAATTACCTAATCTTTTACGCATTTAAAAGTGAAAATATAAGGTACGGAAAATAAGACGATTTTATGTAAATATACATAATCAAATCACGTGTTTCATGTTTTCTTTATATAAAAGATCTATAAATAACAAAGGCAACTGTATTTTGCCCTATTTGCCTAACGACCCCTTTTGGAGAAAGTACTTTTGTACTTTGGTTATTTTATTACTTATTTACTTACTTACTATCCAACGCATTTATGTTTCTAAAAATAGCAAAAGATTTGAGTAAATAAAAAAATATAACAACGAAAGATAATTTACTTTTGGCGTTTTAAAAGATATTCTTTATTAATCAAGTATATTTATAGATTTCCTCTGTTGCTGTGTTTCCTCTACTTATTATTTCTTTGTCTCCAACATATCCAAATCAATATATTCGTTTACATTTAAACAAAAATAAAAGCAGTTTTCTTTCTGGTTAGAATAAATATGTTATTTTAAATAAATAAATCTCAAAGATTTAATTGTCTCACACATGTTGTATTTTCGTAGTAGGACAAACTACTACAAATATTATTTAACAATAAAACATTTGAAAATATTTTGTCAATTAGTATAAACAGCTGGAACTAAATGCTAAGATAACATTATCTTATGAAAGATAATGTTATCTTAGCATTTAGTTCTTTCACATGAAAGACCGATATAAACTACCGTCACAACAATATGTCAATTTGAAGTTAACAGGAGACTAATATAAATTCAATTGGTAGGGATTTTTCACTTTAAATTCGTTTAACTGTCGAACAGCTTTTTACACTGACCGATCCGTTACGTTTGGAGGATTTTAATGAAATTCGTCTGTCGCAAGGGATTTTTCACATGTTAAAGTATGAAATAGAAATTATACTAGATTTAAAATATATAGTGGAGTTATAATACCATTATAATGAGACTACAGTTACATTACCCTCGTTTACAATTCTATGTTTCACGAGGGCACTGGAATTCATAGAGGTAAAAACAACGTAATTTTAGCTTACGCCATTTTTTACAACCTCGACTTGTATTGAAGCAATGTCTGTGCCTTGTAAGATATATTTATATTTAATTATTGCATCTAAAAGTTTAAATAGTTAAAAACTACTTTGTAGACATTATTTGTAGTTGGTACGTAATGTACTCAATATATTATGCACTAACAATAACGTGAACTAAAACAATAACGTGATTTAACCCAAAACAAAATGGTCGATTTTAACACAGTAGCTGAAATAATAATGTTTTATATAAATTATGCTATATGAAGTAAATTATTCACATTATTAACTTATACAAACATCTAGAGTTGAATTCCGACATGTATTAATTACAAAAACAAATGTTGCCTCTAAAACAGTACAACAAAGCTGATATTAATCTTTTATAATCTCTCCTTTGGATGTTACGGAGAAGTATAAAAGATAGCACATCATCACTTAGCGGAGAGACGGAGAACACAACTTGTTTTCATTATATTGGACAAACATCATTAGCGCATAGAGCAAAGTGTTGTATGCCATTACACCTCAAAGCGTACATTACTCTTCTACCTTCACGATGCTCTTATTTCTGTTGGCATATTACGTCCTTATTACCACCACTATTATTTTTTAAATCTTAAAAGTACTTATAATTTTACCCTTAAACTCCCAGCTATAAATAAAGGCATACAGGAGGCGAGTAGGGCGCATGGTAACTGGTCGTAAAAGCCCTACCTCAGATTAGAGTCAATGACCCCGCTCGGCACACTTTGCTTAAGATACGACGAGAGCTAAATGTGCATCTGACTGAGTTCTAAATGTGCAGTCTTTATATCGCTATTAAGTGTTGTATTTCTAATATTTTATGTCATATAATAACATATTACAAAAAAGACAAAAGATTTTTTTTAAAGCAAAAGGAATATAATGTTATAAGAAATATTATGTAAATATGAACAGCTGATTAAAACAAGCTCGGAGACAAGGTCGTTAGCTTGATCGGCGACTCCATTACCTGCAGTCCTTAAGCATTCCCTCTAATGTTTACCCCATGTTAAAGTTTCGTGTTGCAACATTAAATTTAAATACACCATTAACTCTTGATATAAAAGTGAATATTTGCAGTTAAACCCTACTTACTACATATTATTAATACGATGTCTTTAGACATTTATATAATTGAATAATGTATATAACATTATATTATATTTGCGCTTCTATGAACACAAGTATTTTCATCACTCTTTTAGAAAATCAACTGATTCGATTTATATTAAGTTATCAATTTCGATACCGTAAGAAATGATGATATATATTTTAATAAGCCTGTGTTGAAAGCGGAATAATTTAATTATATTTGTCAAAATAAGTTGAATAAATAACAACTGAAATTTGAATTAAATTATAGTGGTTTATTAATCAGGTTGAGGGATAGAAATATTAGTTACGAATGCTTTAAAATGTTATCAGCTTTTAAATGTCCAATTGTTATAAATATTTTTATTGATATCAGATACAGTGTAATTTAAAACAGTTACAATAATTCAAGATATTTCCGAATTTCAAAACCAAATTTTAACAATTCATTTTCATTTTCATTCATTCATTTTTCATTTTCCTTCCGATATTCAAAATATTAATTTGTAAATTAACGTTCTGATTAGGTTTTTCGGTAAAGCAACATTAACGTACAAACGGGAAAGACTTGACTTCATTTAAAATTTGAATAAATAAAAATATAATGTAAATAAAAAATATTTTTTGAATAAATGATTGTAATCTTAGGAACGCATGAATCAAGTAACCATTTAAAACATAGATATTTTTACATTAAAAACAACATTTATATACATGCTCAGGTATTTTGTGCTATATAATATCTTATATTTAAAATTATATATTTTGTTATTTTTATGACAAACATTTAGTTTGCATTTTTCACGATTATAATATATTTATAGCTCTGTTTATATATATAGCTTTTAGTCTTTTATCATATACTAAAGATTAATATTCTATTAGAATTGCTAAGTAGCGAAGTTTAGAATTAGTTTATTTATATACTAAAGTAACTGTTTCAACAGCATCCAGCTCAGGCTCTTGCTATCAAGAAAAAAGTTAAAAAGTTTGAACCATGCTCATCTTTAATTTTGTAAAATTTCTGTTGAAAGATAATAATTTTGAGTCAAACGTGGTTGAATTTACGATAAGTCTTATATATTTTTATATAATCTGCTGCTAAGGTATTATACAGGGGCCGAAATTAAATTAATTACTCTGGATGTAAATAAAGAATTTCTAATCTATTGGATTAAAGGAAAAAAAAACGATTTAGAGCCGTGAGCTGAGCCTCTAACAAATGCCAGTACATATATAAGAAGTTAAGTATATAATAAAATATCATAAAATATATTTTTATTGTGTACAAATAAATAAGTTATAATATATTATACTAGGACGAATGAACAGATGTTAAATTTTAATCTACCTCTTAATTATTTTCACTTATATACTACATTATTTTTAACAAAGATTTTTTCCAAGTACAAGAA
This sequence comes from Melinaea marsaeus rileyi, assembly GCA_918358865.1. Classification (NCBI taxonomy): domain Eukaryota; kingdom Metazoa; phylum Arthropoda; class Insecta; order Lepidoptera; family Nymphalidae; genus Melinaea; species Melinaea marsaeus. The sequence goes on along the minus strand of OU911095.1, from coordinate 2,436,181 downwards.
ACCGATTCCTAAACAATAATTTTCACTTTTTGCCTTTATTTTTGTCTTTGCGAATATGAATTCGCAAATCATACAAAATCTTTTAAATAGATTTTGGTGAATTTACTTCAGCTTATTCGCCCAATTCATCATTTATTTTACGAATGCCTCTCAGAATCCGGCTGTTATTGTAACTCTTGTAATCATTACGGCATGTTAACCATCTTCAAAATTATTCAAAAACCTAATTGTACCTCTATTCTCATTTTAAGGAGAAAAATTTAATTTTTAGTAAACATTTTTATCCCTCTAATAAATTCCATTAACAAAACCTTTTGTATTTAAACTCTATGAAAAAAATCTATCGTTATTGTTATTTTTTATTTTTTTCTAACATTGTTGTGCTCTTCAAAAAAGTTGTATGAAACAATAACTGAGATATATTTATTTTAACGAAAAGGGTTTCAGGCCAAAACACCAGTTTGTAAAGAGTTTTCTTTGTTGTGGAAATTAATTCTGTTGGTATAAAGTATATACACCGTTGTAATAAACATAAACAAATCTGAAAATAGAATAATTCTAAAATGTTTAATAAACTATATCCATTGTACTGTTATTGTAATTTAATTTAATTTACTTTGTTTCTGAAAGCTGGTGGCAATTCTTACGTAATACGTTATGTATAATAGGCCTCATCAAAATTTGTAAAGTATATTTTGTCACATAATGAGATTTACCTCTTTGGAAACAAAGAAATGTTTGTTTTGTTTTATTTTATTTAATTTGGAGTATTTGGAGATTTATAATTTATATTACGTAATAGTGTTATTGATTTGGTTTAACAACAATTTATAATTTTGATATTAATCGATCTTTATCATATCACATTTTAATTATAAAATAAAAATAATAATAATATAATGTACAACAAACACAATGGATAAATGTGGGTAACTAATATTTATATTTAAAAATAATATTCAAAATTCAACAGTTACTCTTTTTAAAAGAAATGTATCTTAGATGATGATCTCAATCAATATACATAATAATATGAAATGCAAATGAGTCAACAACTTAAGTTCCACACATTTTGATTCACTAAAAACTCTAGAACCTTATAATAAGATTTATTTAATAATACATTTTTGAATTTGGATTTATAACTAAGAAAAGGAAGGTCTAAGATATCTTATGGAATTTTATTATTATTTATTATCTATAGATTTAATATTTTTTGACCCCTGTAAGAAATATATTCAAAATGCTGTATTTCGTTTGTCTATAATAAGGAGCAACTAAATAATCGAATCCCAATAAAGCCTAAAGATAGTCCTACAACATTTGCATATTTCTATCATTATGCCGAATTTGTGGAACGGAAAATCGTTTATTTATATATTTTGCACGTAACGAGATTTACTGACATATTTTTATGAAAATCCTTAATAACTAAGAATATAATTATGACGTTATTTAAAATATTAAATTAAGATACTTTAGTAAATCGCTTGCTTACACTAGCCACTACGATTGTCTCATCTTATCGTTTCATACAATATAAAATAATTAGTAACAAGTGGGTACTCTTAATTCAACTTTCTACAGAACAAAGGAGATGCACTAGTCTAATGGATACAAATGAATGTGGAATGAATCATATAAAACTAGTATAGATATGTAAGAAATGACAAATATGACTTAATTTCTTATTTAGACATTTATTTTTGTCTTATATTCAGTCAATCGCAATTCAATAAAACAGATTTATGTCAGTCGTTGTTCATCGTCCGCCGGCACCAGACGCTTTATTGGCAGTAATCCAGCGCTTGTCTACAAGAACTGGAAGAAATTTAAACAAATAGCGTAAAACTTTTCCTTACATTACCTGTACGGCAGGTATCCTAATGTGAGTTGTTGCAATTTAATGTGTGTTTTCATATGAATATACTTGATTAATAGAAATTTAAGAACATTGATACTTTGTTGTACTGCGAATCATATATTCAAAGGATTTTAAAGTTATTTCATCTGATATCAAATTAATAGTTGTTAGTACTTAATAAATGTTCCATTTCCGATTTATGTATTAATAAATGGTCACGTTCCATTTCGATTCTTACGGTGTAAAGGAAATCATGTTCTATTCAGTTAAAACTGTGTATTAAGCGATTAACTATACTGTGCATGATTATTAAGAACTCAATTTTCCGAAACTTGTATACTATTAAGATACGCAGCTGCTACGGCAGTTCTAACTAGTAAATCTTATATCAACGTTTAGTTAAGTTTATATGGCATAGAGTTTGTGTGAATTTCATACAAAAAAGGAAATATTATAAGTAGATAAAAATTACACAGTATTTTACATTTTGCATAATTATTCGTTTTCTATCCTAGTTTCTCGGAAGTTCTAGTGGTTTTAATTTATTTCCAGACTAAATCATCAGATTTTATTCTCAAGACAGATCTGAATTTTATCATTTTAATTAGAGGAAAGCAGTAATCTGTCAAAGTCGGTTGGCGTCAAGCGCTACGAAGTACTTTGAGAAAGTTCGATTATCGAGATTTAGTGGCTCCGTAATCCGATAAACATAAAGGCTGCTGCAACTTTATCGTGTGTTCTTATGCAAAGAAAATATTTCAAGAATATAATACGTTTTAGTCTTAAATCAGTACCAGCTTGAAGCTTCATATTTGTTACTAGCTGATTCCCGTCCGCTTCGCTGGGCACACTATTAATTTGAATGTGAACTTAGACTTCTTGTTTTGATAAAATGTGCAATTTCTATTTTATATATCAGTATAAATATTTTAAATTATAAATAGAGAAATAATGTCAGTCAGTGAATCTACTGATTTCCACATCACCTATGAGGTACTGTGTATTTGGATGAGTTGAGGCCTACACCACGAAAAAGTTGCCATAACTGAGCACAAATTAAGTTTTTGTTTTAAATAATATTTATTGATTTTTAAAATATATCAAATTAAATTTCGTAATGACTTTTATTTTTACGTTTATTTCAATTTTACATACCCCCGCTCCCTCTATCATGTAAACTTTAGTTGTCATGGTAACTGTTTCTATGGTAACCGTTGGCAAGTTAACCGTTGTCATGATAACTGTAGCTATGATAAATATTGGTATGGTAACTGTTGCTATAGTAACTCTTACTTTCATCTATGTAGCTTCCACAGGTTTAAAATTTGGGGAAATGTAAATGTAATCTGTTGGGATAGGAATTCCGTAAAATCCGTTCTTAGAGGAAATCTACGTCACAGAAGAAGTAACTATGTAAAATTTTAAGTTAATCAGATAGATAGTTTCGAAGATTTCGTGATAAGTCAGTGAGTGGTAAATCGCTTATATATATAGATTATAAATCACAAAAGAATTATCTTTGGTAGTAATATCTTTTCTTTTTTTTCCGGCTTCAATCCGCTATTTCGGATATTTTACAAAACACCCAAAAATATCGGATAAAAATTTTATTTTGCTGCATCTAAGTTAGGTAAGTTTTCGTTACATTTTTACTATTTACTCCCAAAAGTTCCATATTTATAAATAATTACCAATTAAATAAGCTTTTATTTTAATTTTATATTCAATTTTTTATTTCTCTGAAACACAAGAGGAAATATATTCATATCCGTTAAGTTCCTCGTATGTGCTTTGATATTATTGTCTAGAAACTAATTTCCTTTTCTCGATCCTTGAAATTGCTTCCCGCTAATTATAATAATCAAATTTTTAAGAAGTTGGTCTTTGTCAACACTATCTACGTCTTATCTGTAATTTCTAATAACTTTGTGTTTTATAGTCAGAGCTGATATTGAAGTAGTTGGCAATCAGCCATCTCGGAGCGACATTTTAATAGTTTAGTTATACCGGAATGCTGTTTTTGGTATGAAATAAAGTTTGATTTTAAAATTAAATTAAATTGATAACTTGAACTATAAATTAAAAAACACTTGTAATTTAATGGTTTGAATATATATTTTACAGACTTATTTTGTATAGGAATTTAGATAAAAGTCCCTCATGACGTAGTATTTGAAATAAAACAGTAGTCGCTAGGACAAAGATTGTATTGCGTGAAAAGTTTAATGAATCACAATGAGATGTAAAGGAATAATAATTATTGAAAAACCTTGTAAAAGCGAAGATTTCGGTTCCACAAGGCATGACCAAGCAACCAGGCTTCCCCCAAGTATTCTATTTGACGTTTCCATTAAACCAGGCAGTTTTTTCTGCAAAAAATTCTTACATTTTATGTGACGATATACTTATAATTTGAGTCAGTGGTATGAGGCTCAAATGAATATGGTTGCTATGGAGATTATGTTACTTTTTAAGATTTACAAAATTATTCGAATTCGACGAATTGAAATAGGTATACCTAATATAGTCATATTTTATAGGGAGTGTTAATAAGTTATCACAGGGTTTATTTTTCATGCACCGTAGTTCAACAATATACGAGTAAGTTGTAGATAATGTCTATATAGCGAGTAAATGTTTTCAAATACCTACATAGATTTATAGTCCTAAATTCTACTTTCTTGGAAATAAAATACACGAGATGTGTACATACACACAAAATTTACTCCCGGTCTGAATAACGCTAATACGTGAGGTAGTCATTAACAATTTATATCCGTACTGATTATTTAGCAAATTACATATTTGAACTTGTACTATAAAAAGATACGACATGCTTTCATATACCTGGCATCTGATATCATCATGTTTGTGTGTGTTGTGAATGTTTCACTCAATTATTTTTAGACATAATATATTATGCAAGTTTGATCCAACACATATATAAGCATAAATGGTTGTGAGTCCGAGTCATCTGTATGTTTTAATGATTAATGTGAATTTGAACAACGCTTCCGCGGACGTACATCGCAAATTACATGGGGTCTTGTTTATGTTTAATTTACGAGATCAATTTAGTAATTACAAAACAATCTTGATTGTGAACGCTATTCGCTCCATGGCTAAATAAATAATTTCTTCTAAAGTAAAATGCTCATCATTATTTTTAAAATATGAGACTTATTAAAATTATACAACGTGTAGTACTATAATGCGTTAGATTTTTCGAGTCATGTTCTGACAATACTAATACTAATAACAGAATACTTTTAAAATAGATTTCCATTAAAAAGCAAACAAATTTAAAAATAGATATCGTTAAGTGAAATGTGTTAAGCATATTGTTATATAATAACATCCACAAAGTTATGAAAATTTCAAAATATGATTCAAAATTCAAAACTATGGTAAAAGAAACAAATCACATCCTGAGGATTTTTTTTTCATACTATTAACAAATAATTCAACATTTCTTTTCCCTAATTTTAAAATCATATTTTTTAAAAGATTAAACTCAAAGACCAAAATAATTATATATTATTGGAACGGTTTTGAACACTCAATTTCAATAATTTTCACCACATTTGCCATTAATTTCAGTAGTTTAATTGAGTTATGGGATTTCTAACTCGGCTGTGACTCTGCGAAACGGTATAAATTGTATGAAATATTGTAACAGTTTTATTTACTACAACGAAAACCTATTGATTAGCGGTTATATACTATATAACGAATCACGAATGAAAGTCGATTAGCTAGATATGGATTTCACGTGAATCTGCTTATGCATAAGTTTTAGCAATTAAGATTTTTTTACTTTAAATGTTGAAATATTATTTTTTATAACTATGATTAATGGTTTGAAATTTAAATATGTACTTTTCATGTTAGTTAGTTATGTCCAAGGTAATTACAAAAATAATTTAGGCTATAAGTCGCAAGATTTTAAATATATTTGTATAGTAATGACTTCGTATATAAATGTACATAATACATATTGGATGAAGCCGGAAAATTTACTTTTTTTCACGAAAATTATCTAAAGTCTTAATATTATGATATAATTACAACAACACTTAAAATAAATGAACAGGTGTATACCAATTTTATGATGAATATTGCAAATAAGTCAGAAGCGTTTATAAGTAGTATTAATTTTAAATTTATTTGTTAAAATAAAAAGCTTATAAGTATCATCAACAGCAGACCTGTCTGTCGCGACACTAAAACTAAACAATGAAACGTACTCCAAACACTTTATTTCATGGTACTGTCTGGATAGAGACACTAAAAGATATTTAGAGTATATTAATATTACAAAAAGAGCTTGTAGAACTTTTTCATGAAGATTTATACCCCCTTAATACTACAACTCACCATTGAATGATAGTATATTGTTTTAAATTAAAATCATGATTGTTTTGTGATTGTTTGTTTCTTTTAGGTCATAAAGATACCGTTATAATACAGTACGTGAGACTGACATTAATAATTTATGTAAGTGCTGATTATTTAGTAGACACAAGGTAGAGACATATGGGAAACATTGGAGGAGGCATTTATCTAATAAAAAGGGTTATCACAGAATACAAACAAGCAACTATGAATAAATAAATAACAATAATAAAACTACACTATACTAACACTATAAATAAGGAAAACGATAAATAAGTGTAAGAATTAAACGACTTTTTATTTATTTATTATTGATATATAAACATATCATATAGCAATTACGGCTAGACTAATCATAATTATTACAGTTTAAAGATAGCATTCTGTAATTAGTTATAACTAAATTATAGACTTGCTACAATTATAATAATAAAGCACGTCATTTTGTAATCTTTTTTTGTTATTTGTAGTGACGGTTATATTTATCATTGTTAAATGGCTATTCCTTATATATATTACGATAAGAATATATATAACCTTTGAACTGCAGCTTATATTGTTTATAAAACCATTACATACATATAAATGTACAGTACTTTTTTATTTGATAATCTTTTTTTGAACTGTGCGAAATACAAAACGAAATCTTACAAAAAATTACCTAATCTTTTACGCATTTAAAAGTGAAAATATAAGGTACGGAAAATAAGACGATTTTATGTAAATATACATAATCAAATCACGTGTTTCATGTTTTCTTTATATAAAAGATCCATAAATAACAAAGGCAACTGTATTTCGCCCTATTTGCCTACCGACCCCTTTTGGAGAAAGTACTTTTGTACTTTGGTTATTTTATTACTTATTTACTTACTTACTATCCAACGCATTTATGTTTCTAAAAATAACAAAAGATTTGAGTAAATAAAAAAATATAACAACGAAAGATAATTTACTTTTGGCGTTTTAAAAGATATTCTTTATTAATCAAGTATATTTATAGATTTCCTCTGTTGCTGTGTTTCCTCTACTTATTATTTCTTTGTCTCCAACATATCCAAATCAATATATTCGTTTACATTTAAACAAAAATAAAAGCAGTTTTCTTTCTGGTTAGAATAAATATGTTATTTTAAATAAATAAATCTCAAAGATTTAATTGTCTCACACATGTTGTATTTTCGTAGTAGGACAAACTACTACAAATATTATTTAACAATAAAACATTTGAAAATATTTTGTCAATTAGTATAAACAGCTGGAACTAAATGCTAAGATAACATTATCTTATGAAAGATAATGTTATCTTAGCATTTAGTTCTTTCACATGAAAGACCGATATAAACTACCGTCACAACAATATGCCAATTTGAAGTTAACAGGAGACTAATAAAAATTCAATTGGTAGGGATTTTTCACTTTAAATTCGTTTAACTGTCGAACAGCTTTTTACACTGACCGATCCGTTACGTTTGGAGGATTTTAATGAAATTGGTCGTCTGTCGCAAGGGATTTTTCACATGTTAAAGTATGAAATAGAAATTATACTAGATTTAAAATATATAGTGGAGTTATAATACCATTATAATGAGACTACAGTTACATTACCCTCGTTTACAATTCTATGTCTCACGAGGGGACTGGGATTCATCGAGGTAAAAACAACGTAATGTTTTTATATTACGTCATTTTTGACAACCTCGACTTGTATTGAAGCAATGTCTGTGCCTTGTAAGATATATTTATATTTAATTATTGCATCTAAAAGTTTAAATAGTTAAAAACTACTTTGTAGACATTATTTGTAGTTGGTACGTAATGTACTCAATATATTATGCACTAACAATAACGTGAACTAAAACAATAACGTGATTTAACCCAAAACAAAATGGTCGATTTTAACACAGTAGCTGAAATAATAATGTTTTATATAAATTATGCTATATGAAGTAAATTATTCACATTATTAACTTATACAAACATCTAGAGTTGAATTCCGACATGTATTAATTACAAAAACAAATGTTGCCTCTAAAACAGTACAACAAAGCTGATATTAATCTTTTATAATCTCTCCTTTGGATGTTACGGAGAAGTATAAAAGATAGCACATCATCACTTAGCGGAGAGACGGAGAACACAACTTGTTTTCATTATATTGGACAAACATCATTAGCGCATAGAGCAAAGTGTTGTATGCCATTACACCTCAAAGCGTACATTACTCTTCTACCTTCACGATGCTCTTATTTCTGTTGGCATATTACGTCCTTATTACCACCACTATTATTTTTTAAATCTTAAAAGTACTTATAATTTTACCCTTAAACTCCCAGCTATAAATAAAGGCATACAGGAGGCGAGTAGGGCGCATGGTAACTGGTCGTAAAAGCCCTACCTCAGATTAGAGTCAATGACCCCGCTCGGCACACTTTGCTTAAGATACGACGAGAGCTAAATGTGCATCTGACTGAGTTCTAAATGTGCAGTCTTTATATCGCTATTAAGTGTTGTATTTCTAATATTTTATGTCATATAATAACATATTACAAAAAAGACAAAAGATTTTTTTTAAAGCAAAAGGAATATAATGTTATAAGAAATATTATGTAAATATGAACAGCTGATTAAAACAAGCTCGGAGACAAGGTCGTTAGCTTGATCGGCGACTCCATTACCTGCAGTCCTTAAGCATTCCCTCTAATGTTTACCCCATGTTAAAGTTTCGTGTTGCAACATTAAATTTAAATACACCATTAACTCTTGATATAAAAGTGAATATTTGCAGTTAAATCCTACTTACTACATATTATTAATACGATGTCTTTAGACATTTATATAATTGAATAATGTATATAACATTATATTATATTTGCGCTTCTATGAACACAAGGATTTTCATCACTCTTTTAGAAAATCAACTGATTCGATTTATATTAAGCTATCAATTTCGATACCGTAAGAAATGATGATATATATTTTAATAAGCCTGTTTTGAAAGCGGAATAATTTAATTATATTTGTCAAAATAAGTTGAATAAATAACAACTGAAATTTGAATTAAATTATAGTGGTTTATTAATCAGGTTGAGGGATAGAAATATTAGTTACGAATGCTTTAAAATGTTATCAGCTTTTAAATGTCCAATTGTTATAAATATTTTTATTGACATCAGATACAGTGTAATTTAAAACAGTTACAATAATTCAAGATATTTCCGAATTTCAAAACTAAATTTTAACAATTCATTTTCCTTCCGATATTCAAAACATTAATTTGTAAATTAACGTTCTGATTAGGTTTTTCGGTAAAGCAACATTAACGTACAAACGGGAAAGACTTGACTTCATTTAAAATTTGAATAAATAAAATGTAATGTAAATAAAAAATATTTTTTGAATAAATGATTGTAATCTTAGGAACGCATGAATCAAGTAACCATTTAAAAGATAGATATTTTTACATTAAAAACAACATTTATATACATGCTCAGGTATTTTGTGCTATATAATATCTTATATTTAAAATTATATATTTTGTTATTTTTATGACAAACATTTAGTTTGCATTTTTCACGATTATAATATATTTATAGCTCTGTTTATATATATAGCTTTTGGTCTTTTATCATATACTAAAGATTAATATTCTATTAGAATTGCTAAGTAGCGAAGTTTAGAATTAGTTTATTTATATACTAAAGTAACTGTTTCAACAGCATCCAGCTCAGGCTCTTGTATCAAGAAAAAAGTTAAAAAGTTTGAACAATGCTCATCTTTAATTTTGTAAAATTTCTGTTGAAAGATAATAATTTAGAGTCAAACGTGGTTGAATTTACGATAAGTCTTATATATTTTTATATAATCTGCTGCTAAGGTATTATACAGGGGCCGAAATTAAATTAATTACTCTGGATGTAAATAAAGAATTTCTAATCTATTGGATTAAAGGAAAAAAAAACGATTTAGAGCCGTGAGCTGAGCCTCTAACAAATGCCAGTACATATATAAGAAGTTAAGTATATAATAAAATATCATAAAATATATTTTTATTGTGTACAAATAAATAAGTTATAATATATTATACTAGGACGAATGAACAGATGTTAAATTTTAATCTACCTCTTAATTATTTTCACTTATATACTACATTATTTTTAACAAAGATTTTTTCCAAGTACAAGAAACCGATTCCTAAACAATAATTTTCACTTTTGGGTAGACCTCGAAGAATTCGGTCTGCCCATTCATTTGTACCCGACTTTCGAATTTTGGAAAAATTTCTTCACAGGAGGTCTTCTTATGACCCCCTGAGTCCGAAATGACCATTGGTCAAAAAGTTTATATATATATATATATATATATATATATATATGCGTGCGTGCTTCCAGATTCGACTTTTGTCAGCACGATAGCGGCCGCAGTTTCGCTCGGATCGCTTTCAAACTTTGCACAAAAATCAACCATCTAAAAATGAAGGTCAAGTTCGTTAACCAGAGAAATCCGGCCACGGGGGGCGCTAGGGCCTCACTTTTTCTGTTTTCAGTTTTTCGACCATAACTTTTTTCCTATACAAAGAAGGTCAATCGTGTTCATATTATATGATGTGTTTAATGAATACCTATAACTAATGTAAATAAACCGAAAACCTAACTTCAATAACTTAGAGGTGGGGGTAAAAAAACCGAAAATTTTTGGAAAAAAAATCGTATCTTTTTTCTGGTAAACATTCTTACATGACAAGTATTTTTAATAGAAAGGTTATTTTTTACTCTAAATTTAAGTACCAAAAGTTTTTCCGCAAAAGGTACCGTTTTCGAGAAAAAAAATAAAAACCACTTTTAGCTTGAAAATTGAAGGTAGGTAAAACCACGGCAACTTTTTTCTGGTAACTATTCCCTCCTCGCAAATATTTTTTATAGAAAGGTTATTTTTTACTCTAAATTTAAATACCAAAAGTATTTCCAAAAAAGATACCTTTTCCGAGAAAAAAAATAAAATCCGCTTTTTGCTTGAAAATTTTTGATGTAAACAACGGCATCATGTGTTATTCTTAGGTAGTGAGTTATATTTTAAACGAGTTACACACGAGGTCTACCCACGCGTGTCCCCCTGCGGAAACGGATTTTTTGCCTTTATTTTTGTCTTTGCGAATATGAATTCGCAAATCATACAAAATCTTTTAAATAGATTTTGGTGAATTTACTTCAGCTTATTCGCCCAATTCATCATTTATTTTACGAATGCCTCTCAGAATCCGGCTGTTATTGTAACTCTTGTAATCATTACGGCATGTTAACCATCTTCAAAATTATTCAAAAACCTAATTGTACCTCTATTCTCATTTTAAGGAGAAAAATTTAATTTTTAGTAAACATTTTTATCCCTCTAATAAATTCCATTAACAAAACCTTTTGTATTTAAACTCTATGAAAAAAATCTATCGTTATTGTTATTTTTTATTTTTTTCTAACATTGTTGTGCTCTTCAAAAAAGTTGTATGAAACAATAACTGAGATATATTTATTTTAACGAAAAGGGTTTCAGGCCAAAACACCAGTTTGTAAAGAGTTTTCTTTGTTGTGGAAATTAATTCTGTTGGTATAAAGTATATACACCGTTGTAATAAACATAAACATTCATTGTACTTACTATTGATTAATTTAATTTATTTTGTAGCTGAAAGCTGGTGGCAATGTTTACTTAATTTGACGAGGCCTATTATAGGCCTTATCAAAGAATATTCTGCAAAGTACATTTTATTAGGTAATGACATTTACTTCGTACATTTGGAAACAAAGTAATGTTTGTTTTGATTTCGGAGAGTATTTTATTGAATAAGAAATGTTTTGATGATATATTATTATTATTTTAATAGTGTTATTATAGTGGTTTAAAAACTATGTGTTATTTGAATATTAAACAATCTTTAACATATCGCATTTTCATTATTAAATGAAAAAAATAATAATATAATGTAATACAGTAGATAAATTTTAGGTATACCTACTAATAAAATAGTATTATCTATAGATTAACTTTATACAACAAGTAAGAAGTTTATTCAAAATGCTGTATTTCGTTTGTAAGAAGTAATAATATAATTCGAGTGCAATATACGCTAAAGATATAACATTTGCATATTTCTATCATTATGCCGAATTCGTGGAACGGAAAATCGTTAATTTATATATTTTGCACGTAACGAGACTTACTGACTGATTTTTTATATAAATCCAGAATAACTAAGAATATAATTATCACGTTATTTATATTATTAAATTAAGATACTTTAGTAATGACTTGCTTACACTAGACACAACGATTGTCTCATCTTATCTATTCATAGAATACAAAATTTACTGATATTTTTGCATAAATCTAAATAACTAAGAATATAAATAAAATAACTAAGAATATAATTATCACATAATTTTATAATTTGAAATTAAAATATTTGATTTAAAGACTTGCTTACACTAGCCACAACGATTGTCTCGTCTTATCGTTTTATAAAATACAAAATAGTTAAAAAAAAATCCGTGCCCGCAGGGGGACACGCGTGGGTAGACCTCGTGTGCCACTCGTTTAAAATATAACTCACTACCTAAGAATAATACATGATGCCGTTGTTTACATCAAAAATTTTCAAGCAAAAAGCGGTTTTAATTTTTTTTCTCGGAAACGGTATCTTTTTTGGAAAAACTTTTGGTACTTAAATTTAGAGTAAAAAATAACCTTTCTATTAAAAATATTTGCGAGGAGGGAATGTTTACCAGAAAAAAGTTGCCGTGGTTTTACCTACCTAAAATTTATAAGCTAAAAGTGGTTTTTATTTTTTTTCTCGGAAACGGTACCTTTTACGGAAAAACTTTTGGTACCTAAATTTAGAGTAAAAAATAACCTTTCTATTAAAAATACTTGTGATGCAAAAATGTTTACTAGAAAAAAATTATGATTTTTTTTCCAAAAATTTTAGGTTTTTTTACCCCCACCCCTAAGTTATTGAAGTTAGGTTTTCGGTTTATTTACATTAGTTATAAGTATTTATCAAAGACATCATATAATATAAATGCGATTGATCTCCTTTGTATAGGGACAAAGTTATGGTCGAAAAACTGAAATCAGAAAAAGTGAGGCCGTAGCGCCCCCTGTGACCGGATTTCTCTGGTTAACGAACTTGACCTTCATTTTTGGATGGTTGATTTTTGTACTAAGTTTGAAAGCGATCCGAGCAAAACTGTGGCCGCTATCGTGCTGACAAAAGTCGAATCTGGACGCACGCACGCATATATATATATATATATATATATATATATAAACTTTTTGACCAATGGTCATTTCGGACTCAGGGGGTCATAAGAAGACCTCCTGTGAAGAAATTTTTCCAAAATTCGAAAGTAGGGGACAAATGAATGGGTAGACCGAATTCTTCGAGGTCTACCCAAAAGTACTCTTAATTAAACTTTCTTTAAGAAATGGCAAATATGAATTCATTTCACATTAAAACATTTAATTTTATTTGAAATTCAGTCAATAGCAATTCAATAAAACAGATTTATGTCAGTCGTAGTTCATCGTCCGCCGGCACCAGACGCTTTATTGGCAGTAATCCAGCGCTTGTCTACAAGAACTGGAAGAAATTTAAATAAATAGCATAAAACTTTTCCTTACATTACCTGTACGGCAGGTACCCTAATGTGAGTTGTTGCAATTTAATGTGCGTTTTCATATGAATATACTTGATTAATAGAAATTTAATAACATTGATACTTTGTTGTACTGCGAATCATATATTCAAAGGATTTTAAAGTTATTTCATCTGATATCAAATTAATAGTTGTTAGTACTTAATAAATGTTCCATTTCTGATCTACGTATTAATAAATCGTTACGTTCCATTTGAATTCTTACAGTGTAATGGAAATCATATTCTATTGAGTTAAAACTGTGTATTAAGCGATTAAATAGACTTGAGATGATTAGTAAGAACTTCTCAATTTCCCGAAACTTATATAACATTAAGTAAGATACGCAGCTGCTACGACAGTTATAACTTGTTAATCTTATATCAACGTATGTTTAAATGTCAAAAATTTTGTATGAATTTCATACAAAAAAGGAAATATTATATCTACAAATTACAAAGCATTTTACAGTTTGCATAATGTTCGGTTTTCTATCCAAGTCTCTCGGAAGTTCTAGTTTTTTAATTTATTTCCAGACTGAATAATCAGATTTTGTTCTTAAGACAGATTTGAATTTTGTCATTTAAATTTGAGGAACTGGAAGCGGGACTCTGCCAAAGGCAGTTGGCGTCAGGCGCTACGAAGTACTTTGAGAAAGTTCGATTAACGAGTTCCGGAGATTTAGTGGCTCCGTAATCGTATAAAAATTACGCCTTCTGGAACTTGATGGCGTGTTTTTTATACAAAGAAAATATTTCAAGACTGTAATACGTTCTATTCTTAAATGACTACCAGCTTGAAGCTTCATATTTATTTATTTTTTTGAAAGAATTTTCTTTATTATTTATGTTTACTTTTATATTTCTCGAATTTTACAAAATACCCAAATTTTTATAGCATTTATATAGCATTTTACGTAGATGAGATATTTTTAAAATAAAAATTAAACGATAAACGCAAACGTCTATAAACTATTTAGAATAATTACATGAGGTTTATTAATTCATAGGTAAGATAGGATCTTGTAGTCATGTTAATATATAAGTAATCATTATATTTTATTATTACCTACTTATGTACAAGGTTACAGTTCAATATATTTATTAAGTTAGAGCTAAAGAATACTCATTAAGAAGTCATTTAATTACTATCGTCACCTTTGTTCCGAGAGATCACGGTAAAGTTTTACTAACTACAAGACTTGTCAGCCGATGGCGTTTTATATCTTACCCAAAGAACAAGTACATACTGAAGTGAGGCGGTATTACATGCCTCAGTTCATGTTGAAGCTGCATATATGTTATGTTAGATTTACCTAATTACAATTGTTAATAAATTGTATTTACTTAAAAAAATAATAATGTTATTTTCATACACGTAGTGTGCCTTTAGCATTTATGCTTTTATTATTGAAGCGTCATTACTTTAACTGTAACAATTTATGGATAAAAAATATTAGATGGCTATTATCACAAAATTATTTGTTGATTCACTGTATTTCACCAGTTTGTTTTGTTTTAATATAATTAATTATTAGATTCTGTAAGTTAAGTCAGTTATGTCTACAATGCGCTATTAAATTATTGGTCATTCAGTAAATCTAAATAAGTAACCTTAGAAAGAAGGAAGAAAGCGATTACATTAAATAATGAATAAAATGAACTAATAAACAACGATTAAATTATTTACAATTACGTAAAAATTATAAAGGTAAAAATTTCTAAATAACGTAGCGATCACACCAATACCAATATAATACCACCATCTCACTGAAGATCAGCGTATAGCTGAAATGGCTACATTTCATACCACGAGTATAGAGCCATGTACAAACTTTATTCTTCTATATTATAACATTTTAAAATGATATTTACAATTGTGCATATTTATAGATGTCGTTAGTTTGCTTTTTATTTACATAAAAAAAATATTTATATTTCAGTAAAAATCCCTGTTGTTAAAAGTAGTTTATACTATAAAACTTTGTTACATAACTTAAATTAACTGCTACACATAAAAGCCAAACTTTCGACATCAAACAAATGATAACAGGCCTTTGTTACAACATAATATAAAACTGCTAATTTTAAACATTCCTTGTATATAATGTAAATAATTATGCTGTTTTTCACAAAATTGTTATGTACTTATAAAATTTATGTACAACGTACAGAATGCGTAATGTTTTTCTATCTAAATAAATAACAGCTTTATATTATTTAAATAAATTATAAATTTAATTACTTATTAATATAAGTATATATTTGAAAGCATATAATTATGCCTTAACATCTTATGATATTTTTATCTTTACAACTTGTAATTAAAATATTTAATAACTCTAGTAAATTTTTAACAAGTTATTTGTTGTTCGAATTTCAACTAAATCGATACATATTGTACTCGTAACTCTATAAAACCATTTTCCCTATTTCTGTAAACCAGTAACTATAAAAAGGGAATGAAAATAAACCTTACATTGAAGGACTTAACGAGGGTCCAAGAAACCGAAATGGATTCGAAATCAAACTGACCATTGTCACCACTAGTTTCAATTTACCCTTTGTAAGTAAAGATGTCTTTTTTCCTTAGAAACTGTGACTCTGACATTTTATAGTTTCTTCTCAATGAGAAAACATCTACTTTACTTTGGCCTAATAAATAAAAAAATTTTTTAGACATACGTTGTATCTGAATCTTTTAGATCAAAGTTTTAATTTGTAAATCGTAAACTAGATACTCGTATAATAATAACATCATTGTAACATTAGATAGTTTAACCTTGCCGCGGTAGAATTAACAGATTTTCATTGTACCTACAAAACTCAAAAATTATCAAATATCAAATTACAATGATTGAAATAATAATTTTATTTTAATAATTGTGATTTTTAATTGTTTATTTCAGTACGTTTGTTCCGGTGTAACCGGCGTATTTTTTATCCTATTGTCACGAAAATTGGCAGGCGTGTTCTTTGAATTATTTGAATTTTTATGTCGAGCTGTTTTTTTGATGGGGCGAAAAAATTCAAAATGGCGGCGTTTTTTTTTGTTTTATTTTTGGCTTAGCAGGAGCAATTTTTATTCGATCGCCACAAAAATTGGTGATCATGTTATTTGAGTTATTTTTTTTGTCCGACCATTTTTCTTACTGGGAGGAAAAATCCAAAATGGCGATGATTTGAGTTTTTGTTTTAGCGTAGCAGGCGTATTTATCATGCAATCGTCACGAAAATTATTGAAATTTTTGGGTGAAAAATTTTAAAATGGCAGATTTCTGATCCGTACCACAAAAATGGCTTTTGCGGCAGCTAGCCGGCTGAAATTTCGTCTAAGTTTTCTTTGCCGAAATCTAAGGTGTTTTTTTGTTATTTCAAAAGCCAAAATGGGGGTCATAGCGAATCATCGAAAATTTTTAAGTTGAATAACTCCGTTGTTCTTTGGCGGAGCCAAATTCTGTTCAGTGGTTATGTACCTACATACATATATAGTTATACTTATTCCTTTTTGGAAATGGCACTTAAAAAGCTACAGTGTGATTTTAGGTACCTACCACAATTTATTTTTTCTTGCCAGCAGGCAAAACATAAATTTTGTCTCATCCCCTAACGTACTGAAATCTACTGTTCACAGAACGACTACTAATAATAATAATTCGATTAATTTATTCGTTTTAATCAAAATAAGTAATATTTTATTAAAATAAAATGTTTTACCTGATTAAATACAATATTAGATCTATATATAAATTGTTATTTATAAATATAGTCTTTGATGTTTCAAAGACTATATTTTTATCAAAAAAAGTTTATAAAAACGTAATCTTCGAAACTGTCAGTTCTTGAACGGCATTATTAAAAATCTTAGAAAAACCCGGGGCGTATTTTGTTTTATTTGTAATATATATCAAATATGTACATAAAACTGTACAATATTGCTTTTATAATGAATAACATCCATCCAAAAACCCAGACACCATTACTTACCAATTGACATTGCTTGACAAATGGAAAAGTACTATAATAAAAACTTAATTAAAATTATAATACCATCTAATTAAACATTCCCAAGGAGGGTTGGCATCAGGTAGGCGACCGGCCGCAAAAAAAGCCAAATCTTTTTAGCAGTATAGTAACAGATTCCTTTAATTCTAGGGCATACCCAGTAGTTGATGCCCAGGGGCCGCACCAGGTCTCTGTCGGTAGTCGCATCTAATTGAAACGGTACCATGTAAGAAGCTAGCCCGTAAATAGAGGGATGTAATACTGAAATTTGGAAGTTGGAATGTTGGTACGATGACTGGAAGAGTAAGAAAAATTTTAGACGTGTTGAAAAGAAGACTAATCAATGTAGCATGTTTATAGGAGATGAAATGGAAGGGATCGAAAACGAGAGAGATTGATGATCCTTCATCAAGTTATTTTATTGTGGGAATGATGGAAAAAACTATGTTGTCGGAATTGTGTTTGATAAAAAATTAAAAGAATGTGTCACCGAGTAGGGTAAAGAGGGTGAGCGATGGAATCATAGCTGTAAAAATTTTGTTTAAAGGGTTAATCCTTAATGTATTAAATGTGCATGCTTCTCAAACCAGTTGTGATAATAGGATGAAAGAAAAGTGGTAAAAAAGAAATGGAACGACGCAATTTAAAAGCTTTCACTTGCTTGTTTTAATTGTTTCCTATGTCTTTATTAAAGTATTCCAGCTTAATATTTAAATTGGTGTTAAGGACAGTTAAATAGGTAGTAAGACAAGCATTAAGAAGAGTTTTCATGCAAAGTTTTTCTAAATTAAACCTAAAGAGAAACTTTGCAAATGCAACATTGTAGTTTTAGATTAAAATTGAAATTGTCCTAATGAAGTAAGAAATAAATATAATAAGAAGTCATTTTCAGAAAAAAAGTGGAGGGGATATTTGTCCACGTTTGAATACTTTATTTTTACAAAACACAAAGAGCAACCGAGTGAAGGATTGATTGAAATTTATGGACAGAAGGACAATTATTCAGGAGGTTGGTATTGAAATCTCTTATAATAAATATTATATACATAGTGCAACCTGTGTGTTTAACCCCCATTATTCGTAATATCATACGTCCAATATACATATAAGTTATATGTATAGAAACAAGCGATTTGTATACTAAAAATAGTCATCCTTATTAACAAAATATCTTTAGAATGCAAAAAAATGAGCAGGTAGAATTCCACAGGTAGGCTGAGTAAGTTCACACAAAAAGGAAGTTTGAGGCTAAAATGGAGTTGAGATAGTAAGAAATATTATTTAAATTATTTCACTATAAAAGTTAAATATGTAAAACAAAATTGTACTCTAGACCAAAGCAAGTGAAATCGACAGTTAAAGAGAGTTATATATATCTCAAATATGATCTTAAAATTCCTTTTAAATTTAATAATCCAGACTATTACCATATTTAATGAAATATTTAATTAAATACTTAATATAAAGATTAGCACCTATATGACAAAAGAATTTTTCACTAAAAAGGAATTAAGCCTGATAATTCTATAAATTCTTATTATAATATGTTGCCTTTCACGACTCAATACATTTCATTATGTAAAATACCTATATGTTTACTTCTAGCTAATAAGACTTGCAAGAAAAGTCATACTTATTACATGTTTACTTAGTAAAGCAGACCCCGCTCACATCTCGGGGCCTTGAAGTTATCTGGGATTGCTCTGTAGCCATGGTATTATCTTATTTATATATCACGTCTTGCATATCAGCAACATATTCTCACACTTCTACAGAAAAACATACAAAACTGGTTTTGTTAATAAACTTATTACTATTTAAAAAAAATAGGATTACTATTCCAAGTTAAAGTTTTTTTTAATACAAACATTACACATATTAAAACTTGAAAACTATAACTACTAAAGCGATTCATTGTGTTGTTGTGTTTGTAGTGTGTGATGTTGTCCATTCAGTTCAATTTTTAATTTACTTCCGTTTATTAAATAAAGTTCATTTAAATTTCATTTCATTTCATTTAGACGATTAAATTTAAACAACATTTACTGACATGTTGAAGCAAATGCAGATAGAACATTTGATCGGTTCTTATAATAGAAATTACAGATATATTTAGTAATAATGCATACATAGATATTGTTACTTGTGATTTTTTTTCTGTCATTTTTTGTGAAGATTTAAATTTAAGGGAGATATTTTTATTTTGATACTTTAATTCTGATAATATTTTTTTTTAATTTCTATTGGTTTCCGCAAATGCATATTTTTCTTTATGTGAAATGAAATACAACACTTTTTATTCATTTATAAAATAGCTTTTACTTCTCTTTTAGCACAGATAAAATATTTTTTTATACGATAAAACTTAATCGTTTTGATCTGTGTATTATACATCTTTAAATAATGAATAAAAATAAATTAAACATGTCATTAGTTTGATTGATATCTTTAAAGTTTTAGATATTGGATTTTATTTGCTTCCTGTTGTGGTCCTTTATAAACTTTTGAATGAAGAGCGGACATCTTTTAAATCATAATATTTCTTGTCTTATTGTGATACTGGGTCCATCGTAAATACAATTAATCAGCTCATTGCAGTTACCGTTCTATTTTTGTTTACTGGTTCTGAATCATGACTTAATCCACACATATCGAATTACAATAGAGAAAACTAGGGGCGCCAACAAACCCTCAATTTCAATTCGCTGCGCTCGCGAAATCTCGGGTGCCGTTTGCATATTGAGCGAAGCGAGCCCAGTGTATTGACTCATCGTTTCCCATTGACTTCAATAGGATATAAGTTTTTTTACACGATAGAAAAAAATTGAGGACATTCTTCAAATTTTTTTAAAACCATCACCTAATCTGTGTCTTTTTAATTGCAAAGTTTCCGTCAAGTAGTTTTCGAGCCAATTCGTGACAAAGAATGCAAAAAGTCTCCAGTAAAACGCTCCGCTCACTTCGTTCGCTTCGCTCAATAATTTATAATTTAACCGTTAATGTGCCAATTGAAATGATTATTGTCACTTAAATTGCTATCTGTAATACCACAATATTATATATTTCATGAATAGTAAAGAGAAAATAAAAATTCATCTAAATATTTAATAGAAGTAGTAAAAAGCGAAATTTAATTTAAATCTTTCTAATGTTATTTATAAATATTAATGGAGAAGAAGTATATATATTATAAATTTATTTATTATATATTTATTTATTTCTATATAATTTAATACTATTTTGAATTTCTACAAACTTGTGTTTACAATATTTATGAAAAGAAAAATCATAAAATATATACCTAAACTAAACAATATATTTTAATAATATATATTTTTTTAATAATTAAAGAACAAAATATTTGTACAAATCTGCGTTGAAATCAGTGTAAATAATCTCTCCCGACGTCCTCAATCACGCGGTTCATTATTATTTCTGCTCACAAACTTCGACTTAAGCGACCGCAACTTCATTTAGAAGTTAATTAAGCGGCTCTCGTCGTCAACGTCTTCATTATTGCTTCGACGGCAGACAACGACTTCACTGCCCGAGTTTTACTTTGAACAACTCAATTTCAGCGTTGTTTTGAAATTTTGGCACAGAAATATCAAGTATCTAGATGTCTAAATATTATAAGAAGTTAAAATTGCAAATTTTTTATTAAATATAATAAGAGCTATAAATTTTATAAAAAACACTTAAGATAATTTATCTTAAGTGTTTTTTATAAAATTTATCAAGCTACTGAAATCCCTTCTGTTTCGTTACAATAATATTATCCTTACATAAAAGTGGATTGATTTGCTAAAATCTTGTATTTTATTTACATATGTATGTATGAATAGCGATTTGTCATGCTGAATGCTGAAGGATACAATTTAATAATGAAGAAAATAAAAGTTGCATTAAGCAAAAAAAAATGGTTTTTCTATAATATGTCCAGTGCCATTGTAGTATGTCACGATCAATTGTAAATATGTGGGAGCAGTACTGTTAAAATAAAGACAAGTTTTTAATTGAATTTCGTATTCAGTAATACTTTTGCTTTTTTGTCAACCAATTTATGTTTTTATGTATTTTATATATTTTATTGTTTTATTTTATATTGTACATAATAATGTGGTATATAAATATTGTTTGAAATATTATCACAATAAAAATATAACAAAAAAATAAAAGAAGGGGAGACAACACGCTAACTTGCGGGACTTTGATAATGGTCAGGGACATAATATAAGCCGTTCACTCTTACTCTTTGCCTTTGTCCTACTACGTACTAAATACGTTGCTGTAATCTAATAACGCCAGTCTGATGATGTTCCATGCCAGCCCTGACAGCATCCGTAGTTATAACCATTTAAAAATAAGACGTTATTTGTGAGTATTAAATTGGTATATATTGGGTATATGTACATTGACATATATATATTCTCTACATGAAAATTAATTTTATACAATTCACGTTAATAAGTGATCGATGATGACCCAAAGATATTTTCTTTTAGAAATAGCTGTTCAGTGTCTTTTATCTATATTAAATATACATTTCATAAAAAATTAGAAAATATCTTTATTTGAAGGTTTGTCTTTTTACGAACATATACAAGTTAGAGACGCTATAACGAAATATGCTGAAACCAATATAAACGACGTTTGTGACGTGACGTTCAGACAAAAAATTTCCACCATAGGCTGTACATAGTAT
The DNA here is from genome assembly GCA_918358865.1 of Melinaea marsaeus rileyi. Taxonomy (NCBI): domain Eukaryota; kingdom Metazoa; phylum Arthropoda; class Insecta; order Lepidoptera; family Nymphalidae; genus Melinaea; species Melinaea marsaeus. The sequence continues at coordinate 2,413,525 of OU911095.1, read as the reverse complement.
ACAAATATATGAACGGATAAGATTGAAGGTAATTTAACCGCGACATTCTATAACCATTTATGAATTTATATCAATATTATTTTGTTTAATATTTTAATAATGTCCTGCTCTTGAAACTGTTGAAACATTTGTTACAGTTATTGTTAGCTTTGGTCCTGAATTATAACGGATACATTTCTTTTTTAAAAAGTGTTACTTTCCTTAAAAAATTACAAAAATAATTTACTTCAAACATTTGGTGCTCTGCATATTTATAATTCAATTGGCAGGAATTTTTACAAAAAATTGCAATTTCAATCAGAGAAATCATTTACCATATTATTTAATATGTATTCCACTCTTTTTGTTTGAACTGTAAACTCGCATTCAGGATAAAATCAAAATCATTGTTGGCTTCAAATGTTTCAAATGCGTATTTTTTTTCTAAATCTTTTAAATATTCTTATTATAGTCAAGGAGGCTAGTCATAGCTACTTTTATAGAAAAATTAAAACTGAATCCGTAAATTCTTATCTTAATTATATCTAAAATTTGTATACTTGTATTTTAATGCAAGATTTATCTTTATTTGACAGAATATAAATTATAAAAAAATACTAAGCTCAGTAACAAAAATTAACGACTAATTATGTAAAATTATTAGTTAAAAGAATTAGTTAATTGCTTACTTGTTCAGATTATTAATGCTGTTAAGCAGATATATACCCAAACTCACATATCATATCGGTACGACATGGGTACCTTCAAAAAAGGCGTTTACTCCCACCTTCAAGGCCGGCAACGCTCCTGTAAATCCTCGGATGTTGCAAGAGTTCATGGGCGGCGGTGATCACAAATCATCTGTGACCCGCCAGCTCGTTTGCCCTCCTATTCCATAAAAAAAAAAAAAAAAAAATCACTCAAAGGGTAGATGATTTAGTCTCAATGAATAAACATTCTATTGCACCCATCTAAAACATAGCTAATCATGTAACTACTCGTGCATAACGTAATTACAGTACATATTGTTGTAATGTTTATTTTCTATAGGCATATTATGGAAAAATTTATATCCGAATAACTAATTTAATAATATGAAACTAATTTATCTTACGTAACTGTAGATAAGGAATAAGGTAAGACAAAAGCATAATTGTGTGTATAGAAAACAGAAGAAAAATAAAATAAATGAATAATTTGTATTTATTATAATTTTTTTTTTTATTAAATTGCCCCTGCTCTGAAACCTGTAATAAAAATAAAAATGTTAATATTTCTTAATTGTTTAAGAAAAGGAAATTTAAAAATCAGTCTTTATTCAGTTTTAACTTTGTACAAGAAGTTTAACCTATTATTTAATTTAGCATGATTTGTGGACCTCTATAATAAGACAGAATATCTTATCTATTTTAGTTTAATTCACGAAAGAAATATAATTTTTTGTATAAATAAAAATATCAACCATTCGAAGGTATATACGTTCATTCAGTGATATTTATAAATCTTACTAAATTTCCACAGAAGTATTTCTATTAGAAATAATATTGGCATTAAGCAAAATGAAATTTTAATACTCACTTCTTTTTATAAAACCAAACAAATTTTTTCTCTCTGCCTCTGTATAATCCGACAAATGGTTAATATCAAACGTCGCACTGTCAGACGCTGCATTTGCTTCATTTATAATCTTTAGGGACAGAACAAATGCATCATAATGCTCCTTTTTATCATTTTGATCCTTGTAAGATTTATGATAATCTTTTACAAATTGTTCGAATAATGCCGGTGCCTCAGAGAGTTCATAGTGCGGTTTGCCGCTGTAAGCCAAAGTGGCCAATGAAACTATAACCGTGACTATCACAAAATTCATCCTTGTCATACCAAAATACGACTAAATAAAATGACCTTTTCCACTTTTATATAAGTAATATTTGTATCAAAATTAATTAATTATTGGAGTAATTAAAATTGAATTAAGGTGTTATTAGTGCTATTCACCTATTTTTATTAATTTATTTTTTTATGGAAACGTACTGGGAGTATTTACAGAATATATACAAGTAAATTATAAATTATTTCATCGGGTATCGAGCAGAGTCGATATTGTTTTGTTAACCTTGTTACAAAAGAAACCGCAGTGGCGCGGCAAGAAATCAACGATAACATTATGATTCGTGACCTATTAAAATTTCAACAAGGTATGAGTTTACTCTGGAGAAATTCTGCGTATCATATCCACAAAGAATGAGAAATACTGTAAAATGAGAAATGATTTGTCGAGTTAAACTTACAAAATATGTTACGACTTTTAGGTTTCCAAGAAAAAGATTCGAATAATATTCAGTAGCTCATGCAACTTCATGTCGGTAAAGTTGCAGGTAACCTACAGAAGTTATAGGTAATGCCTTTTGACCACGGAGACATCTCTTAAGACAGAAGGAACAAGTAAACAAGAAACTGGCAGCTTCGTAACAGACCTTGACTTATTTCAAATTGCGAACTTAAATTGTCAGGTTTTATCATAATTTGTCAGTTTGCCGTTGATCCTTTTATAACTATAATGTAATTTCAATCACGTAACTGTACCTCAGAAGAAATACTTCAACAATATGTCATTGAGAGAAGCCAAGATCATTTTGGTGCTATGAAGTAAGAATGAAAATAAGTGGCCAAGTCAAGAAGCAATTAAGTATACACTTTAGTTTTTAGGATTTTTGTATAATACGATATTATCTGAAATTAATAATTAAATATATGAGTCCTAATTTGACTATCATGTTACATGAAAGTAGTTTCTAATTTCAAATTTTATTCGGTAGTCTAATAATAATTTATTTTTAACACAATGTATGTTATAAAGAGCATATATATTATTTGAGCATAAACAATAGCTTACATTTTCAATAGAATTCTATTTTGACGTTGATTGTAGTTATAATTTTAATAATTTATATAGTCGTGATTTCAATATGATAGAATATAAATAGGGTACATATTTAGTTTTTATAGTGTTGAGTTGAAACTGGTAATTGATAATCATATTTTATTGCACTGACTTCTAATTATTGTATTCAAAATATAGAAATGGTAACTTAGAGATGGCAATACAGAACCCTATTATTAAGTCGTCCATACATTGTAGAATAGAATTGCCATTTTGAAAATACAATTTATACACCAAAATTTAAAATTTTTACTTATATAGAAACAATGACAGATACACAATAATTACAAGAAATAAAAAAAGGTTTCGTAAAAAAAATTATCTAATCCTTTAAGGGCTTGTGTTTACGCATGTATAATAAAGTTCCACAAGATATCTTATATCGTACTTTTTTATTTTAAATTTAAAATTAACAATCAATAGATTAAATAAGATCGGTCATCAGATTCTCAAATAATTTTTGTGTAACTGGATAAGAATATCTACAAATACTTAGTGTATTTTAAACTTAATCATAATAATTTACGATCAAATCTAGAAATCTAGCTATTTCATTATTAAACAAAAATAAATAGTAACAACGAAAATATCACAACAATAAGTTTATGAGTAATAAAATTAATGGATAATTTATATCGTGTGACGCTTATCTTCACTGCTTTATATATGCATGTGTTTTGCTTGCACTGCTCACTAGCCTTGATACACTACCGGTAACACATCGCAAAACAATGAAGTTGCTTAGTTGTCTACTTTTAATCGCGGTTGTCGCAATGGTGCAAGGAGACAAACCGCACTACGATATTAACGATGCTCCCGCCTTATTCGAAAAGTTTATGAAGGACTACGATAGACAATACAAAGATGACGCAGATAAAGACGCACATTATAGGGAATTCGTCAAATCCTTGAAAACTATCAATGAAGCAAATGCTGCGTCTTCTAGTGCCACATTTGATATAAACAAATTTGCTGATTATACACCCGAAGAAAGCAGACTATTATTTGGATTGAGGTGGCCAGGTAAGTAAAATATTAATAATATATGCAAAACAATATTTGAATAAAACAATCTTCGATTATAATAGGTCTCTGGCTACCCCGCAAGGGATATGGCGTGAAGATAAATAAAAAGATAAATAATAATAATTATAATAGCATTTGGTACAGTAAATGATTTGACATACTTTGCAAATACTATTTAAAACTATATTCGTTCAGATTTGTTATATTTTAAAGTAGTTATTTATTTTAATGATTTTTAATATAAATTTATAATATCTCAACCACAAGAAACATTTTGTACTGTGATTAATCAAATTAAATAAAACTATTTTTATTTGCTTTATTATTAGTATCTAGCGAAAAATATATAAAAATATATATTGGAAAATTCTTTGAAATTTTATAGTTATTCGCAAAGCAAGTATCAAAAATTATAACCAATTTATTAACCTTACAATAAAATATATAAGTTTTTTTAACTAAATAATGTTATTTTGTTTCAGAAAAAGCTCTACAATGAATGGAAATGAGGATCTAGAATGTTTTAAAATTGCCTGTAAATTTATTTTCTTTTACCAATTTATATAAATTTAAATATAAATTAATGAATATTATTTATCTTAAGCTACCTCTTTACATGCTGATGATAATTCATTCATACAAAAAAAGAATTTTTTAATATTCAGCAGTAATAATAAAAATTTAATTATATTCTTTGAAATATTATTATTCATCACAGTTTATTTACAAATCTTTTCAAGTAACATATAAGTATATAAGAATGATTATCCGTAAGAAATTTTAAGAGTTCGTTTATATTAATAATATCTATTAAATATCTATCTATCTAGTTAAAAAAATCTGCAGAGAAATTAAGAATATTTTCATTAGGTCATTATATTATTATATTCTCTTAGATCAGAATATTTCTCTAAAATTGTAATATGCCGATAAGAATAAAAAAAAAAATAATCACACAGTTTACCATTTACTAGGCTTTCAACGTATTGTAAATAAAACTTATTTTAAAATTACAATTTATAAAGATAAAATTTAGACTTCGATTTTTTTTGTAAGCTGATTGAAACTTTATCAATAAAAGTTGTATTTAAACTGTTTCTGGTTTACAATTTACAAATAATCGTTTAGAAAAATATTTCTAAATACATTTATAACACATAGATAAAGGGAATAAAATAAGAAATCGGATTCAATATATACGTAAAGCTTGTCTTTTTATTAAAGGTAAAGTAAACTAGATGTTTTCTCATTGAGAGAAAACAATAAAATGTCAGAGTCATAGTATCTAAGAAAACAAAGACATCTTTACTTACAAAGGGCAAATTGAAACTAGTGGTGAGAATGGTCAGTTTGATTACGAATTCATTTCGGTTTCTTGCACCTTTTTAAAGTACTTCGATGTAAGGTTTATATTCATTCGAATAACTTCTTTTTTAGGTGACTAACCAGTGATGGTTTACAGGAAAAAAAGAAAATGGTTTTATGGATATGCAAACGATATATATTGAATTTGTTGAAACTTGAACAAAACTGATGAAATAAATTCTTCAAAATATTAGTAACTATGGTTAAATTTAATAAGTTATTAAAAATTTTAATTATTATAGTTGTAAAGAATAAATCGTAATGTATATAATTAATGTTAATAAGTTGATCATTACAAAATAATATATATTACAGAAAAACATTCTGAATGTTAGTTCAGAACTACTGAACAGATGGGAAAAAAATAATATTTTATAGATATATGTTATACCTACATAACAATATTATAAATCACAAATAACAAAGGTCTTGCATTATGTACGAGAAGTATTTTAAATTATACTTTTTTATGTAAATAAAGGTCAAACTAAGGACATCTATAAATATGGACAATTTTAATATCAGTTTAAAATGTCATAAGGAAGAGTAAATTTTGTATATTTGGCTCGTATAAGTCATGGTATGAAATGTAGCTATAGAAGCTAAACGGTGATTTTCAGTAAGGTGGTGGTATTGCCGGCATTTTCTACGACATTTTAAATATTACTCTACTATATTTTTACGGAAGAATGGATAATAAACGTAATTTATTAGTTAATTTTATTCAGTAATTAAATTAATCACTTTTCCACTTCCCTTCCCTTATTTTTAAGATGTCTTCCCTTATTTTTAAGATGTCTTATTTAGATTGACTAAATAATTATTAATTTAATAGAGTAAAGTCGACTTTACTGACTTAACAACTTTAAGTTGCAGAATCATATATTTACGTAAAAATATTTATAGGAAAATGATAAAAATATAAAAAAGGAAGCAAACGATTGATATTAAAATAATATTTTGTGACAAATATCGTCCAATATTTTATTCTCCGTACAAACTTACTTTGATCTGATAAGTAGTTATGTACAGTTAACGTAATGATGTTTAAGTCGTAAAAGCGTTTAGAAATTTTTAAAACTGAAGGTGTAATGTGTAGGTTAACAATTGTAATTAGGTAAATATAACTTAAATGCATGTAGCTTCAACATGAACTGAAGCATGTAATATCGTCTCACTTCAGTATGTACTTGCTCTTAGGGTAAAACATAAAACGCCATCGGCTGACAAGTCTTGTAGTTAGTAAAACTACTATGATCTCTCGGCACAAAGGTGACGATAGTAATTGAATGTCTTCTTGATGTACAATAAAAAATATATATGTTATATAAATAATAATTTCCACATATATTTTAATAAAACCATCAATAAATATGAATAAATAGGTTGAATACAAAGTGATACGTGACATTTCATGACAATAATTCTAAAAAATTTATAGACATGTTAGCCTTTGTCGTTCCATTGCATATTTTACAAATATTTTACATCTACATAAAATAGTATTTTACTAATAATAATTGTATAAACAGAGATTAAAAATGTTTTCTTTATTTATATACAGATATAAATAAAGAAAACAATTTTAAACAAGGAACTGTAGTAAAGTACTTTAATTATAAATAAAGTTATGTAGTTATGATTATTTTTTCGTTTTATACCACCTTATACCATTAAAGAGGTAGATAAAATGAAAAAGATTAAACTAATTTAAAAATCAATTTTACTGCGTACGAAAAATAGCACTTCAGTATAACTAAACTAATAAAATGTCGCTCTGAGATGGCTGATTGCCAACTACTTCAATATAAGCTCTGACAATAAGACCCAAAGTTGTTAGAAATTACAGACAAGACGTAGATAGTGTTGACAAAGACCAACTTCTTAAAACTTTGATTATTATAATTAGCGGAAAGCAATTTCAAGGATCGAGGAACGGGAATTAGTTTCTAGACAATAATATCAAAGCACATACGAGGAACTTAACGGATATGAATATATTTGCTCGTGTATTCTTTATAGAATATAACATTGAAAGAAACAATGAATATAACATTGAAATAAAACTATTATTATACATTAGTTTTAAATGAATTAGGTCATATTATTTGTTTAACAATAATATTAATCTTTACAAGTAAATAATAAAGAATATGACAAAAACGTAGATTCGTCAATATAGAAAAATTATATATAAAATTATCGAAATATCATATTGTAGACAAAAACGTCAAAATAAATACAAAAAATAAAGAAAATTCTTTCATGATTCATAAAAACAAATATGAAGCTTCAAGCTGGTATTGATTTAAGACTAGAACGTATTAAGAAAGTATTACAACGAAATATTTTCTTTGTATAAAAAACACGCGATAAAGTTCCAGAAGGCGTTATTTTTATACGATTACGGAGCCACTAAATCTCCGGCACTCGTTAATCGAACTTTCTCAAAGTACTTCGTAGCGCCTGACGCCAACTGCCTTTGGCAGTGTCCCGCTTCCGGTTCCTCAAATTTAAATGACAAAATTCAGATCTGTCTTAAGAATAAAATCTGATTACGAGTATTCAGTCTGGAAATAAATTAAAAACACTAGAACTTCCGAGAGACTCGGATAGAAAAACATACTTTATGCAAATATAAAATATTTTGTAATTTGTAGAAACTCTAAGCCATTTAAACTTAACTAAACGTTGATATAAAATTTACAAGTTATAACCTTACGTAGCACCTGCGTATCTTAATATTGTATATGTTTAGGGATATTTAGGAGTTCTTACTCATTATATAAAGACTTGTTAATAACTTTATTTACATTTTTTACTCAATAAAATATGATTTCTGTTACAAAACTTGAAGATCGGTCAGAAATGTAAAATTAATTATCAACAATTATTAATTATAACAATTACATAATATTTGTGATTTTTTTAATTTTAAAATCCGATAAATTAGCTTTAAATATACGATTTATTATAAATATACAAACTCAATCAAAACATCCATATTATATGAAGAATCTCATTTTAATTAATATTTATTCTTCACGGTCGAAAAACAAATTACACTAATTACATTCAATCTTTGCTTACGGTTATAACTAAGAAGCAAGATATGTATTCTTTCTCTCTTTCCATTTCTCTCTCTCTCTCTTTTTTGTTGACAGTTAAAGATTGAGGGTAATTAATTCGAGTAGCAACGACCACTCTCTGCGGCCGCGATACATTAAACTTTATATATTACCAAGATCACTCTTACAACTTAATAATATTATTACAAAAATATTTTATATTGCTAGTAACATTAGTACTATGAGAATGCATAATAAATATCAACAACTTACATTAGGGTACCTGCCGTACTTCAAGTTAGAGTTAGAGAGAGAAAAGTTTTTCGCTATTTGTTTAAAATTCTTTCAGTTCTTGTACTCGTAGACAAGCGCTGGATTACTGCCAATAAAGTGTCTGGTGCCACAGACGATGAACAACGACTGACATAAATCTGTTATATTGAATTGCGATTGATTGAATTTCAAATAAAATTAAATAAAAATGAATTCATATTTGCCACTTCTTAAATAAAGCTTAATTAAGAGTACCTTTTACTATTAGTGCCTTGTATTATTACTAGTACTTGTTACTATTTTGTATTCTATGAAATGATAAGACGAGACAATCGTAGTGGCTAGTATAAGCTAGTCATTTACTAAGGTATCTTAATTTAATATTATAAATAACGTGATAATTATATTCTTAGTATTCTGGATTTACATAAAAATATGTCAGTAAATCTCGATACGAGCAAAATATATAAATAAACGAACACGATATTATCCGTGCCACGAATTCAGCATAATGATAGAAATCTTTAGTGTCTTTTACGCCGCGATTATTTTATTACGTTCATACAAAATACAGCATTTCGAATAAATAAAGTTGTGTCGTTTTTCATGAAAAAATCTTTAAATAAAATTATTTTATCGATTTTGTAATCTAAATATCAGTTTTCTACGCTTATGTTACTTTATTTTTTATCATTAATTTACTTATCTTCTTTAATTTACTTTATTTTATTATCTTTATTTTGTAATGGAAATATAAAAGGAAAAATATTATTTTATATGGTTGGATATAAAATAATATATTTCTTTTTTTTATTTTTTATACAACAAATCAATACAAATATAATACAATACATTTGTTAAATTGCAATAATAAAATAAAATAAATCTTAATATAAATTTAAATGATCATTTAAAACCAAAATATTTCTCATTCAATAAAATAATCTCTGAAATCAAAATAAACAATTCTTTGTTTCCAAATGTATGAAGTAAATCTCATTATGTGATAAAATGTAGTTTGCTACATTTGACTAAGCCTATTATATAGGATTACATAAGGGTTGTCACCAACTTTCAGCCACAAAATAAATAAAATTAAGTAAGAAAGACAGAACAATGAATGTACTGTACCATAAAATGTTGAATTTTTCTATTTTGAGGTTTGTTTATGTTTAATACGATGGTGTATAGAACCTTTTACAAACAGAATTAATTCCCACAGCAACGAAAGCTCTTTACAAACCGGTGTTTTGACCTGAAACCCTTTTCATGAAAAAAAATATATCTCAGTTATTGTTTCATATACCGGATCCGAGTTTCTTTTTTGAAGAGCGCAACTCTGTTAGAAAAAATTAAAAAATAACAATAACGATAGATGTTTTTTCGTAGGGTTGAAATACAAAAGGGTTTGTTAATGGAATTTATTAGAGAGCGGAAAATGTTTACCAAAAATTAAATTATTTTCCTTAAAATGAGAATTAAAGTTCACTTAGCTTTTAGTATAATTTTAAGGATGGTTAACGTGCGGCAATGATTACATGAGTTGTAATTATAGCGTGGAAGGATGTTAGTGGGCTGTTCTGTTGAAATGAAATGAATCGGACTAATAAGATGTTGTAGAAACAAATTTCTCCAAAGTCTATTTAAAAGTTATTGTTTGATTTATGAACATAACAAAATAAGTTAAGTTTTTTAAGGATCAGTACTTGAAGAAGATATAAATTGAAAGTAATAATTAATATACATGTAGAAAAACATTATCAACTTATATATTTACGTATAACATTGTATGTACATACATATGTTAAATTTATCTTTAAACGTTTCAATAAAAATATACTTTTTGGTATTCTATACTTAACTTGTAACCTACACCATCTTCTTTTAGAGGCTCAGCTCGCGGCCTAAAAATTTTTTGTTTTACAATTTGATAGATTAGGAGTTTTTTATTATATACCGAGTAATTACTTTAATTTCAGACCCTGTTTAATATTTTACAAGTCGATTATATGAAAATGTTTAAACACGTATTTCTTTACTTACAGTCATAAATTGATTATCCCTTGAGGGGTAGCGAGAGACGACAGAGCGGCAAACGCTACGGTCCCTGCATACCTTTGCCTCGGCCACAGATATCAACCTCTTCATTTAGGCCGTCAGGCGGGTCCTCATGAATTTTACATGATCTATCTCCAGTATCATAGATACTGTGTTTTTGAGGATCACTCAAGGCCTTTCCCTGTCTCTCTTACCGTTCACTTTTCCTATAAAAATCTTTTTTACCATTGTTTCATCACTCATTCGTTCGACGTGCTCAAACCACCTGAGTACGTTTTTCTTCATTCTCACCGTGACATCTTCGCTAGTACCTGCCATTGTGTGGATCTCTTCATTGCGGATTCGATCAGCTAGACTGACTCCGCATATTCTGCGAAGAGGTCGCATCTCCACAGCATTCATCTTTCTTACATTCTTCTTCTGTGTTACCCACGTTTGGCTGCCGTATAACAGCGTCGGTGACAAAACTGCATTGTGTACAGCCAAACGTGCAGCTATGCTGACATTTCCGTCTCAACAATGCAGTCAAAGCACCGTTGACTCTGTTACCGGCAGCAATACGCCTTTCCACATCCATTTCGTATCTTCCCTTTCTGTTAAACATACTTCCCAAATATACCATTTCATTCACTTGTTCTATTATCTTATCATTCACGTTGATCTTACATTCTGTTCTTTCTTCATTTCTTTCAAATTTCAGAACCTTCGTCTTATCTTCGTCTTATTCAGGTTAAGACCATTAATTTCACACCCATCTTTCAGAGTGGTGGCCAATGCCTGCAAATTGCATTCTGATGATGCAATGAGCACTGCATCATCTGCATATAGCAAGCAATTGACCTTAAGGTCACCTACTTTCACTCCCATGTCACTGTCTTTCACTCCTTGAAGACAACTATCCAAATACAAATTGAACAACCAAGCTGACATAGCGCAACCTTGCTTAACACCCGATTGGATGTCAAACCAGGGCGACATGCCAGCTCCTACTCGCACACAGGCTGAGTGATTTCGGTAAAGAGACCTTACAGCCTGTAGCAAGGGTCCGTTCACATTGTATCGGGGCAGCATCTCCCATAACTTCTTTCTCACAACCCTGTCAAACGTCTTTTCCAAATCCACAAAAGCACAGAAAACCTTTTGATTTCGGGCCAAAAACTTTTCCGTGATCATGCGGAGGGAAAAGATCTGATCTATACATCCTCTGCCTGGTCTAAAACCTCCTTGGGCCTCCCACAACCGCCTTTCAGATCTCTTTTGCATTCTTCTCGCTAATATTTTTGCATAAACTTTACCACCCGAGCTCAATCAATCAATCAAACTGATAGCCCTATAGCTTGCACAGTCTATCTGTGAACCTTTGCCTTTATACAAAGGGACGATGACTGTACCTCGCCAATCGTCTGGGACCTCTCTTGATTTCCAGTGTAAATTGCACAAAAGCCAGAACAAGTCCAAGACGCGTGGCCCACCAAATTTGATCATCTCGGCAGTAACTTCATCTGCTCCCGCAGCCTTACCACATTTCAGACTTCGATTCGCGCTCTCCACTTCTTCCAAACTGATTTCACCATCGGCTATATCGGGACACAGCATTTTGCTGATACTCGAGGCCGAAGCGTCCTCATGTTCATACGTCTCCTTGTAGAATTCCGCCCACCGCTGCAAAACGTGTGCTTGCTCTGTTAAGATTTCACCGTTCTTCGAAAGCACCCCTTTCATTCTACAGGTTACCGAACAACCCCGGGAATCACTAACTTCTTGACAGAAAAGCTTCGTGTTTTCCCGAAAGTTGTTTGTCAACCTTTCATCCCATTCTTTCTCAGAATTTTCACGCTTCATCCTTATAAGTGCTTTTGTTTTGTGCTTTTGCAGCTTGTACTCTCTTTTTCTTATCTCTCTTATACTTTTATCCTTACCCGAGGCTTTATAATCCAACCATGCTTTCTTCTTTAACTCCACTGCGTCTTTCACTTCATCATCCCACCATTCATCGCGCTTCTTACTAAAACCTCTTTTTCTTTTACCACATACCTCTGTTGCTACTTTCACCATACCATTCCTAAGGTTCTGCCAGCGTACTTCAGCACTTTCATTTCCAGAGTCACAGTTTTCAAGCTTCTTGGAGACCCTTTCTTGATATTCCTCTCTGATCGGTGGATCTTGAAGCTTCCAGCTTCTTATGCGATAATTCGACTCCAAGCACTTTCCACTTTTCCACTTCGTGCGGCTGCGCCAACCTACAAACAGACCTCTTATTCTAGCAACGACTAGATAATGGTCCGTTCCCAGATCAGAACCCTTAAACACTCTCGTGTCCATAACTTGGCTTCGAATACGCTGATTCACTAGGAATAAATCAATTATACTTCTTTCTTCCGCTCGCTCTTATGTGTACATGTGAATTCGTTTGTGATCAAACATCGTGTTTGCCACAAACAAATTTCTCTCCTTACAAAATTCCAAAATAAGCTTCCCAGCCTCATTTACTCTCTTATCACCGTACTTGCCTAGCACGCTTTCGTAACCACTTCGCGCGGTTCCAATCCATTCATTCATATCTCCACATACTATCAACTTTTCATTATCTCTGACACTACTTAGAACATCCCTGACACTCTCCCAAAACTCCTCGACCTCGCTCACTAGAGCTGAGGATACTGGCGCGTAAACGGCCAACAAGAATACTCTTGTTATCCCCAGCTTAAAGCGAACCCAAAGAAGCCTCGGGTTGATAGCCTTGTATTCTACCATTGCATTAACCATTCGAGAGGACAACAACACGCCTACACCATGGTAACCTCGCTCACCCTCTGGAACCCCAGCCCAGAAAGCGACCCGGTTGCCAGGAAAATCGGTCGCATCATTGCCTTTTCGTTTGGTCTCAGACACACAAATAACATCCAGATCTTTGTCATCCATCACATCTAATAATTCAGTCATCTTCTGATCCATTCCTCCTCTTACATTCCACGTAGCTATTTGTAGCTACGTGGAACGGAATGGAACGTATTTGTCTTCCACCTCCCGCCGTTCGGACTATGGCGTGTTGGTTGGCGGTCCCCAACGCCGCAATACTTTTATTCGAGGCTATATAATCCAGCCATGCTTTCTTCTTTATTTCATTCATCGCGCTTTTTACTAAAACCTCTTTTCCTTTTACCACATACTTCTGTTGCTACTTTCATATTTCTCAGGTTCTGCCAGCATACTTTAACACTTTCAATTCCAGGATCGCAGCTTTCAAGCTTCTTTGAAACCCTTTCTTGATATTCCTCTCTGACCGGTGGATCTTGAAGCATCCAGCTTCTTATGCGATAATTCGACTCCAAGCTAGGCGACACTCTCCCAAAACTCCTCGAGCACGCTCACTGGAGCTGAGGATACTGGCAAATCAGTCGTATCATTGTCTTTTTGCTTGGTCTGAGATACACAAATAACATCCAGATCTTTGTCATCCATCAGATCTTATAATTCATTCATCTTCTGTTCCATTCCTCCTCTTACATTCCACGTAGCAATTTGTAGATCCGTCCTCCACCTTCTGCCGTTCGGAACATGGCGTGTTGGTTGGCGGTCCCCAACGACCGCCAACCAACACGCAAACCAACACGACAACGACGAATTTCAAAAAATTATAATAATATGAAGACTAATAAGGTTGGATATCTGATCTTGGAGATCTGCGTATCTTAAATTTTTACACTGAAGTACTGTGAGTCTTGCTGAAAGCCCTGCAAGTCCAAGCTTCCAACTTGCAGCAGCACCGGGATACATGTTTAAATAATTAAATTTGACAGACTGCGATGGCTGCACGCGCACGCAGGAAATGGTGAAATGAATATATTAAATTCATCAACGAAATACACAACTCCTTTGCTTCCTTTCCTGATATATTTGAGGTTTTCAGCTCAATTTGATTACACCTTCATCATGATTGTTCAACATGCACAAAAGTTAACAAAATATAGCCATAATTTTATATGATAACGATATGTACAGAGGCACACAGAATTTAAGATTATTATTATATATTAAATTAAAACAAAATTAAACATTTATACATTATATAATAACATTTATATTGAGTTCCGTCGTCTCTGGCTACCTTGTAAGGGATATGGCGTGAAGCTAAGTAAGTAAGTAAGTAAGTAAAATTAAAATTGTTCACTTGATATTTTCAAACAACAACAACTTCAAAATGTTTAATATTGTTTATTGTTTATACAGCTTTTCATATTCACATAATATTTCTGATAACACTATTTATTTACTTCATAAAGTTCTTTCGTCTTCGATATACATTTTAGCATAACATATATTATAATTTAAGTAAATCATTCTTTTATTTTTTTATAGCTTATAAGCTATAAAAAAATAAAAGAAAAAACAGAACATAGAATGTTAGAAGTACAACTCATAGTAGCGATGTATAGATCACACATTCATTACTCAGATGCACATTTGGCTCTCGTCGTATCTCAAGCGAAGTGTACCGAGCTGGGTCATTGACCATTCTCTGAGATAGGGCTTTTAGGACTACTTACGATGTGCCTTACTCGCAGCGTGTATGCGTTAATTTATTGTTTGGGGTCTAAAAGGTTTTAAGTAATTTTTAAATTTGAAAAACTAGAATAATCTACCTATCTACTTTAATTCTACCTCGAAAGATAAATTATTGATCATGGATGTGGTGAAAGGGATAGCTGGAGGTATAAATTTAGATTCTATGATTTAAACTGTGTCGGATATAAATTTTCCGATGCAAAGATTGAAATAAGTTATTATTACTATTAAATATATTTTATTAGGCGCAGGCATCGCTTCAATGTAAGTCGAGGCTGTCAAAAATGACGTAATATAAAAACATTACGTTGTTTTTACCTCGATGAATCCCAGTCCCCTCGTGAGACATAGAATTGTAAACGAGGGTAATGTAACTGTAGTCTCATTATAATGGTACTATATAATGAAATACGCAGCTTCAAGATTATTTTACTAGGAGCATTTCAAATATAAAATTGTAATTCCACTATATATTTAAAAGATGGTATAATTTCTAGTTCGTATTTATAACTGTCAGTTTCATGTGAAAAAACCCTTGCAACGAATTTCATTAAAATCCTCCAAACGCAACGGTCGTAACGACGAATTTCATTAAAATCCTCCAAACGGATCGGTCAGTGTTAAAAGCCGTTTGACAGTTAAACGAATTTAGAGTGAAAAATCCCTACCAATTGAATCTATATCAGTCCCCCGTTAACTTCAAATTGGCATATTGTTGTGACGGTAGGTTTGTATCAGTCTTTTCACTGTTAGCATTTTGTTCCAGTTATGTCAACTATGTGCTAGAATTTTTTTTATATGTTAGAAGTTATTTTTGTTATTTATAAATAATGTTAGTACTTTCTATTAGTTATAGTTTACCGATAAACTACAAAAATACATATTCTGTTGACTTTGATATATGTTTTTTTCGTTCTATATTCTAACCAGTAAGCGAAATGGTTTTTCATTTTATTTAAATATGAAATAATATATAAAAAATATTTATAAAAATAAGTATTGGTGGACTACTGTATAATATTGATGGTATGGATGGTACTTTTAATTTTTCAAAGAAATTCTTTGTGGTTTCTAGAAACGAAAACATAAATCTGTTGGAAGTAACCAATAAAAATAACCAGTGTGTACTTACAAGAGGGGTCGGTAGGGTTATACAACGAAATACGGCTGCCTTTGTTATTTAAAGATCTCTTATATACAGGAAACATGAAACACGTGATTTGATTTTGTATATTTACATAAACACGGCGTAGTATTCGTGCCTTATATTTTCACTTTACAAAAGTTTATTTAAGTAAATGATCAGTAGAAGATATTTTTAAGTAAAATTACGTTGCTCCTGTGATACAAACACATCCACACAAACAAAGAATTAAAAAGTGGCCCTCGCATTTGATACATTTTCACATTACACATTACATATTTAATAAACTTTTAATATTAAACATAATTTATTTAAATTAGTCTAATTATCCTGATAAAATCTATATTAATCAAAAGATTAAATAACACTGTTGTAATGAGGTAAGAACTAATTAACAACTTTTCTTTAAAAATATATTTCTATCTCATAAATATAAATGCTTAAGACATGAACCATTCAAATTAGTTTCAAATACATGTAATGCACATTATTATTCGGATGAAAGTTTCATATCATTGACAAATAATTAATAACTTCATTCAAATTAAAATTTTAATTAATAAATATTATCCAAATAACTGAAGTATTTGATTTGAATTCTAATTTGATTGATATAATAATAATAATAAACATACAACTTATACTCTTGTGATTACTTGTGATTATCCCACGACCATGAAGTAAGCCGATATAATAACAATTCCACCACACCTATGTGCCTAATCTTTCTTTCATAATATCGTCGGTTAAGAGATTGAAATTACCGTCAGAATATACGTACTAAATAATCAGCACTTACATAAATTATTAATGTCAGTCTCACGTACGGTATTATGTGCGGTGGGAAGTAAATTTATGTATGAATATTTTGTACATTTATATGTTCGTGCATCTTGAGTATGGTTATAACAAGATATTCTTGTTATTATGTGTTATATAATTAAAAAGCTTTTACAAGATCTGTTTTTTCTTAGAATTTACAAATCTACAAACATATCGAAGAAGCATCTTCCGAAATTCGCTCATTCATCTAAAAGTAATACAGAAATAAAATCGAGAGAGAAATAAAAAAGTCAACGAAAATTGGATATAAAATGAGATATACGTAAATTACATTAAGTATTCATTTGATATTTTTACTATAGATATAATATATTTCCCACAAGTAACTTCTTTTATACAATAAAATCAAACCAAGAGTTTTTTCAAACTTTATATACAATATGTATGCCGGTACAGATCATTGTCTTGATTCTCAGCACGAAATCGTTAGTCGCTATTACATCATTAAAAGCTATTATCGCTATCACAGCATCAAATTTTAAACAATTCCATTAATTTCCTTCTATTTATTTCTTTTTTTTTAATGAAACTACATAATATACAAAAATAAAAATACATTGTTATGTTATAAAATATTATTTTACTAAAAACGAAAAATAATTAGTAAAGCTTGTAACACCAAACTATATACAGAAGATTTAAAAAAGAATATATTGAATAAATACATAATTCGATTTGCAATGAACTTTTTCATTAACATAATCATTTAAAATTTAATAACCCGGGTATTTAAACAATAATATTTTATTATAAAATAGTATAAAAGTTGCTTATAAATTAATAATAAAATATAAAGTCTTTTACAATCAACTTATTTTCGCTATTAGTTACTATGATTTATCTACGTGAAGGAATGCAATAATACAAATTATTAAAATCCAACATCATAAAGTTTTATTATAGTTATAGCATGTGCCAGAATTTAACGTTGAATGTTTAAGATATAATATATTGATAAAATCATTATTTATTAACAATATAAGTATATTATTTTTTTGTGTTAATTTAAAAATTCTGCGAATCGTTTTAACTTATTTTAATAGGTTTTACGAAGTATGCAATAATAGATCTCACAGATTGTTGTTTTCGTAAATATCATGTGAATGTGAGTGTGAGTGAATAGTATTACATATTTTTATTGCTAACTGTATATGTAATGTAACTTACATTCAGGTGTAATTTCTATTATTCGATTAATTACAAGTAACTATAACCTTACATCGAAAGATTTATTTATTAATTCGTCAATAAGATAAATATAAACTACTTTTTATAGTTCTATAAATTAAACAAATAGAGCAATGTATTCATAGTCAATCGCAATTCAATAAAGCAGATTTATGTCAGTCGCTGCTAACCGTTACTGGACGCCTTATTGGCAGAAATCCAACTCTTGTCTACAAGACTGTAAGAGATGCAGACGAATAGAATATTAGTTTTGCGATGCGATGGAAGGGGAAAGATGGTCACCTTATATCTGTCGTTTGTGCAATTTTCATTTAATTTTTTAGTCATCTTCGAAAAGAGGAAATTGAATCACTTTTTATATCATGCTTTTCTTTGCAGCTTCATGAGCTAAAATTATGAAAGAACCACAAGCAAACTCATTTTTATTTATTTAAAATAATATATCATTCATTTCAACGGTCATTTTTATTATATTTTCAACGAAAGTGTACTATAAGTTTAGTCGTAAATGTTTTTAATTTTAATTCGTTCTAGTTTCTTTATTCAGAATGTATGATGGAACGAAATTTTCTTTTCGTACGTTTAATGTCGTTAAAAATAGCCTTAATTGCTGAGATTTATGCGTACCCAGCTTCATGTAATGATCAATGAGGGTGGCGGACGAGGCTGCTAACTCGTGTAGTGATCCGAATTAATGGTGTCCTTACCATGTCGGTATATTATAAATGTAAATATAAATACCTATTAACTTTAATTATTTTACTATTTTATACACTTTAATTGAATGTATATGGAGGTTATGTAAGTTGATATCTGAACTGAGTATTTCTAGGTTAATTTCTATTTTATAAGTTATTGTGTTCATTTAGTGCGTTAGAACTTGTCTAAAGGATTTCAAATTGAAAAATTGGCCAGAAACTCCATAGATATTTCCTGTATAGACACAAATTACTATTAGGTGTACTTATTATACGTACAATCCAAATCTAGCTTATTTTAACTAATGAATAAGTCTTCGTTGTCGTAAATTAATCCGCTAACAAGATTTCGTACAATTTACACCGTTTTGCTGAGTCAGTGCCGAGTTAGAAATCCCATAATTCAATTAAACTACTGAAATTAATACCAAATGTAGTGGACATTATTGAAATTGTGTGTTCAACACCGCCCCAGTAATATATCATTATTTGCATCATTTGGTAACGAAATGTTTACTAATTTGTTTAAAATATTATTTAAAAAAATCAACTCATGTTGTGATTTATTTTATTTTACTTTGCAGAGTTACATTTATTTTTAATATTTTGAATTTGTAAATTATTATAAATTTCTGTTTATTACAATAAAAACTTGTTATGTCAGTTTTAAGGACATTTTACAACAAGGCCTAAAAATCTATAAATATATTTTTTTATATTATCTCTTTGCTGATGGTGCACATTTCCAACACTAAGATACTTAATTTCAAAGAACATTATTTGAAAAATCAAACGCATTATAATAACACGTTGTTCTACTTTTATTGTAATGAGATTGATGAATATTTTACTTAAGAAGAAATGATTAACTTAACTGTGCAGCGAATAAAGACCACAATCAAGATTGTTTCGTAATTACTAAAATGAACTCATAAATTAAACATAAACAAGTTCCGATTTAATTTACGATGTTCGTCCGCGGAAGCGTCTCTTAAATTCACATAAAGCATTAAAACACGTGAAAATCAACTGCAGATGTTTTGGACTCACGACCGCATTAACTTGTTGGATAAACGTGTATAATATATTATTAAGTCTATAAATAAAATATTGATATATTTTCTCACACCTACGCTCACACACCACTTATTTATAATTTCAGAGTCCATGTATGTGGTACTATGCAGTATCTTTTAATAGTACATTAAGGATATAAGTACAAATATGTTATAACGACCAGAAAATTTACTAAATAATCAGTAGGTATAAATATTATTAACTGTTTCAGGTGTTAGTGTCTTGCAGGCTGGAAGTAAATTTAAGTGTGTATGTTAACATCTGGCTATCTTATTATTATTATTATTATTATTATTATGCTATGAAGCAATAACTGAGTATTATAACTCTTATAATAATTACTGACGATCAAATAACACTGTTTAATATTTTAATATTATTTTCTAGTGGTTTTTGTGGTATTTTTTTTCATAATTTTAAGCCCTTGTTTGTATTAAAAAAATATTTATATGATTATAATAATAATAATAATCTAAAATATTTTAAAATTCTAACCCTTATGTTTGAAAAAGGCACAATTTTCATATTTTCATTTGTTTTTATTTTTTCTTTCTTCATTGTTTAGCTTATTTTATCATAATTTAAATGTATTTATTATTTTTATAACAGCTATAAAATATTAATAATAAAGAAATTGCCCATTGCAAAATATAATACTATAGTATTCAAACAAGTACTAAAAAACTCCTGATATGAATTTTGCGACGAAAAAAACCACGAACATTTTTATTCACAAACCTAAACAAACACAAAAAATGTGAATGTGCTCGAAACATTGCACAAATTGCATTTTTGTTTTTATTTTATTAGATTGATCAAGGCAATTTGGCAACGTTCCGAACACATTCACATTTTTTGTGTTTGTTTACGTTTGTGAATAAAAATGTTCGTGGTTTTTTTCGTCGCAAAATTCATATCAGGAGTTTTGTGTCAGTAGATTCGCTTTCGTCACTCGGTATTTACTTCGTTGAGAAGTTTTTGTTTTGATATCAATAGTTTTGTAAAAGGATTGGAAACAAAATGCTGTGCGATTATTTTTCATGCAAATATATACTCATTTATATGGAATAGTTGCCTCTGACAAAATGAGAGTGTTTTGGCTCAGAGGATGAGCGTTGTAATGACAAAGACGAGACCACGGGTTCGATTCCCACAGGTGCCCGATTTCTTTTTCATTAGATTTTTTCAGTTTCTATTTATTTTTTTAACTCATTGCTTCAAAACAGATTTTCTTCAGCATTCGGATTTTTTTCTGTAAATTATGTTTTATTTTCATGATTTTTTCAACTTCTCACGGCCATATCTCAAAATAACAAGTTTTCCCAGATATGTGCTATATACCAAATTTTAGCTCTAATTTGGGGCTACAAATGAGGAAATTTTGGAAAAAATCGTTGGCGCCGTTTTCGAGAAAATGGCCGATATGTCCCCGGCCAGTCGGCCATTTTCTGGTTTTTGACTAAAAATGTCACGCCAACAAATGTTTTTGCTATCAAAATGGATATTATTCAAAAGACGAGCTTAAGACCTTTCCAATGATGCCCAATTTGTCAATGTACGTCAACTGGTTTGGCCACAGTCCCTGTACGAAAAATGGCCATTTTTGGCCTTTCGAGGGCTGGCCACGGCCAACATGGCGGCCAAATCGAAAAGTCGTAGAACAAAAAAGTCTTAGTTTTTGATGTACTTCAATCCCTGAAAGTTTGAACAAAATCAGTTGAAACTACGAATATACCCACAAACAGACAAAGTAATCATCGATGGAGGCGCCAGTCAAAATTTTCAAAATGTCATATCTCATCAACCGGTGCTCGGATTTTGGCGTTTTCAGGCTTGTTGGAAAGGTCTCAACAAGAACCTTTAGGAAACCCTTTTCAAGGTGGAAATAAGTGATTTTATACTGGTGCCGAACCGAAAACTAAATTTTAGTCTCATTTTTCAAACGGCTGTAGAGCATTTTCTGGGTCAATGGACCAAGGGCTTTCTAAAAATACCACACTCAAACCAGAAGGTCTCCTGTATAAAAAGTTCGATATTGCGCGTATATAATATACCCGAGTTAGACTTTCAGCACTATGGGTGCTTTCGTCACTCGGAGCTAGCTGACGCCCGCTTTGATTAATATGGCCATTTACCCATTGTCTCGAATACAATCATAAAGGATTACACGCTATCGTTATTTGAGTAATACGCATAATTTTGTAAATTGTAAAACGTAACATCGTCTCCACGGCAACCAAATTCATCTACTTCCCGTATTCTTTACTCAAACGACAAGAAAAAACAAATATTGATTCAAATAAGCTCGCACACCAAATTTTACTAAAGTCCATTCAGGAATTTTATTGGAAAGTTATTAAAACGAAATCAGTTTTAGTAATTGCCAAGCCAAAGTTTTAACGACATATTGTTATCTAGCAACGCATTGACCTAAATAATCTACTATAATATTTGGCTTATTAAATATATATAGCTGTTACATTATTAAAAGAAATTTTTAGGGTTCTCGTACCTCAATAAGAAAGAAATCAATATTTTATGTAATCTGTATGTGAAGATTTGTCGCTGCCTTAAAAACATGAAATTTTACAAGAATCAATGTCTCACAGCAAGAGTAAAAGAAATAACCCCTACATTTTTATTACATTACAAAAGTATAAATTTTTGGCGATTATAATTGTAGCTCTTATAATGGTTCATGATAGTTTCAACTAGGAGAGAGCACTTTTATTCTATCTTCCGTTACCGCTATTATATAATCTTTTATATAACAACAATTTAAATTTATTCAAAATTATCCATTACCTGTTACTGAGACAGTTTGAGATTGAATCTCTTGGTATCAAATGTCGTTCGTGCACTTTCCATTTAAATCGTAAGAATTCTAGAGAGAAAGGAAATTAAATTGTTTATTTTTTTCTTATTGTATTGTGGTTCATTTTAATTTTAATATTAAAAAGTATTCAATTTTTATTTCCGTGAATTAAAATAAAAATAAAGAAACGAGATAAAAATAAAGAGACGACGAGAGAGCTTCTTAGCATTCCATGGATTCGCCGTGCGGGTGCCGGGCCCATCGCGTTGCAAGAAAAGCAGCGAAAACAATGCCAGGGATTTGCGGCCCAGGTGTGGGTTCAACACTAAACCTACCAAGTACCGGTCAAATTGACCGTTCTTAAACTTTTGTAAAACTTACACATTTTCAAACGTTATAATATCGTTATCAAACTACATGACAATTCTTAGAATATGCATATAATATTTTCTACACTCTTTACTTTTAGTTATTTCCATTTTTATCTGCGTTATATAATAAAATAACTTTAAATTACCGGTCAATTTGACGGCGTGCGGTAGGGACAAGTATACAAGAATTGTCGGTAGGTTTAGTGTTAAGGAGCCCCTTTACAATGCGCATACACGCTCATCTTCAATGTTCACGACCTACCTAACCAAATATCGTAAGAACCTACTAAAGCTGCCTTTGAAATACGTTCCAGAATTGAATTGTTGATCTTTCTAGAAAGGCCGAAATCCTTAAATAAATTCTAGAGATATTTTGCTGTTATTCCTCTCGCTCCTACTTTTACAGCGTACAAATTAAATATAAATTTATTCCTGATCAGTTCGTTACATAGTTCGTAATACTTGTTAAGCTTAAATGTATAATCTTTGGGTATGTTTATTTCCCAGGGTACAGTAAGTTCCACAAGTATAACGCGCCTTAGTTGTTTTGAGTACAGGAATAAGTCCGACCTAGATGACGAAACACAAACATCCCCGGGTATTTTGTATTGCCTTTCATACGAGTCCATCATAAGAGTCCAATCAGGAGACGCATCCTGAAGATGAAATAAGGTTTTAGTTTTGAGTTTTTGGACGAACCTGCCTTTACGAACTCTACTGATATTTTGGTGGCTATTATACCCCTCTGCGCTCTTGCTACAGAAAGACTAACCGCTTCTCGTATGATTTCTAATACATTATCGTGGCGACGCGAGTATTTAGCTCTATTTAAAAGTACCCTACACCCTAATAGTAAGTGTTTCGCGTTTCCTACTGCCTCCCCACAGATGTTGCAAGATTTTTCGGTGGCTTTGCATTTAAAAGTAGCTGTTAAATTAAATGTTTTGGATTACGAGTCAGTATCGCGTGATTGTTTGCAAATGCTAGTCTGGATTCTGTGTATTTATTGTTAAACTTAAACCGATAACCCCCTTTCATAACATCATCAGATCATGTCGTACCGACCCTAAAGCGTTCTCTAAGTCTATCCAACAAACCGTTATTTGTTTTTCACTAGTTCTGGCATCTTTAAGGCTTTCCGATAGTAATGTGTTAGGTTCGAGGCATCCAGAAAAGCCAGGCTAAAAACCCTTTGTGGTGATTACACTAGAAATATTTATTATTTATCATGAATTGCTTCATTTTTGTTTGTAAAAAAGAAAAACTGATTTATGATATTGTATTTGTTAGAGCTATCGGTCTAGTGTCCCTAGGATCCGAGTCATTGTCGCGTTTGGGAATGAAGACAAAAAGAGCATTTCCGAATGTTACCGCTGTTTGTCCTCTTGACCGGATTTTACCGAATATATTCAATAGATGTTTATGAATCGACGGACATTTTTATAAACTATATAAGGGATACCATTCGAACCTGGTGGTGACTTAGATGGTTTCTTTTTAATTATTTTATTGATTTCCTTCAAAGTTGGTGGGTTGGCATGAAAATTTATGGAAGGACTCTCAGGTTTTCTTCAGGTTGGGATCCCCATACAACCTTTGATTTTTAGGCACTTCGTATGTGCTTTTATAGTAATCAAAAATTTACTCGTTGGTCAAGAGGAGCTAATCTTTTTCGTCTTTGAAAATCTGTTTAGAGTACTTAAAAGGATTTTTATCAAAGTCTGCTTCGTGTTTTGCCCGGTCAAAGCTATCACGGTTTTTTGTTATTTGTTGTGTATTAATTTAAGAATTGACCTTAATGCCCTAGACAGTGCGTAACTAAATTGGTTGCCGCCCAAGGCTTTGGCCCTACGAAGTTTCTTTATGAGATTTCTTTTTTTCCTTCTCATTTTCAATTTAAAACCGTTTTCTTTATACTTGTGAGCATAACGATTCGAAGGTGGATAGTGCTCATTGAAGTAGTCAAAAATAGTATGTTGCACGTATGTTGCAATAGTATGTTGTAGTACTTGCACGTCCAGTACCTGGTTTGAGCCCGAATGCTCTAACAGGTCCGCTATATTTTGGTCGTGTATTTTCCTTGAAAGAGCTTTCCTTGTGTATCACGTGACTAAGACAATAAGTAAACAGAGCGTCTTTGACATAAAGAAAACGAACAAATGCTATATCGTTGTGTTCGTTTTCAGCATTCTCATTCTCAATATTATTGCGTATTACTAACCGAAGGCACTGTTTGTCAAAAAGGTGTTTCTTATATTGGACCTAATGTAAGTACCTTAAAGTTTCGGTTGTTTAGGTTAGGCCAGTGTTTCTGGTATTAGATTCTACTATTAGAGTAAACTTCAAATTTAATGTATATTTTAAGACCAGTCCAGTTTAATCCCTAACTAATTAATGAACTATTATTAGTATAAATACTCAGTACATCATAATCAGAATCTATTTATGGTAATATAGGAGCCTCCTCGTAATTTATGATATATGAGAGAAATTTAACACTTCATTAAATAATACATAGGTTTCATATTATATTACATAACAATGGCGTATTTTTAAACTAACTTTAAAGTGTTGTGGTTCAATATTCTCGGCCTAAACCTCTAAGTGACAAGTGTATTGAATGTGAAAATTGTTTTCCTTTCTCAACTTTGGATCCGCAATTAAGATGACAATTCATATTCTAAATACTAATGATATAATTGGCTTTTTTATATAACTTTTAATATATTAGCTGTCATGTTTCATGCGCTATGGCACAGATTATGAAATGTTTGAAAGTAAAGAAGAACATAGGTCTTGTTATCCTATCCTAACCTAACAATACTATCAAATACTAATAGGTATTTGAGCTAAAACGTAAGCGATATTTTAGGCCAAATACCTCGATTAAAATTTAGCTTTTGAAATGTTCTAACGAATGTTTTCCCTAAACCTCATTTCCTTACTAAATCTGTTTCGAAAAGATAGCGATCCTTCTGTAATCCATATTAAATATATAATTGTAATCTATATTATGTAGATTATTACTCATCATGGGATTTTTCCTCGTTAAGAATAAAGACATTTTGTATTGCATTTCTTCTTCTTTTTTTGAAGTTGATTTGGCTGTGGTTAAAACCGATATTAAAATATTTGGTTTTTACATGGTATATAATAGTTTTAAATCAAATTTTGAGTGATAACCTTTGATTTATTTCCAACAAATTAATTTGTAGTATAAATAACTCTAATAATGTAATAAAATCCCACTAACTCACGGGTAATTTTTAAAGTTGTAGGCAATTCTTAAAAAGATTTATACCTTGTGATAATAATGTGATAAAATTGTTAAAAACATAATATACAGAGTATAGAGTCTTATTAGCTTCAATTATTTTTAAACGTCCTTATTACTTGCAGAGTAAGGTGCTATACGATATTAACCCTCCTAGATATTAATATCCTTATTGGGACTGAAAATATGTCTTTATTTTTATGATATTAATCAAAATTTAAGAAATAATAGTAAGCAAGTTATCTTCTCATTGTAACAAAAACAGCCAGCTACTAATATTGGGAATTCTTTAAGAAATAAGCGATAAAACTAAATTGGTTCTTAGTATCAACATAAAAAGTTTAAATTAAAATCTTGGCGTACTTCGGACAAAAAAAAAATGAATATTTGGTCAACAGATTCTTTGAAAAAGATGTATCATGGCGATTCAAAAGATTTAAGATGGGTTCTTATTTCATACAGTTTCAAACCTTTAAATATTTTGCAATGTCAGATGTCAGACCTTAATAATCAAATGATTATGCAAATATATTTATATTTATAATTAATCCAATTATACTAATAACAAAATTACTGTTTGTCTGTTTATATTCATAAGAAATTTCAGTATGATATGCTTTGATCTTATTTTACAAATTTGGAACTTGAATTAAAAACTAAGATTATATAATAACTATTTTATTTTTAGTCTCTTAAGATCATATCGTGGTGTTATAGAAGTATATATTAAAATAGTGTAAATAGTAGTAATATATAGTAAATAGTGAAATAATTTCTAAAATTAGTGTAACAAATCTTGAGGTTACATTAATTAATATCTACTATTTTATGTTCGCAAATTGTAAAGCCTGAAATTGACTAGTTCAACGTATTTTGTACTTATCGAAATTGTAGACAAGACTCTCAACAGTAACTAGATATAATTTGAATTTTCCATTATTGCGTAAATAAGTCTTTAGTTACGATTTAGTTATAAATTTAAGTTTATAAGTGTTTAATGTTTCCTAATACGTATACCTTCCTATATATTATACAAATCCAGCAATGCACCTGCAACTGCACCACGTTAAGGTTATGATCTGAATAGTATCACAAATACAAACACACATGTATATCAGTCGATTTGAAAAAACTCAAATGAGTGACTTTTTAACTATTAATGTTTTATGACAAGTCATTTATGACGTAGCCGATGACTACTTATGAAGAAATATGGTAATAAGTACCTATAAAGTTATTATAAATTATAGTAAAAGATAATAAATATTAGGATATAGAATTTAATTTAATATAATTATAAAAATAACTTGTATATCATAGAGACAGATTTTTGCATGGATTTAAAAATAATTATAGAATGAAAAAAAAGATGTTTAAAAATTATTAGTTTCCATTTTGTTAGTTTTTGTTAAGCGTTGGAATCTTATCAATGTTTTATAGCTTTCAGATGAGCTTAACACAAATGTATGTTATTTTTTATATTAGTATCCGCCTTGGTCAGGTTCATGTATATCATCTAAATTAGAACTATTAACTGAGTTGAACATTTATACTATACGAGAAATTTTTATTTAACTAAGTATACTTCACCAAGTCATGCGATTATAGTTAAATACTTACAAGATGGATGACCAGCCATGGTTACGCAATAAATCCTTTTCTCATCCCCTTCGCCGAGGGGCGATAGAGACGTTAAACGATCGGTCGTTATTACTCATAACTATAATAATAATCGGTTACTTTGATTTAGTTAATCTTACATAAATTACTAGTTCTCTTTAATGAATTTTGGGCTTCGGGAATCACTCCCGACAAGGAAATATTAATAGCAACTAAATTCGGTTACATTAACAATAGAGTGATTTGCTTGTTAGTATATAAATGAAGACGTAATATGTCTAAAATAGTTTGTTTGATTACAAAATTATGATATACCCTCCACATAATAAACTTGTAAGAAAACAATTTTGTTAATATTCGAGGTCAGAGGAAACACATTTATTAGTATAAAAATGGTCGTTCTGATTATCGGACATGTAAGAAAAATTACAAAAGAAATTGTCATTAATATTATTCGCTTTTATATTTGTTTTTATATTTATATTTGTTTTTTGCCTTTTCAAATCACTATCTACTTAATAAATATATAAATATAAATATATATACAAATATATTATAATTGCAGTCACTGTGATAAAGAGTCGATAATATAAGGAAAATGCGCAAAACAAAACATAGTATTACATAATATAAACATATATTACAAGTGACATTATATATTTATTAAGAGTCTTAACGATATCTTCTCTTACTATTTTACTGTAATAATTAATAAACAATCGAATACAAGGTCGAAAACGAGATATTTCAATCTAATTTTTAAATAATTTATTGCGATTGTAAAGATTTTAAAGTATCTTCGTAATATCGATTTCTTAGGAGAATGATTTGTTTGAAATGTTTGTTTTCTTGTCTTTAAATACTAGTTTGACTTTCAAATATCGAATACAAACCCTGTTCAATAATAAAGACAAATTTAATTTATGTTATAAACAATGAACGGCGACACTATTTACCTCTAATTACTTTAAAATGTATAAAGCAGCAATTAATACGAGAATTGTTTAGTGAATTACTACTTTAACATGTCCTTTACAAGACCGCAAAGTTAATTATTAGTTAAGTAAACACTTGATTGTTGCGTTAAATTGAATTTATATATAGTAAATTGCTACTGTAAAAGTTTAACCGCATCCTTTTCGTTACTCAATTTAAAAAAAAAGTTTTGTAAACATTAATAATTACATGAATTAGTTAAATGAATTCTTTTTAGATTAAATTTAAAACATAATATAACAAACATTTTAGGCATTTCAACTTTGACGAGTCGTAAAATGAGATTTTGGACAAACATTGAATAATATACCAGTTCTTTAAATATTATTACATTAAACATACATTGCACAGCTACTGTTTAATTATTTCTGAATGCTTACATCAGAACATCCAAATAAACAAACAAACTTATACATTCATTTCATTTCAATTAATAGAAAGATTTATTATTACAAATTATTTTAAGTCCAGGATATTTAATTTCCACTATTCCTATTCCACTATATTGCCTACTCACGAAATGAGGTCCGGAACGGTCTTAATAATTATAAAATTCGTATCTACGCTTGCTTTATTTTTGAGAATGTCAAAATTTTAGTGAAGTCAACGACCTCTTAAAAAAGGTGGCTTTTTGGAATCGGGTAAAGAGCAAATAGCAAATCGTGATTTAATACTCTCTGCGCCTGAGTTTTAATTCATTCTATAAAATTTAATTTATAATATTCTGTTCATTTTGTTAGGAGTACCATTTTGTGATTACTGGAGTATTTAAAGGGACATGTATACTTTTGTATACTTTTGATCTGTCTGTTTTGATTACGTTATTTTCTTTTTGCAATTGTTAAAAAGGACGAAAACTATATATCCGACTATAATATATTTACTAAAATAATTAACGGTTAGATTAGGTAAGGTAAGTTTCCGATTTTTGGAAATTATAATATTCTTTATATGATAAATATTTATATTGAGTCTGATTTGTGAAAGTCAATATTGTGATTAAAATTACATATCTCAGATTTTATAAAGTTCAATTATTTTAAATTTTCCTAAAAACGGTTCTGTATAAAGTTTCATAACATTCAATAATTAGAGGGAGTTCCACAAGATCTAATCTTTTTTTACGGTACAGGAGTAAGCGCTTATCATCTGCCAGTTAGTGCGAAGTGCTTCTCACGGTGTCTTATAACATCGGAGAAAAATGTTTTTATAAAATATTTTCCAACTCTTTGGAAGTGAACTCCTTAATGATGGTATTAATATTCCTTCGATATGGAAGCTCTCCTGAGCTGTTCAAATGGTACAAACTTATAACAGGAGGTCTCGATTTCATTTTGTTCAGGACATTATTGATAAAATGTCATCCACTCCAATCAAGTGTATTACGATGCTTATAATTTAAAACTTATCTTTTGTTAACTTATATATGTGAATATAACATATAAGTAAGATGTTAATAAATACTTTTTAAACACTTACTTTTTTTTTGTATAAGTTTAGTTTTGAGTTAAGTATTAGAACTCTTCATTTATATTTTATATAATAAGTTCAATTTTTTAAAAGTAATACGTGGTACTTTACTTTTAATATAAATTTACAATGAAGTGTCACTAAAGAATCTCTTTATAGACTGATTGTTAAAGTATTTCTTGAGAGAGTTAACCTTAGTTAGCTTGAAGTAACAGAGTAAGAGACATTAGCCAGGAGATTGCCACAAGAACATTATTCGAAGTAAAGAAGATTGCTTCTGCTTGCGAGTTAAAATATTTTACAGAAAGTATTTTTTTAATATTCTTTGAATAAATTAGTTAATAGAAAGAAATATCTTCTTTACAAGTACTTTTTAATTTTTCATAGTGATTACAATATTTTAATGTATATTTAACTTTCAGTTCAAATTGAAGTGAATTAAATTATTTTGAAAATATTCTTAACATATTAAGTGAATTTATAATTATATTTTATAAATATTTAATTTCTGCTTATTTGTCAATCGAGACTATATTTAAAGTATAATAGTTATTGAACTACATTTAACCAACCTTGGGGTTTTTTTGTTTATGTAATAAAAAAGAGATAAAGTACTCTGTGTCACAACATGAGTCAGGATATAATTATAAATATGAAATATTAATTGTATCAATTAACCTTTGACGGGATATAAGAGATGGTACTGCTTTATATTATTTAGTTTTATTCCTTATGTTATGGTAACACTCAAAGCAATACAGGACAAACATGTTAATGCTACTAAATTATAACTTTGCTTTTGTCGCATTGTTTAAAGTCTCAGAAAGTTAGAAACTTAACTTACTTCGTAAGTAAAAAGACAAAAGAAGCAAAATAATAGAAATATTAAATAAAAAATACATATCTTTAGAAATTACCTAAAATATAATAATTGAAACGATTGTTATTAAACCACATACAGCGACTACAAGGTTTGTACAACACAAGTTATTCGCTTCACTCGCATATCGCTTAAAGATGATGGCACTGGCTATCATTTTATTATTTATTCGATTATTTGATATGTGCTTAATGTCTCGTGACGTCAGTATGTGTGTAACTTACTATAAAGAAAGTGTTGAAGCTATCAATATCAAAATCAAAAATCTTTATTGAAAATAAGTTTCATACAAAACATTTTTTCATTGTCAAAGCTACCACCAGCTCGGAAAATTATTTCCACAGACCTGAGAAGAGCTGGCGACAGAAACTCAGCGGGATTGTCATGATTTGTTTTTTTTTTAATTAGTTTTTAATTTCTAAATTACATAAATACATTACACAATACTAAGTACATAATCTTGAGGCAGCCTGGCAGCGATCGCTTCATATCCACGGTGCATTATCCTCTAAGTATTCAGATACATTGTAGTATCCTTTTGCACCAAACGTTCCTTACTTATTCTCTTAAATTTGTTAAATGGTAATACTTAAGCGTTTGCTGGGACTTTGTTGTAAAACTGTATACATTGCCCCATGAAAGATTTACTCACTTTTTTAAGTCGAGTAACAGGTAGCGCGAGCTTGTGTTTGTTCCTGGTATTTATAGTGTGTATATCACTGTGTTTAATAAAATTGTCAGTATTTTTATGTAAATATTTTAGATTTTCAAAAATATACTGACTAGCGACCGTAAGTACATTTATTTGTTTAAACTTATTTCTTAAAGAATCTCTAGGGCCCAGGTTGTAAATTGCACGGACAGCTCTTTTTTGTATAACGAAAATGGTATTTATATCAGTAGCACTACCCCACAGTAGGATACCATAAGACATTATGCTATGAAAATAACTATAATACACTAACTTAGCAGTAGTCTCGTCAGGTAGGGATCTAATTTTTTTAAAAGCGTACGCGGCCGAGCTAAGTTTACTAGCCAATCCAGCTATATGAGGGCCCCATTGTAGCTTAGCATCAACAGTGATTCCTAGAAAAACTGTGGATTCTACCACTTCCATCGCTTCCTCAGTTAAAAGTACATTAGTTTACACCTGTTTAATATTAGAAGTAGAAAATCTAAGAAGTTTAGTCTTCTTGCTATTAAGCAACAGGTTGTTAACACTAAATCAAAGCACTATTCTGGAGAGAGCCTTGTTTATATCGTCATACATTACATGATGCCGTTTTACTTTAAATATTAAAGAAATGTCATCAGCAAACAATACTATCTCATTATGTTTGTCTACAAAAGTAGGCAGGTCATTTATATAAACAAGGAAGAGAAATGGACCTAAGATTGAACCTTGAGGGACCCCTATATCAATTGGAGCCCCAGCCGATCTTTTTCCATTCACCTCTACCCTCTGAATTCTATTAGACAAGTAAGAAATCAAGAGTTTGAGATCAAAGTTCTTAATGCCATAGTGGAACAATTTCCTGACCAATGTTTCATGCTGAACACAATCGAAAGCCTTAGATAAATCACAGAATACTCCAAGAGCATCCTGTGACTGATCCCAGGCCTCATATATATGCTTTATAAGAAAGACGGCGGTGTCCGTAGTAGAGCGACCTCTAGTAAAACCGAGTTATTTATGGTGAAGCAATTTATATTTATTAAAATGAAATTAATATAAATTTTTATAAATTTAAAATTAAAATATTTTTTTTCAAATATTTTACTAAACGAAGGCAATACTGATATTGGTCTGTAATTAGAAGGATCTGAATTATTACCTGATTTTAAGAGTGGTATTACTTTACTATGTTTCATTAGGTCAGGAAATACTCCACAAGAAATAAAGTCATTAAAAATGGTCGCTAAGTAAGGCGCAACGAGGTCCACTATTGAGCCAATCACCTTTACAGATATTCCCCATAAGTCAGGAGTATTCTTAATATTTAAGGTCCTAAAACATTTAATTATATCATTGGATTCAATTTTCTTAAATTTAAAAGGAATGTTACATTTTTTTACATTTCTTTGTAGTAATGACTCGGCGACTAGAGGAAAAGAAATTAAAGAAGAAGTGGTAGAAGCTGGATTTTTTTTTAAATAATTTTCAAAAGCAGATGCAACTTCCTTATCTGATTTTATTACTTGATTATCCATTTGAAGAGAAAATTTGGAGTTACGAGTTTTGCTTTTATCAGCTTTGCACTTTATAATATTCCAGGTCATTTTTATTTTATTTAAAGAATTACTAATTAAGTTTCTAATATGTAATGATCTGGCTGGTAAACAAACTTTATTAAATAATTTCTAATATGTTGAGCAAACGAGTCACTGCGATTGAGCTCCCTCTCATTGTAGAGATCAAACAGTTTTTGTCTACTCTTATGAATTCCTGGGGTCGCCCACTCATTAAAAGAAAGGTGATTCCACAAAGTGCAAGTTTTAGAGGAGAATGTTGATTTGAATTCAGTATTAATAATTTTGAAAAATTTATCAAATAGGTGTAAAGGATTTTTATTATATTCCAGATATGAACATTTGGCCAAAATATTATTTTTAAACTTATCCATGCGCCTTACAGTTATAGGAACAAATACAATTTTTTTGTTTTTCTTTGCTGAATTTGTAATTAAAAGATATTAATTGCCCACAGTGATCAGAATTTAACTTATCAATTATTTTCTTATTCTTCGGTATAAAGTCTGTGAAAATATTATCAATACAGGTAGAAGTAGACTCAGTTATTCTAGTGGGCTCTAAGAATAAGTTTATATGATAATAAATAAGGTTATATGATTTTAACAATGATCTGAATCTAATAGTGGTAGCGGAGTTATCTAATAAGTTTATGTTAAAATCACCATATACAATAATATTTTTATTAGATGCAGATAGTTTTAATAAAACATTCTCAAAAACAGGTTAAAAATAATCATATAACGAACTTGGGGGTCTGTAGACACTAACAACAATGAAACGTTCAAGCTCTACACAGGCTATTTCAATAGTCCGCTCTACAGAGAGGCTCAAAATATTTTTACGTTCCTTAAGTTTTAAATAATTGTTGACAAGAACTAAAGAGTCACCGCGTATGGCATTCACCCTGCAGATCGAACTAGCCACCTGGTGATTATCAAAGTTAAACAACATTTCATGGTATTTTAGCCAATGCTCTGTAACACACATTATATTAATCTCATTACTTTTCAAAAATAGCTCAATTTCTATTTCTTTATTCATAATTCCTTGAATATTCTGATGCACCAGGTGTATTAAATTACTAACATTATTATGAGCAATGTACTGATTACATGATTTAATGTTTTTATGTAAAAGATTATTTTTATTGCCAGAGAGTATTTCCTTTGTCTTATTTTCTAATTTACATTATTGGATTCCAAATTCAATGTCAAATTATTAACTGTTAAATTATCAGATGTCATTATATTATTATTCTGCTCAATAAAAGCAGTAGTCTTATTAGCCAAATATTTGGCTGAATTAAAATGTAAATAATAAGATAGCGCATTAGCTACCAGTTTAAAATTATAATATGATAAGTGAAACCTATCAGATGTCATAATACAAAAGTTATTGTTTCGATTTTTTGTTATACAATTAATATCAATTACATGAATTTTCATAGAAATATGATTACTAATATAATTGTCATGTGTCAATGTGTATAACAATTCATTTAATGAAAATCTTATGTTATTTTCATGAGGCAAACCCTTTATATAAGGAAATGTAAAGAAAATAACTTCTTTAATGTTTAGTTGTGATATTCTATTGAATAATTTAATTAAGTTATTTCTATTAACACTTTCTCTTCTCCCAATAATAAAAACTAAGGTTGTGTTGCGACTATATTCATATAACAATTCTCTTCTTTATTTATTGCTTCTACATTATGAGTGCGCGCGCCAGTAATAAAAATAACACCAACGATAAAACCTATTCAACAAAGTTATTACAACTACCGCGTTTATTTTAAATATTAAATAAAAAAAATTATAATATTATTTTGTAATGAAAATAATATAAACCAAAATTTACACCTAATAGATATATGTAAATAGTCTGAACTGCATGGAACTGAAAATACCGAGGTAATCATAGGTTCACCTAACAAGATAATCAGAATATTTTGAATCAAATTTCATGAAATTGAAAATAAGACTCCATTTCCAACCACGACTAGTTAATGGATCTTTACTTTATTTCAAAAAGCTGACTGTCAAGAGCCTATTGACTTCAATAAGACTTTGACAAGTTCGGCAAAATTAACTTACTTTGAAACGGCCGTAAAACCAGTTAAAGAAAACATCAGAGTATAAGAACTTTACAGATCTCATTTTGTTACCCTTTTAATACCCCCATGGCAAGCGAAAAGTAAAGACTTTTTCGTAACAATAAAAAATAAATGTGCTTTTATTTCAATTTTTTGAAATAATTTAAATTATTTATTTAAAATATACCATATTTTTTGTTTAATTAAGGTAAGGCAATTATAACTTAACTAATTACGGTAATTGTCCATATATTTTCGTATACGTTACGTATTTTGTAAATTATAAAAATTCTGAACTAAAACAATACAAGCTGTCTACAAGATAACGGACTGGGTCTGTCATAACAATCAACGAGCAGACCAAAACAGATAGTAAACTATACTAAAGATACTTCACCGAAACTGCTAAGGTAAATATTTGTAAGTATATTTAAAATCTTAAAATTATTAATACACAAGCAAATAAACATAAAAACTTCTGGTTTACCTACTACTGTTATCATCGAACATTGTAAAGTAAAATAAAAAAATCTTTGGTACGCTCCCCGCCTGAGAAATTTAAACAGCCATTCAGTATTTGTTTAACTCCTTAAAATGCAATTTATATTAAAACAATAATTTATCAAGTAGATATTTTTCTTCCCTTAAACTTGTTGTTATTCTAAGAAAAACATAATTAATTTGTGTTTCACTTAACTTAAAATTTAAGCCTTGACTTAACTTCACAAAGAGGGTACTTTACAGGCTTGTCTAGAAGCTTTTAAAATATCATTGCAGTAAAAATTCTCATATAATTTGTCATCTAAAAATATAGTACTACGAGTAGTAGTGATAAAGCTTTTAAGAACTTCAAAAATGTATTTGTTTTATTGCATTAAATTACTTTTAACAATTGCGAAATGCTTACATGTATAGGTCAGTTGATGTTTAAAAAACTTTTAAGAAAAAAGATATAATAAAGAAATCACTATTTCAAGGAAATTAAATTGAAGGACAGTTTTCAAAGTTTAGATGTCTATTTCAGAGTCAAGAGAAGTTGTAAAATAAATTTAATTATTTTGTTTTCATATATTTATGTGTTTTCTATGTCTTTAATTAATAACATATTATAATCACGAATATTTTAAGACAACTTTGATATTCGGAAACAAATAATATATTTGTTATTGTCTTCTCCCAAAAACAACGAAATTAGTCATTAAATAGCTTTCACAGATTGTTAGTAATTAATAAACACAGATAATTCTTCACCTAATAAATTACATATGACATAATTGGCACATAGTTATTTTATTGATAATTAAATTATTATAGTACATGCAGATAAGACGGTTTC
Organism: Melinaea marsaeus rileyi; assembly: GCA_918358865.1. NCBI lineage: Eukaryota > Metazoa > Arthropoda > Insecta > Lepidoptera > Nymphalidae > Melinaea > Melinaea marsaeus. Next base: position 2,376,186 of record OU911095.1, on the reverse strand, counting down.
TCCCTGATAAAGTAAAGTGCTGGGTTTTATTTTTACATTTTTCCTTAATACGAAGTATAAAAAGATCTGTGCATTGCGTTGTATGTATTAGTCTCCAGTTTCCAGTGGGTATCAACATGTCTAAAATATTGTTTACGTTAATTTTGATATTTGTAGCTGATAGTTTAAGTCAGCCCATTATGTATCCTACATGGAAATTGTTACCACTACCCAGAAGAACAGTTACTCGAACAGCTCGAACTGTGAGGGACGTGGAGCCACTGTGGCTGTACACTAATAGTGCACTGGCCTCTGCAGACCATGTTGTTGTACCCAAAATCTCAAAGACGATATCAATCTCGACAAGATAGAAGATACGCCAAAAGTAGAGATTCCACAAGCGCCAGGAGTTCGAGTGGAATCTTCAGTAAGTCGTGAGACTTAACCAACTTATCCTGAATATAGTTGAAGAAATGATATGTCGGTAAAGCAATGGTAAAGTTGGTTGTAAAATTTTCATCTAAGTTATCTTTTACTATTTCTATTGAACCAAGCCCATTTCTAACATGTGCGTGTATATAATGTCAAAACGTCATTTAATTATTGCAATCGTACCTTCTTACTATTATCATCAATTATGTTGTTCCTGAATATTTATTAGGTTGTAGCTTCACTATGGAACGTTGGTAATGCATATTATTATTTTTCATGAACAGACGCTTTTTTTGTTTTTAACGAGCTGTAGTCAGCGCTAATCAGTATATTTTAGTTTATATTGTAATTAGAGTTTTTTTTTCAATATGTATTTATATTAAAAAAAATATTATATTTAATATGTATTGGTTTTGACCAATAGCCGTAATAAATCACAACATGTATATACATATAAATAATAATCTAAAACTACTCTAATTTTCATGAAACACAGGTAAGTAAGTTATTTGTATTGTAATTATATTCCAATTTTTATATTATATTCTATAGAAAATTGAAAAAATATCTGATATTTGAATATTCGCTAAGATTAAATGCTAGTTTTAATATTGGTATCAACGAAAATTTTTAGATACATTTAACCCGCAGATATGTGGCATCAGCAACACTATTTATTAATAATATTTCTTATCTAATCATCTGATAAAATGTATTTTTACGTAATAATTTGTGGTTTATAAGTAAAATGAGACCAATATCTCAAGATTATTTACTGCTAGTTCACTTTGATCGTCGCTAGAATTAATTTAATTGTAGTAAATCGTTGAACTGTTTGGAGACAATGTCATGTAATTTAATATGTAATGTTCTTATAAATGGTGTTCATTAAATATATAGTCTGGTGAAAGTAGCTGAGATTATCGCAAAAGCGATAAACAGAATAATATTAACGCAACTTTTTACATATTTTTAACGTTATCTGCGATCCATCAAATGTATTTATTCTGAAAACTATTTTTTTTATTTATTATTTAATTGTATAAACTATAAATTTGGTATTGTTATTCACAGAATTTCATAAAAAGTTGAAAGTTGTTCAAAGTATAATTTATAATCTAAATTAAAATCAAAATACAATATAATCGAATTAAATGAATACGAACGGATAGACATGGCAAAACTTTCGTAGTTCCTAGCCTAAAAAAGTAGTTTATCAAAGTTTCTGAATCAAGCGGTTCAAGTTACCGTTAGCTTAGAGGTTAAACTTTAGACTTACTTTTAAAATAGAAAATAAAAAATACTTAGCTTAGAAAAGATAAATAAAATATATATATATATATATATTTAAAGATAAATAATATACATATATTTATCTTTTAAATTCTACTTTAAACCAACGAATATAACTATTACACATTTATAATACACCCCTTTCCTCTTGAGACAAAACATATTAGATATGGGTTAGACATAAATAAAATTAATACCAAATAGTGTGCAAAGTGGGTTTAATCGACATGCCTTATCAAACTAAGTTAACTAACATTAGAGTATGTAAGTAATGGAAAGTAAGAAAAATAAAGGAATTCTTATTAAAAATCTTACCATGTGGCTTGTGCTATTTTGGCAACTCGACTATAAATTTCTTACAATAAAAATAAAAAAAGGGTATTTTGATTATTAATCTTACATCATGATCGACAATAATACATTATAATGGCGTAGAATTAAATTAAACGTCCGAGTCTAAACAAAAACAAAACTTATTTGTCGCTGTGAAATCACTGAATCGGATATGTTATATATAAGTATTAGTAGTAGTAGTATAATATTGCTGTCGGTAACAGAGTTAACGGTGCTTTGAAACGTCAGCATAGCTGCATGTTTGGCTGTACACAATGCAGTTTTGCTACCGAATGATGAATATTGTGGAGATGCGATATGTTCGTCGAATATGCGGAGTCAGTTTAGCTGACCAAATCCGCAATGAAGAGATCCATAGAATGGCAGGTACTAGCGAAGATGTCACAGTGAGAATGAAGAAGGACGTGCTCAGGTGGTTTGGGCACGTCGAACGAATGGGTGATGACAGAATGGTAAGAAAGATTAATATAGGAAAAGTGAGCGGTAAGAGAAACAGGGGGAGGACTCGAGTAACCTTCGAAAACAGAGTAGCTATGCTAGTTATACAGGAGGAAGGTGACGTAAAAAGCATGACCGATAAAAGCAAAGCGGACCCCCCGGAGGGCATGAAGAGGTTAATGTCTGTGGTCGAGGCGAAAGAGATATGCAGGGACCGTAACGTTTGGCGCTCCGTCGTCTCTGGCTACCCCGCAAGGGATATGGCGTGAAGATAAATAAGTAATCAAGTCAATATTATCTTGAATTTAACTAAACTAAATATATATTAACAATTCGTAATAATCGATAAACTAAAAAATAAAAAAGAGTTATTCTCTAAATGTAAAATTATCACTGCTGTTTATTAACATAGCTTATAAAAGCTTCAAAACAACTTCATCTTTATAAAACAAGTTGACCCATAAATAAAAAGATATAAGTATTTCAGTTTTAACTACATATACAAGTGCAAGAAAAATATTAAATACACCTTCATACGCCTGATTACAGAAAATATACGAGTATGAAAAGGTTAGCATTAATAATAATAGAATTGAAACCAACAATACAACGTTTAAAATATTGATGTATTGTGATTACAATCCCACGTTCCTGTTATTACAATAAAACCTTCACGAACATAAATCTAACGCAGCCCAGAATATATCGCTCGCCCAAGCACAGACACTGTGAGGTCCAATAAAATACATACTATAATTACTTACTACTCCCGGTTAGTAATGTATAAAGCATTGTTGTTACAGATAACGGATGCTACATGTTATCTCAACAAAGGGTATTTGTGTTAAGTACACAAACTAACATTTTTAATTCTTTAAAATTGAAATTCAGAGGTGCACCTATTTCAATTTCGCTAATAATATTAATTTCTCTATTTTTTGTTAAATATATATCCATTATAATTTATATTACAAGCATTAAAAGTAATAAAATAAATGTGATAAAGCTGGTTTTAAGTAACAGTAACTTTTTTGTTTATTTTATTTTCACCTATTATGCCATTCCTTTGATAACTTTACAGTCTTCACAAAATTAACGTTTCAGAATCTCGTTATAATGTGAAAGTGTTTCGTGGTTCGGTTCGATACAAAATCGGTTTAATTACATTCACAAGAAGTTTTCTATTTTTTGATATTTCCGTTAATAAAGCTAAATAAAAGTAAGTCCACTTGTTCATGACACTCACAAAGATGCATTATAAAAATTTTACAGACATATTACTTATCTTTAGATAGTTATAATAAGATGTTTAGGCAAGCTTATTTTTTTTTATTTATATAAATTACTTATACAATATTAAATAATTTCATAGGAAATTTAAACAATATTCAATTGATTATAATATTAATTATTGTTGTTATTGTACAAGTCAACACTAGATATGGAACATCAAGTGACGTGTATATGACGCCTAAACAGATACCATCTGTAGCAACAACATGACAGATGACAAAACCACATTAATTATATGAAGCTCCTAGTACAATAGTTATTACCATTATATGATCAATCGTTATTATAGATATATATACTATAAATTACTAAGATTTAAAATTAATTGTGACACAAATAGATTTTATATTATAATATTAAAAGTCAGGAAAAATCGACATTGTGGGAATTATATATTTTTTAAGATAAGGTTTCACGAAATCATATCTTTCTTTGTAGTTATAAACTAATCTTTCATAAATTAAAGTTAAATGTATTCTGTTAAATATCATTAAAACCAAAGATTCAGGACAAAGTGGCTGGCTATTAGATGATGTCTAATAACTGTTCGTGGTTTAATTTTCTCTGAGATGAGGTTTTAATTCCTCTTTCATGAAACCTAGTTTCAGAAATTTTGTTCCTTTTATATTATATACTTTTGCCGTGTGCTGAATAACTTTAAAGCTATACTCGTATATATCTAAGTAGATAAGATAATATATGCATAAGTATGCATAATATAAGTTATCTTACCGTTTTAAGTCAGTAGTCTTTTTTGAAACCAACATTAAATGACTAATTTTAAACATACGTACGTACTAATAACACAGGCACACAAAAAAAAAAGTCATGAACCAGAGGGGAGACCCCATTATTCTTAGGTTTTTGGGATCGCTGAAACCGAATATGACAATAAAAACTAATTTTAAATGCCCGTTTTCCCGCTAGCACCCCCTTACTACCTCTTAAGGGGTGAAAATTGAAATTTTTGTATTAAATCAAGATAGATGTGTATTTCTATGTTTTTTGGGATGCTGAAACCGAAAATGATAACTAAAAATAAATTCATGACCACTATCACCCCCTAATATCCCTTACAGGGGGTGAAAATTTCAATTTTTTCTATAAAATCAAGACAGATGTGTATTTCTACGTTTTTTGTGATGCTGAAACCGAAAATGATAACTAAAAATAAATTCATGACCACTATCACCCCCTACCACCCCTTACAGGGGGTGAAAATATCAATTTTTCTATAAAATCAAGATAGATGTATATTTCTACGTTTTTTGGGATGCTGGAACCGAAAATGATAACTAAAAATAAATTCATGACTACTATCACCCCCTTACCACCCCTTAAAGGGGGTGAAAATTTCAATTTTTCTATAAAATCAAGATAGATGTGTATTTCTACGTTTTTTAGGATGCTGGAACCGAAAATGATTACTAAAAATAAATTTAAGACCTCTATCACCCATTAGCATCCCTCACCAACCCTTACGGGGGGTGAACATTTCAATTTTTATATAAAATCAAGATGGATGTGAATTTCTATATTTTTCAAGATGCTGAGAGAAAAAATGATTATAAAGTATATGGTATGTATGTATGCCTTATTGTATGCATATATTTGTTATTATGATGCTAAGACTGAATCATGATTTCTGTCCTATTCTTAACAAGTTTTTTCATTTTTTGTTTTTTTTGTTTTCTATTTAATTCTACTTAAACTGTTATCCATCTTGTAAAACGCTTAAAAGATGCTGAACCTAATTCTATGCCTCCGAAATAGAAGGAACTATTTTCCTGACAATTTAGGAGACTACAGTGAGGAGAAAGGTGAAAGTTTCCATCAGGATTTTAAGACAATGGAACAGCGCTATCTGTAAATATGTAAATGGGATGTCAATATGTTAGCAGACTACTGTTGGAATTTAAAAAGAGATTTGCGAGAACAGAAAAGAACTAATAAACGGAAACCACTTAGAAGAACCTTTGACAACAAGAGAGTTCGTTATCGTAGAAACAGGTAGACGCTGAATAGTGAGAGGCAAGGGGTATCACTTTAATTCAGCACCCCGGATAGTGAGAGGCTAGGGGACTCACTTTAATCCAGCACCCCAAAAGGGAACAGAAATCTACTACGTCCACGCCGTTGTTCCTGGGTTACGCTAAGAGGAGAATTAATTCATAAATATATACTTCTGATCGATAAAGCATAAGAATTTCTAATATAAGAGCTAAGAGTGCTCTCAAACTAGTTTGATAAACATGTAATTTACTGTAAATCGTTAAAATTTCTTCATACAACTTGATTATATACAAAATTGAAACTACCCCCACCCCCCCGTTAGGGGAGGTTAGGGGATGGTATTGAGTAAAAGAGGTATCAAATTCACTTTTGGTTGTCAAATTTGGTTTCATCATACCAAAAAACATAGAAATACACATTCATCTTTATTTTATACAAAAATGGAAAACTTCACTCGCCATAAGGGGTAGTAAGAAAGTGTTAATGAGTTATGGAGGTCTTGAATTAATTTTTAGTTATCATTTTCGGTTTTAGCATCCCAATAAACGTAGAAATACACATCTATCTTGATTTTATACAAAAATTTCAATTTTCACCCCCTAAGATACCTCTTAGGGGGTGAAAATATATTACTACCGTAAGGGAGTGCTAGCGGGAAAACTGGCATTTAAAATTAGTTTTTATTGTCATATTCGGTTTCAGCGATCCCAAAAACCTAAGAATAATGGGGTCTCCCCTCTGGTTCATGACTTTTTTTTTTTTGTGTGCCTGTGTAATCTGATACGTACGTATAAATATTGTACATCTTCCATCGCACTTAAAATGAACAGTATTTCATTAAAGAACAATTTGATCTGCACTGCACTGCACAGCACGCCTGTAATACCATCCTTATCATCTGGATGTATGGCGATCTTCCACTGTGCGGTTTTCAAGAAATTTCCTTTTTAAAAATCCTACTACAAAAATAATAATTCATTGAGGAAAGTTTAGTACGTATTTATTTTCATATATCTATAATGAAATAGACATATAGCAGTATAGCTTAGATAGAAGTGTTACTTCACAAAATGTAATACCTCGATAAAGAAATATTAAAGGATTAATTAAAAGATAGAAAATCAAAAGTCAAAACTAGTTTTATTCATTTTTGTCTTAGTGAAAGGGTAACAAAAATAAAACTACCAACAACAGTATCAATGAGTTGGAGGTTCCTGTAATATTCAAATAAATCCGATATACTTTCATTATATATAATTATATGAATTGAATGAACTTATTGTGAGGCGTTTTCACGTCGATATCTTATGTTGAGCACCGTATTCATGGGCAGGATTATTCTGTTCATTGTCCTGCTAAAACTTCATGATTATTAAATGAATACATTTTGTTATAATAATATGTAGTCTACAAAGGCCATTCCAGTCAAAATATATGCATATATAATTAGCTGAAAGCAAAGCTCGGCACTCGCTATCAACATAGTGTCTCTTCATAAATGATAACATTTATATGACTGCATTTTGTTACACAATACTATATACGAGTATATATTTTTTTCTACTTCAATTATGGTACAAGTTGTTGAGAATAAGTTTTCCTTACGATCTTTGAAATCATACTACGACAACATCTCGCAATGAAATTGTGAAACATAACGTAACGAGTTATTCAAGCATCGCTGATGTCATTTGTTACATCTGAATATCTATATCAAATATGAGTATAATACTTACGGCAACACTGGTACTTTGACCGTTCTAGATATGAAAAAGAGATAAACTGATATAATACAAACTGATATAATCCATTTAAGTTTATATACAAGTTAAAACCCCTATGGAAAAAGTAATTCCTATACGATCGCAAAATATCTATATGTTTAGGTTTTCGTTTTAAAATTGTTACATTTCAGTAAAACCGTTGTTTCGAAACAAAATAGGTGAGTTTAATCTGAACTCATATACATACAATACAAGATAAAAGTTAAAGTTAAAAGACTTCTTGATAAGTATAACACTTTGGTAGTTGTAAACCGAAACACCTGATATGAAATCATGACTTCTTTATTTAAAATAAGTGATAGTTGTTATAAACATTATTACATTTTAAAAATTACATTAGATGCGTAATTTGAATACATAAGCACGAGGGCAAGTATGTGGAAATACACAAGAAGCATATTAAATTTTAATGCAATGACGATTTTGTTTGAATATAGATAGTGCATGCTTTAAGGCCATAGAACAAATAGAATGTTTAATTAAACTAAAACATTTAAGAAAATATAAGAAGCCAATAAACTAAATCCTGTATTGTGGTTGAGTTATATGTACAATTTATACTATTTGTAAGTTAAAATTGTAATAAAGTAACTTTATGAAACTAATAAATAAGAGAGTGTGTATATGTGTACTATTGATTATCCTACCTCCATAATAAGTGCACTGGCTGGTATAGTGATATTCCCACAATGAAAGTATGGAAAAAACGACAAAAACACATTAATTTCATAATTCATAATAGATTTGATATTGAAACGGTATTTTATTTTTGCAACTCATTTTATTTTATATTATCATTAAGCAATAATTTGGCTCAAATTTAATTTAATACGATTTAATATATTTTTCCTTTATGTTTGTGTAGTATTTTTTATTAAAATAATAGAAAATCAAAATAGAATTGCTTCAATCTAAACTCCTCAAATCAAATTATTAATGTTGTTAATTTGAGTATTAAAAATAAATGAAAAACTTTTATTTATTTCAATCCCTACCCAAAAGTAATATATCCTTTGTGGTGTGAAATAAATATTCAAACATATGTAAATTGTTGTTCAACATGTACACGGAACATTATTTTATTTGTGAAATTTATTTTTAACGGAACGAAATGATTAGAATTGTTCACGGCGTTTTAGCTTTTATTATTGATGTAAACAGTGGAACACGAGTGGGAATATTTATTATTAGTATCTATCATATTGGATTTTTGAGTTCGTTGTAACAACCTTGGACAACCGCTTTTGTTCAAATTATATATATATATATTTAATTTAATAGTGCTACTGTTATTATGCAATTAAATTAATATGATATAAATGATTCCTAAGGGAGGTAATAAGAGAATTAACAGTTAGTATAAATACGTACATATCTTACATGAAATTGCATGAATTTAAATAATAACTTTATTCTGTTTGTTTTGCTTTTTTGTTTTGCCGGTACATGGTGAATATTCATCATAAACTATGTTTCGTAACTAGAAATATTTATATTCAAAGTATGAGCACCACAACCAAACCACCTGAGTAAACACAAAATAGTTTAGTTGAATAGGAATAAGCAACTTTTGTACAGAACTTAGTGATTTTGAGCTAGAAATAACACAGAGTGGTGAAATAGTAATACCTCATAATACGAGTAGCGGTGAGCAAATCATGTTTAAGAAGAATTACTACATCTGTAACCAGTCTTGTGACTGAAATTTGATGAATAGTTTTCTTACGTATTTATTTTAAAAACCTTCCCAACTTCTTAAATTATGTGTGTATTTAAGAACAATATTAATAAATAATCTTTTATATTATTTTAATTATATGTATCATATGTTATTCATCTCAATTTGTTAACAGATTTTGTAACATTGTTGTCTAATTTTCAACAATTTCAATTGAAATTAGAAATACAGTATTTTCAACAACAACAATAACAAAATGTGTCATGAACCATTGCTCTGATAAAGGCATATTCACCATTACACGATTCAAATAATATCAAACTGAACTTGTAAATCAATTTAACCACAGAATTATTCATGTTTAAAGATGATTTGACAAAACAAAATAAATATAATTATTTAATATTACTGTATCAAAGGTTTCAAAGAGCACTAAGGTTAACTTGAAATAACAGAGATAAGAGATATTCCAGGAGATTGCCGCAAGAAGCTTATTCCTAATAAAGGAGATTGCTTCTCCTTAAGAGGTAAAATATTTTTCGTTTTACAAAATAAATTATTAGAAAGAAAAAAATTCCTTGTAATGTTTTCGGTTCATTTCAAAACTTCAAGGTATTGTCAAAAATAATATTATTGCTGAGTACATTTAAGGTAGTTAAATTAATAAAGCAATTAAATAAAAAAAACATTATGTTGAAAATATTGAAAATAGCAGGAGTCTATGGATCAATTAAAAAATATATCTTTTTTAATGTTGCTTATATATTGATTGATAATAGGACTATTTGATTTGATTACAGCCTATTGTTATATGTTATTATAGTTATTTTAATTTAGTCAGTTATTGTTATTATACTTACTTTGTAGTTTTTGTTAGTATATTTTATATAAATAATATAGAATTTATTAAATATATATAAATATAAAATTGAAAAGTAAGTTGTGAGAATAAATATATTTGTTTAAAAATTATTTGTTTATAAAAAGAGATAAACAATACTTCTATGTGATATGAATGATAGAAAAAGTAAGTTTTTAAAAATAGGTAATGACCAATAGAGCAATTAACTTATGATGCAGTGGAGGTTGTGTTTTTTAAAATTTCAGTTTCATTGCCTATGTTATGCTAAACAGAAAAAAGGGGACAAATAAGTTTGAGTTACTAAATTGTAATTTCGCCTTTGTCGCGTTGTTTGAAATCCCAGTAAGTTCAAATGTTATGAAACTTAACTTACTTTGTTAGTAACTTCACAGATTTCGCAGAGATCCAAGTTTAATCTCATTAAAAAGTTAAGAGAAATCGAAATAAAAGACGAAAAACATAAATAAATTATACCTTGTAGAGATAAAATTTTATTTTTTTTTTGCTTATTTACATTTTTTTTGCAAAACCACATACAGCATTATAAGGTTTGTAAATACAAGTCATTGGCTTCACTCGCATATCGCTTAAAGAATATTGTTGATGGCACTCGCTATCATTTTTATTATTTATTCGATATGTGCTTAATGTTTCGTGACGCGTGTGTATGTAACAAACTATATACAGTGTTGAAGCTATTGTGAACTTATATTACAATTCTATTATTTATTCTCCTTTATTCGCCGCCTAAATTTAAATTAAGAAAAAAAACAGCCATATTAAGAACATTGTGACTTATCAAAGACACGTCGTGTCAAGTGACATGTTACTAAATATGATATGTTGTAAGGTAATACACATTGACCTACCATCAAGAAACGACGCCATCGACTATTGTTTTGTTATTGATATATGTTACAAATATATTAAGAATGTATATTGTCCTTAAAATTATAAGCTACTTTTAAATGCAAATATTGTTAAGTGTGCTATCCCTAGTTTAGGTTGGTCAACATTTTTTTTTCATTATGACTCCTAAAAATAATTAAAATAATAATGAAATAAGAAAAACTATTTTTTTTTGTTAATACTTGTTAATATAAAAATATTCAATGAAACCATGTAACATATTTGATATGAATTTAATTAGAAGATTTCAGTCATTGTAATATTCAATAAAGAATCTATTAATACCTTAAGCAAAACCGACCAATATCGACGTTCCACATGTTCCCGGTTAGCGAAGTGGAAGAGCGTACCTACAATTAGTGACTGCAAATTGCCGGAGAACCCAACAACCACTAATTACAATTGCGCGCTTGCTCGCATAAATATTCTGTACGAGAATATATCGAACACTAATTGCTGGGGGTTACAGAATCACGGAAGTGCTTTTGCTTTATTTTGTTTATTGTATTGACCACATCCTGTTAGGATAATTAAATATTTTTTTGATAATTCAAATACAAAAATGTATTTCGGAAATAAGTTTTGCTATCTTGACAGTATAATCTTAATAAGTATAGTTATTTCGTTTATTTATTCACTAGTTAGAAATTGCAAGGAAATAATTAAAATGACGATGTGCCGCTTATAGATGAACAAATGGAGTCTTAAATATTGAGATTAACACAAAATTGTACAAGTAACGAGGAGAGCAGGTATTATAAAGCAAATTTCATTAAAGTGGAATTAAAACTTCGTCTGGAACAAATTAAACTGCTAATAGTTAATGGATCTTTACTCAATTTCAAAAAGCTGACTTTGTCAAGAGCTCTTTAACTTCAATAAGGTTTTGACAAGTTCGGTCAAATTAACTTCTTTGAATTGGACGTTAAACCAGTCAAAGGAATCTTCAGATTATTGTAACTTTATAATTACTACGAACTCTGCGGATCTCATTTATACTCATACCATAAATAGTAAAGATTTTTTCGAAACTTTACTTTTATAATAAAGTAATTAAAATTAAATATTTCATATATTATTGAACATCAACTGAATAAAGTATTTTCATATGTTGAATGTAACAAAAGTTAAGAAAATACTATTTGTTTTTATTGTCTTGTTACAAAATCAAATATTTTACCAAGTCCCTAAAATATATTAAAAAAAAAATAAACATTAATGTACTTCATATTAATGCACCGATGAGTTCAATACCTACTGTATATTACAAGCTGTATATTTTTCAAAGTTTTAATATTCTTAAGCCACGTTCTTCTTATTAAAACTTTATAGAATTTAAATACTGATATTTATTTCTTGAGTGATATTTTTTCAATAATAAATTACTAAATACTAAATAGCAAGATGCCAACAAAATCATTAGGCTTATATGAGTTATTAACATACACCCCATAATATATCGTTAGAGTTATATAATATCCTTAGTTATTTATTAAATTGTTTAACCTTACTTAAACTTGAAGTTTTATACCTAATAATAAGCTGAAATATAATAAAACTTGCTTTAAATTTACTTTCCTTACAGAAACATGGTTAAGCAAAAAACTATAGTATGTTCCTCATCCGAGAAACTTAAACAGTCCTTCAGTCTTTATTTAACTTTTCAAAGCACAATTTATATTGAAACAATAATTTATTAGGTTTTTTTTTTCTTTTAGGTACTAGAAATGGAAGTAAAATAGACAGTAAATGATTTTATATTAGAGATAAAATATAATATAACTAAGCAGTCTATAACAGAGCAAAAAACACATTTAATATCTGGTACGTCTCCTTATCCTCTTTTTTCTCGTATGATTTACGTTCTGCAGTCTGCTGCGTTTGGACTTCAGATATATTGAATAACTCTTAAATTTGCTCTATATAACTTGCCACAAATCCACTCTATCCATTTACATGAAAATGTTTATTAATTTATTTTAGGATTGCATTCATACCGAGCAGAATGATTTTATAATTACTCTAAAGAAACAATTATTATACTTTTTTTAACAGCTGCAATTAATTTCGTTTTGTTTCCTAAATTAATGTGTTAGATTAGTGGTAATTCTTATATTCCTATTTATATCCTACTAGTACGTTATTTGGAAAATTCGTTTCATAATTTAAATAAACAAGTGTTAGAGGTTATGACAATTTTACTGACTTACTTAGCTTCACGCCATATCCCTTGCGGGGTAGCCAGAGACGAGAATTTTAACAATTTATTTATTATTTTTAATACCAAATAAATAGAATACAACATTTATGTACTCTAAAAATAAATTAATACTACTCCAAATTAACTCAAAATCAGTTAAATAGGTTCCATCTATTGTAATTATGGTCTATTGTTTTTATTTTCCTTTGTGAAGGAGGAGATGGTCTTTTCTCATCTAAATTAGAGATTTGATCTAACATTTGAAGCGAAAAAGACAGATTGAAATAGTTGATAAGTTTTTTTTATTTATTTTATTAATTTTCAGGTTCGGTGCTGTTAGTATATCATCATGGTCAAATGTTAGTTCATTCTAAAATTATACATATATCGCGTAAACGACCGAAAAAAATATATATTTATATTATTTTACCAGGTTTGTGCTATATACTTACCACAAATTACAACATCGCCATATTTCCACATTCATATTGTTTATTTCACTAAATAAAAATATCAACAAAATACTTCCCATACTTTCCAGGTAATGGCCGCGACGATTAAGCAAACGACCGACGTCTGGAATTGCATTATTCAGCTATTTATGCATTTCTATACCATTAAGGACAACAACCTCTCTAAATTAGCGTATTAAAATAGATTTTTATACTTTTGGTTATTTAAAACGTGAAATTAATATTTTTATAAATATATCTTAAAAAATTTCGTTGAAAGAACTTTTAAAACGAATCAGATCACATCATATGAAAAACAAAGTGTATAACAATCCTTACATCTTTTAAAATATTGAGAATTAATATCAATTTAAACCTTGAAACCAAACTTATTCACAATACCCAAAGATTACATATATTAATGAATTGATACAAGTTACGATTACATTTATAAGTTAAATGTTCTATTAATAAATTGACTATCTATGAAAATTATTACATAATTTTAACCTGCAGCGATGTAAGGGGCCGTCAGCATCATTATACGAGTATGCTATTGATATTTCTTGTCTCATCATCTGACAGAATCTATTTCCACGTAGTAATTTGTGGTTTATATGTAAAATGAGATTAATATCATATTGTTATTTATTGCTAATTGACTTTGATCTTCACTTAGATTAATTTAACTACCGTAAATCATTCATACTTTTTGCAGACGATGTTATGTCATTCAATCTTTAATTTTATGATCTAATATAAATGTTGTTCATTAAACATAAATATACATTTAAAATATCTTTATTAAAGTCGGCATTTACACGCACCTTTGAATCGTCAATTATTACATTAAAAAGGCTAGTTTAGTCAGTCCGTAAGTAAGCTGCTCCCGGCTCGGAATGTTGCTATCTTGAAAAGAGTCGGACAGAAAATCAACAGTTATTCTTTAAAAAAAAACAATGTTAGATGTGTACATTATAATATCAACTCTGCAAATGAGTCAACAATTTAAGTTTCACACATTTCCATCTAATAAAAACATTATTAAAAAAAATCGAATTAATTTCGGCAGTACTAGTCCGTACGTACATGTAAAATACCGTACACGTACGTACACGTACACGTAAAATACCGTAACACAAAATGCTATGAAAATAACTAAAATAAAAAAATCGAGACGCATTAACGTCCCTTGATTGTTTATGTTAACTTTTCTTATTATAAAAAACGGCCAAGCTAAGTTTTTTTGCGAATGATGAAAAATGCATTGATGCATTGATTCATTGATCAAGATTGCATTTAAAACTAAATTATTAATTTTTTTTTTTTACTCATTCTATCGAAAGCTATAAATAAAACTATTTTGAACATTATCCATCTTTAAGATTTATTTTATAACACCCTCAATATTAGATAAGACCATGATTAATCTAGCCCGTATTAGGGTTGCAGTCAAATGACTGCATCTGCCTCTAACATCAAGCTTATGAGTTGTTAAAAATATTATCCCTTCTTTAAACAAGATTTTATAATACATGGTTCTTAAAATAAGACATTTTAAGAACCATTTTCTATATTTTAATACAAATATGGTGCAAAATTGTAGCAGAAAAAGGGGTTTAATTGATATGTCGTGTCCCCAATAAATATATAATTTTAGTATTTCTAATTGAAAATTCGCTACATTCTACTATTATAATAAAACTTTTGTCAATATTAACCTACAACAACTCATAAAATACTGTTCCCAAACACAAATCCTATAAGGTCCAGCGGGAAAATAAGTGCTTCAATTAATTACTGCTCCTGTACAGCGATGTATAAGATGTTGGTGTTATAGATAACAGATGATACATCCACATGTGATAGAGGTTGTTATATTAGTACACTTGTTTTAAAATAAATTATTTTTAATTATTTAGAGTTCAATAACTTTTAAATATCCAAATTAACTTTGCTATTTAGGTTTCTTATATTGAAAGGTAATATTCTAGTGTTAAATAAAAATTTACTTTTCAATGTCTATTACAGAAGTTGAAGGTAAAAAAAATGTAGTATATAACTGTAAAGTGGATTGTATTAAAAACTATTATAATTGCAGATTTTACCACCTTTATGGTATAATCATCTGGATTCTAGTTCTTCGACGGCTGCAAGTCCTCACAAAGTCACGTTTCAGAATCACGTTATGATCTCTAAGCGTTCAAATTTGCATAAAATAGGATTTTAATGACGTTCCTAAGAAGATTTTATTTTTGCCCTATTTTTTTAAATTTCCATTAAAAATCTAAATAAGATAAGCTGGAACGTTCATGATACTCACACAGTTGTGTTATGAGATTATAAACTCTTAGGGACATATTACTTTGAAAAAAGGTATGAACCGTGAAAAAAGATTCTTGTATATCCTAAATATGCTTATATTTTAGAAAAATAATAATGGTTATAAGAAAATAAAATATTGTATCATAATATTATAAAGTTAGTATATCTTGTCTAATTGGTTCATCAATGCACGGGCAATGAAAACAGCCTGAAAATGATTTAATATGTTAATATGTAATTTATTAATAAGTATAAAATATACTGTAAAAGAATGCTTTCTGAGTAAAGATAGTTAAAACAATTTCTGTATAACACTCACTGAACATCACTTATTTATTTATTTATTTTAATTATGTAGTATATAAGTAGTGTATTGAATTGTTTAGTTTATTACGTTTTATTGTTGTTTTATATTATATGTTTATTAGTGTGTTTTTATTTATATGTATGTTTAGTATGTAACTTTACGCCACCTACCTTTTTTTTTTTTTTTTCTTTTTTTTTTCCGTTGGAAAAATCCGTTACGGATACCCGCCGACCAAGAAGGTGATGGCCGGAGGGTTATGTGGGACTACCCGGCAGCATAGAGGACGCTGCCATTTTTAAGGTTACCTACTAAAAAACCAACGGTTGCCCTCAACGCCTTAATGGGACGCCACGGGATCGCTTGCGCACTCACCGTGACGCTCCGGCGGTAACCCCCCGTGTAAGGGTGCTCCGAGCAACTAAGAGTACCCTCAAGACGTAGGCCTGTAATAGGTGAGAGAGGTCACCCTCCCCTCCCACCAAGGCACTACAGCTGGGGAAGGAAGCGGCGGGCGTACTCCCGCCTCCTTCTTCCCAGCCTTCCCCTACGGAGTGGGTCAGCGGTGGAGGCCTGCTCCCTGACCCTCTCCGCGGCCTTCTTTGCGGCGATGACCTGCTCGCAGAAGGACGCCATTGCGACCCAACACCTCTCGCTGCCGATCATTGTGCCTATAAGGCGCGGCAGCGAGAGGTCCCCGCCCACCACGGCCACCAGCTCAACACGCTGGTGGTCCCAGGCTGCGCACTCCGCCAAGGTGTGACGAGCCGTGTCTACGGCCTCGTCACAGTGGTGGCAGGATGGGGTCGCCTCCCTTCGTGCGATCTTGTGCAGATACTCCCCGATGCACCCATGCCCAGTGAGCACCTGCACAAGACGGTACGTAAGCGTTCCATGCCGCCGGTTGATCCAACGATCGAGGTGGGGACGGATCGCCCCCACAGTCGTCAGTCCGGCGGCAGGGGACCCTAGGTCCCTCTCCCACCGTCGAATCAGGGCTCGGTGAGCTAGAGCCCTGACCCGAGCCACCTCGGGCCTTACCCCCCTGGCCCTGGCTTCTGCCCGGTGCCAATACACCCCGGCGAGCACTTCCGCCTGTAGCTCCCAAGGCGGATCACTCGCCAAAAGCGTGGCCTCAGTGTACGACACCGTACGATACCCCCGAATCACCCTTACCGCAAGAATCCTCTGCGTTCTCCGCAAGAGGGTTTTGGAGTCGGCGGTAACAACTCCCGACCAAATTGGAGAACCGTACAAGGCCATGCTCCTCACAATGCTGGCAAATAGACGCCGGCACGGAGCCTGCGGCCCACCAACGTTAGACAGAAGCCTCCCCAAGGCAGCTGCGATGGATACCAACTTCGGGGCCAGAAGGGAGAAATGAGCCCCGAAGTTCCATCTTCCGTCCAGGGTGAGGCCCAGATACTTCATCTGGGTCTTCACCACCACCTTCGAACTCTGGACGAAGATGGACGCCCGACGAGGGGGACCCCGGCGTGGGCTGTGGAACAGGATGGCCTCCGTCTTTGTGACGGAGACCTTCAATCCCAACAGCCCTATTCGGTCCGCTACCAACGTAGCGCCGACGGTAGCCAGACGGGCTGCCTCCGCAAAGTTCCTTCCCCTGCAGGTGACGAAGGTGTCATCCGCGTAACACAACACCCTCATCCGGGGCAGGAGAGGACAGCGGAGCAGCCAGTCGTAGCCGAGGTTCAACAACAACACCGGTCCCAACACGGACCCCTGTGGAACTCCACGGCATACGCTACGTCGGTAGACCCGCCGGTAGCCGCCTTCCCACAGAACCTTCCTGTCCTGCAGGTAGGCCCCCAACAGTCTACGGAGATAGAGAGGCACTCCATGGAACCGGAGCGCCTCAACCAATGTCTCGAACGGTAGACTGTTGAAGGCGTTGGCGACGTCAAGCGAAACCGCTAGGACGACGTCCCCCCCGCGAACAGCCTCCTGGGTCAGAGCTCCCAGGGCGTCGATCGTTGTACGACCCGCCCTGAAGCCGAACTGAGCCTCTGAGAGATCAGGACCCACCTCTTCGAGGTGCCAGACAAGACGTGCAGAGAGGATTCTCTCGAAGAGTTTACCCGTCTCGTCCAGCAGCACGATTGGCCTGTATGCGGAAGGGGAGTCGGCAGAACGACCGTCCTTCCTCAACAGGTACAACCTGCCCTCCTTCCTTCGGCCTTCGGGAACTGTCCAGTGTGCAAGTACAAGTTGAACAGTTCCCGAAGCCTGCCTCCCAAGTGTTCCAGGGCGAGGAACAGAACTCGCCCCGGAATACCATCTGGCCCCGGCGCAGTGTTGCGGGCTCGAAGGCGATTCAGCGCGACCTCCAACTCGGCCTCCGTGATGTCTGGGATAGGACCCACCCCCCCATTAGGAGAAGGGGGGGCCAACACGGGAGGTGAGTGGCCGGTGGACTCCGGGAATAAGTCCCCCACCAACCGCTCGAGGAAATCCGGCTGAAGGGACTCCATGACCGGGGCGCACGCGGCGCGGAGTTTATTCCGCGCGACGCGGTACGGACGTCCCCATGGGTCCCTATCGAGACCTGCCAGGATCACCTCCTGAGCCAGGTCCTTTGCCTTCCGAATTGCAAGCCGCAGAATCGATTTCGCCTCGTGGTATCGACTCCGCAGCTGGGCCTCCAGAACTGGGTCGAAGCCGTAACGACGGCGACACCGGACGAAAGCCCTGCGAGCCCTGCAACAGGCCGCCCGAAGTTCGGCAATTTCGGGTGACCATCAGTACACTGCTCTGCGCCGGGGCCTAGACCTCACCCTCGGCATGGCTGCATCGCAAACCCGTAAAAGTGCTTCGCGCATGCAGCCAGCTCTTTCCTCCACGTCGGTCTCCTCATTGGGCGGATCGGGAAAGGTCCATCCTTGTACAATGGCAGCCTCCTTTGCCATTTCCCGATCCAAACGTTTGATTGCCCAACGAGGAAAGCGACTCCCCTCCCGCGGTGGCCTGGCCAGGATCGGTCGGGAAGTGGAGAGGTCAAATCGGACGTAAAGATGGTCCGATAGAGTCTCTACCGCCGTCTCGACTCTCCAGTCGACGACCGTGCGAGCGACAGCTGGGGTGGCGAACGAAACGTCCACCACGGAACTCCCTTGCTGTCGCACGCAGGTCGCATCGGTCCCTCTATTGAGGAGGGACAGACCGGAGAGGAGCGACCAGACCTGGACGGCCCTATCTCTAGCGTCCGTGGCGCGGTTCCCCCAGGCCGCGGATTTGGCGTTCAGGTCGCCGAGGAATATGAGCTTCCCCGACGCTTGTCTTCCAATCGCCGCACTGATGGAGTCGAGGAAAGTCTCGAACTCCGCCAGTCGGCGATTGGGGGAGAAGTACGCGCCGATGACGACGTATTCGCCCCACCTCGCCACGACCAAACCCGGGCCAGTCTCCTGGGTGGAGAAAGGGGTACCGGGACCAGAACTCGCAACCACAGCCACGGAACCGCTAGTGTCCCCCGCTCAGTTGGAAATAGGGGGGACATAGTAGGGCTCGCAGGCCACCGTTACACTGATGTCCCACTCCACCATGGCCTGGATGAAAAGATCCTGGGCCTTGGCGGAGTGGTTCAAATTCGCCTGTAGGAAGCCATGTCACCGTCTATTCATGACGACATGGCTTCAACTTGCGCCTGCAGGCTCCCTCCGCTTGGGGCAGCTGGGGTAAAACCAACTGTCTTGCCTTTCTTTCGGGGAGCCTTGCAGGAACGGCTCCCCAACGACCCCAGCCGAGCTACAGCCCACCAGCAGGCGACCCCCACCCAGTACCGCCTTTGCCACGTCGGCAAGGCACCGGGCAATAACGGCGCCCATAGCCCCGTAACCCCAGCGAATCTCTCCAACCAGGACAGACTCGCTGGAGCAATTACCGACGCGGCAAATTGCGGCCTTTACTTTTTCGCTTGTGACAGAGTCGTCCAGCCCTTTTACTCTTACTGCCACTCGCTTAACGGGCCGGACGACGTCTGCCACCCCAACCAACACCACGCGAAGGGAGGAGACGAATTTGTCCGCCTTTTCAGGGGCCGCTTTAGGTAACTCTAAAAGTCTGGCCCCCGTAGCTGACCGCCGGATCTTGAGCCCCCCCTCGAGCCCGATCTCGCCGAGATCAACCTTCTCAGCGGCGCGCTCGAGGATTTGGGCGTACGTAACTCCCTTAGCTACCGCCTCGGTCTGCAGTGTAATCATAACTGCAGGTGACCGAGTAGGCGGTAGCTTAGGGTGGGGCCTTTGATCCGGCGTAGTCTTCCCGACCTTTTTACCCCTATCCTTACCCCCTTTTGTTCTTTCTCCTTTGTGACTCAACTGTTACGGCACCTACCTGTACCAATGTGTTTTCTTTTTTAATACTTAATGTTTGTAAGGCTGAAATCGCCGTTAGGCGATAAGGCCGCCTGTTGTACTTTGTATGTGTTATTTTGTTTATGTTTTTTAACATTTTGTGGTGTACAATAAAGAATAAATAAAATAATAATTAATATAAAATATTTCCTATTATTTTTTCGATATAATGTTAAGAATGTTATAAATAGAAAAAATATTACAACGTATTAAGAAATATTTTTGTATTTTGACGTGTTTATGGAAAAACAAATTAAATAACATTGATTATGATTTTGATGATTATGATTAGTAAATATAAAAGTTTTATATGCGAACATTTTCCCCTTTAGTATTGTTATTTTTATTTTTTGAAAGTAGAGTTCGGTAACATAGTGTATATAACATATTAAATATGAGTAAGAAATAAGTTCACCAAAAAATGTATTACAGAATAGTAAACACTTGATGGAAAATGGTAACCGCCGACCATGATCCTCTGCAACACTAGGGGAATTACAAGAGCGTTGTGGGTTTTTAAGGAAAAGGTAGATACCTTATTTGATCAATCATATTATACACAACAATGATTTCTTCAACTATGTTTTCCTTTATAACAATGTAATAAGTGACATGACTGATAGATTATAATTTTCTTAATATGATTCGATTAACTTATTAATGTTGTTAATTAATACTTTAAATCTTTATTGCTTTTTTTATCAATTGACGTTTTTTTAAAAAAAGTAGGTTTTGTCATTAAGTGCTTATATCAATATTTGAAACAATTAACAACAAGTAATAAATTTATATATTCTTAGAGACCAGAGGTGGAAAAAGAACAAAATAATAATAATAATCACTTATACACTACTATATCAATATTTTATTAAATAATAAAATTACAAAACAAAACAAATTTTAAACAATCATAGATACAAAATGTAAATTGAGCTTTTAATTAACTATTACAATTAAAGTATTTGAGTGATCAAATGGGCAGAGCTTCCGCTCGCAAGAGAATCCGATACGAATAGGTGCTTGAAATGAGAGCGCGGTCGTTTATAAGGGCATTGCCCCACCACCAGTTCTTCAAGGTCTATTATTCAGCTAACACGGCCTCTCCTGACCGGAGGACGTTCTCGGCCTCCCGTTCTTCAGACTGATGGCTAACAGCTGTACTAGAATTGCTAGCCACAGGTTGTGGTATCGAATGAGTGTCATAACCCATAGTGGTTTGCTCATGCGTGGACACCGAAACATCAGAAAAAAAAGAAAAAAAGACTTTTCTTACGGACACAACTGTGTAGTATACCATAGGCACGACGTTAGCATAGCTACTCACAGTGCGCCATTAGACAAGAACCATAGGCACTTCGTTAGCATAGTTCACATAGTACAAGCAAAAGACAAACGACTACATGACATAGGCACGACGTTAGCTTATCATGTGTCAATCTATATCTTGTGTATAACATAGGCATTATGTTAGCTTATTATACACATGTAGACATACATATTTACCGTATGACATAGGCAGGACGTTAGCGTGTCACACGAATAGAACTCACTGTCAAAAAATGCAGAACAAGTATCCGGAGTCCATTCTCCACGCCATGGCACCATAAACTCTACCGCAGCTTGAGTATATTTTTATATCAACCCGCTAACAGCTGCAGTTTATGTCGACCATGGGGAAGCGCCTTTACTACACGGTATGATCCGCGCATGTCTGCATCAAGTTTGCCAGTTACCTGTGCCTGTTTTATAACAAAAACAAATGAATTAATTTCATATAATCGAGGGGGTTTGCGGTTAGCTCAGTCTCAGTCTCAGTCTCATTTTGTCCACTCTGATTGGCTTTCAGACGTTCAAAAGCTCGTTGCCGACGCATTTCTCTTAATGCGCCGCGATTCGGATTTGCATTTTCTAAGGCGATGTCACGAATCAGATTACGTATCACGGGTGTAGCCACAAGTAAATTCAGAGGCGATAAGCTGGTGGTTTTTTGCTTAGTCATGTTCAAGACTAATTGTAAGCGCCACATGATACCCGACCATTTGTGCTGTCAATGGTTACATTCGATGCGAACCATATTTAGTAGAGTTCAACAGTAACGTTTAACTTACCCGTTTGAATGATGCATCTCTGGTGTTATGAGATGAATATCAATGCCCAACTCCGTTACAAGTTTAGTAAATTCAGAACTTTGAAACATTCTACCAGGATCTGCTACAATTAGCTTAGGAGTTCCAAATAATGAGATTACATTATGCATTTTTTGTTTTAATTCTGTAGAATCTTGATTGAACATAGGATACAATAAACAATACTTTGAAAAGGCATCTATAACAATTAAAATATACTTGTAACCGTTTGATTAGGGCAATCGACCTAAAGCGTCTACATGAATTATTTCAAAGGGATTACATGGTTTTTCCCAGGTATGTATAAATTGGTGAGGGGCTCTCGGAACCTTTTTATGCGTCACACATATTAGACAATGGTCTATGTATTTCTTAACAAATGATCTAAGAGAGGGAAACCAAAAATGTTATCTAATAAGTTCCAACGTTTTGTCAACTCCAAGATGCTCATGTTCATCATGAAAAATCCTAAGCAAACTGAGCCTATGCCCTTTTGGCACAAAACAAAGGAGCTTAGTTTCCTCTCCTATCGGACAATATTTGTAGTACAAAAGATCATTCTTATGGACATAATGATTTGAATCTAACTGTCCTTCTGACTGCTTTCCAATAAGATGCTGGGTCTCTTCGGCTGCAGCTTGCGCTATTTGAGCCCAATTCTGGGCAATTAAATCCTATCGCTAGTTTATGTGCGTTATCGTGAACTTGGAAAAGCACCGCGTCATACCCGACGGAACTGGCGTCCGTATGGACCTCTATGGGTAGCTTGGGATAGAAAATAGCCATCACGGTAAGCTGCTTGATAATATCTTGTCGTGCGTTTTCTTGTTCACTACCCCAACTAAACGGCACATCTTTTTTTTGTTAACCTTGTAATGGAAATGGTTCTCAAAGCAAAATTGGGTATGTATCGTCGAAAGTATCTTGCTAAGCCCAATAATTGACGAGTTTGTTTGACGTTCTTCGGAATAGGTGCTTCAATTAAAGCTTTTATTTTCTGTTCGCTCGGTCGTACCGGACCTTGGTTTATAGTGCGTCCTAAATACTCTATTTTAGTGGACAAAAAAGAACATTTCTTTAAATTAATAGAAAATCCGGCATTTGTTAAAGTTTGAAGTACGTTTCGTAATCTCGTCAATCCTTCTTCAATTGTACTACTTAATATCAAGACATCATCTACATAGACCAGGATTTTACCAGATTCAAGGTGTTGACGAAGCGTTTTTGAGATAATTCGTTGGTAAACAACAGGAGCGTTTGCTAAACCGTAAGGCATTTTCAAATATTCAAAATGCCCTTCCGGTGTGACAAATCCTGTGAGGTGTATAGAATCCTCATTTACTCTTATCTGGTGAAATCCGGTAGCCATATCGAGGCTGGTGAAGAACTTATGTCTGCCCAATCGCTCAATACAATCATCTATTAGTGGCAGTGGGAAACGATCTTTTATCGTGATCTCGTTTAATTTACGATAGTCCACGCACATACGGTCCGAGCCGTCCTTTTTCTTTACCAAAAGAATCGGACTGGCATATTCCGACTCTGACTCCCGTATAATAAATATTCTTTACCATAAGATCTCGGATAATCTCACGAACTTTTAAAATTCCAGTTTAGGATAAGTTGAACGGCCTATAATGGACGGGCGTTTTACTATTTAGCTTAATAGACATACTGCCGGTATTAACGGTCAAAGTAGCTGTACCATCAATTAAGAAACTTGAAAATTCATGTACTACATCAAGTAATTTTTATAACTTTGCACCCATTAAGTCAGTTCTAATTGAGGATTGCTTAGTAACTAAAACATCATGTCTGATATTAGACTCATTTGAAATATATTTCTGATCGCGGGTTCGAAAATACGTAACACCTTCTCGATTTAAGACATCGGTGCCGATTATAATTGGAGTATTCATAAACTCAGAACGAACGACGTGTAAATCTACTTCTAAAGTAATTTCACTAAATTCTATTGGTAAGGTTATAAAATAAGTCGACTATATTTCTTGACCACCGATGCCTCGCAAAACTCTAAAAGCAGGCTTGCTCCCATATTTAAAATGTTTCAACAAGGAAGAAGAAACTAGTGATATACTAGAACCAGAATCAATAAGATTCAGACCTTAATTTTGCAAAACTTGTGTCGATCTTATGGCCAGGTTTTTTACAAAAACTACACGGATCAGGTTTCATTGAATTTTGAAAAGTAATATTTTTCCGATCGTTATTGGTGTTAATTTCATTACTGGGAGCTGTCTTAGGTTTCTTAAAACAATTCGACTGCTTGTGCCCGTGTTTACCACATATAAAACATTTACCGTACTCGAATCGCCGTTTGCGATCACCTAACCCATAGCTGTTGTTAAACGAACGATTATGACATAACCCACTCGAGTTTGTGTTAAAATTTGAATTTCTGGGTTTAATATAAATAGAAAGAAACTCTACTAATTCATTTGGCATTAGTTTGGCGTTAGTGGCTGACGCGCGAATTTGCGGATCAGTAATACCCCGTATAACTATTGTCGATATCAGTTTATCACTTAATCCTTTAACGATGCGTAACTTTAAAAGGGACCGCCGAACATAATCTGCGTATGTGGGAAACTTATCAGAATTGATACTCATGACTTCGTACAAAATATTCGCTATATCGAGTTTTCGAGGACATAATGGTGTAAATTCTTTTTTAAAGTTACTCCAATTACGGTCGTTCGTTACCCATTCATTAATCCACGTTTTGGCCTCTCCTTGTAAACAATTTCCAATACGAGATAGACACTCATGATCCCCCCAATGATTTGCACACCTAGCACGGTCTACTTCTTCGCACTAAACCTCTATATCATTGACTTTTGGATCAAAATTTGAAATGTAATAAGATTGGCTAGATCTCACCGGCATATTAA
This sequence comes from Melinaea marsaeus rileyi, assembly GCA_918358865.1. Classification (NCBI taxonomy): domain Eukaryota; kingdom Metazoa; phylum Arthropoda; class Insecta; order Lepidoptera; family Nymphalidae; genus Melinaea; species Melinaea marsaeus. The sequence continues at coordinate 2,350,459 of OU911095.1, read as the reverse complement.
TGAAACGTAGCACATCGATATACGCGAGCGATTTCTACTTTTTCAGCTTTTATTAGGCAGATTTAAAAAAAAAAAAAAATTAGGCGTAACACAAATTAAAATTACAATAGGGTAGACAACATAATTAAATAAGAGGGTAATTACAACAAAATAACAAAATAGAACTATTTTAAACGAAACCCAAAGGTATTACACAATATATTAGCAAATAAACCACTATTTACTGTTTGAAAATAAATTGGAACATAGTCACCAAATCTGTTGTTATCTTATCCACAGGAATTCATGACTTTTACTTGCGTACAGATAATTCACTAATTTGTTCTCTTTTTTTTTCAATGAGGGTAAGTATAAAAAAAGACAAATATATCGCCGATTGTTTGAACAGTCAAAAACAATATTAAGTCAGGAGGTACGAACTAGGACACGCGAATCTTATTATCCCACTTCTGATCTTAGAGACCAGAGGTGGAAAAAGAATAAAATAATAATAATAATCACTTATACACTACTACATCAATATTTTATTAAATAATAAAATTACAAAACAAAACAAATTTTAAACAATCATAGATACCAAATGTAAATTGAGCTTTTAATTAACTATTACAATTAAAGTATTTGACTGATCAAACGGGCAGAGCTCCCGCTCGCAAGAGAATCCGACACGAATAGGTGCTTGAAATGAGCGCTCGGTCGTTTATAAGGACATTGACCCACCACCAGTTCTTCAAGGTCTATTATTCAGCAACATATAACAATATATTGTATTATAATTTTATTTTCAAAATGTTATATATTTATGAATGAGAATAATAAGAAATATTTATATTACCAGTCAGCCACTTTTGCTAGAAGGAAAATATGAACTTTGAAACTTTGGATAAATATGATGTTTGCATTAATATTGTTTAATCTGGTATTATGCACATTTTTTTACTCTTTTGTTGTGTACATAAAATTCTTAAAACTATAACTTCTTACTATGGATTTAGCAATTAAAGTTTGTTATATAATAAATTTTATTTAATTAAAACAATATTATACTTATTTAGTAAAGTTAATTTATTTTCTCTATGAGTTCGTTTCGATAAAATTTTCAAAATATTTTAAATTAAGAATTAAAGAAACATAAATATTAATTTAAATATATTCTACCTTATTATAACTATTTTTAACACTGAGAATTATTAAATAATAATAAAATAAATAAAACACTCATTAAGGAAAGCATTACTAATTAAATAATTTAGTCAACACATAAAACAATATCTTTGTACAAAGTATTTTAAATTAAAGTATCAATCTTCTGTTACTTGGAATGCTTATTCCAAGCAGCGTTCTTGCGGCAATCTCCTGGAGAATGTTACTCTTACCACTATTACTTTAAGCTAACTTCAGTGTAGTTTGTAAAAATATTTTAACTATCACTCTGTAGAATGACTTTGTAGTGACTCTCTTTTGTAAAATATAAAAACTGTCAAAATTAAAATTAATGATCTGCTATCTTTATGTAAAAAAATATTTATTATTACAGAAAAACATCAAGCATTCTGAATGTTAGTTCAGAACTACTGAACAGATCGGAAAAAAATATATTATTTTAAAGATATGTTATACCTACATAACAATATTATAAATCACAAATAACAAAGGTCTTGCATTATGTACGAGAAGTATTTAAAATAATACCATAACAAAAGCCTGTTTTCATTTGTTTGATGTATGCTTCTATGTGAAGCAATTAACTTTAGTTATATTAGAAATTTTTATAGTATAAACTACTTTTAGCAAAAGAGATTTTCACTGAAGTATAAATATGTTTATGTAAATAAAGAGCAAACTAAGGACATTTATAAATATGGACAATTTTAATATCAGTTTAAAATGTCATAAACAAGAGTAAATTTTGTATATTTGGCTCTATATGTCATGGTATGAAATGTAGCTATAGAGGCTAAACGCTGATCTTCAGTAAGGTGGTGGTATTGCCGGAATTCTCTACGATATTTAAAATATTACCATTTTTACGCAAGAATTTTAAAAATTTTGAGACATATTATTTCACAAATATTTTAGTTATTTTGTTATTTTAGTCTCCACCCGCCGTGAGGTGCCGGCTTAGAATAGCACCTTCCCAGGTCCCAAAGTGTCGTAAAAGGCGACTAAGATTAGGGGTGGGACAGGGTACTCAACACCTATTATTATACTACAGAACATACACTGCGACACACTTTATTGCACACAAACATACACACATGCAAATATACTATACATAACCATACCAAACCGGGACTCTGGCGGTTTACCCAGGCAAGAAATGTATTTCAACACCGAACGTCTATGGGTTTTCCTATCTCAAATTGAAAAAGTTTTTTGTGCGTCAGATGGCAATCGGCACAAGTCTGAAAAACCCAAAGCCAAATTTCTTTTGAAAAGAATGGAGAAACGGTTACACAACGGGTTGAGGATAACGGATAGGGCGTCGCCGCGAAACGACGCGCAGACATATCGCCCTACATCTGCGACAAGTGGGCAAGGGCTACCGAGTTATGGACGGGCTCGGTCAACGAAGTTAGTCAACAATTGTAACCGTAAGGTCCGCTTCGCTACTTTAAACATCGGAACACTAACAGGGAAGACAAAGGAGCTTGCCTCACTCTGTAAACGTAGAAGAGTGGACTTCATCTGCCTACAAGAGACTCGTTGGACCGAATCTAAAGCCCGTAACATCGGAGAGGGCTATAAACTCATGTACGTAGGCGCAAAACATGGCAGAAATTGACGTAGCAATTGCAGTTAAAGAAGACCACTTAGACAATATTTAGGAAGTAAACCGCATAAATGACAGACTCATTACTCTTAAAGTATTAGTAGAAGGAGAAATCGTGAACGTAGTTTCTGCTTATGCACCCCAAGTAGGCTGCAACCAAATTGGGAAAGATAATTTCTGGAACATATTAGAAACAACATTACAGACAATACCTATTAAAGAAACTGCAGTGCTGGGAGGTGACCTTAACGGCTACATCGGTGAGGCAAACATCGCTTTCCAAAGAGTGCACGGAGGTCACGCATATGGCACTCTCAATGATGTAGGCAAAGTCATCCTCTCAACCGCTGCAGCCTTTGATCTGGCTATAGCTAATTCATTTTTTACTAAAACTGCAGAACATAAGATCACGTACAAAAGTGGCACTACTAATACCCAAATTAACTACATCCTTGTAAATAGAGCTCATATTGGTCAGATAACAAATTGTAAGGTCATTCCAGGAGAAAGTGTAGCCCCTCAACACCGCATTGTTGTGATGGACATGAAATTTAAGAAAATAGCCAAGGAAAAACTAACTCAAATACCGGAACTCACTAAATGGTGGAATTTAAAAGGCGAGAACATCTCCAAGTTCCGTGAACATAGATTTTGATTCAGACGTTGATACTATATGGGAGAACCTACGCAAGCCTATCACAACAGCTGCAAACAATGTTCTTGGGCGTACGAAAGGCGGTAAGCGGACTGACAGAGAAGCATGGTGGTGGACGGAACAGGTGCAAAATGCAGTTAAGCAAAATAAAATAGCTTTTAAAACTTGGCAGACTACCCGAAATACAGAAGATAAAAGGAAATACAGAAAAATTAAGAAAAAGACCAAGAAAGTATTAGCCATACCAAAAGCAGATTTACAAGCTGGCAAAACAGCGAAACCGGAGCACTAAAGATCCTGCTCGATGTAAAACCATCAAAGATTCCAATGGCGAATTATTGTATAAACACAAAGATGTAATAAAAACCTGGCATCAATATTATTCTGAACTTTTGAATCCTCATCGATCAACCACACAGCTTCCAGAAACGAAAGTCAACATGGGCCTTATTTCACCAACCCACCCAATAGAAATAAAAACAGCATTACAGAAAATGTCCAATAAGAAAGCCATAGGTCCAGACGGTATTCCAATAGAAGCCTGGAAATGTTTGCGCGAGGATGGCATCGCACTTCTTACCAACTCCTTTAACCGGATGCTGCTTACCTCCAAAATGCCAGACGCGTGGAGACTGAGCACTATTGTACTAATCTATAAAGGGAAGGGAAGCAAATACGAATGCAATAACTACCGCGGAATCAAACTCTTAAGCCATACTATGAAACTTTATGAGCGAGTAATCGACAATCGATTAAGGTCGGAGTATTCTCTTTCAAGGAATCGTTATGGCTTCGTACCCGGTTTATCAACCACGGATCCGATGGTCGCTCTGAACACCATTGCTGAGGAGTATCGCGCTAAAAACCGACCACTGTACGTCGCTTTTCTAGACATGGAAAAGGCATTCGATCGCGTTCCAAGGGATACGATATGGTGGAGCCTTCGCAAGAAGAATATCCCCGAGCACTATATTACCATCGGTGCCGACATGTATAAAAGGGCCAGATCTATGATTCGCACGGTAGTCGGCGAAACAAAATCTTTAGCGGTCATAGAAGGCGTGCATCAAGGTTCCGTCCTAAGCCCCTTCTTGTTTTGCTTGGTTTTGGACTCGCTCACTGAGGAAGCGCAAAACACAGCAGCATGGACATTTATTTACGCTGACGATGTAGCCATTTGCACGGAAAGCCGCATGGAGTTACAAGAAGCACTACTGTCGTGGAAACAGCAGTTACATGCAGGTGGCCTAAAGTTGAGCATTGCAAAAACCCAGTTTATGGTTATCAAAGACCCAGACCCCAGTAACGATAGTCCGATTCCCATCGATGGACAAAGAGTCACCAGGAGCGAAGAATATAAGTACCTGGGTACTATGATGCATAATTCTGGAAATGTCGAAAACAACATTCAACACCGTATAGCTGCAGCATGGCTAAAATGGCGAGAAGTAACTGGGGTTACATGCGACAAAAAGATGCCGGTCAAATTAAAAGGTCTGATTTATAAGAGTATTATCAGGTCAGTATTGATGTCTGGCAGTGAGACGTGGGCGATCACTGGGAAGAACGTTCATACCATCCAAGTCGCCGAGATGAAGATGCTGAGGTGGATGAGCGGCGTCACAAGGCTCGACAAAATCCGCAACGAGTACGAGCGAGGCAGTCTGGGCGTCCGCGACATCGCCGATAAGCTGCAGGAGAACAGGCTGAGATGGTATGGCCACGTCAAGAGGAGACCATCAGACTACGTGGGAAACCAGGCGCCACAACTATCCATCCCTGGTCAAAGATCCAGAGGCAGACCCAAAACAAGATGGAGAGACGTAGTGTCCAAGGATATGGCAGAGTGCAAGATCTCCGATGACAACGTCAAAGAGCGAAGTGGAGGAGAAAAATAAGGAAGGCTGACCTCATCACCATATGGGACACATAGCCAGGAAGAGAGAGTTATTTTAGTCTACATAAAATAGTATTTTACTATTATAATTGTATATCTGTATATATAAAGACAATAATTTTAAACAAATAACTGTTAATTTACTTATAAATATAGGAATGTAATTATGACCTTTTTTTTCGTTTTATACGACCTTATACCATTAAATTCTTTTTTTTTTTTATGTAAGAGGAGGGTAAACGAGCTTGCGGCTCACCATTGATATGTGATCACTGCCGCCCATGAACTCTCACAACATCCGAGGATTCACAAGAACATTGCCGGACTTGGAAATAGGAATATATGCCTTTTTTGAAGCTATCCATGTATCCATTAAATTTTATTAAGGATGAAGATAAAATGAAAAAGATTAAGTTAATTTAAAATCAGCGTTATTGGAAACGAAAAATAGCACTTCAGTATAACTAAACTAATAAAATGTCGCTCTGTGATGGCTGATTGCCAACTACTTCAATATAAGCTCTGAAAATAAGATACAAAGTTATTAGAAATTACAGATAAGACGTAGATAGTGTTGACAAAGACCAACTTCTTAAAACTTTGATTATTATTATTAGCGGGAAGCAATTTCAAGGATCGAGGAACGGGAATTAGTTTCCAGACAATAATATCAAAGCACATACGAGGAACTTAACGGATATGAATATATTTCCTCGTGTATTCTATAAAACAATGAATATAACATTGAAATTTAACTTTTTTTTTTTTTTTTTTTTTATGTTAGAGGAGGGCAAACGAGCTTGCGGGTCACTGTTGGTATATGATCACCGCCGCCCATGAACTCTTGCAAAACCCGAGGATTCACAAGAGCGTTGCCGGCCTTGGAGAAAGGAATATATGCCTTTTTTGAAGGTACCCATGTCGTATTGATCTGGAAATACCGCCGAAGGAAGTTCGTTCCACATTTGAGTGGTACGTGGAAAAAAGGTCCTTGAAAACCGCACAGTTGAAGATCGCCACGCGTCCAGGTGGTATGGATGATAAAGGAGGCGATGGTGAGCTGCGCGGTAGTGAAATTCGGCGGTAGGCATCAGATCGAATAGTTCTTCGGAACACTCCCCGTTGTAAATGCGGTAGAAGACGCACAAAGAAGCCACGTCTCTACGCAATGCCAAAGAGTCCAGCCTTTCGCAGAGCACTGGGTCCCCGACAATCCGAACGGCTCTCCGTTGTGCACGGTTAAATGGTAGAAGCTGATATTGGGGTGATCCGGACCAGAGATGAGAACAGTACTCCATGTGTGGCCGGACCTGCGCCTTATAGAGCGCAAGTCTTTGGCCAGGTTTGAAGTACTGCCTCGCTCTATTGATCACTCCCAATTTCTTCGAGGCCAACTTGGCCTTGCTCTCCAAATGACCACGAAACTGACAACCGCTCGAAATGTCGAGACCCAGTATTTTGATACTTGGCGAGGCAATAAGAGGAGTGCTCTCGAAGAGCGGTGATACGACAAATGGTTTTCTTAGTGGTAAACGCGCAAACCTGTGTCTTTAGGGGATTGAACTGAACATGGTTCAGTTCACCCCACTCAGAGACCATCCCCAGGGAGGTCTCTATTGAAGACACAAGTTTCTTTCGGCACTCGTCGACATTTTCCCGAGAGAGACCTGCACGACCGGAATATACCGCATCCCCAGTGCTGTCATCCGCATAACAATGTATGTTGGAAATATCCAACATATCATTGATGTGCAGGAAGAACAGAGTTGGGGATAGCAGGCAGCCTTGGGGTACACCAGCGTTCACGGGCTTGGGGTCCGAGCAAAAACCGTCGAGAACGACCTGTATGCTCCGCCCAGTGAGAAAACTGGTGATCCACTTGCATAAACTCTCGGGAAGCCCATAGGAAGGTAGCTTCGAAAGAAGCCTCTTGTGCCATACAATCAAAGGCTTTTGCCATATCCAGACTAACTGCCAGACCCTCTCTCATGCTAAATTTATTATTATACATTAGTTTTAAATGAATTAGGTAATATTATTTGTTTATCAATAATATTAATCTTTGCAAGTAAATAATAAAGAAAATGACGAAAACGTAGATTCGTCAATATAAAAAAATATATATAAAATAATCGAAATATCATATTGTAAAATTCTTTCATGATTCATAAAAACAAATATGAAGCTTCAAGCTGGTATTGATTTAAGACTAGAACGTATTAAGAAAGTATTACAACGAAATATTTTCTTTGTATAAAAAACACGCGATAAAGTTCCAGAAGGCGTTATTTTTATACGATTACGGAGCCACTAAATCTCCGGCACTCGTTAATCGAACTTTCTCAAAGTACTTCGTAGCGCCTGACGCCAACTGCCTTTGGCAGTGTCCCGCTTCCGGTTCCTCAAATTTAAATGACAAAATTCAGATCTGTCTTAAGATTAAAATCTGATTAAAAACACTAGAACTTCCGAGACACTCGGATAGAAAACCAAACATTATGCAAATATAAAATATTTTGTAATTTGTAGAAACTCTAAGCCATTTAATCCTAACTAATTAATATAAGATTTACAAGTTATACCTTACGTAGCACCTGCGTATCTTAATATTATATATGTTTAGGGATATTTAGAAGTTGTTACTAATTATATAAAGACTTGTTAATGATTTCATGAACATTTTTTGCTCTATAGAATATTATTTCTTTTACAAAACTTGAAGATTAATTTATGAATCAGTCAGAAATGTAAAATTAATTAATTATCAACAATTATTAATTATAATAATAACATAATATTGGTAATTTTTTTAAATTTTAAAATCCGTTAAATAAGCTTTAAATATACAATTTATTATATATAATATACAAACTCAATCAAAACATCCATATTATATGAAGAATCCCATTTTTGTTAATATTTATTCTTCACTGTCGAAAAATAAAGTACACTGAATACACTACATTCAATTTTTATTTATGGTTATAACTAAGAAGCAAGATATGTATTCTTTCTTTCTTTCCATATCCCTCTCTCTCTCTTTCCGCGATACATTAAACTTTATATTTTATCTTACCAAAAACACTTACAACTAAATAATATTATTACAAAAATATTATAGATTGCTAGTATCATTAGTACTATGAGAATGCATAATCAATTTCAACAACTCACATGAGGGTACCTACCCGTACTTCAAGTTAAGAGACAGAAAAGTTTTACGCTATTTGTTTAAAATTCTTGTAGTTATTATAGACATACGCTTGCCAATAAAGCATCTGGTGCAAGCGGACGGTGAACAACGATTAACGTAAATCTGTTTTATTGAATTGCGATTGATTGAATTTCAAATAAAATTAAATGTTTAAATATGAAATGAATTCATTTTTGCCACTTCTTAAAGAAAGTTTAATTAAGAGTACCTTGTACTATTAGTACCTTGTATTATTACTAGTACTTGTTACTGTTTGTATTCTATGAAACGACAAGACGAGACAATCGTAGTGGCTAGTGTAAGCAAGTCATTTACTAAAGTATCTTAATTTAATATTATAAATAACGTGATAACTATATTCGTAGTTATTCTGGATTTACATAAAAATATGTCAGTAAATCTCGATACGTGCAAAATATATAAATAAACGATTTTCCGTTCCACGAATTCGGCATAATGATAGAAATATGCAAATGTTATAGGACTATCTTTAGTGTCTTTTACCCCTCGATTATTTTATTATGTACATACCAAATACAGCATTTTGAATAAATAGAGTTGTGACGTCTTTCATGAAAAAATCTTTAAATAAAATTAATTTATCGATTTTGAAATCTAAATATCAGTTTCCTACGTTTATGTTACTTTATTTTTTACAATTTATATTTTTATCTTTCTTTACTTTATTATCTTCTTTACTTTATTTATCTTGTTTACTTTATTATCTTCATTTTATTAATGGAAATATAAAAGGAAAAATATTATTTTATATGGTTGGATATAAAATAATATTTTTGTTTTTTAAAATAAAATAATTTTCTACATTAATTTAAATGATCATGTACGAGTAAAACCAAAATATTTCTCATTCAATAAAATACTCTCTGAAATCAAAATAAACAATTCTTTGTTTCCAAATGTATGAAGTAAATCTCATTATGTGATAAAATGTAGTTTGCTAAATTTGACTAAGCCTATTATATAGGATTACATAAGGGTTGTCACCAATTTTCAGCTACAAAATTAAATAACAAAGACAGTACAATTAACGTACTGTACCAAAAAAATGTTGAATTTTTCTATTTTGAGGTTTGTTTATGTTTAATACGATGGTGTATAGAACCTATTACAAACAGAATTAATTCCCACAGCAACGAAAGCTCTTTACAAAGTGGTGTTTTGGCCTGAAACCCTTTTCATGAAAAAAAAATATATCTCAGTTATTGTTTCATATATGGGATCCGAGTTTTCTTTCTTGAAGAGCGCAACTCTGTTAGAAAAAATTAAAAAATAACAATAACCATAGATGTTTTTTCGTAGGGTTGAAATACAAAAGGGTTTGTTAATGGAATTTATTAGAGGGCGGAAAATGTTTATCAAAAATAAAAATATTTTTCTTAAAATGAGAATTAAAGTTCACTTAGCTTTTAGCATATTTTTTTTTTCAATAGAATATGAGTTGTTTATTTACATACAGAGTAATTACTTTAAATTCAGCACCTGCTAATATTTTACAAGTCGATTATATGTCGAAAATGTTTAAACACGTATTTCTTTACTTACAGTCACAAATTGATTGATTATAACTGTTTCCATCCCTTAATCTGATGAATGAAATACTATTATTAAATACCAAGTACATTTATTATTTATACACTCTAAATTAACAAATATAATTAAAATATTCTGCTTTAAGCCATCCTCATTATAATACAAATAATCATTCAATTAAGGGTGTCGAAATTGATGGCTCAATATAAGTCGGGCCGGTTGATTATTAAATATTTCTGTTCACAGAAGGGGGGATTATTGACTACGTTTCCAGTAGATAGACCCATTCTGCTATTTTTCCGTATGTATTTCAGTATGTTTGTACCGGCGTAGCCAGCGAGTTTTTCATCCTGTTGTCACGAAAATTGTCAGGCGTGTTCTTTGAATTATTTGAATTTTTATGTCGAGCAGTTTTTTTTTGTTGGGCGGAAAAAGCCAAAATGGCGTCGTTTTTTAATTTTGTTTCTGCTTAGCAGGAGCAATTTCTGCGAGATTGCCACAAAAATTGGTGATCATGTTCTTTGAGTTATTTATTTCTTTTTGTCTGACCTTGTTTTTACTGCGAGGAAAAATACAAAATGACGGTGATTTGAGTTTTTCGTTTGGCGTAGCAGGCGTATTTTTCATGCAATCGTCACGAAAATTGATAGGTGTGTTCTTTGAATTATTTAAATTTTTATGTCGAGTCGTTTTTTTTGCTTTGGCGAAAAAATTCAAAATGGATTTCTGATCCGTACCACAAAAACGGACTTTGCGGCAGCTAGCGGGCTGAAATTTCGTCTAAGTATTCTTTGCCGAAATCTGAGGTGTTTTTTGTTATTTCAAAATCCAAAATGACGGCCATAGCGAATTATCAAAAATTTTAAAGTTGAATAACTCTATTGTTATTTGGTGAAGCCAAATTTCGTTCGGTAGTTATGTACCTACATACTCGTACATACATAGGTATAATTATTCCTTTAGAGAAAAGGCACTTTAAAAGCACACTGTAGGTAGGTATCTACCACAATTCATTTTCTCTTGCCAGCAGGCGACACATAAATTTCTGGTTTGTTACATAGAAGTGATGATTTGTGACGGGTTTTTTAAAGACATGAGCCGGCAATAATGTTCGTTATTCACCGGCGGCGGAGGTCCAGTGTACGGAGGTTACTGGTGTGGCGCTCATACTTGGTTCATGGGTGAAATATCGTAACCACTGCACCTCGTGAAATCCACTATAAATAATTTCCCAAAATTGTCTCATTCCCTAAAATACTGAGGTCTACTGTTCACAAAACAACTAGTATAATTAAATTTGATCAAAAACTTAATTATAAAACTTGTATGCAACGACATAAGTATCTAAATCATCGTTTTTTTTTAAATAAAATTCAGTATGGTTGAACTATAAATATTGATTTTTATATTAAGACTCAATGGCATATTTAAATTTAATGGAAAAACACGATACTTCAACATGCGTTAACTATTGGAGGGAATGCTTAAGAACTGCAGGTAATGGAGTCGCCGATCAAGCTAACGACCCTGTCTCCGAGCTTGTTTTATTCAGCTGTTCATATTTACATAATATTTATGAGAACACCTTTTTTTTTTTTTTTTTTTTTTTATTATTGTAAAAATTGAATACATAAAACAAATATACACAAAATTTCTTGCCAAACTCGAGAGTTTGACGGCAAGAAGCGCTCATTAAATACTTAAACTAACACTATTCACTACTACACAAACATTATCATTTACAATAAACTTAGAACAATAAATATATAAACAAACAAAATAAAAAAAAAAAACCTTATAACTATTACATTTTTTTTAAATAGAGATCCCTTAGTTTTATTTTCAATACTTTTTTTACTAATATCACTATTTAGGTTAATTTTGTTACGGGCAATGTTATTCAAAATTTTGGGTACCATACACTTTTGTTCTTTTTCCATAATATTTTTTTGCAGTGGGCTCAATTAATTCTTTTTTCCTAACTTTTTTTTGTATTGTACTTATTCTTAACTGTTTCCTTATATTTAGTTAATTGAAAATTTTCGATACATATTAAATAGTCCACTTTGATATCTACTGGCAAAATTTTACATATTGGGAATAGTTTTTCATAGTCTCCACAACATTTTTTTTTTGTTTTTTTACTGACTAGAAATTTTATCAAGCGTGTTTGTATTTGTTTTATATCCTTTAAGTAAGTTATAAACGTTCGGCCATACACACTAAGACCAAAACTAAGCAAGGAGTCAGCGAGGGCATAATATACTGTTCGTAACGTTTCTTTATTTAATACTCTACTCAATTGGTAAAACTTTCCCAGCATACATCTTAGCCTATTGCAAGTATCTATTACATGGGGTTTCCAGTTAAAATGTTTATCTATCTTTAAACGTAAGTATTTATATGTATTAACATATTCTAATTTATTACAATTACAATTTTTTTTATTACTATGTAGGCAATTATAAGTATGTCCTATTATTTCGAGATCTTTGTTACAAATAGTTTTAGATTTTTTGTTATATGGCGAGTGTATATGCATACATTTAGTTTTTGTAAAATTAATAATTATCCTGTTATCATGTGCCCATTTAGTAACGTTTTCGAAATCTTCTTGTATGTGGTTTTGTACAACAGATATGGCTTTTGAGGCATAGGTCAAACACATGTCATCCGCATACATATACACCCGACATTTGTTTACGACGTTAGATACGCTATTTACGTGCATCAAGTACCCCACTGGTCCATAGACTGATCCGGTCGGCACACCTAGTTTTAAATCCATTTCTTTACCGGCTACACCAGCAATAACAGTTTGTATCTTTCTATTAATTAGGTAATTTTTGAACCATTTATTCGTGGGACCTCTTATCCCGCATTCATCCATCGCATTAAAGCAAAGTATCGTGGTCCAATGTGTCAAATGCCTTTTTATAGTAAATATAAACCACTATCACCTGTTCACCTGAATCTTAACAGTTGTTTATATAATCAGCAAAGCCCGTTAGGGCTGTCATAGTGCTACGCCCTTTTCGAAAACCGTATTGAGCATCCGACAATATATTAGAACATTATCTACCGACGATCGCACAGTATTTCAAGGGGCTCTCCAAAAGCTACTTTGACAATGCTGTGGGACACCCAAACCCGCTGGTGGTTAAGGCCACAGGATACACGGCCCGTAAGACTCCTAAAGTCAGAAAGAGAAGACCCAAGTCGGTACTTTTCGATCCGGACGACGCGATTACGTTTGGGAACGCTACCTAAAAGCGGCAAAGCGAACATAAATACTACACATACACAATCATACAGCGTCTTCGCCGGCGAAGACGAGGCCCCCATCCAAGCACGTTGCTCTGGCGTTCTGCCGTCGGAGGACGTTAGTGTCAAATCCTAACCCACATCCAACCCTCGTTGCCCACCTAACGGCGTTCTGAGCCGTGGTCCGAGCCTCACAGGAGGCGCCCTCAGGACGCGCGTTCCCCTGGGGCCCTTCAGGCCCCCCTTTTCAAGGGCGGGTCTCTGCACCCGTCCATTACACCGGTGACGCTGTCATGGCCAGTAGGGCTAACAGCAGAGACAAAAAAAAAAAAAAAAAAAATATTAGAACTTTGCAAAAAATTACTAATTTCACCTACAATATTTTTTTCTACAATTTTGTCTACAGCTGACAATATGGCTATTGGCCTGTAATTACAATATTCTAAGTGATTTCCCGATTTATAAATGGGGCGTATGATGGTTTTTTTCAGCTGATCGTGATAAACATCCGTGGTTAAACTCAAATTTATGATCCTAGCAATAACACCACTTATCTGTTTACATACATATTTAATATCTAATAATAAGGGTAAGCCCTGATCATATCCGAACCCGGAGCCTTTTCGCACGACAACTGGTCTATACACTTTTTTACTTGAAATGAGTTGACTTTAATGTATCTAAAACTCACTAAATTCGACTGCACGTAATTGTCCCTATCAAAGAATTTTACATTACAAAGATGCTTAATTCCTTCAATTTCCTCCGTAAAAGCTTTCCCAAAATTAGTACAGATTTGACTTAAATTTTCAGTTTTGCCTAAATGTTTTATTATAACATCGTCGATACTAGCTTTCCCCCTTCCGAGCCAACAATTAATATTTAACCATATTTTCCTAAAATCCCCGTTACATTTTATTATTTCTAGCTGCCTTTATTTATTTTTTGTTTTATTTATAAGTTTATTAACTTTGTTTCTAAATTTAGTGTAATCTAACCGCTTATTCATATTTTTCGGATCCGCTTTCATTATCTTAAATAAGTAAGCCCTACGCTTTATCATTGCACTTAAATATTTATCAATCCAAGGCTGTGTCTTTCTTTTATTACGTCTAGGAAAAATAATTACGATACTTTCTTTGTAAATCTGTTCAAATACTGTATAAATCGTTTCATATAACTGTAACGGGCATGTATATCGCCTTGCGCGTTATCTCTGCACTCCGATATACCTTTTAGCACTACAGATATTTTAATTTTAGAATATCATGTTATATAAAATAACAAAAGAAAAAACAGAACATATAATGTTAGAAGTACAACACATAATAGCGATATATAGATCACACATTCAGTACAGATGCACATTTGGCTCTCGTCGTATCTCAAGCAAAGTGTGCCGAGCGGGGTCATTGATCCTTCTCTGAGATAGGGCTTTTAGGACTACTTACGATGTGCCTTACTCGCAGCATGTATGCGTTAATTTATAGCTGGGTGTCTTAAAGGTTTTAAGTGCTTTTAAAATTTGAAAAACTAGAATAATCCACTTGTTGATTTATAATGATATTGAAATATCGGGATAACGATAAATTACAAAGAATTTACTTTTAAGTAACTTAGTTATTATAAACATTATTAAAGTATGCGAAAGGTCTTTGTTAGATATAAACTATAAATTGATTAGATTTAGAATTAAAAAAAAAATGATTTAAAAAAAAAAGCTTTGTATAATTCCTTATATAAAAGTAATATAAGTATAAGTAGTAAATAACAATTTCAGTGCTTAAACCAAAATGAGAGCATCCTGAAGGTAGAAGAGTAATGTACGCTTTGAGGTGTAATGGCATACAACACTTTGCTCTATGCGCTAATGATGTCTGTCCAATATAATGAAAACAAGTTGTGTTCTCCGTCTCTCCGCTAAGTGATGATGTGCTATCTTTTATACTTCTCCGTA
This sequence comes from Melinaea marsaeus rileyi, assembly GCA_918358865.1. Taxonomy (NCBI): domain Eukaryota; kingdom Metazoa; phylum Arthropoda; class Insecta; order Lepidoptera; family Nymphalidae; genus Melinaea; species Melinaea marsaeus. The sequence continues at coordinate 2,335,148 of OU911095.1, read as the reverse complement.
ACATCCAAAGGAGAGATTATAAAAGATTAATATCAGCTTTGTTGTACTGTTTTAGAGGTAACATTTGTTTTGTTTGTAATTAATACATGTCGGAATTCAACTCTAGATGTTTGTATAAGTTAATAATGTGAATAATTTACTTCATATAGCATAATTTATATAAAACATTATTATTTCAGCTACTGTGTTAAAATCGACCATTTTGTTTTGGGTTAAATCACGTTATTGTTTTAGTTCACGTTATTGTTAGTGCATAATATATTGAGTACATTACGTACCAACTACAAATAATGTCTACAAAGTAGTTTTTAACTATTTAAACTTTTAGATGCAATAATTAAATATAAATATATCTTACAAGGCACAGACATTGCTTCAATACAAGTCGAGGTTGTCAAAAATGGCGTAAGCTAAAATTACGTTGTTTTTACCTCGATGAATTCCAGTTCCCTCGTGAAACATAGAATTGTAAACGAGGGTAATGTAACTGTAGTCTCAGTATAATGGTATTATAACTCCACTATATATTTTAAATCTAGTATAATTTCTATTTCATACTTTAACATGTGAAAAATCCCTTGCGACAGACGAATTTCATTAAAATCCTCCAAACGTAACGGATCGGTCAGTGTAAAAAGCTGTTCGACAGTTAAACGAATTTAAAGTGAAAAATCCCTACCAATTGAATTTATATCAGTCTCCTGTTAACTTCAAATTGACATATTGTTCTTACGGTTTGTTTGTATCAGTCTTTTCACTGTTAGCATTTTGTTCTAGTTATGTCAACTAATTGCTAGAATATTTTTAATATGCTAGAAGGTATAATTTTTGTTATTTGTAAATAATGTTAGTACATTCCATTAGTTAGATTTTACCGATAAACTACAAAAATACATATCCTGTAGACTTTGATATATGTTTTTTTCGTTCTATATTCTAACCAGTAAGTGAAATGCTTTTTCATTTTATTTAAATATATGAAAATTATTTATAAAAATACGTAATTGTGGATTATTGTATAATTTCTTACTTTTACTTTTGATTACTTTTAATTTCTCAAAGAAATTCTTTGTGGTTTTGAGAAACGAAAACATAAATCTGTTGGAAGTATCCAATAAAAAATAAACAAAGTGTACTTACAAAAGGGGTCTGTAGGGTTATGAGACGAAATACGGCTGCCTTTGTTATTTAAAGATCTTTTATATACAGGAAACATGAAACACGTGATTTGATTTTGTATATTTACATAAACACGGCGTAGTGTGCCGTGCCTTATATTTTCACAAAAGTTTATTTAGGTAAAAGATAGGTAAAAGATATTTTTTTGTGAAATTACGTTGTTCTTGTGATACAAACACATCCACACAAACAAAGAATCAACAAATATATAAAATGGTGCAATCATTTAAAATTAATAAATGTCAAAAACAATAAAAACAGGTCCTCGGAGTTGATAAATTTTCACATTACACATTACAAATTTAATAAACTTTTAATATTAAACATAATTTATTTGAATGAATCTAATTATCCTGATGAAATCTATATTAATCAAAATACTAAAAAAAACTGTTATATTGAGATACGAACTAATCAACAACTTTTCTTTAAAAATAGATATATATTTAATAACTATAAATGCTTAAGACATCAACCATTGAAATTAGTTTCAAATACATGTAACGCGAATTATTATTTGAATTAAAGATTCATATCATTGGCAATAAGTACTAACTTCATTAAAATTCAAATTTTAATTAATAAATATTATCCAAATAACTGAAGTATTTGATTTGAATTCTAATTTGATTGATAAATAAACATACAACTTATACTCTTGTGATTACTTGTGATTATCCCACGACCATGAAGTAAGCCGATATAATAACAATTCCACCACACCTATGTGCCTAATCTTTCTTTCATAATATCGTCGGTTAAGAGATTGAAATTACCGTCAGAATATACGTACTAAATAATCAGCACTTACATAAATTATTAATGTCAGTCTCACGTACGGTATTATGTGCGGTGGGAAGTAAATTTATGTATGAATATTTTGTACATTTATATGTTTAGTTATTTAGTTTCTTATTTGAATTTGAAGTACGTTGGAAGGGGAACGATGGTCACCTTATATCTGTCGTTTGTGCAATTTCCATTTAATTGTTTAGTCATCTTAAAAAAGAGGATATTGAATCACTTTTTATTTCATGCTTTTCTTTTCAGCTTCATGAGCTAAAATTATAAAAGTACCACAAGCAAACTCTCAAACTCATTTTTCATTTAAAATAATATACCATTCATTTCAACGGTCATTTTTATTATATTTTCAACGAAAGTGTACTATAAGTTCAGTTTTAAATGTTGATGTTTTTAATTTTAATTCTTTGTAGTGTTTTATCCAGAGTGTATGATGGAAAAAAAAATATTTTCGTACGATTAATGTCGTTAAAATCCTTAATTGCTGAGATTTATGCGTACCCAGCTTCATGTAATGATCAATGAGGGTGGCGGACGGGGCTGCTAACTCATGTAGCGATCCGAAACTAATGGTTTCCTTACCATGTCGGTATATTATAAATATAAATACCTATTAACTTTAATTATTTTCCTATTTTATACATTTTAATCGAATGTATATTGAGGATATGTAAGTTGATATCTGAATTGAGTATTTCTAGATTAATTACTATATTATAAGTTATTGTGTTTCATTTAGTGCATTAGAACATGTCTAAAGGATTTCAAATTGAAAAAATCCGTGCCCGCAGGGGGACACGCGTGGGTAGACCTCGTGTGTAACTCATTTAAAATATAACTCACTACCTAAGAATAATATATGATGCCGTTGTTTACATCAAAAAATTTCAAGCAAAAAGCGGTTTTAATTTTTTTTCTCGGAAAAGGTATCTTTTTTGGTAATACTTTTGATACTTAAATTTAGAGTAAAAAATAACCTTTCTATTAAAAATATTTGAGACGAGGGAATGTTACCAGAAAAAAGTTGACGTGGTTTTACCTACCTTAAATTTTCAAGCTAAAAGTGGTTTTTATTTTTTTTCTCGGAAACGGTATCTTTTACGGGCAAAACTTCTTATATTTAAATTTAAAGTTAAAAATAACCTTTCTATTAAAAATACTTGTGATGTAAGAATGTTTACCAGAAAAAAGTTATGAATTTTTTTCCAAAAATTTTCGGTTTTTTTACCCCCATCCCTAAGTTATTGAAGTTAGGTTTTCGGTTTATCTACATTAGTTATAGGTATTCATCAAAGACATCATATAATATGAACGTGATTGATCTTCTTTGTATAGGGAAAAAGTTATGGTCGAAAAACTGAAATCAGAAAAAGTGAGGCCCTAGCGCCCCCTGTGTCCGGATTTCTCTGGTTAACGAACTTGACCTTCATTTTTGGATGTTTGATTTTTGTGCAAAGTTTGAAAGCGATCCTAGCGAAACTGCGGCCGCTATCGTGCTGACAAAAGTCAAATCTGGACGCACGCACGCATATATATATATATATATATATATATATATAAACTTTTTGACCAATGGTCATTTCGGACTCAGGGGGTCATAAGAAGACCTCCTGTGAAGAAATTATTCCAAAATTCGAAAGTAGGGGACAAATGAATGGGCAGACCGAATTCTTCGAGGTCTACCCAAAATTGGCCAGAAACTCCATAGATATTTCCTGTAAAGACACAAAAATTACTACTAGGTGTACTTATTATACGTACAATCCAAATTTAGCTTATTTTAACTAATGAATAAGTCTGCGTTGTGGTAAATTAATCCGCTAACAAGATTTCGTACAATTTACACCGTTTTGCTGAGTCAGCGCCGAGTTAGAAATCCCATAATTCAATTAAACTACTGAAATTAATACCAAATGTAGTGGACATTATTGAAATTGTGTGTTCAACACCGCCCCAGTAATATATCATTATTTGCATCTTTAAGTTATTCCTTTTATAAAAGATGGATTAAAATTTAAGGGTAACGAAATGTTTACTAATTTGTTTAAAATATTATTTAAAAAAATCAACTCATGATGTGATTTATTTTATTTTACTTTGCAGAGTTACATTTATTTTTAATATTTTGAATTTGAAAATTATTTTAAATTTCCGTTTATTACAATATAAAAGTAAAACTTGTTATGTGAGTTTTAAGGACATTTTTAGTGCCTAAAAATCTATAAATATATTTTTTTATATTATCTCTTTGCTGATGGTGCACATTTCCAACACTAAGATATTTAATTTCAAAGAACATTACTTGAAAAATCAAACGCATTATAATAACACGTTGTTCTACTTTACTGAGACTCGTATTGTAATGAGATTCATGAATATTTACTTGACAAGAAATGATTAACTTAACTGTGCAGCGAATAAAGACCACAATCAAGATTGTTTCGTAATTACTAAAATGAACTCATAAATTAAACATAAACAAGCTCCGATTTAATTTACGATGTTCGTCCGCGGAAGCGTCTCTTAAATTCACATAAAGCATTAAAACACGTGAAAACCAACTGCAGATGTTTTGGACTCACGACCGCATTAACTTGTTGGATAAAACGTGTATAATATATTATTAAGTCTATAAATAAACCTGTGAAATATTGATACATATTTTGTCATAGAACTGTACGTGGGACTGAACGTGGAACTGTACATGGAACTCTTCTATGGAACTGTAACTGAAATAAGATATAAATTTGATCTGATGATGAGAACTAACCATTTTAATAAAAATTACTACCTATATATGTATTTTACTCGCTATTCACATACACAGAAAGAGAGATTAAATGATTGATTGATAATTCATTTTTGAGAAGTTATGTATAACATCACAAAAGGTCATTGGCGATATATAACATAACAAAAGGTTATATAGGAAGCCTTCAACGATTCACTCATGAAGGTATAGCAGAATTAATGTGGCCATTGTCTCGATTTCAATCACAAAGGCTTACACGCTATCGTTATTCGAGTAATACGCATAATTTTGTAAATTGTAAAACGTAACAAAGTCTCCACGGCATCCAAATTCATCTACTTTCTGTATTCTTGACTCAAACCATAAGCCATCTATCATCACATAAAATGTGAGAATTTTCTGAAGCAAATAACATTTTTTTACGTTGACTCCAACAAGCTCTCACACCAAATTTTACTAAAGTCCATCCAGGAATTTTATTTGGAAAGTTATTGTAACGAAATCAGTTTTCATAATTGCCAAGTTAGAATTTTAATGACATATTGATATCTAGCAATGCACTGACCTAAATGATCTACTATTTAATAATTTATTTATTTAACTTACTATAATATTTGGTTTATTAAGTACATATAACTGCTATATTATTAAATGAAATTTTTAGGTTTCTCGTACCTCTATAAGAAAGAAATTAATATTTTATGTAATGTGTATGCTACTGGATCAATATCAGTCTGGGTTTCACACCGGTCACAGTACCACCACTGCTCTTATCAAAGTTATGGATGATATCAGATGGGCTATGGATAATCAACAGGTTATTGTGATGGTGCTCATCGACTTTTCGAATGCTTTTAACTTGGTAGGTTACGGTATCCTACTATCCATACTACTGCTTCTCTCCCCCAACGTTAAAATGGTTTTCGTCTTATCTTCGCGGACGTCAGCAATCTGTTCGACTCGGGAACGAAGTTTCGGAATGGGCGAACTTAAAAACTGGGGTACCGCCAGGCGGTATACTCTCCCCGATAATGTTTTCTTTATTTATAAATTCCTTTGAGCTATAGGCTTCACTACACTGTTCGTACCATCTGTATGCCGACGACTTGCACCTTTATGTTCATACCAAAATAGGAAATGTCTGTAACGCGTTCTTAAAACTCAACTCAAGTCTGGGAACTATTAGTAACTGGTCATCGGATTACGGTATTTCAGTTAATCCAACTAAATGCCAGGCAATATTGATATGCAGTTCTAAATTGCTGGCCAGGATTAATAGTACTAATCTTACTCCTATTACCTACAACGGAACTGTTATCCCATTGAGCAGTACTGTTAAGAACCTCGGTCTTTACTTAGCTGGCGTAAGCAAATCTCTGTACCGACTTAAACACTTCTTGTCATTAAAGACTAAGGTCATGTTAGTGCAGACCTTATTTATGCCTATCATTGATTATACAGATGTTTGTTACTCAGTCCTAACTGAAGAGCTTCTTCATAAACTGGAGCACCTTCTTAACAACTGTATCAGATACATTTTCGGTCTAAGAAAGTATGATCATACCTCTCAATATCGTTCGCAACTTAATTGGCTTCCTATTCGACAAAGGCGTAACTCCAGAAAACTTTCCACTATATATTCTATTCTTAATAATTCAACTTCTCATTCTTATCAACACACGACAGATTGCTACGCTCTTCTACTAATTCTAGAATTTTTATTCCACCGCACAGAACGGCATTTCTTCATAACTCTTTCACTGTTTTGGCTATATTACTCTGGAACTCCTTGCCTTTAGATATTAGAAAATCCCCTACAAAGTCGTCATTTAAGCGACAGGTCCGACAACATCTTCTGATACAACAAGCTTAGTATGTATAAACTTATTTAATCTTATTATTATTTACTATCATTTAATTTAATTTAATTTTTTATTATTTATTATTATTATTTAATAAAACTCTACTATTATTGTTATTATTACTAGTATTTTTAATTAAGTTAATTTTCGTTAGTTACTAACGTCTATTGTGTGCACCTACTACACCCTCTCGCCATCACCATGAGTCGACTGGTAGAGAATACCAACTGGAATTAAGTCCTCCCCTTTGTATTCCTTAGTTTTAGGTTTATATAATAAAGTTTAAATAAATAATAAATAAGATTTGTCGCTGACGTAAAAACATGGAATTTTTCAAGAATCAATGTCTCACAGCAAGAGTAAAAGAAATAATCTAAACACCCTACATTTTTATTACATTACAAAAGTATACATTTTTGGCGATTATAGTTGTAGCTCGTGGTGTGCGTCCGTATATAGGTATTAAATAAATGTTTAATTTTGATACTTCAGAGTCATAAAAATACATTTATGTTATATAATATACCCACAATTGTGTGTGTTATGTACTTAACACATGTAAATAAATACATAAATATTGGTATGTTTGAATATTTATATACAAATATTTAATTTATAAGCTTCATTACTCATTTTTTACATGAAAGTACTTGTATAAAAATCTATGAATTATAAAGTTTAGTTATTTTGAAAATGGCTTTGCCAGTTACTATATTTTTTTAAAAGAAAAAAATTCGGAGTGATCCTAATTCTACGCGTGCGTATTAATAGACACAGATTTTAGTAATTAAACGGAAGTATATATAAATTAAGTGTTATAACTCAAATAATAATTTCTACGCTAATTTACTTTAATTCCAAAAATACAATGAGTTATTAGAGACTAATTATACAATGGTTCATGATAGTTCATGATAGATATCTATATTTTGAGAATCTAGTAAGCGAAATCTTAAAGTGAAAGAGTGCTTTCCTTGAGAATCACGTGTCCAAGCCAATAAGTAATCAGAGCGTTTTCGACAGAAAGGAAATGAACCAATGCTATATCGTTGTGTTCGTTTTCAGCATTCTCATTCTCAATATTACTGCGTATTACTAACCGAAGGCACTGTCTGTCAAAGAGGTTCTACTTATATTGAATCTAATGCAAGTACCTTAAAGCTTCGGTGGTTTAGGTTAGGTCAATGTTTCTGGTATTAGATAACTATTAGAGTAAACAGAGTAAACTTCAAATTAAAATGAATATTTTAAAACTAGTTCAGTTTAATCCCTAATTAATTAATTAACTATTATTAGTATAAATACTCAGCACGCCCAGACGGTCATAATATGAATCGATTAATGGTCATATAGGAGCCTCCTTGTAATTTATGTAATATGAGTGAAATTGAACACTTTATTAAATAATACATAGGTGTCATATTACATTACGTAACAATAGCGTGTTTTTAAACTCACTTTAAAGTCTTGTTGTTCAACAATCTCGACCTAACCTAACCTAAACCTCTAAGTGACAAATGTTTTAAATGTGAAAATTGTTTTGTTTTCTCAACTTTGGATCCGCAAATGTAGATGGCAATTCATAATGTAAATACTAATGATATCATTGGTTTTTTTATATGACTTTTAATATAAATAGGTGTCATATTTCTTGCGCTATGGCACGGATTGTGAAATGTTTAAAAATTAAGAAGAACATTAAGTTCTTGTTATCCTATCCTAAACTTACAATATTAATAGATATTTGGGCTAAAACGTAAGCGATGTTTTAGCCCAAATACCTTGATTGAAAGTTAGCTTTTGAAATGTTCTAACGGATGTTTTCCCTAAAACTCATTTTCTTACTAAATATGTTGCGAAAAGATAGCGATCCTCCTGTTATCCATATTAAATATATAGTTGTAATCTATATTATGTAGATTTTTTCACATCAAGGGATTTTACCTCGGTAAGAATAAACACATTTTGTATTGCATTTCTTCTTCTTATTTTCAAGTTGATTTAGGTCTGTGGTTAAAACAGTTATTAAAATATTTTATTACATGGTACATATTATGTTTTAAATAAAATTTTAGTTATATGTATTGATTTATTTCCAAAAATTAATTTGTACTATAAATAACTCTTATCATGTAATAAAATCCTCCTCTTATCATGTAATTTTTAAAGTTTAAGGTTTATTCTTAAAAAGATTTATACGTTACTGAAATTGAGCGATTCGTATTATAACGTGAAAAAAAAAAAAAAAAAACATAATATTGTAGTACATTGTCTTATTAGCTTCAATTATTTTTAAATGTCCTTATTACTTACAGAGTAAGGTTCTGTACGATATTAACCCTTCTAGATAGTAATATTTTTATTGGGACTGAAAAGATGTCTTCAATTTTATGATATTAATCAAAATTTAAGAAATAATAGTAAGCAAGTTATCTTCTCATTTGTAATTAAAGCTTAAAATTCCGAACATTAGGAGCTGGCTCCTAATGTTCGGAATTCTTTAAGAAATAAGCGATAAAACTAAATTGGTTCTTAGTATCAACATAAAAAGTTTAAATTAAAATCTTGGCGTACTCCGGACCAAAGAAAAATGAATATTTGGTCAACAGATTCTTTGTAAAAGATGGTTCAAGGCGATTCAAAAGATTTAAAATGAAAAAGCCTTTAAATATTCTGCAATGTTTCAGACCTTAATAATTAAATGATTACACAAATATATTTATATTTATAATTAATCCAATTATACTGATAACAACATTACTGTTATCACTGTTATATTCATTAGAAATATAATTATGATATGCTTTGATCTTATTTTACAAATTCGGAGCTTGAATTAAGAACTCAGATTATGTAATTACTATTTTATTTTTAATCTCTTAAGATCATATCGCAATATTATAGAAGTATAATATATGTTAATAATGAAAGAATTTCTAAGATTATTATAACAAATCTTGAGATTACATTAATTAATATCTACAATTTTAATTATTTTTATTTAAATTTTATGTTCGCAAATTGTAAAGCCTAAAGTTGACTAGTTCAAAATCAAAATTGTAGATAAGACTCTTTACAGTAACTAGATATAATTTGATTTTTCCATTATTGCGTAAATAAGTCTTTAGTTACGATTTAGTTATAAATTTAAGTTTATAAGTGTTTAATGTTTCCTAATACGTATACCTTCCTATATATTATACAAATCCAGCAATGCATCTGCAACTGCACCACGTTAAGGTTATGATCTGAATAGTATCACAAATACAAACACACATGTATATCAGTCGATTTGAAAAAACTCAAATGAGTGACTTTTTAACTATCAATGTTTTATGACAAGTCATTTATGACGTAGCCGATGACTACTTATGAAGAAATATGGTAATAAGTACCTATAAAGTTATTATAAATTATAGTAAAAGATAATAAATATTAGGATATAGAATTTAATTTAATATAATTATAAAAATAACTTGTATATCATAGAGACAGGTTTTTACATGGTTTTAAAAATAGTTATAGAATGAAAAAAAATATGTTTAAAAATTATTAGTTTTAATTTTGTTACTTTGTGTTCAGCGTTGGCATCTTATTCATGTTGTATAGCTTTCGCATGAGTTTAAGATAAAAAAATATAATATTTATTATATTAGTATCCGTCAGGTCGATCTATATCATCTAAAGTTGAACTATTAACTGAGTTAAAGATTTATACTATACGAGAAATTTTTATTTAACTGCGTATACTTCACCAAGTTTGCAATTATAGTTAAATACCTATAAGGTGGATTGCCATGGTTACGCAATAAATCCTTTTCTCATCCCCTTCGCCGAGGGGCGATAGAGACGTTAAACGATCGGTCGTTATTACTCATAACTATAATAATAATCGGTTACTTTGATTTAGTTAATCTTACATAAATTACTAGTTCTCTTTAATGAATTTTGGGCTTCGGGAATCACTCCCGACAAGGAAATATTAATAACAACTAAATTCGGTTACATTAACAATAGAGCGATTTGCTTGTTAGTATATAAATGAAGACATAATATGTCTAAAATAGTTTGTTTGATTACAAAATTATGATATACCATCCGCATAATAAACTTGTAAGAAAACAATTTTGTTAATATTCGAGGTCAGAAGAAACACATTTATTAATATAAAAATGGTCGTTCTGATTATCGGTTTTAAAGACATGTAAGAAAAATTACAAAAGAAATTGTCATTAATATTATTCGCTTTTATATTTGTTTTTATATTTATATTTGTTCTTTGCCTTTTCAAATCACTATCTACCTAATCATATATATAAATATAAGTATATTATAATTGCAGTCACTGTGAAAGGTAATAGTATAAGGAAAACGCGCAAAACAGAAAGTGTCATTATATATTTATTTAGAGTCTTAATGATACCTTCTTTTACTAATTTACAGTAATAATAATAAGTAAATCGAATCCAAGTTCGAAAACACGATATTTCAATCTATTTTTTAAATAATTTATTGCCATTGTAAAATATCTTCATAATATTGCTTTCTTGGAAGAATAATTTGTTTGAAATGTTTGATTTCTTGTCTCTAAATACTAGTTTGGCCTTCAAATTTCAAATAAAAAACCCTGTTCAATAATAAAGACAAATTAAATTTATGTTATAAAAAATGAATGGGGACACTATTTATATTTATTTAGCTTCACGCCATATCCCTTGCGGGGTAGCCAGAGACGACGGAGCGTCAAACGCTACGGTCCCTCCATACCTCTTTCGCCTCGGCCACAGATATCAACCTCTTCATACATGCCCTCCGGGACGTCCTCGTGCTTTTTACGTGACCTTCCTCCAGTATCATAGATACTGTATTTTCGAAGGTCACTCGAGGCCTCCCCCTGTCTCTCTTACCGCTCACTTTTCCTATATAAATCTTTTTTACCATTCTAACATCACTCAATCGTTCAACGTGGCCAAACCATCTGAGCACGTTCTTCTTCATTCTCACCGTGACATCTTCGCTAGTACCTGCCATTCTGTGGATCTCTTCATTGCGGATTCGATCAGCTAGACTGACTCCGCATGTTCTGCGAAGAGATCGCATCTCCACAGCATTCATCTTTCTTACATTTTTCTTCTGTGTTACCCACGTTTGGCCGTATAACAGCGTCGGTAGCAAAACTGCATTGTGTACAGCCAAACATGCAGCTATACTGACGTTTTGCCGTCTCAACAATGCAGTCAAAGCAGCGTTGACTCTGTTACCGGCAGCAATACGCCTTTCCACATCCATTTCGTATCTTCCGTCTCTGCTAAACATACTGCCCAAATATACCACTTCATTCACTTGTTCTATTATCTTATCATTCACGTTGATCTTACATTCTGTTCTTTCTTTATTTCTTTCAAATATCAGAACCTTCGTCTTATCTACATTCAGGTTAAGACCATTAATTTCACACCCATCTTTCAGAGTGGTGACCAATGCCTGCAAATTGCATTCCGATGATGCAAAGAGCACTGCATCATCTGCATATAGCAAGCAATTGACCTTAAGGTCACCTACTTTCACTCCTATGTCACTATCTTTCACTCCTTGGAGACAACTATCCAAATACAAATTGAACAACCAAGCTGACATAGCGCAACCTTGCTTAACACCCGATTGGATGTCAAACCAGGGCGTCATGCCAGCTCCTACTTGCACACAGGCTGAGTGATCTCGGTAAAGAGACCTTACAGCCTGTAGCAAGGGTCCGTTCACATTGTATCGGGGCAGTATCTCCCATAACTTCTTTCTCACAACCCTGTCAAACGCCTCACAGCCTGTAGCAAGGGTCCGTTCACATTGTATCGGGGCAGTATCTCCCATAACTTCTTTCTCATAACCCTGTCAAACGCCTTTTCCAAATCCACAAAAGCACAGGAAACCTTTTGGTTTAGGGTCAAAAACTTTTCCGTGATCATGCGGAGGGAAAAGATCTGATCTATACACCCTCTTCCAGGTCTAAAACCTCCTTGGGCCTCCCACAACCACCTTTCAGATCTCTCTTGCATTCTTCTCGCTAATATTTTAGCATATACTTTACCGCCCAAGCTAATCAAACTGATAGCTCTATAGCTTGCATAGTCTATCTGTGAACTTTTGCCTTTATACAAAGGTACGATGACTGCACTTCGCCAATCGTCTGGGACCTCCCCCGATTTCCAGCATAAACTGCACCAAAACTAGAAAAAGTCCCAGACGCGTGGTCCACCATATTTGATCATCTCGGCAGTAACTTCATCTGCTCCCGCAGCCTTACCACATTTCAGACTTCGAATCACGCTCTCTACTTCTTCCAAACTGATTTCACCATCAGCTACATCTTGACTCAGCATTACGCTGGTAGTCAAGACCGAGGCGTCCTCATGTTCATACATCTCCTTATAGAATTCCGCCCACCGCTGCAAAACGTGTGCTTGCTCAGTTAAAATTTCACCGCACTTCGAAGCACCTCTTTCATTCTACAGGTTACCAAACAATCCCGGCAACCACTAACTTCTCGCCAGAAAAGCTTCGTGTTTTCCCGGAAGTTGTTCGTCAACCTTTCATCCTTTTCTCTCTCAGAATTTTCACGCTTCATCTTTATAAGTGCTTTCGTTTTGTGCTTTTGCAGCTTATACGCTCTATTTCTTATCTCTCTCATACTTTTATCCTTACCAGAGACTTTATAATCCGGCCATGCTTTCTTCTTTAACTCTACATCGTCTTTCACTTCATCATTCCACCATTCATCGCGCTTTTTACTAAAACCTCTTTTCCTTTTACCACATACTTCTGTCGCTACTTTCACCATACCATTCCTAATTTACCTATTTACCTCTAATTACTTTAAAATGTATAAAGCAGCAATTAATAAGAGAATTGTTTAGTGAATTACTACTTTAACATGTCCTTTACAAGACCGCAAAGTAACGACATTAAAAGTTAAGTAAAGGCTTGATTGTTATGTTAAATTGAATTTATATATAGTAAATAACAATTTAAAAGTCAACGTGTAAATTCATATATGGTATGTTAATTATGGGTATTTAGGAATTAATAAGATAATTACTGAGTGAAATAATAAAATAGGTATACTCGTATGTCTCAAAATTATTTAGGATATAATCAAGTCTTTCAAGAAGTTGTATGGAACAAATGAATTTGGTTTATCAAATCTAATGAGTTACCCAATATATTTGAAGGTCGAATGCAGTAAGTAGACTTCAGAACACAAATCAAAATGGAACTTTATGGATCAGAAGGAGGCGTAGCTGCCGTTAAGCATGTTTTTTGCAATGTTATAACCTGCTTAGTTATTATATAATAGTTGTAAATTTTCTACATCGATAACATTAGAAAATAATTAATAATACATTTGACAATAGAATATTAATTACATCACCATTTTTCTACGAACGAACTACCTGCAAGTTCTAACAAAGAAAATAGTCATGCTGAACAAATTATTGTTATAATATAAATTGTGCTTTGAAGAGTTAAATAAACATTGAAAGTCTTTAAGTTTCTTAGACGAGGATCGTGTTGTAGTTTTTAATTATTTGTTAAAACATTACTGCAGTGAAAGTAGAATTAAGCGAGATTTATTATATTTATTAGCTTATTTATTATTAAATGTAATTCTTTAACCACTTTAATTAAATAGCTAAACATATTATTTTACTATCTGTCCATTTTGGTTTGCCTTTTGATGACTTTAGACCTAGTCACCTTGTAAACATTTAGCATTTTTTTGTGTTTAAAACAAAAAATAATAATTTTTCATTTTTCATTTGGTCAAATTATATAGGTCATCTACGTACTATTGTAATAAACGGATTTTAATTCTTAAATCTTAAGATGTGAAAAAAATACTGGATGGAAACCGCACTTATATCTTTTATAAAAATATGAAGAAAAAATAATGAAAATTGCTACTGTAAAAGTTAAACCGCATCCTTTTAGTTACTCAAAACTTAAGAAAAAGTTTTGTATACAGAAAACATATTAACTAGGGTCGTCAACAGACCCTCAATTTCGACTCGCTGCGCCCGCAAAATCTCGGGTGACGTTTGCATATTGAGCGAAGCGAGCCCAGTGTAATGATTCATTGTTTCCCACTGACTTCTATGGGGTATCAGTATTTTGACATGATATTGAAAAAAAAATGAATTTTTTTTTTGACATTTTTATTTTTTTTTAAAAACCTAATGTGTGTCTTTTTGATTGCAAAATTGCATAATTTTCCGTCAAGTAATTTTCGAGCCTATTCGTGACAAAGAATGTGAAAAAGTTTCCAGTACAACGCTCCGCTCGCTACGCTGGCTTCGCTCAATAATTACATGAATTAGTTTAATGAATTCTTTTTAGATTAAATTTAAAACATAATATAACAAACATTTTAGGCATTTCAACTTTGACGAGTCGTAAAATGAGATTTTGGACAAACATTGAATAATATACCAGTTCTTTAAATATTATTACATTAAACATACATTGCACAGCTACTGTTTAATTATTTCTGAATGCTTACATCAGAACATCCAAATAAACAAACAAACTTTTACATTCCTTAAATTAATAGAAAGATTTATTATTACAAATTATTTTAAGTCCAGGATATTTAATTTCCACTATTCCTATTCCACTATATTGCCTACTCACGAAATGAGGTCCGGAACGGTCTTAATAATTATAAAATTCGTATCTACGCTTGCTTTATTTTTGAGAATGTCAAAATTTTAGTGAAGTCAACGACCTCTTAAAAAAGGTGGTTTTTGGAATCGGGTAAAGAGCAAATAGCAAATCGTGATTTAATACTCTCTGCGCCTGAGTTTTAATTCATTCTTTAAAATTTAATTTATAATATTCTGTTCACTTTGTTAGGAGTACGATTTTGTGATTACTGGAGTATTTAAAGGGACATGTATACTTTTGTATACTTTTGATTTGTCTGTTTTGATTACGTTATTTTCTTTTTGCAATTGTTAAAAAGGGCGAAAACTATATATCCGACTATAATATATTTACTAAAATAATTAACGGTTAGGTTAGGTATGTTTCCGATTTTTGGAAATTATAATATTCTTCATATGATAAATATTTATATTGAGTCTGATTTGTGAAAGTTAATATTGTGATTAAAATTACATATCTCAGATTTTAAAAAGTTCAATTATTTTAAATTTTCCTAAAAACGGTTCTGTATAAAGTTTCATAACATTCAATAATTAGAGGGAGTTCCACAAGATCTAATCTTTTTTTACGGTATAGGAGTAAGCGCTTATCATCTGCCAGTTAGTGCGAAGTGCTTCTCACGGTGTCTTATAACATCGGAGAAAAATGTTTTTATAAAATATTTTCCAACTCTTTGGAAGTGAACTCCTTAATGATGGTATTAATATTCCTTCGATATGGAAGCTCTCCTGAGCTGTTCAAATGGTACAAACTTATAACAGGAGGTCTCGATTTCATTTTGTTCAGGACATAATTGATAAAATGTCATCCACTCCAATCAAGTGTATTACGATGCTTATAATTTAAAACTTATCTTTTGTTAACTTATATATGTGAATGTAACATATAAGTAAGATGTTAATAAATACTTTTTAAACACTTATTTTTTTTTGTATAAGTTTAGTTTTGAGTTAAGTATTAGAACTCTTCATTTATATTTTATATAATAAGTTCAATTTCTAAAAGTAATACGTGGTACTTTACTTTTAATATAAATTTACAATGAAGTGTCACTAAAGAATCTCTTTATAGACTGATTGTTAAAGTATTTCTTGAGAGAGTTAACCTTAGTTAGCTTGAAGTAACAGAGTAAGAGACATTAGCCAGGAGATTGCTACAAGAACATTATTCGAAGTAAAGAAGATTGCTTCTGCTTGCGAGTTAAAATATTTTACAGAAAGTATTTTTTAAATATTCTTTGAATAAATTATTTAATAGAAAGAAATATCTTCTTTACAAGTACTTTTTAATTTTTCATAGTGATTACAATATTTTAATGTATATTTAACTTTCAGTTCAAATTGAAGTGAATTAAATTATTTTGAAAATATTCTTAACATATTAAGTGAATTTATAATTATAGTTTATATATATTTAAATTCTGCTTATTTGTCAATCGACATTATTTTTAAAGTATAATAGTTATTGAACTACATTTAACCAACCTTGGGGTTTTTTGTTTATGTAATAAAAAAGAGATAAAGTACTCTGTGTCACAACATGAGTCAGGATATAATTATAAATATGAAATATTAATTGTATCAATTAACCTTTGACGGGATATAAGAGATGGTACTGCTTTATATTATTTAGTTTTATTCCTTATGTTATGGTAACACTCAAAGCAATACAGGACAAACATGTTAATGCTACTAAATTCTAACTTTGCTTTTGTCGCATTGTTTAAAGTCTCAGAAAGTTAGAAACTTAACTGACTTCGTACGTAAAAATACAAGAGAAGCAAAATAATAGATATATTAAATAAAATATATATACCTTTAGAGATTACTTAAAATATAATAATTGAAACTATTGTTATTAAACCACATACAGCGACTACAAAGTTTGTAAAACACAAGTTATTCGCTTCACTAGCACATCGCTTAAAGAATATAAGAATAAGAAGAGGAAGAAACTTCACAAAGAGGTTACTTTACAGGCTTGTCTAGATGCTTTTAAAATATCATTGCAATAAAAATTCTCATATAATTTGTCATCTAAAAATATAGTACTAGTAGTGATAAAGCTTTTAAGAACTTCAAAAATGTATTTGTTTTATTGCATTAAATTACTTTTAACAATTGCGAAATGCTTACATGTATAGGTCAGTTGATGTTTAAAAAACTTTTAAGAAAAAAGATATAATAAAGAAATCACTGTTTCAAGGAAATTAAATTGAAGGACAGTTTTCAAAGTTTAGATGTGTATTTCAGAGTCAAGATAAGTTGTAAAATAAATGTAATTATTTTGTTTTCACATTTTTATGAGTTTTCTATGTCTTCAATAAATAACATAACAATCACAAATATTTTAAGACAAATTTGATACTCGGAAACAAATAGTATATTTGTTTTTCTCTTCTCCCAAAAACAACTAAATTAGTCATTAAATAGCTTTTACAGATTGTTAGTAATTAATAAACACAGATAATTCTTCACCTAATAAATAACATATGACATAATTGGCACTTAGTTATTATATTGATAATTAAATTATTATAGTACATGCAGATAAGACGGTTGCTCCCTGATAAAGTAAAGTGCTGGGTTTTATTTTTACATTTTTCCTTAATACGAAGTATAAAAAGATCTGAGCATTGCGTTGTATGTATTAGTCTCCAGTTTCCAGTGGATATCAATATGTCTAAAATATTGTTTACGTTAATTTTGATTTTTGTAACTGATAGTTTAAGTCAGCCCATTATGTATCATGGAAATTGTTACCACTACCCAGAAGAACAGTTACTCGAACAGCTCGAGCTGTGAGGGACGTGGAGCCACTGTGGCTGTACAATGATCGTGCACTGGCCTCTGCAGACCATGTTGTCGTACCTAAAATCATAGACGATATCAATCTCGACGAGATTAAAGATACGCCAAAAGTAGAGATTCCACAAGCGCCAGGAGTTCGAGTGGAATCTTCAGTAAGTCGTGAGACATAACCAACTTATCCTGAATATAGTTAAAGAAATGATATGTCAGTAAAGAAATGATAGAGCTAGATGTCATATTTTCGTCTAAGTTATCTCTTACTATTTCTATAAAACCAAGCCCATTTCTAACATGTGCGTGTATATAATGTCAAAACGTCGTTTAATTATTGCAATCGTACCTTCTTATTATTTTCATCAATTATGTTGTTCCTGAATATTTATTAGGTTATAGCTTTTAATAAAGATGTATTTAAAAACTAGTCACTTTTTTAGGTCACTATGGAACGTTGGTAATGCATATTATTATTTTTTATGAACAGAGGCTTTTTTTGTTCTTAACGAGCTGTAGTCAGCGCTAATCAGTATATTTTAGTTTATATTGTGAGTTTTTTTTTTCAATATGTATTTTTATTTAAAAAAATATTATATTTAATATGTATTGGTTTTGACCAATAGCCGTAATAAATCACAACATATATATACATATAAATAATAATCTAAAACTACTCTAATTTTCATAAAACACAGGTAAGTAAGTTGTTTGTATTGTAATTATATTCCAATTTTTATATTATATTCTATAGTCGCTAAGATTAAATGCTATTTTTAATATTGGTATCAACGAAAATTTTTAGATACATTTAACCCGCAGATATGTGGCCTCAGCAACACTATTTATTAATAATATTTCTTATCTAATCATCTGATAAAATGTATTTTTACGTAATAATTTGTGGTTTATAAGTAAAATGAGACCAATATCTCAAGATTATTTACTGCTAGTTCACTTTGATCCTCGCTACAATTAATTTAATTGTAGTAAATCGTTGAACTGTTTGGAGACAATGTCATGTAATTTAATATGTAATGTTCTTATAAATGGTGTTCATTAAATATACAGTCTGGTGGAAGTAGCCGAGATTAAAGCAAAAGCGATAAACAGAATAACATTTTTACATATTTTTAACGTTATCTGCGATCCATCAAATGTATTTATTCTGAAAACTATTTTTTTATTATTATTTAATTGTATAAACTTAGATTTGGTATTGTTATTCACAGAATATCATAAAAAGTTGAAAGTTGTTCAAAGTATAATGTATAATCTAAATTAAAATCAAAATACAATATAATCGAATTAAATGAATACGAACGGATAGACATGGCAAAACTTTCGTAGTTCCTAGCCTAAAAAAGTAGTTTATCCAAGTTTCTGAATCAAGCGGTTCAAGTTACCGTTAGCTTAGAGGTTAAACTTTAGACTTACTTTTAAAATAGAAAATAAAAAATACTTAGCTTAGAAAAGATAAATAAATAATATATATATATATATATATATATATATATATATATATATCTTTAAAGATAAATAATATACATATATTTATCTTTTAAATTCTACTTTAAACCAACGAATATAACTATTACACATTTATAATACACCCCTTTCCTCTTGAGACAAAACATATTAGATATGGGTTAGACATAAATAAAATTAATAACAAATAGTGTGCAAAGTGGGTTTAATCGACATGCCTTATCAAACTAAGTTAACTAACATTAGAGTATGTAAGTAGAGAAAGTAAGAAAAATAAAGGAATTCTTATTAAAAAAAAAAATATTACCATGTGGCTTGTGCTATTTTGGCAACTCGACTATAAATTTCTTACAATAAAAATAAAAAAAGGGTATTTTGATTATTAATCTTACATCATTATTGACAATAATACATTATAATAGCGTAGAATTAAATTAAACGTCCGAGTCTAAACAAAAAAAAAAACTTATTTGTCGCTGTGAAATCACTGAATTGGATATGTTATATACAAGTATTAGTAGTAGTAGTATAATATTGCTGTCGGTAACAGAGTTAACGATGCTTTGAAACGTCAGCATAGCTGCATGTTTGGCTGTACACAATGCAGTTTTGCTACCGACGCTGTTATACGGCATCCAAACGTGGGTAACGCAGAAGAAGAATGTAAGAAAGATGAATGTTGTGGAGATGCGACCTCTTCGTCGAATATGCGGAGTCAGTTTAGCTGACCGAATCCGCAATGAAGAGATCCAAAGAATGGCAGGTACTAGCGAAGATGTTACGGTGAGAATGAAGAAGGACGTGCTCAGGTGGTTTGCGCACGTCGAACGAATGGGTGATGAAAGAATGGTAAAAAAGATTTATAAAGGAAAAGTGAGCGGTAAGAGAAACAGGGGGAGGACTCGAGTAACCTTCGAAAACAGAGTAGCTATGCTAGTTATACAGGAGGAAGGTGACGTAAAAAGCATGAGGACCCCCGGAAGGCATGATGTCTGTGGTCGAGGCGAAAGAGGTATGCAGAGACCGTAGCGTTTGGCGCTCCGTCGTCTCTGTCTACCCCGCAAGGAATATGGCGTAAAGATAAATAAGTAATCAAGTCAATATTATCTAGAATTTAACTAAACTAAATATAGATTAACAATTCGTAATAATCAACTAAAAAATAAAAAACGAGTTATTCTCTAAATGTAAAATTATCACTGCTGTTTATTAACATAGCTTATGAAAGCTTCTAAACAACTTCATCTTTATAAAACTAGTTGACCCATAAATAAAAAGACTTAAGTATTTCAGTTTTAAGTACATATACAAGTGCAAGAAAAATATTAAATACACCTCCATACGCTTGATTACAGAAAATATACGAGTATGAAAAGGTTAGCATTAATAATAATAGAATTTTAACCAACAATACAACGTTTAAAATATTGATGTATTGTGATTACAATTCCACGTTCCTGTTATTACAATAAAACCTTCACGAACATAAATCTAACGTAGCCCAGAATATATCACTCGCCCAAGCACAGACTCTGTGAGGTCCAATAAAATACATACTATAATTACTTACTACTCCCGGTTAGTAATGTATAAAGCATTGTTGTTACAGATAACATATGCTACATGTTATCTCAACAAAGGGTATTTGTGTTAAGTACACAAACTAATATTTTTAATTCTTTAAAATTGAAATTCAGAGAAGCACCTATTTCAATTTCGCTAATAATATTATTTTCTCTACTAATGTATCTTGTTAAATATATATCCATTGTATTTTATATTACTAGCATTAAAAATAATAATATAAATGTGATAAAGATGGTTTAAAGTAATAGTAACTAAGTACCTTATTTGTTTATTTTATTTTCACGTTGTATGCCATTCTTTTGACGACTTTACAGTTTTCACAAAATTAACGTCTCAGAATCTCGTTCTAATGTGAAAGTGTTTCGTGGCTCAGTTCGGTACAAAATCGGTTTTTAATTACATTCACAAGAAGTTTTCTATTTTTGTATAATTCCGTTAATAAAGCTGAATAAAAGGAAGTCCACTTGTTTATGAAACTCACAAAGATGCATTAAAATAATACCGACATATTACTTATCTTTAGATAGTTATAATAAGATGTTTAGGCAAGCTAATTTTTTTTTATTTATGTAAATTACTTATACAATATTAAATAATTTCATAGGAAATTTAAACAATATTCAATTGATTATAATATTAATTATTGTTGTTATTGTACAAGTCAACACTAGATATGGAACATCAAGTGACGTGTATATGACGCCTAAACAGATACCATCTGTAGCAACAACATGACAGATGACAAAACCACATTAATTATATGAAGCTCCTAGTACAATAGTTATTACCATTATATGATCAATCGTTATTATAGATATATATACTATAAATTACTAAGATTTAAAATTAATTGTGACACAAATAGATTTTATATTATAATATTAAAAGTCAGGAAAAATCGACATTGTGGGAATTATATATTTTTTAAGATAAGGTTTCACGAAATCATATCTTTCTTTGTAGTTATAAACTAATCTTTCATAAATTAAAGTTAAATGTATTCTGTTAAATATCATTAAAACCAAAGATTCAGGACAAAGTGGCTGGCTATTAGAAGATGTCTAATAACTGTTCGTGGTTTAATTTTCTCTGAGATGAGGTTTTAATTCCTCTTTCATGAAACCTAGTTTCAGAAATTTTGTTCCTGTTATATTATATACTTTTGCCGTGTGCTGAATAACTTTAAAGCTATACTCGTATATATCTAAGTAGATAAGATAATATATGCATAAGTATGTATAACATAAGTTATCTTACCGTTTTAAGTCAGTAGTCTTTTTGAAACCAACATTAAATGACTAATTTTAAACATACGTACGTACTAATATTCTGATACGTACATATAAATATTGTACGTCTTCCATCGCACTTAAAGCGAACAGTATTTAATTAAAGAACAATTTGATCTGATGCCTGCCGGCGAATTTCATTACCGCACAGCACGCCTGTAATACCATTCTTACCACCTGGATGCATGGCGATCTTCCACTGTGCGGTTTTCAAGGAATTTTTGTTTTTTAAATCCTACTATAAAAAAAATAACTCATTGAAGAAAGTTTAGTATATATCTATAATGAAATAGACATATAGCAGTATAGCTTAGATAGAAGTGTAACTTTATAAAATGTAATACCTCGATAAAAAAAATTTAAAGGATAGAAAATCAAAAGTCAAAACTAGCTTTATTCATTTTTGTCTTAGTGAAAGGGTAACAAAAATAAAACTACCAACAACAGTATCAACGAGTTGGGGGTTCCTGTAATATTCAAATAAATCCGATATACTTTCATTATATATAATTATATGAATTGAATGAACTTATTGTGAGGCGTTTTCACGTCGATATCTTATGTTGAGCACCGTATTCATGGGCAGGATTGTTCTGTTCATTGTCCTGCTAAAACCGTAATAATATCAATTAATAAAATAAAACATTTTGTTATAATAATATGTAGTCTATAAAGGCGGTTTGTGACTAAAATTTACAGCTACTAGAATTCCAGTCAAAATATATGCAGATATAATTAGCTGAAAGCAAAGCTCGGCACTCGCTATCAACATAAATGATAACATTCATATGACTGCATTTTGTTACACAATACCATATACGAGTATATATTTTTTTCATATAAATTGCTATTTTAAACCGTTACCGTACTGTAACCACCATTATAATATAGGGACATACAATTGGTATGTTATTCCCTTATTAATATTTAAGACAAACCCTTAATTTTTATAAAATGCTTAATAAAAATGTATGCCTGCTACGTACTTACTATTATAAAATATATATTACTTATATTCCACTTCAATTATGGTACAAGTTGTTGAGAATAAGTTTTCCTTACGATCTTTGAAATCATACTACGACAACATCTCGCAATGAAATTGTGAAACATAACGTAACGAGTTATTCAAGCATCGCTGATGTCATTTGTTACATCTGAATATCTATATCAAATATGAGTATAATACTTACGGCAACACTGGTACTTTGACCGTTCTAGATATGAAAAAGAGATAAACTGATATAATACAAACTGATATAATCCATTTAAGTTTATATACAAGTTAAAACCCCTATGGAAAAAGTAATTCCTATACGATCGCAAAATATCTATATGTTTAGGTTTTCGTTTTAAAATTGTTACATTTCAGTAAAACCGTTGTTTCGAAACAAAATAGGTGAGTTTAATCTGAACTCATATACATACAATACAAGATAAAAGTTAAAGTTAAAAGACTTCTTGATAAGTATAACACTTTGGTAGTTGTAAACCGAAACACCTGATATGAAATCATGACTTCTTTATTTAAAATAAGTGATAGTTGTTATAAACATTATTACATTTTAAAAATTACATTAGATGCGTAATTTGAATACATAAGCACGAGGGCAAGTATGTGGAAATACACAAGAAGCATATTAAATTTTAATGCAATGACGATTTTGTTTGAATATAGATAGTGCATG
Organism: Melinaea marsaeus rileyi; assembly: GCA_918358865.1. Taxonomy (NCBI): domain Eukaryota; kingdom Metazoa; phylum Arthropoda; class Insecta; order Lepidoptera; family Nymphalidae; genus Melinaea; species Melinaea marsaeus. The sequence continues at coordinate 2,310,980 of OU911095.1, read as the reverse complement.
CTTTAAGGCCATAGAACAAATAGAATGTTTAATTAAACTAAAACATTTAAGAAAATATAAGAAGCCAATAAACTAAATCCTGTATTGTGGTTGAGTTATATGTACAATTTATACTATTTGTAAGTTAAAATTGTAATAAAGTAACTTTATGAAACTAATAAATAAGAGAGTGTGTATATGTGTACTATTGATTATCCTACCTCCATAATAAGTGCACTGGCTGGTATAGTGATATTCCCACAATGAAAGTATGGAAAAAACGACAAAAACACATTAATTTCATAATTCATAATAGATTTGATATTGAAACGGTATTTTATTTTTGCAACTCATTTTATTTTATATTATCATTAAGCAATAATTTGGCTCAAATTTAATTTAATACGATTTAATATATTTTTCCTTTATGTTTGTGTAGTATTTTTTATTAAAATAATAGAAAATCAAAATAGAATTGCTTCAATCTAAACTCCTCAAATCAAATTATTAATGTTGTTAATTTGAGTATTAAAAATAAATGAAAAACTTTTATTTATTTCAATCCCTACCCAAAAGTAATATATCCTTTGTGGTGTGAAATAAATATTCAAACATATGTAAATTGTTGTTCAACATGTACACGGAACATTATTTTATTTGTGAAATTTATTTTTAACGGAACGAAATGATTAGAATTGTTCACGGCGTTTTAGCTTTTATTATTGATGTAAACAGTGGAACACGAGTGGGAATATTTATTATTAGTATCTATCATATTGGATTTTTGAGTTCGTTGTAACAACCTTGGACAACCGCTTTTGTTCAAATTATATATATATATATTTAATTTAATAGTGCTACTGTTATTATGCAATTAAATTAATATGATATAAATGATTCCTAAGGGAGGTAATAAGAGAATTAACATTTAGTGTAAATACGTACATACGAGGGGAGGTCCAAATATTCGTGGAATGAAAGGGATCTAAATAAAATAAAACAACAAAACTATTTTTCCTTTTCAATATAATTACCTTTAAGCTCAATACATTTATTAGACCGAAATTGCCTCCCTTACCTCATTGTCGTCGGAAAATTACCTTCCCCTTAAGTCTTTTTTTAAATTGGGGGGTAAAAAAAAGTCACTCGGGGCCAGGTCTGGACTGTAGGGTGGGTGAACTAGGAATTCGAACTCATGCGTGTGCAGAGCAGCCATTGCCAATTCTGCTCTTGTGAACCGGCGTGTTGTCTAGCAACAGCAACACACCCTTTGTTAATTTTCCTCGCCGCTTTTCTTTGATGGCATCCTTTAATTTTTCTAATATCGTTGCGTAGTATTCTCCGATTATAGTCCTTCCCTTTTCTTTGTAATCAATTAAGATTATCCCCTCACAATCCCAAAAAACGGTTGCTATCATCTTTCCAGCCGACTCCGTCACCTTGAATTTCTTTAGTGGTTGTGTCCCCTTTTTATATCATTGGATGGACTCTTGTTTGGACTCAGGCTCAAAGTGATGAACTCATGTTTCATCTTTCGTAACGATTTGGTCTAAAATCTGTGCAGGTTTATCTCCACACAACTCCAAAAAATGCTTTGACGCATCGACGCGCTGCTCTTTCTGAAACGGCGTGAGCATTCTCGGTACTCATCTTGCACTGACTTTTGTCATATACAGGTGATCATGTAGGATTCGCAAAATGGTGGTATCTTGTACTCCAACTAATGCAGATTATTGTTTTTTCTTCAAACGGGCATCCTCTATTACAATTTTCTCCACTTTTTCGACGATATCCGATGTGGTGGCCTCAACTGGCCTTCCTGAGCGGGGGTCGTCTTCAATTGACTCTCGACCATGTTTATAAAGACCATGCCAATTGTAAATCATTGATTTACTAGGGCACTGTTCCCTATAAACGACTCCCATTTCATTCAAATTGGTTTGAGCGTTCTTTCCTTGCTTGGTAAGGAATTTTATCACAGCGCGGTGTTCAATTTTCTCCATAGTTTCAGTTTTCTTCCGGATTGACTTGTTTAACAGGCGACTGTTCGTAAACGAATGATGCAATCAGGTTGAAACTCGGTATTTATACTAATGATGAGTCTCCGATTCGTATGACACTAAGCGAGCGCCCCTACCCCCGCTCCATCCTCTCCATTCCACGAACTTTTGGACCTCCCCCCGTATCTTACGTGAAATTGCATGAATTTAAATAATAATTTTATTTTGTTTGTTTTACTTTTTTATTTTGTCGGTACATGGTGAAGATTCATCATATACTATGTTTTCTAAGTAAAAACCATTAATAGTTTTTTCGAATAGGAATAAGCAACTTTTGTACAGAACTAAGTGGTTATGAGCTAGAAATAACATAGAAGTGGTGAAATAGTAATACCTCATAATATCGGTAAGCGAATCATGTTTAAGAAGAATTCTACATGCGTAACCAATCTTTTATTCAATTTCAATTGGATGAATAGTTTTCTTACGTATTTATTTTAAAAACCTTCCCAATCTATTATTTAATGTATTTAAGAACAATATTAATAAATAATTTTTCATATTACTTTAATTATATGTAACTTATGTTATTCATCTCAATTTGTTAACAGATTTTGTAACATTGTTGTCTAATTTTCAACAATTTCATTGAAATTAGAAATACAGTACTTTCGAAAACTAATTCATAAACAAAATGTGTCATGAATCAGTGCTGTGTTAAAGGTATATTCACCATTACACGATTCAAAATATCGATTTGAACTTGTAAATCAATTTAACCTTAATAAAGGAGGTTGCTTCTTTTTAAGAGATAAAATATTTTTCGCTTTACTAAATATATTAATAGAAAGAAATAATTTCCATAAAATGTTTTCTGTTAATTCCAAAATATCAAGGTATTATAAAAAATATTAAATATATTAATGTTGAGTACATTTAAGGTAGTTAAATAGATAAACCATTAAATAAAAAAAATACATTATTTTGAAAATATTGAAAATATCAAGACTCTATGGATCAATTTAAAAACATAATTTATAGTCTTTTTATTGTTGGCTATATATCGACCGATAATAGGACTATTTTGTTTGATTACACTCTATTTTAATCTATTATCATAGTAATTTTATTTGTCAGTCTCAATGTTATATAATATATAAGCTTTAATCAGTTATTGTTATTAGTCTACCTTATATAAATTATACAGAATTTATTAAATACATGTCTATATAAATTTGAATAGTAAGTTGTGAGAATAAAAATATTTGTTTAAAAATTGTTTGTTTATAAAAAGAGATAAACAAATACTTTTATGTGATATGAATGATAGAAAAAGTAAGTTTTTAAAAATAGGTAAGGTCTATTGGTCATAGAGCAATTAACTTATGATGCAGTGGAGGTTATGTCTTTTTATTTTCAGTTTCATTGCCTATGTTATGCTAAACTGAAAAAAGAGGACAAATAAGTTTGAATTAATAAATTGTAACTTCGCCTTTGTCGCGTTGTTTGAAATCCCAGTAAGTTCAAATGTTACGGGACTTAACTTACTTTATAGTATATTCGCAGATTTCGCAGAGAACCAAGTTTGATCTCATAAAAAAGATAAGAGAAATTAAAATAAAAGACGTAAAATATATATAAATTATATTTTGTAGAAATTAAAAATGTTTTAATTATTATTTTTTTGCAACATCACATACAGCGATTAAAAAAATTGTAAAACACAAGACATTCGCTTCACTCGCATATCGTTAAAGAATATTGTTGGAGGCACTCGTTTCGTGACGCGTGTGTGTGTAACAAACTATATACAGTGTTGAAGTTGTCTTGTCTTTGTGTTGTCTTGAACTTATATAACACATCTATTATTTATTCTTCTTTATTCATCGCCTAAATTGAAATTAAGAAAAATAAACCTAACCATAATAACATGATAATTTAACAAAGACATGTCGTGTCAAGTGACATGTCACTTAGTACGGAATGTTGTAATCTTTCTATTTAATACTTGTTAATATAAAAATATTCAATGAAACCATATAACATATTTGATATGAATTTAATGAGAAGATTTCAGTCATTGTAATATTCGATAATTCTTTATTAATACGGTAAGCACAACCGACCAATATCGACGTTCCACATGTTCCCGGTTAGCAAAGTGGAAGAGCGTACCTACAATTAGTGACTGCAAACTACCGGAGAACCCAACAACCACTAATTACAATTGCACGCTTGCACGCATAAATATTCTGTACGAGAATATATTGAACACTAATTGCTGCGGGTTACAGAATCTCGGAAGTGCTTTTGCTTTATTTTGTTTTATTGTATTGACTGTGGTCAATAGTGTTAGGATAATTACGTTTTTTTTTGATAATTCAAATACAAAAATGTATTTCGGAAATAAGTTTTTCTATCTTGACAGTATAATTACACTTAATAAGTATAGTTATTTCGTTTATTTATTCACTAGTTAGAAATTGCAAAGGAAATAATTAAAATGACGATGTGCCGTTTATAGATGAACATATGGAGTCTTAAATATTGAGATTAACACGAAATTGTACAAGTAACGAGGAGAGCAGGTATTATAAAGCAAATTTCATTAAAGTGGAATTAAAACTTCGTCTGGAACAAATTAAGCCGCGAGTAGTTAATGGATCTTTACTCGATTTCAAAAATTTGCCTTTTTCAAGAGCTCTTTAACTTCAATGAGATTTTGACAAGTTCGATCAAATTAACTTCTTTGAATTGGACGTTGAACCAGGTAAAGGAAACTTCAGATTATTGTAACTTTATAAATATTACGAACTCTGCGGATCTCATTTTTACTCATACCGTAAGTAGTAAAGATTTTTTGAAACCATGTATATTGTACTTCCTTCTTTTACTTTTATAATAGAATAATTAAAATTAAAGATTAATTTACTTCATATTAATGTAACGAGGAGTACATTACTGTATAAGCAATATATTTTTCTAAGTTTTAATATTCTTAAGCCGCGTACTTCTGTAAGAGCTTCGTAAGAAAATATTCTCGAAAGAAAAATAAAGGAATGCTACAACTTGACTAATAAGTTAACTAAATATTTTTACTTATTTAGAGTATTTGTTAGAGTTATATAATATCCTTAGTTATTTATTAAATTGTTTAACCTTACTTATACTTGAAGTTTTATACCTAATAATAAGCTGAAATATAATAAAGCTTTCTTTAATTATACTTCCCTTACAGAAACATTGTTAAGCAAAAAACTATAGTACGTTCCTCCTCTGAGAAATTTAAACAGTCTTTCAGTCTTTATTAACTTTTCAAAGCACAATTTATATTAAAACAATAATTTATTAGGTATGATTTTTTTCTTTTAGGTACTAGTAATGGAGGTAAAATAGACAATAAATGATTTTATTTTAGATTTAATTAAATTATAATAAAATATAATATAACTAAGCAGGCTATAACAGAGTAAAAAACACATTTAATATCTGCTACGTCTCCTTCTTATCCTCTCTTTTCTCGTATGATTTACGTTCTGCAGTCTGCTGCGTTTCAATTTCAAACATATTGGATAACTCTTTAGTTTGCTCTATGTAACTTGCCACAAATCCATTTTATCCATTTATATGAAAATGTTTATTGATCTTTTATATGATTGCATTCATACCGAGCAGAATGATATTATGATTACTCAAAAAAATAATTATTATACTTTTTTTATTTATATTTATTTATTTAGCTTCATGCCATATCCCTTGCGGGGTAGTCAGAGACGACGGAGCGCCAAACGCTACGGTCCCTGCATACCTCTTTCGCCTCAGCCACAGACATCAACCTCTTCATACATGCCCTCCGGGGGGTCTTCTTTCATCACTCATTCGTTCGACGTGCCCAAACCACCTGAGCACGTTCTTCTTCATTCTCACCGTGACATCTCCGCTAGTACCTGCCATTCTGTGGATCTCTTCATTGCGGATTCGATCAGCTAGACTGACTCCGCATATTCTGCAAAGAGATCGCATTTCCACAGCATTCATCTTTCTTACTTTCTTCTTCTGTGTTACCCGCGTTTGGCTGCCGTATAACAGCGTCGGTAGCAAAACTGCATTATGTACAGCCAAACGTGCAGCTATGCTGACGTTTTGCCATCTCAACAATACAGTCAAAGCACCGTTGACTCTGTTACCGGCAGCAATACGCCTTTCCACATCCATTTCGTATCTTCCAACTCTGCTAAATATACTGCCCAAATATACCACTCCATTCACTTGTTCTATTATCTTATCATTCACGTTGATCTTACATTCTATTCTTTCTTCTTTTCTTTTAAATATCAGAACTTTCGTCTTATCTACATTCAGGTTAAGACCATTAATTTCACACCCATCTTTCAGAGTGTTGACCAATGCCTGCAAATTGCATTCTGATGATGCAATGAGCACTGCATCATCTGCATATAGCAAGCAATTGACCTTAAGGTCACCTACTTTCACTCCCATGTCACTGTTTTTCACGCCTTGGAGACAACTATCCAAATACAAATTGAACAACCAAGCTGACATAGCGCAACCTTGCTTAACACCCGATTGGATGTCAAACCAGGGCGACATGCCAGCTCCTACCCGCACACAAGCTGGGTGATCTCGGTAAAGAGACTTTACTTTTTTTACAGCTGCAATTAACAATTAATTTCGTTTTGTTTCCTAAATTAATGTTATAGATTAATGGTAATTCTTATATTCCTATTTATTTCCTACTAGTACGGTATTTGGCAAATTCGTTTCAAAATTTCAAACAAGTATTAAAGTTTATAACAATTTTTATAAATTTTAAAGAGCTTTTGAAAGTTTACAAAATTTTATCAAATGACACTTAAATACTATGAATATAATAGATTACTTCCTATGAAAAGTTGCTAAAAATATTCTCTCTTTTTTAAACAAGATTTTATAATACATGATACTTAAAATAAGACATTTTTTAAAGACTAATTATTGCGTATAAAATTTGTGTCTATTTTCTATTTTATAATCATTTCGGCGCAAATTTTTTTTTTAGAAAATTGACAATTTAAAAAATTATTTCATAAGAATAATAACGGGGCTTAAAAGCAAATCAATAGTTATTACAGAATAGAGAATGGATATTTATATTTTTATACAAATATAGTGCAAAATTCTAGCAGAAAAAGGGGTTTAATTGATATGTCGTGTCCCCAATAATTATTTAATTTAGTATTTTTAATTAAAAATTCTCTACATTCTACTATTAGAATAAAACTTTCGCGAATATTAATCTACAACAGCTCATAAAATATTGCTCCCAAACACAAGCTCTGTAAGGTCCGGCGGGAAAATACGTGTTTTAATTAATCACTGCTCCTGTACAGCGATGTATAAAATGATGTTGTTGTAGATAACAGACGATATATCCACATATGATAAAGGTAGTTCTTTTAGTACACTTTTTTTTAATTATTTAAATTTCAATAACTTTTAAATATCCAAACTTCATTTTTGCTAATTAGGTTTCTTATTTTAAAAGGTAATATTTTAGTATTAAATCAAAATTTACTTTCCAATGTCTATTAAAGGAATTGAAGGTAAAAAAATTATAGTAAACAACTGCAAAGTTTAATGTATTATTATTTTTTTTAAAAATTTTCATTAAAAATCTAAATGGGATAAGCTGGAACGTTCATGATACTCACACAGGTGTGTTATGAGATTATAAACTCTTAGGGACATATTACTTTGGAAAAGGTATTAACCATGAAAAAAGATATTTATATTTCATAAATATGCTTATAAACAGAAAGATAATAATATATATAAGAAAAATACATTATAAAACTACATGAAATAATGTATTAAACGAGTAATAAATAATTAATAAGTTAATATATCTTGTCTAATTGGTTCCTAAATTCGCAGCCAATGAAAACAGTATGAATATGAATAATTTAATATGTAATTTATTAATAAGTTTATAAAATATTTCCTAGTATTTTTTCAATATAACTTGTTTTGTATCCGCGCCTGAGCGTCGTTGCGTGGGGTAGATGAGAATAAATTTTTGTTCTCCATCGTCACTCGGCGCCCGCGCCGTATTTGAATCCCTCTAGCAGTCCCAGTGACAGTGCGTTTTTAATCATTTTTTAATTGCGATATTAGCAGCGTCAGATAGTTTAAATATTATTAATTATTTCGGGAGTCGTGTCGCGAGGTTTATTTTTGACTCTCAGGTCTCGTATCTTCGGATTTAGTTAGTTTTCTACACGATTGGTGTCGCGAGTGCAAATACACCGCGTGTTGAACTTTGTTTCCGCCCGTCAAGAAGTTTGCTGAGCGCTGCCCAATTAATACTTTACACTTAGGTTTAATTGTTCCATTTAATAAACATTACACACTACATCTACACATACATAGCAGAGCCGCAAAGGAACCAGGTTCGTATATTTTGTGAACATAATGTTAAAAATGTTAAAATAGAATAAAATATTATTACATTCTAAGAAATATTTTTGGTATTATTGATGGATGTTTGATTTTGAAATGTTCATAGAAAAATAAATTAAATAATATTAATTATGTTTTTATACAAAATGTATTTATCTTTACTCTGATTTTAATAAAACTTAAACCTAAAAATATTTTTTAAAATTATTTCTAAACATTCTTGTGAACCAGAGGTAACTAAGAGTAGTAATGCGTGTCACATACGGGGTCAAACACGGATTACTGGTTTCTTTATAGTGGCTGATAATGAGCACTTTGAATTTGAAAACTTATCAGTTTGTCTTTGCAACGACATTTTCATGGCAACGGATTCAGTAAATATAAGTTTTATACACGAATATGGAAAATAGAAATTTTATTCTTATTATTTGACAATAGTGTTCAGTAACATAGTGTATATAAGTTATTTAATATGAATAAGAAATAAATACATCGTTAAATATATTACAGAAAGGCAAACCATAATACGGTTAACTTGATGGAAAGTGGAATTACTTGAGCATTGTGGGCTTTTGAGGAAAAGGTAGACACTTTTTTGATCAAAATCTAAGTGACGTGACTGATAAATATAATTCTCTTATTATGGTTCGATTAACTTTTTAATGTTGTCAATTAATACTTTAAATCTTTTTTTTATCAAAAAATGATGTTTTGTCATTAAGTGCTTATATCAATATTTGGATAACAATAAACAATAATTAATAAATTTATATATATTGTAATTTTCTTTTTCAATTTTATATATTTATGAATGAGTATGAGAAATATCTATATTCTCTTGTTAGATGGAAAGTATGAATTACTTTGGATATATATCGCAGAATATTCTTTATTCTGTTATTTATATATTTTGCACTTTAAAGCTCAAGCTTAATATTGATAATAACTGTCCTTATAATTGATATCAAAATAAAGAGAGTGTTATTAAATAATAATAGAATAAATAAAACAATCATTAAGGAAAGTATTACTAATTAAATAATTTAGTCAAAATACATTAAACAATATCTTTGTACAAAATATTTTAACTTTCAAGAAGTAATCTTTTATTTGGAAGAAGCTTTTTGCAGCAATCTCGGAGAATGTTACTCTTTTTGCGTAGAATGTTACTCTTGCCTTTGTTACTTTGGGCTAACTTCAGTGTTTTTTTTTTAAATATTTTACCCATCAATCTGTACAATGACTACAATGATTCTCTTTTGTAAAATATAAAAACTGTCAAAATTATAATTAATGCTCGGCTATCTTTATGTAAAAAAATATTTATTATTACAGAAAAACATCATGCATTTTGCATGTTTGTAGTTCAGAACTACTGAAGAGATCGGGAAAAAAAAAATAGATATATGTTATACCTACATAACAATATTATAAAGCACAAATAACGTAGCTTTTGCATTATGTACGAGAAGTATTTAAAATTATACTTTAACAAAAGCCTATTGTCGTTTGTTTGATGTTGAAAGTTTAGCTTCTATGTGTAGCAGTTAATTTTAGTTATAAAAGAAAGTTTTATAGTAGAAAGTACTTTTAACAATAGGGATTTTCACTGAAGTATAAATATTTTTATGTAAATAAAGAGCAGACTAAGGACATCTATAAATATGGACAATTTTAAAATCAGTTTAAAATGTTATAAGAAGTGTAAAGTTTGTATATCTGGCTCTATATGTCATGGCATGAAATGTAGCTATAGAAGCTAAACAGTAAGATGGTGGTAATGCCAGTATTCTCTACGATATTTAAAATATTACCATTTTTACTTAAGAATGGATAATTATAACGTTATTAATTACTTCATTTTATTTAGTATTTAATGTAATCACTTTTCCACTTACCGTCTTTCTAAGATTTTATTTATTTATTTATATATTTTCCACTTTGAATCCATACCAGTGATCACTTGTGTACGTTAAATGGACCGGAGGGCCTATTTTGATATCGTATGTATTAAAATAAGCCCTTCTAAAAAGGCTACGAGGCTACGAGGGTTCCAAACGCGCCCTGGTCTGAGAAGAACCACACAACAAACTCAGCCGAGTTTTTTTTATATTTTTTTTATTGTTATCACTGTTTCACAAACGTCAATATATTTAGTGAGCAATATACGAACGACTAGAACCATCACAATCAATTCAATAAGCCGTCATAATAATAATTAATAATAAGAAAAGGGAAATCCGTGGCTAGCAATACGACCAGTCACCGCAAGCAGCACCTGTTCACAAGCATAACACAAGGATCAGCCATCACCCCCTTCGCCATAATTGAGGAAAGGGGGCAACCCGGCCCCCATCGCTACCGCAAGTAATGACTTCTAAGGGAGCGGTGTGATGCAGCCAGTAGATTGAACGAGATTAACGAACAGCGTCAGAAAAAATTGCGTAGGCACTAGTGATTCGCTAAAATACAATTTATTCCCAGGCCATACCGTCGTTAATCCTTCCTTTAGACTATAATAACTTTTTTTATCAAATTCCTTTTAATGAATATTTTGAATTTATTTAGAGACAAATTTCAGGCTTTACTGGGGAGTTTATTGTAAAAACGTATACAATTAACCATAAAAGAATTACCTATTTTATGGAGCCTAGTGATGGGCATAGCAAGTTTATTTTTATTTCTAGTATTAATTTTGTATAGACCACAATTTTTACTGAATTTATAAATATTTTTGGGAACATAAACTAAATTTTCATAAATATATTGATTTTACACAGTCATAATTTTTAATTCTTTGAATTTAATTTTTTTATGACTCTCGAGGCCTCATATTGTATATTGCTCTAACAGCCCTCTTCTGCAATACAAAGATCGTATCTATATCTGATGCATTACCCCATAAAAGTATGCGGTATGACATGACACTATGAAAATAGCTAAAGTAAACTATTCTAGCTGTTTCAAGGTTTGTCAATCGGCGTATTCTTTGACCGGCGAAAGTGGCAGAACTGAGTCTGCTCGACAAATCACAGATATGGGGCCCCATTCCAATTTTGCATCTAAGGTAATGCCCAAAAAAACAGCAGAATTCACTAAATCTAGTTCCTCATTATTTAATTGTACATTGGTTTTGACTTTTTTAACATTGGGTAATGTAAATTTAATACATTTTGTCTTTTTTTCATTAAGTAAAAGATTATTTGCATTAAACCATTGTATAACATCAGAGAGAGCATTGTTTATATAGTCCATTATTGATTGTTGTCTATTTATTTTAAAGATAAGAGAAGTATCATCAGCAAACAACCCTATCCCATGTTTGTCCCTCACAAGGTAGGGCAAGTCATTTATATAAATGAGGAACAAGAAAGGTCCCAATATAGAGCCTTGTGGCACACCCATTTTGAAAAGTGAACCAGGGGAACGCTTTCCATTTACGTCTACTTTTTGATTTCTCTGAATCTTCTTTTGAATAAGATCTAATTAAATCTACGGCCTTATTTTTAATACCATAATGATATAATTTTCTAACTAGAGTTTCGTGTTGAACACAATGAAATGCCTTTGATAAATCACAGAAAACGCCAAGCGCGTCTTGCGATTCCTCCCAGGCTCCGAAAATATTCAGCAATAACTCAGTACCTGCATCTGTTGTTGAGCGACCAGGAGTGAAACCAAACTGTTTATTGTGCAAAAGGTTATTTTTATTAAAAAGAGTAACTAGTTGAGAGAGAATATTTTTTTCAAAGATCTTACTAAATTTTGGTAATACTGAAATAGGTCTATAGTTAGTTGGATCTAATGTACTGCCGGATTTAAATAATGGTGTTATTTTACTATGTTTCATTAGATCAGGAAATATACCACAATCAATACAATTATTGAAAATTAATGCTAATTGTGGTGCAAGAATGTCTATTAGTGGCCTAAGTATGTTAACACTTTCACTGCCAGCTACGGAGACGCAAGTTTCACCCCGTGTTTCACCCCAGGGCCGTAGCATGTACGGAGCAATTAAAAGTCAATTTTTTATAGTATTTAATTGGCTCAACATTTTTTTTACTATTTTTCCGTTTATTTAAATGCCTTTATGCAAACGTTTATATGAAAAATTGAAACAGCACACAGGACTCAATTTCTGAAAATCTGGTGGCAGCGAAAGTGTTAATAAAAACTCCCCATCGATCACTTGTCTTCTTAACACTAATTAAATTAAAAACATTTGTTATTTTTTGGGCATTAACCTTTTTAAAATTAAAATTTATGTCACAATGATTTACATTTTCCGCAAGTAATATAAATGCTGTAGCGGTAGAGGAGTTGAAACATTTAGTAGTGGTAACTGGAATATCTGTAAAGAAAGTTTCAAAAGCTGTTGCAACCTCAAGGTCAGAATTGACAATTTTATTGTTAATATTTAACTTGTAGTCGCTTCTCTGGGATTGTGTTCTTCCAGTTTCCTCATTAATTATTTTCCAAGTTGTTTTTATCTTATTATTGCTATTTTGAATTTTTCTACTTATATATAATATATTATACATAATAATTTGGCAATACTACATTCTTTTTTAAATGATTTAGAAAATAATTTTACATCATTTTTAAACTCTTCACTAATATTAAATTGCCTTTCCGCATACAGTTGCTATAATTTTTCTCTGTTTTTATATAACTCTGCTGTTTCATTCACTAAATACTAATGTATTAGTAACAAACACAGATTTCGCGGTAAATACTGATTTAAATAGTTTAATAAAATTATTAAAAAAATCATTATATATAATATTGGGGTTTGAATTTTTTAACAATCGTAAATAGCAAAGTAAGTCATTTAATTTTTATTTTACTTCGGTCAGCAGTTACTGGTACAAAAGTTATTTTCCTTTTTAAATTTGATCTCTTACTACTTTTGAAATTAAATGATAGATATGTGAAGAAAATTAATTTAAAAACTTGACACTTATTGAATTATTTTCCAAGATGTTAATATTGAAATCTCCACAAACATTAGGCTGTTTATTTGTACCAGATATTTTCAGTAAAACCTCATCCATAATTTGCTCAAATTGTTCAAAGTTAGAAGTCGGTGGTCTATAAACGCTTACAATGATAAATTGTTCTAATTCTATTGAAGCTAGTTCAATTATCCGTTCAACAGAAAGGCTTACTACGTCTTTACGTTCTTTGAATTTTATTTGTTTATTTAAAAGAATTAAAGAGCCACCATGTATGGAATTAACTCAGTTGAACGAACTACCAACCTGGTGGTTATTAAAAATGAACATTATTTCATCATTTTTAAGCCAGTGTTCAGTTACACAAAAAATATTAATATTAAAATTATTCAAAAATAACTCTATTTCTAATTCTTTATTTCTCATACACTGGATATTCTGATGCACCAGGTTGATATAATTTACATTGTTATTTTTATTACTCACATTGACAATATTTTCTTTTCTAGAACAATTATTGTGATTGCACATTTCATTTATTCGGCTAGAGAATATCTCTTCTATCTTAAAATCTAGTTTAAACTAATGTTGTTTGGGATAACTTCCAAACTTGTCTTACTTACATCTATATATTGCTCAATAAAAGCAGTTTGTTTAGCCAAATTATCGGATTTATTAGTTAGATTAACTAAACAATTAATTTAATAAAGCAAAGTCGACTTAACTGACTTAACAAACTTAATTTGCAGAATCTTATATTGATGTAATTATATTTATAGGAAAATAAGAAAAATATACAAAAAAGGAAGTAAACAAAATACAATTGATATTAAAATAATTCTGTGAGAAATATAGTCCAATATTTTATTTCTTTAAATGTATAAAAAACTATTTAAAATTTTATTTTAATCAGATAAGTACTCATTTACAGTTAACGTAATGATCTTTAAGTAGTTAAAGCCTTTAGAAAACTTTAAAACTGAAGGAGTAATGTGTATGAAAATAAGATTATAATTTTTTTTAGTAAAGACAATTAATTAACAATTGTACTGAGGTAAATATAACTTACATGTATGTAGCTTCAACATGAACTGAGGCATGTAATATTACCTCACTTCAGTATGTACTTGTTCTTTGGGTAAGATATGAAACGCCATCGGCTGACAAGTCTTGTAGTTAGTAAAACTTTACCGTGATCTCTCGGAACAAAGGTGACGATAGTAATTAAAGGACTTCTTAATGAGTATATTTACCACTAACCTAATAAATATATTGAACTGTGACTTTATACAAGATCCTATCTTACATATGAATAAATGAGCATCATCTAATTATTCTAAATAGTTTATATACAAAATGTGTTTTTATCTTTCTATTGTAATTTAATTACTATTAATTGTCTATCTGGTAGATTAATTAAGATAATTTAACAAACATCTTTCAATTATAAATCTAGTTGACATGAAGGTCACAATTCTATTCCCTTTATGTATAAAGTTATGGATCCATTTTGTCTATATTAAATGGGGTTTGGCACGTAGCTAGAAAAAATATAATAAATTAATTTGAAAATCTAACTTAATTGCATACGAAAACAGTACTCCAGAATAACCGTACTAATAAAATGTCGCTCTGAAGTGGCTGATTGCCAAGTACTTCATATAAACTCTAACAATAAGACCCAAAGTTATAAGAGAATTACAGACAAGACGTAGATAGTGTTGACAAAGACCAACTTCTTAAAACTTTGATTATTATAATTAGCGGGAGGCAATTTCAAGGATCGAGGAACGGGAACTAGTTTCTAGACAATAATATTAAAGCACATACGAGGAACTTAACGGATATGAATAAATTTCCTCGTGTATTTTACAAAACAATGAATATAACATAGACATGAAACTATTGAATATAACATTGATATTATTATACATTACTTTTAAATGAATTAAATAATATGACCATATTATTTATTTATTAATAATAGTAATCTTTGAAAATAAATAATAAAGAATATAAAAAGAATTTTATAAGATAATCGAAATATTGTCGTTAAAAAATATCAAAATAAATATAAATAATAAAGAATATTCTTTTATAATGTATAATAATAACAAATATGCTTATTAAGCTTCAAGCTGGTAGTGATTTAAGACTAGAACGTATTAAAGTCTTAAAATATTTTCTTTGTATAAAAAACACGCGATAAAGTTCCAGAAGGTGTTATTTTTATACGATTATGAAGCCACTAAATCTCAGAAACTCGTTAATCGAACTTTCTCAAAGTACTTCGTAGTGCCTGACGCCAACTGTCTTTGGCAGAGTCCCGCTTCCAGTGCCTCAAATTTAAATGACAAAATTCAGATCTGTCTTAAGAATAAAATCTGATTATTCAGTCTGGAAATAAATTAAAAACACTAGAACTTCCGAGATACTCGGATAGAAAACCAAACATTATGCAAATATAAAATATTTTGTAATTTGTAGAAACTCTATGCCATTTAAACTTAACTAAACGTTGATATAAAGTATACAAGTTATACCTTACGTAGCACCTGCGTATTTCAATATTATATATGTTTAGGGATATTTAGAAGGTCTAACTAATTATATAAAGACTTGTTAATGATTTCATTTACATTTTTTACTTTATAAAATATTATTTATTTTACAAAACTTGAAGATATAATTTATGTATCGGTCATAAATGTAAAATTAATTAATTATTAACAATTATTAATTATAATAATTAGTATTAGTTATATATTACCAAGAACACTCTTACAACTAAATAATATTATTACAAAAATATTTTATATTGCTAGTAACATTAGTACTATGAGAATGCATAATAAATATCAACAACTTACATTAGGGTACCTGCCGTACTTCAAGTTAGAGTTAGAGAGAGAAAAGTTTTACGCTATTTGTTTAAAATTCTTGCAGTTCTTGTAGACATGCGCTGGATTACTGCCAATAAAGCGTCTGGTGCAAGCGGACGATGAACAACGACTGACATGAATCTGTTTTATTGCGTTATTATTATGTGCGATTGACTGAATTTAAAATAAAAATTTTAAATATGATGAAATATGATGAAGAAAAGAAAAAAGTTTAAATATGATTTGAATACATATTTGCCATTTCTTAAAGAAAGTTTAATTAAGAGTACCCACTTGTTACTAATTATTTTATATACTATGAAACGATAAGACGAGACAATCGTAGTGGCTAGTGTAAGCAAGTCATTTACTATAGTATCTTAATTTAATATTATAAATAACGTGATAATTATATTCTTAGTTATTCTGGATTTACATAAAAATATGTCAGTAAATCTTGATACGTGCAAAATATATAAATAAACGATTTTCCGTTCCACGAATTCGGCATAATGATAGAAATATGCAAATGTTATAGGACTATCTTTAGTGTCTTTTACCCCTCGATTATTTTATTATGTACATACCAAATACAGCATTTTGAATAAATAGAGTTGTGACGTCTTTCATGAAAAAGTCTTTAAATAAAATTATTTTATCGATTTTGAATTAATCTAAATATCAGTTTCCTACGTTTATGTTATTTTATTTTTTACCATTATTATTTTCATTATATCCAACCAATACAACAAATCAATACAAATACAATACAATACATTTCTAAAATTACAATACTAAAATATATTTTTTTTTTCATAAATTTAAATTATCATGTAAAACCAAAATATTTATCTTTCAATAAAATGCTCTCTGAAATCAAAACAAACATTTCTATGTTTTCAAATGTACGAAGTAAATCTCATTAGGTTATTAAATGTACTATGCTAAATTTGACTAGGCCTATTATATAGGATTACATAAGGATTGTGACCAGTTTTTAGCAACAAAATAAACGAAATTAAATAACAAAGACAATACAATGAATGTACTAAAAAATGTTGAATTTTTCTATTTTAAGGTTTGTTTATGTTTAATACTATGGTGAATAGAACCTATTATAAACAGAATTAATTCCCACAGCAACGAAAGCTCTTTACAAACTTGTGTTTTGGCCTGAAACCCTTTTCACGAAAAAAAATATATCTCAGTTATTGTTTCATATACCGGATCCGAGTTTACTTTTTTGAAGAGCGCAACTCCTTTAGAAAAAATTAAAAAATAACAATAACGATAGATGTTTTTTTGTAGGGTAGAAATACAAAAGGGTTTGATAATGGAATTTATTAGAGGTCGGAAAATGTTTACCAAAAATTAAATTATTTTCCTTAAAATGAGAATTAAAGTTCACTTAGCTTTTAGTATAATTTTAAGGATGGTTAACGTGCGGTAATGATTATATGAGTTGTAATTATAGCGTGGAAGGATGTTAGTGGGCTGTTCTGTTGAAATGAAATGAATCGGACAAATAAGATGTTGTAGAACAAATTTCTACAAGGTCTATTTAACCCTAGATAACTAAACTGTTTTCATTGTTACATTGTTACTACACCTTCGTCCAACGGACTACGGAATAAAACAATGAAATATAATAAAAAATATTTAATTAAGATAGGAATTTGTTTCATCGCACAAAAGTAAGGATTATAATGAACAAATTAAGTACTAATTAATGTTATAATATCAATTTATACAGTGACCACACATACGAACATTTTGTGGACCACAAACAGCTTTTCTACATCTGGTGCAACGGTGCTTGGTCATTTTCCAGGCCTTTGATGGACATAGGTAGCAAATTTTATGCGCGTTTGACGTAGAAGGAACTGGAGGTTCTATTGTTGAAGATTCGCCAAGAATATCCTCAATCATGACCCTTATATTACGCCTCAAACTCACGGTCTATTATCGTTGCCGAAACCAGGGTTCCATTAGCTGATCTCCTAACTTCATTACAAAATCGCACACAGTCATTGGCTTTTTCTTATTTCTTATGTTGTTACAGACATGAATAGCGTAAGAATTAATAGAACATATATTGAGAATGTTATAAAAGTTACACACCGGCCATCTCTTGGTTTCCCGGTTAGAGCTTATATTTACACACATTTGATTGACAGTTTCCACTGCACCTTTTGTGCTATTATAAAAATGTTTTATTTCTGGTTTTCATGTCGTTTCATTAATAATAGGTTGATCATGAATAGTTGACAATAAAAATACAATTTTGTTGGATTTGGCTTTAAATGAAACTAATATATTTCTCTAAAATGTCATCCGTTTCCGATGTTCAGCTGTCAGATCTCTCCTTCGATTCGCTTTCCGATGTTGACTCCAGTCAATGAAGAATTCAATGACGAATTGATCCTCTTGATTCCTCAAATCCATCTAAAATAAATATAAAAAAGTGAAAACATCTCTACATCTCTCCGTACCGTGTATCTAAACCGAACCAAAAATTTACTTACTACTAAATTTTGCATTAAACTTTCTATTTAAATCAATCCAATAAATTAAATTAGAAATTTAATAAATACTATTCTACATTTATGGATAAAAAGCAGATCTACAATATGTAAAACAATAAATATAAAAATTTATTAATGTACCGTACCGTAACAATAAAGTTGTTGTTATTACTAAACCTTCGTCCAGCGGACGACGAAAAGGTCACAGAGCACGTCCTATGATGCGCCTGGACCCAATAGTGTCACGGGCTGCACTGTTTACTCAAATTAGTAAGGTAATGAAAGAGTCAAGGTCAGGGGACGGAGCGAAGTAGGTGATTTCGAATTTCGTCAAGTGGCACGTCGTCGCCTCGACGAGTGATTAGTTATAAAGGGTTAAAAGTTATTGTTTGATTTATGAACATACCAAGATAAGTTAAGTTTTTTAGGAATCAGTACTTGAAGAAGATATAAATTGAAAGTTATAATTAATATACATATAGAAAAACATTATTTTACAACTAAATTTATATATAACATTGTATGTACATAAATGTATTAAACTAATCTTTAAAGGTTTGAATGAAAATATACTTTTTGGTATTCTATACTTAACTTGTACATACACCATCTTTTTTTAGAGGCTTAGCTCGCTGCCTAAAAATATATTTTTTTCTATAATTCCCTTAATCCCTTAATCTGATCTATAAAATACTATTATTAAATACCATAGAAAATATTTGAAAGAAATGAAGAAAGAACAGAATGTAAGATCAACGTGAACGATAAGATAATAGAACAGGTGAATGAAATGGTATATTTGGGAAGTATGTTTAGCAGAGACGGAAGATACGAAATGGATGTGTAAAGGCGTATTGCTGCCGGTAACTGAGTCAACGGTGCTTTGACTGCATTGTTGAGACGGCAACACGTCAGCATAGCTGCACGTTTGTCTGTACTCAATGCAGTTTTGCTACCGACGCTGTTATACGGCAGCCAAACGTGGGTAACACAGAAGAAAAATGTAAGAAAGATGAATGCTGTGGAGATGCGATCTCTTCGCAGAATATACGGAGTCAGTCTAGCTGATCAAATCCGCAATGAAGAGATCCACAGAATGGCAGGTACTAGCGAGGATGTCACGGTGAGAATGAAGAAGAACGTGCTCAGGTGGTTTGGGCACGTCGAACGAATGAGTGATGAAAGAATGGGAAAAAAGATTTATATAGGAAAAGTGAGCGGTAAGAGAGACAAGGGGAGACCTCGAGTGACCTTCGAAAACACAGTATCTATGATACCTGAGGAAGGTCACGTAAAAAGCATGAGGACCCCCCGGAGGGCATGTATGAAGAGATTGATGTCTGTGGCCGAGGCGAAAGAGGTATGCAGGGACCGTAGCGTTTGGCGCTCCGTCGTCTCTGGCTACCCCGCAAGGGATATGGCGTGAAGCTAAATAATAAATAATAATAATAATTAAATACCAAGTACACTTATTATTTATACCCCCTTAATTAACAAATATAATTAAAATATTCTACTTTAAGCCAGGTTCATTATAATACAAATAATGATTCAATTAAGGGTGTCGAAATTGATAGCTCAATATGATTCGGGCCGGTTGATTCAATATTTACGTTCACAGAAGTGGAGATCACATAATAAAATTTAATCAAAAAGTTAATTATAAAACTTGTATGCAACGACATATGTATCTAAATCATCGGTTTTTTTTAAATAAAATTCTATATGGTTGAAATATAAATATTCATTTTTATATTAAGACTCAATGGTGTATTTAAATTTAATGGAGAAACACGAAACTTCAACATGGGGTAAACATTAGAGGGAATGCTTAAGGACTGCAGGTAATGGAGTCGCCGATCAAGCTAACGATCCTGTCTCCGGCTTGTTTTATTCAGCTATTCATATTTACATAATATTTTATTTACTTCATAAAATTCTTTCGTCTCCGATATACCATTACATATATTATAATTTAAGTATATCATGTTATATAAGCTATAAAAAAATAAAAGAAAAAAACAGAACATAGACTGTTAGAAGTACGAGTACAACACATAATAGCGATGTATAGATCACACAGTACTCAGATGCACATTTGGCTCTCGTCGTATCTCAAGCAAAGTGTGCCGAGCGGGGTCATTGACCCTCCTATGAGATAGGGCTTTTAGGACTACTTACGATGTGCCTTTCTCGTAGCGTGTATGCTTTAATTTATAGCTTAGGATCTTAAAGGTTTTAAGTGCTTTTAAAATTTGAAAAAGTAGAATAATCCACTTGTTGATTTATAAAAATATTGAAATATCGGGTTAACGATAAATTACAAAGAATTTACTTTTAAGTAACTGAGTTATTATAAACATTATTAAAGTATGCGAAAGGTGTATTCTTTATTAGATAAAAAATATAAATTGATTACATTTAAAATTCAAAGAATTTTGTTTTAAGAAAAAAAAGCTTTACATAATTACTTATATAAAAGTATTTTATGAGTAGTAAATAACAATTTGGGTGGTAATACGGATGTAATGTGCTTAAACCAAAATGAGAGCATCCTGAAGGTAGAAGAGTAATGTACGCTTTGAGGTGTAATGGCATACAACACTTTGCTCTATGCGCTAATGATGTCTGTCCAATATAATGAAAACAAGTTGTGTTCTCCGTCTCTCCGCTAAGTGATGATGTGCTATCTTTTATACTTCTCCGTAACATCCAAAGGAGAGATTATAAAAGATTAATATCAGCTTTGTTGTACTGTTTTAGAGGTAACATTTGTTTTGTTTGTAATTAATACATGTCGGAATTCAACTCTAGATGTTTGTATAAGTTAATAATGTGAATAATTTACTTCATATAGCCTAATTTATATAAAACATTATTATTTCAGCTACTGTGTTAAAATCGACCATTTTGTTTTGGGTTAAATCACGTTATTGTTTTAGTTCACGTTATTGTTAGTGCATAATATATTGAGTACATTACGTACCAACTACAAATAATGTCTACAAAGTAGTTTTTAACTATTTAAACTTTTAGATGCAATAATTAAATATAAATATATCTTACAAGGCACAGACATTGCTTCAATACAAGTCGAGGTTGTCAAAAATGGCGTAAGCTAAAATTACGTTGTTTTTACCTCGATGAATTCCAGTTCCCTCGTGAAACATAGAATTGTAAACGAGGGTAATGTAACTGTAGTCTCAGTATAATGGTATTATAACTCCACTATATATTTTAAATCTAGTATAATTTCTATTTCATACTTTAACATGTGAAAAATCCCTTGCGACAGACGAATTTCATTAAAATCCTCCAAACGTAACGGATCGGTCAGTGTAAAAAGCTGTTCGACAGTTAAACGAATTTAAAGTGAAAAATCCCTACCAATTGAATTTATATCAGTCTCCTGTTAACTTCAAATTGACATATTGTTCTTACGGTTTGTTTGTATCAGTCTTTTCACTGTTAGGATTTTGTTCTAGTTATGTCAACTAATTGCTAGAATATTTTTAATTTGTTAGAAATTATTTTTGTTATTTATTAATAATGTTAGTACTTTCTATTTTGATGTATATTTTTTCGTTCTTTATTCTAACCAGAAAGCGAAATGCTTTTTCATTTCGTTTAAATATGAAATAATATATAAAAATCAATAGCATCAGCAAGCATCCAATAAAAAATAACCAAGGTGTACTTTCAAAAGGGGTCGGTAGGGTTATGAGACGAAATACGGCTGCCTTTGTTATTTAAAGATCTTTTATATACAGGAAACATGAAACACGTGATTTGATTTTATATATTTACATACAAACGCGTTATATTTTCACTTTACAAAAGTTTATTTAAGTAAATATCTTTTACTGATCAGTTATTTTTAGTAAAAATATGTTGCTCCTGTGATAAACACACATCCACACAGACAAAAAATTAAAACATATATGTATATGGTGCAATCATTTAAAATTAATAAATGCCAAAAACAATAAGAAAAATGTCTCTCGGAGTTTTACAAATTTCTAGTACTCAGATAATAAACTTTTAATATTATCTATAATTTATTTAAAGAGGTTTGATTATCCTGATGAAATCTATATTAAGCAAAAGAATAAATAACACTGTCGTAATGAGATAAGAACTTATAAAAAACTTTTCTTTAAAAATATATTTATGTTTCATAACTATAAATGTTTATCACAAGAACGATTCAAATTAGTTTTAAATACATGTAATGCACACTATTATTCGGATGAAAGTTTCATATCATTGACAAGTAATTAATAACTTCATTCAAATTAAAATTTTAATTAATAAACATTATCCAAATCACTAAAGTATTTGATTTGAATTCTAATTTGATTGATAAATAAACATACAACTTATACTCTTGTGATTACTTGTGATTATCCCACGACCATGAAGTAAGCCGATATAATAACAATTCCACCACACCTATGTGCCTAATCTTTCTTTCATAATATCGTCCGTTAAGAGATTGAAATTACCGTCAGAATATACGTACTAAATAATCAGCACTTACATAAATTATTAATGTCAGTCTCACGTACGGTATTATGTGCGGTGGGAAGTAAATTTATGTATGAATATTTTGTACATTTATATGTTCGTGCATCTTGAGTATGGTTATAACAAGATATTCTTGTTATTATGTGTTATATAATTAAAAAGCTTTTACAAGATCTGTTTTTTCTTAGAATTTACAAATCTACAAACATATCGAAGAAGCATCTTCCGAAATTCTCTCATTCATCTAAAAGAAATACAGAAATAAAATCGAGAGAGAAATAAAAAAGTCAACGAAAATTGGATATAAAATGAGATATACGTAAATTGCATTAAGTATTCATTTGATATTTTTACTATAGATATAATATATTTCCCACAAGTAACTTCTTTTATACAATAAAATCAAACCAAGAGTTTTTTCAAACTTTATATACAATATGTATGCCGGTACAGATCATTGTCTTGATTCTCAGCACGAAATCGTTAGTCGCTATTACATCATTAAAAGCTATTATCGCTATCACAGCATCAAATTTTAAACAATTCCATTAATTTCCTTCTATTTATTTCTTTTTTTTTAAATTAAACTACATAATATACAAAAATAAAAATACATTGTTATGTTATAAAATATTATTTTTCTAAAAACGAAAAATAATTAGTAAAGCTTGTAACACCAAACTATATACAGAAGATTTAAAAAAGAATATATTGAATAAATACATAATTCGATTTGCAATGAACTTTTTCATTAACATAATCATTTAAAATTTAATAACCCGGGTATTTAAACAATAATATTTTATTATAAAATAGTATAAAAGTTGCTTATAAATTAATAATAAAATATAAAGTCTTTTACAATCAACTTATTTTCGCTATTAGTTACTATGAGTTATCTGCGTGAAGGAATGCAATAATACAAATTATTACAATCTAACACCATAAGGTTGTATTATAGTTATAGCACATGCTAGAATTTAACGTTGAATATTTAAGATATTTTGATAAAATCATTATTGATTAACAATATAAGTATGTCGGCAAAAGGAAGTTAGGATTGTTCTCGGACATGTTGTTGAGGATGCGGGAAATGGATACGAGCAGATAAATAAAAGTCACTTTAATTAATAACGATAATTTACTGTTGATAATAATTTTTATTGAATTGTTATGATCACTTTTAAAAACGTGTTAATTTACAAAGGAACGCAGTACAGTCCCTGGGAGACCAGCTATCACCGAGACAATCCAACGATTACTGATTCTACCCTTTTAGCGTTTGTCCCTCCCAGACTCTGTATAGCGCCACTAGATGGCGCTGGCATTCCAATTTGACTTCAATTCATTCGTTTCCTAACTTTTATCCGACAAGTATATTAAAATTGTTGTGTTAATTTTTTAGGAAGTGATAGGTTTTGAGTACGCAATTCTGTGAATAGTTTTAATTTAGATAGATCTCACAGATTATTGTTTTCGTAAATATCATGTGAAATAGTATTATATATTTTTTATTGCTAACTGTATATGTAATGTAACATACATTCAGGCGTAATTTCTATTATTCCATTAATTACAAGTACCTATAACTTTACATCGAAAGATTCGTCAATAAAATAAATATAAACTACTTTTTATAGTTCTATAAATTAAATAAATAGAGCAATATAACACTGTTCACAGTCAATCGCAATTCAATAATGCAGATTTATGTCAGTTGCTACTAACTGTTACTGGACGCCTTATTGGCAGAAATCCAACTCTTGTCTACAAGACTGTAAGAAATGCAGACAAATAGCTTAGAATTTTAGTTTCTTACTTGAATTTGAAGTACGTTAAAAGGGGAACGATGGTCACCTTATATCTGTCGTTTCTGTTATTTCCATTTAATTCGTTAGTTATCTTGGAAAAGAGGAAATGGAATCGAATTTTATTTCATGCTTTTCTTTCCAGCTTCATGAGCTAAAATTATGAAAGTACCACAAGCAAACGGATTTTTCATATAAAATAATATACATTTCATTATATTTTCAACGAAAGTGTACTATAAGTTCAGTTTTAAATGTTGATGTTTTTAATTCAATTCTTTGTAGTGTCTTTATCCAGAGTGTATGATGGAACAAAATTTTCTTTTCGTACGTTTAATGTCGTTAAAAAATAGCCTTAATTGCTGAGATTTATGCGTACCCAGCTTCATGTAATGATCAATGAGGGTGGCGGACGAGGCTGCTAACTCGTGTAGTGATCCGAATTAATGGTGTCCTTACCATGTCGGTATATTATAAATATAAATATAAATACCTATTAACTTTAATTATTTTACTATTTTATACATTTTAATCTAATGTATATGGAGGATATGTAAGTTGATATCTGAACTGAGTATCTCTAGGTTAATTTCTATTTTATAAGTTATTGTGTTCATTCAACGCACTAAGCGTTAGAACATGTCTAAAGGATTTCAAATAGAAAAATTGGCCAGAAACTCCTTAGATATTTCCTATATAGACACAAATTACTATTAGGTGTACTTATTATACGTACAATCTAAATCTAGCTTATTTTAACTAATGAATAAGTCTTCGTTGTCGTAAATTAATCCGCTAACAAGATTTCGTACAATTTACACCGTTTTGCTGAGTTAGCGCCGAGTTAGGAATCCCATAATTCAATTAAACTACTGAAATTAATACCACTTGTAGTGGACATTATTGAAATTGTGTGTTCAACACCGCCCCAGTAATATATTGTTTTATATATGCATCTTTAAGTTATTCCTTTTATAGAAGATGAATTAAAATTTAAGGGTAAAGAAATGTTTACTAATTGGTTTAAATATTATAAGCAAATTCAACTCGAGATGTGACTTATTTTAATTTACTTTGCAGAGTTACATTTATTTTTAATATTTTGAATTTGAAAATTATTTTAAGTTTCCGTTTATTACAATATAAAAGTAAAACTTGTTATGTCAGTTTTAAGGAAATTTTTAGTGCCTAAAAATCTATAAACATATTTTTTTGTATTGTCTCTTTCCTGATGGTGCACATTTCCAACACTAAGATATTTATTTTCTATCAATCGCATTATAATAACACGTTGTTCTACTTTACTTAGACTCATATTGTAATGAGATTGATGAATATTTACTTAAGAAGAAATGATTAACTTAACTGTGCAGCGAATAAAGGCCACAATCAAGATTGTTTCGTAATTACTAAAATGAACTCATAAATTAAACATAAACAAGTTCCGATTTAATTTACGATGTTCGTCCGCGGAAGCGTCTCTTAAATTCACATAAAGCATTAAAACACGTGAAAATCAACTGCAGATGTTTTGTACTCACGACCGCATTAACTTGTTGGATAAAACGTGTATAATATATTATTAAATCTATAAATAAACCTGTGAAATATTGATATATTTTATCATAGAACTGTACGTGGGACTGAACGTGGAACTGTACATGGAACTCTTCTATGGAACTGTAACTGAAATAAGATATAAATTTGATGTGATGATGAGAACTAACCATTTTAATAAAAATTACTACCTATATATGTATTTTACTCGCTATTCACACACACAGAAAGAGAGATTAAATTCCTGATTGATTGATAATTCATTTTTGAGAAGTTATGTATAACATAACAAAAGGTCATTGGTGATATATAACATAACAAAAGGTTATATGGAAGCCTTCAACGATTCACTCATGAAGGTATAGCAGAATTAATGTGGCTATTGTCTCGATTTCAATCACAAAGGCTTACACGCTATCGTTATTCGAGTAATACGCATAATTTTGTAAATTGTAAAACGTACCAAAGTCTCCACGGCAACCAAATTCATCTACTTTCTGTATTCTTGACTCAAACCATAAGCCATCTATCATCACATAAAATGTGAGAATTTTCTGTAGCAAATAATATTCTTTATGTTGATTCCAACAAGCTCTCACACCAAATTTTACGAAATTCCATCCAGGAATTTTAATGAAAAGTTATTGTAACGAAATCAGTTTTCATAATTGCCAAGTCAGAATTTTAATGACATATTGATATCTAGCAACGCACTGACCTAAATGGTCTACTATTTAATAATTTATTCATTTAACTTACTATAAAATGGCGGGTAGTTGACACATCAAAACAACTAAATTTTTCGGTCCTTCGATTTTATTTGATTTTAATTACTTATTTTAATATTTAAAGTCTTAGATGTTATAGACATAGCTAAATAGCAAACCTACATTGCCCGGCACATTAATTTAACTAAACAACGCATCTATTAAGCAATATGGACTTACACACTCAACTTAGCAAGAACATGGAGCAGATAGTGACACTTTTTGAGGCTCGTATGAGCCAATTTGACACAGCACTGACACAAGCACAGCCACAATCATCCAAGTCTTCCTCTGGAAATCTGGAATCTCTGATCGCTGATTACACAGTCTTCAAGGAGCTGATGTGGAAATCCCTCTCCATGCTGCGTCAACAACTTCAGCTGCTTTCAAATGGATTTGATAACCATGAAATGCTTTCTCGCAGAAAAGTGCTTTTATTTCATGGACTTCCAGAAGACAAGAGTGACATCTATCAGCAAATTAACGCTACTCTGTGCAACCAGATGAAGTTATCAGATCTTGACAATTCTTGTCTTGATATATGTCATCGTCTGGGTATTAAGGGAAGCAAGCCAAGACCTGTTTTAGTGCGTTTTGGTAGTTTGAAATTTAAGAATACTGTCTGGAACGCTAAAACCTCCTTAAAGGGTACAGGCATCACTATTACGGAATTTCTTACGAAGCCTAGGCAAGAAGTGTTTGTTTCAGCCAGAAAACACTTTGGTATGAAGAACTGCTGGACTTCGGATGGTTTTGTTATCATTGCTCTGCCAGATAATACCAGGAAAAAAATTACTAATTCACTGGAACTGCAGCGTATTATTGGCACTCATCCCCAAGTAGAACAAGCTTCGCAAGATCCCAAGCCAACAAGAACTCGTCGTGTTATGAAAAACTCGGGTAAATAATGCTTCCAAACACTATTAACAAAACTGTTTTGTCTTCGTTTTAAGTAAACATTATTGTGTCGGTAGTTCCACTATTAATATTTGTTCTTTGTTGTATCATTATTATTATTTTATTTTTTATATTTTTCTTGACAATGAATGGCTTTTATTATTTACTATTGTTTATATTTTACTAATATTGAGTTTGACACAATGTTATTTTGAAAGTTGTTATTCATTACTGTCAATGTCATATTAGTGTAGCTTATATAAAATTTTCGTTTAGTAATGTTGCCATAGTTAAACGGTGTTTATAGTTTATAAAAATAAATTTATCTGTTATTGAATTATTAATTTAGGACTTTTTCATGGTGTTTGGTTATGTTCACTTTTACTTTTTACAATGTGCATTTCTTTATTTGTTGTTTTTATTTTTACTTTTGTTTTCTTCTAACATTTATAATAATGATACTCTATGTTTCTTTTCATTTCTTTTTTTAAATAATTGCTTGATGATTTATATCACAAATTTTGCCTGGTAGTGTGGGATTTTATAAGTGACCTATTGAAAAACTGTTTGATATTTTTTTTTAGATTTTATATTTTATAGTATTTAGAAAAACATTTATATTTAATTTTAATTTTAAATATATTATTATATTGTTATTTTATTCTTATATATTATTTTTATCATTATATTATTATATTATTGTTATATATGTCCAATTTATCTATCTTAAATATAAATGAGGATTATTTTTCATGCTCCTCTTCTGATGATTTCCATAGCGCTGATAGTACTTTATCTCCAAACGACGATTCTTTTTCTCCTCTTGATTATAAGCTTCAATCTATATTTCCAAACAACGTTCATTGCCTTAATCTTATCCACATAAATGCACAAAGCATTCCGGCACACTTTCCTGATCTTCTCGCATCTGTGGACAACGTACTAGTTGATGGCATATTGGTGTCAGAGTCCTGGTTAAAACCTTCTCTATCATCTACACTTTATTCTCTTCCAGGATTTACACTGATACGTAATGATCGCACTCTTAAAAGAGGCGGAGGTGTATGTATCTATCTCAGAGATAGCATACCGTTCAGTGTAGTCAGCCAATCCCTTAACACTTCACCTGACCAACTAGAATACTTGTTTCTTGAAATTTATGCCTCCCATTCTAAACTTCTTCTTGGCGTTGTTTACAGTCCTTCTCTCACTGTGAGCTATTTCAATGATTTAAATATTATTCTTAATAAATACTAGCCACTTTATGATGATATTATTGTCATGGGTGATCTAAACACCTGTTTATTAAAAAATGACCACAGGTCAAAAAAATTAAGTTCACTTATTTCTTCTTACAGTATGTCTATTCTCCCTCTTTCAGCTACACATTATTGCCCAGCCTTCAATTCTTCTCTTCTTGATATTATCATAGTTCTTGAGCCTGAGAAAGTGCTAACACACGGTCAATTTAATGCTTCCTTTTCTTACCACGATCTTCTTTTTCTGCGCTATAATCTGTCGGTTTCTAAGCTTAAGAGAAGAACAATTCTGCGCCGCAACCTTAAAATGATGAACAAAGAGGCTTTACATCGTGATGCCTCTAATTTAGATTGGTCACCTATTTATAACTCATCGACGGTAGATGAAAAGGTGGATGCTTTTAACTCGATTCTTACTAGTTTATATGACTCACATGCACCACTAAAACCTGTAAGGGTCAAACATCTGCCTGCGCCCTGGCTAACTCCTGTGATTAGGCAAACTATGCTAAGACGCAATAGAGCTAAAATTAAATGTAAAAAAAATCCAAGTGATCTAAACATAGCTGCCTACAAAAAGCTGCGGAATCTCTGTAATAGGATGTGCAGAGACGCTAAGCGCCGTTACATTTTATCCTCTATCGAAAAATTCTCTCCTTCACAGAAGTGGAGGTTGTTTAATTTATTGGGTGTGGGTAAGTCAACTGCTAACTTACCTAAACAGACTGACTTAAACTCACTTAATCTCCACTTCTCCTCCTTACCTATTACAATTGACAACTCTCTAAAGCTTTTAACTCTTCAAAAACTATTATCTGACACCCCATCTACCTGTAATATTTTTCGCTTTCATGACATTGCGGAGATTGATGTTAAAAAGAGTATCCTAGCCATTTCGACGAAGGCAGTTGGTAGTGATAGCATCAGCCGAGACATGCTTCTTCCCATCCTTGACATTGTAACCCCGTTAATCACCCATATTTTGAATTATTCCCTCTTTACAAAAACTTATCCCGAAGCCTGGAAATTGGCACATGTCATTCCTCTACCTAAAACATCTAACCCTATCTCTTTTTCTCAATTCCGTCCTATCTCAATATTACCTATCTTATCCAAGCTTTTGGAAGATGGGGTGTACAAGCAACTCACCTCTTTTCTAGCTTTCAATAATCTATATAATCCTTTCCAATCTGGCTTCCGTCCTTTACATAGCACTACAACTGCGTTGCTCAAAGTAACTGAAGATATTCGCCATGCCATGGACAATCAAAAGTTAACCGTACTCATATTGTTAGACTTCAGCAATGCGTTTAATTCAGTCGACTTTGACGTAATGCTAGGGATATTACGCTCTTTTAATATCTCCTCTCCAGTAATCGATTGGTTTTCCTCTTACCTTCATGGACGCCGGCAGAGGGTCTGCACAGATGAGAACTTCTCAGACTGGGCAGATGTCTCTGCAGGTGTACCACAAGGCGGTGTGTTATCTCCTCTTCTCTTTTCATTGTTTATTAACGAAATCACAAAAGTCATTTCATGTCACTACCATCTCTATGCAGATGATTTGCAGCTTTATCGACACACTACAATAAAAGATCTGGCTTGTACTATCGAAGCTCTTAATAGTGATCTCAGTAGAATTAAGAAGTGGGCTGATGAATACGGCCTCCTTATTAATCCTACGAAATCACAAGCCCTGATTATAGGTAGCAAGCAATTGCGCAAAAAAATTTTAACTATAAATTTACCTGCCCTGACTTATGATGCTAATTTAATATCATTTGTCGACAAATCCAAAAATCTTGGAATTATTCTGGACTGTAATCTCTCATGGTCAGCCCAAATTGATGAGGTTAGTAGGAAACTATATTACTCACTTCACTCACTTAAGCGGTTGCAGAACTTCCTCCCCTTCAAATCTAAAATAATGCTAGCGCAAACACTTCTCTTACCATTGCTCGACTACGCTGACGTCTGTTATTTAGATGCATCTGAGGAGCTGCTAAATAAACTCGACCGACTTCAAAATTTATGCATCCGCTTTGTATACGGACTGCGTAAATTTGACCATATATCTCAATATCGAACTCTATTAAAGTGGCTCCCTATCCGCCTTCGCCGGAATGTACATATTGTTTCTCTTCTTTATAATATCTTACAAAACTCCTCTCCCTCTTATTTACGTGAACGTTTTCATCTAACCCCACACAGAACAAGACCACATCGCTCGCGTGTCTCTTTAAAATCTTTGGAAGTGCCTCACTTTAATACTTCTTTTTATTCAAATTCTTTTACTGTCGTTGCGGCTCGTCTTTGGAATTCTCTTCCGGATAATATCTTTTATGGAAATCCAACCCTTAGCTCGTTCAAGCTAAGACTGAAACAACACTACCTCTCATCTCTTCATCATAATTAATATATGTAAATTAGTATGTAATTTTTGTATGCCAATATTTATATATAGTATGTATATATAGTGTGTAAAAATATATATTCATGGTATGTTTTAATATTTATGTATTATATGACATGTATTTATATATAATATATGTGTGTATATATATATTAATAACGCAAAATTTGCTTCATATATATTTTTTTTTTGTTTTGCATGTTTTTTTTTTATGTTTTTAACGTACCAATCCGCATTGTCATTTTATTTTTCCTTTTTGCCGAAGGGTAACTGGCAGAGATCTCTTAAAGAGATAAGTTAAACCTTTGTACACTTTTTTTTTTTGTTATTGTATATTTTTCTGTTTTTTGTAAGTTAATGGTACATAAATAAATAAATAAATAAATAAATAAATATAATATTTGGTTTATTAAGTACATATAACTGCTATATTATTAAATGAAATTCGTAGGGTTCTCGTACCTCTATAAGAAAGAAATTAATATTTTATGTAATGTGTATGCTACTGGATCAATATCAGTCTGGGTTTCACACCGGTCACAGTACCACCACTGCTCTTATTAAAGTTATGGATGATATCAGATGGGCTATGGATGATCAACAGGTTACTGTGATGGTGCTCATCGACTTTTCGAATGCTTTTAACTCGGTAGGTTACGATATCCTACTATCCATACTTTTATATTACTGCTTCTCTCCCCCAACGTTAAAATGGTTTTCGTCTTATCTTCCCGGACGTCAGCAATATGTTCGACTCGGGAACAAAGTTTCGGAATGGGCGAACTTAAAAACTGGCGTACCGCAAGGCGGTATACTCTCCCCGATAATGTTTTCTTTATTTATAAATTCCTTTAGCTTTTCACTACACTGTTCGTACCATCTGTATGCCGACGACTTGCACCTTTATGTTCATACCAAAATAGGAAATGTCTGTAATGCGTTCTTAAAACTCAACTCAAGTCTGGGAACTATTAGTAACTGGTCATCGGATTACGGTATTTCAGTTAATCCAACTAAATGCCAGGCAATATTGATTGGCAGTTCTAAATTGCTGGCCAGGATTAATAGTACTAATCTTCCTCCTATTACCTACAACGGAACTGTTATCCCATTGAGCAGTACTGTTAAGAACCTCCGTCTTTACTTAGCTGGCGTAAGCAAATCTCTGTACCGACTTAAACACTTCTTGTCAATAAAGAACTTATTTATGCCTATCATTGATTATACAGATGTTTGTTACTCAGTCCTAACTGAAGAGCTTCTTCATAAACTGGAGCACCTTCTTAACAACTGTATCAACCTTCTTAACAACATTTTCGGACTAAGAAAGTATGATCATACCTCTCAATATCGTTCGCAACTTAATTGGCTTCCTATTCGACAAAGGCGTAACTCCAAAAAACTTTCCACTATATATTCTATTCTTAAAAATTGAACTTCTCATTATTATTTATTAGAAAACTTTCAGTTGCTCTGATCAACACACGACCGATTGCTACGCTCTTCTACTAATTCTAGAATTTTTATTCCACCGCACAGAACGGCAATTCTTCATAACTCTTTCACTGTTCAAGCTATATTACTCTGGAACTCCTTGCCTTTAGATATTAGAAAATCCCCTACAAAGTCGTCATTTAAGCGACAGGTCCGACAACATCTTCTGATACAACAAGCTTAGTATGTATAAACTTATTTAATCTTATTATTATTTACTATCATTTAATTTTATTATTTTTTTTTTAATTAAACTATATTTTATTATTTATTGTTATTATTTAATAAAACTCTACTATTATTGTTATTATTACTAGTATTTTTAATTAAGTTAATTTTCGTTAGTTACTAACGTCTATTGTGTGCACCTAGTACACCCTCTCGCCATCACCATGAGTCGACTGGTAGAGAATACCAACTGAAATTAAGTCCTCCCCTTTGTATTCCTTAGTTTTAGGTTTATATAATAAAGTTTAAATAAATAATAAATAAGATTTGTCGCTGACCTAAAAACATGGAATTTTTCAAGAATCAATGTCTCACAGCAATAGTAAAAGAAATTAAATAAAAAATAGTAAAAGAGATTATAGTTGTAGCTCTTGGTGTGCGTATTAAATAGGTATTAAATAAATGTTTAATTTTGATACTTCAGAGTCATAAAAATACATTTATGTTATATAATATACCCATAATTGTGTGTGTTATGTACTTAACACATGTAAATAAATACATAAATATTGGTATGTTTGAATATTTATATACAAGTATTTAATTTATAAGCTTCATTACTCATTTTTTACATGAAAGTACTTGTATAAAAATCTATGAATTATAAAGTTTAGTTAGTTTGAAAATAGCTTTGCTAGTTACTTAATTTTTTTAAAAGAAAAAAATTCGGAGTGATTTTACACGTACGTATTAATTAATAGACACAGATTTTAATAATTAAACGGAAGTATATATAAATGAAGTGTTTAACTCAAATAATATTTACTTTAATTCCGAAAATACAATGAGTTATTAGAGACTAATTATACAATAGTTCATGATGGTTTCAAC
Organism: Melinaea marsaeus rileyi; assembly: GCA_918358865.1. Taxonomy (NCBI): domain Eukaryota; kingdom Metazoa; phylum Arthropoda; class Insecta; order Lepidoptera; family Nymphalidae; genus Melinaea; species Melinaea marsaeus. The sequence continues at coordinate 2,276,396 of OU911095.1, read as the reverse complement.
TAGAAGAGAGTACTTTTATTCTTCCTTCCGTTATCGCTATTATATAATCTTTTGTATAACAACAATTTAAATTTGTTCAAAATTATCCATTACCTGTTACTGAGACAGTTTGAGATTGAATCTCTTGGTATCAAATGCCGTTCGTGCACTTTCCATTTAAAAACGTAAGAATTCTAGAGACAAAGGAAATTAAATTGCTTATTATTTTCATACTATATTGTGGGTTATTTTAATTTTTAATATTAAAGAGAAAGCAACTTTTGTTTCCGCGAATTTAAATAAAAAAAAATATAATACATAAAAGTTTAGTTTTGTTATACTATAAATTCTAGTTTATATCTATATTTTAAGAATCTAGTAAGCGAAATCTTAAACTGCCAGGGTGCTTTCCTTGAGAATCACGTGACCAAGCCAATAAGTAATCAGAGCATCTTTGACAGAAAGACAAAGGACAAATGCTATATCGTTGTGTTCGTTTTCAGCATTCTCATTCTCAATATTACTGCATATTACTAACCGAAGGCACTGTCTGTCAAAGAGGTGTTTCTTATATTGAACCTAATGCAAGTACCTTCCTACCAAGTGGTGGTTTAGGTTAGGTCAATGTATCTTCTATTAGATAACTATGAGACAAAGCTTCTTAGCATTCCATGGATTCATTGTGCGGGTGGCGGGCCATCGCATTGTAAGAAGAGGAGCGCAAACAATGCCTGGGACTTGCGACCCAGGTGTAGGTTTAAGGGGCCCCTTCACTATGCGCATACACGCTCACTTTCACTGTTCACGCTCCTCTCGCTACCTAACCAAATATCGTAAGAACCTACTAAAGCCGCCTTTGAATTATCCAGAAATGAACTGATGATCGTTCTAGAAAGGCCGAGATCCTTAAATAAATTGTAGATTGTTATACCTCTCGCTCCTACTTCTACAGCATACAAATTAACTATAAATTTATTCCTGATTAGTTCGTTACATAGTTTGTAATACTTGTTAAGCTTAAAAGTATGATCTTTGGGTATATTTGTTTCCCAGGGTACAGTAAGCTCCACAAGTATAACGCGCCTTAGTTGTTTTGAGTACAGGAATAAGTCCCGCCTAGATGACGAAACACAAACATCCCCAGGGATTTTGTATTGCCTATCATACGTGTCCATCATGAGAGTCCAATCAGGAGACGCGTCCAAGTTGAAATGAGGTTTTAGTTTTGATTTATTACCTGCCTTTACGAACTCTACTAATATTTTGGTGGTCGTTATACCCTTCTGCGCTCTTGCTACAGAAAGACTAACCGCTTCTCGTATGATTTCTAATACTTTATCGTGGTGATGCGATTATTTACCTCTATTTAAAAGTACCCTACAACTAACTACTACTACTAGCAAGTGTTTCGCGGTTTCTACTGCCTCCCCGCAGATGTTGCAAGATTTTTCGGTGGCTTTGCCCCATCTTAATAAATTACTTTGATCTGGGAGAGTCATTTGGAATGCATTGAGATAAAACTTTAATAATGCTGGGGACCAATCATATATTTGTAATCTATATTATGTAGATTTTATCACATTAAGGGATTTTTCCTTGTTAAGAATAAACACATTTTGTTTTGTATTTCTTCTTCTTTTTTTAAGTTGATTTGGCTCTGTGGTTAAAACCGTTATTAAAATATTTGGTTTTTACATGGTATATAATAGTTTTAAATAAAATTTTAGTGATATCTATTGATTTATTTCCAAAAAAATAATTTGTACTATATATAATTCTAATAATGTAATAAAATCCCACTAACTCACGGGTAATATTAAAGTTTTAGGCAATTCTTAAAAAGATTTATACCTTGTGATAATAATGTGATAAAATTGTTAAAAACATAATATACATAATACATTGTCTTATTAGTTTCTATTATTTTTAAAGATCCTCTTTACTTACAAAGTAAAGTGCTGGACGATATTAACCCTCCTAGATATTATTATTCTTATTGGGACTGCAAATATGTCTTTATTTTTATGACATTAATCAAAATTTAAGAAATAATAGTAAGCAAGTTATCTTCTCATTTGTAATAAAAGCAGCCAGATACTAATGTTCGGCATTCTTTAAGAAATAAGCGATAAAACTAAATTGGTTCTTAGTGTCAACATAAAAAGTTTAAATTAAAATCTTGGCGTACTCAGGATAAAAGAAAAATGAATATTTGGTCAACAGATTCTTTGAAAAAGATGGTTCAAGGCGATTCAAAAGATTTAAAATGAGTTCTTATATAATACAGTTTTAAGCCTTTAAATATTCTGTAATATTTCAGACCTTAATAATCAAATGATTACGCAAATATATTTATATTTATAATTATTTCAATTATACTGATAACAAGATTACTGTTTACTGTTATATTCATAAGAAATTTAATTATGATCTTATTTTACAAATTCGGAGCTTAAATTAAGACCTCAGATTATGTAATAACTATTTTATTTTTAATCTCTTAAGATCATATCGTGGTGTTATAGAAGTATATATTAAAATAGTGTAAATAGTAGTAACATGTATTAAATAGTGGAAGAATTTCTAAAATCAGTGTGACAAATATTACTACACATTATACAAATTCAGCAATGCACCTGCAACTTCACCACTTTAAGGTAATCTGAATACTATGACAAATACAAACACACTTGTATATCAGTCGATTTGAAATAATTAAATAATTACAAAATATGAAAAACCCACGTTTTACAAATGCACTCAAAAGAAGAAAATAATTTTGCCCTATGGCAGCTCTGAGCTCCACGTCTGCCTCACTCCATCACCCCTCTTGCAGCTGTTGCTTTAATTTATGTCACTTCACATCTTGTACTAAGCTGAAGACTGAAAACCTGGGGCGCATCATTAGGTGATTTGCCTTATACATGTGTATTTATTAGTTCTAGGTGGTTTTTAATTGTTAGTCAATTAAGAGTGAATTTCTATGTATGCGTTTGATAGCAAGGCTGTAAGAGTTAGAGGGTTAAGTTTATGAGATTCATGGGAATCTTCCATCAGTGAGTTTGTATGAGATGTGTGGATGTTTAGTCTAAAAGTATAAGGAAAATTATTAGTAATTGCTACTGTTGTATATCTATATCAGCATAATTATGGATTAGAATGGACAATGAATTTGATCGGAACAGAAATTAAAGTTGACATTCTCGACGGATGTACTTGGAAGGAAGATTAGAGTAATGATTATATGAGAGTAGAGATGTGTGTTGATGTGCCCCACGTTTTCAGTAAAACGTGGTAAAAACTCAGATGAGTGACTTTTCAGCTATTAATAAATAACAAAAGTTTTGTTAACAGACGTTATAACTGTACTTGGGTAAGTTGACAAAATAGTACAATAGTTACATAATATAGACATTGTATGTCTTCTCGGAACTCTAAAGGAATTATAAAATTATTAATATTCTAAGATTCTAAGAGAATAATTAATTGTTTTATCTCAGCTCATTTATAACTTATCCGATGACTACTTATGAAGAACTATGGTAAAAAGTACCTATAAAGTTATTATAAATTAAAGTAAATGATAATAAATAATAGGATATAGAATTTAATTTAATATAATTATAAAAATAACTTGTATATCATAGAGACAGGTTTTTACATGGATTTAAAAATAGTTATAGAATGAAAAAAAATATGTTTAAAAATTATTAGTTTTAATTTTGTTACTTTGTGTTTAGCGTTGGCATCTTATTCATGTTTTATAGTTTTCGCATGAGGTTAAGATAAAAATATATTATTTATTATATTAGTATTCGTCAGGTCGATCTATATCATCTAAATTTGAACTATTAACTGAGTTGAACATACTTTAGTTTTCAAAGCGTGCATATACTTCACCAAGTTTGTGATTATAGTTAAATACCTACAAGATGGATGACCAGCCATGGTAACGCAATAAATCCTTTTCTCATCCCCTTCGCCGAGGGGCGATAGAGACGTTAAACGATCGGTCGTTATTACTCATAACTATAATAATAATCGGTTACTTTGATTTAGTTAATCTTACATAAATTACTAGTTCCATTTAGTGAATTTTAGGATTCGGAAATCACTCCAAACAAGGAAATATTAATAACAACTAAATTCGGTTACATTAACAATAAGGCAATTTACTTGTTGGTTTATAAATGAAGACGTAATATGTAAAAAATTCTTTGTTTGATTACAGTAAATTATGATATACCATCTGCATAAAAAACTTGTAAGAAAACAATATTGTACATATTTAAGGTCAGAAATAACTTATTTTGTTAGTTAGACCAATGTTTGTTCTGATTATCTGTTATAAAGACATGTAAGAAATTTGACAATAGAAAGTGTAATTAATATTATTCGCTTTTGTATTTGTTTTTATATTTATATTAGTTTTTTAGACTTTTCAAATCACTATCTACTTAATAAATATATAAATATAAATATATATACAAATATATTATAATTGCAGTCACTGTGATAAAGAGTCGATAATATAAGGAAAATGCGCAAAACAAAACATAGTATTACATAATATAAACATATATTACAAGTGACATTATATATTTATTAAGAGTCTTAACGATATCTTCTCTTACTATTTTACTGTAATAATTAATAAACAATCGAATACAAGGTCGAAAACGAGATATTTCAATCTAATTTTTAAATAATTTATTGCGATTGTAAAGATTTTAAAGTATCTTCGTAATATCGATTTCTTAGGAGAATGATTTGTTTGAAATGTTTGTTTTCTTGTCTCTAAATACTAGTTTGACTTTCAAATATCGAATACAAACCCTGTTCAATAATAAAGACAAATTTAATTTATGTTATAAAGATTGAACGTCGGAACTATTTACATCTAATTACTTTTAAAATGTATAAAGCAGCAATTTTTGTAAATTTTCTACATCGATAACATTAGAAAACAATTAATACGACATTTCACAATAGAATACTAATTATATCACTATTTTTCTATGAACGAACTACCTGCAAGTTCTAACAAAGAAAATAGTCATGCTTAACAAATTATTGTTTTAATATAAATTGTGCTATGAAGAGTTAAATAAACATTGAAAGTCTTTAAGTTAAGTAGAATAAAGGGAAGTTTATTATATTTATTACCTTATTTATTATTAAATGTATTTTTTAACCACTTTAAACAAATAGCTAGACATACTATTTTATTATCTATCTATTTTGGTTTGCCTTTTGATTACATTATTAGACCTAGTCATCTTGTAATCATTTATTAAGCTTTTTTTTTGTGTTTAAACAAAAAATAATATTTTTTTTACTCTTAATTTCATCAAACTTTATAGGTAATCTACATATTATTGTAATAAATAGATTTTAATTCTTAAATCTTAAGATGTGAAAAAATACTGGATGGAAACCGGACTTATATCTCTTATAAAATGATGTAAAAAAGAACTAAAAATTACTATTATTTAAGTTACTCAATTTTAAAAAAAGAGTGTATACAGAAAATATTTAAAAAACATTTCCTTTAATATTATTACATAAAACATACAAAGACACATTATACAATTAAAGTTTAATTATTTCTGAATGCTTACATCAGAACATCGAAATAAACAAATAAACTTTTACAATCATTAAATTATTTGATCGTGTATGGCACAAGGGGCTTCTTTCGAAGCTACCTTCCTATGGGCTTCCCGAGGGTTTATGCAAGTGGATCACCAGTTTTCTCACTGGGCGGAGCATACAGGTCGTTCTCGACGGTTTTTGCTCGGACCCCAAGCCCGTGAATGCTGGTGTACCCCAAGGCTGCGTGCTATCCCCAACTCTGTTCCTCCTGCATATCAATGATATGTTGGATATTTCCAACATACATTGTTATGCGGATGACAGCACTGGGGATGCAGTATATTCCGGTCGTGCAGGTCTCTCTCGGGAAAACGTCGACGGGTGCCGAAAGAAACTTGTGTCTTCAATAGAGACCTCCCTGGGGATGGTCTCTGAGTGGGGTGAACTGAACCACGTTCAGTTCAATCCCCTAAAGACACAGGTTTGCGCGTTTACCACTAAGAAAACCCCATTTGTCGTATCACCGCTCTTCGAGAGCACTCCTCTTATTGCCTCGCCAAGTATCAGAATACTGGGTCTCGACATTTCGAGCGATTGTCAGTTTCGTGGTCATCTGGAGAGCAAGGCCAAGTTGGCCTCGATGAAATTGGGAGTGATCAATAGAGCGAGGCAGTATTTCAAACCTGGCCAAAGACTTGCGCTCTATAAGGCGCAGGTCCGGCCTCACATGGAGTACTGTTCTCATCTCTGGTCCGGATCACCCCAATATCAGTTTCTACCATTTGACCGCGTACAACGGAGAGCCGTTCGGATTGTCGGGAACCCAGTGCTCTGTGAACGGCTGGACTCTTTGGCATTGCGTAGAGACGTGGCTTCTTTGTGCGTCTTCTACCGCATTTACAACGGGGAGTGTTCCGAAGAACTATTCGATCTGATGCCTACCGCCGAATTTCACTACCGCACAGCTCGCCATCGCCTCCTTTATCATCCATACCACCTGGACGCGTGGCGATCTTCAACTGTGCGGTTTTCAAGGACTTTTTTCCCACGTACCATTCAAATGTGGAACGAACTTCCTTCGGCGGTATTTCCAGATCGATACGACATGGGTACCTTCAAAAAAGGCATATATTCCTTTCTCCAAGGCCGGCAACGCTCTTGTGTATCCTCGGATGTTGCAAGAGTTCATGGGCGGCGGTGATCACATACCAACGGTGACCCGCAAGCTCGTTTGCCCTCCTCTAACATAAAAAAAAATAAAAAAAAATAATAGAAAGATTTATTATTACAAATTATTTTAAGTCCAGGATATTTAATTAATGAGATCCGGAACGGTCTTTATAATTATAAAATTCGTATACACTGAATTTTTCTTGAGCTAGGCTATAGCTACGCTTGCTTTATTTTTGAGGATGTAAAAATCTTAGTGAAATTAACGATCCCATGAATAAGTCTGCTTTTTGGAATCGAGTAAAGAACCAATAGCAAATCGTGGTTTAATTTTTTCTGCGCCTGAGTTTTAAATTCTTTAAAATTTACTTTATAATATTCTGTTTGATAGGAGTACGATTTTGTGATTACTGGAGTATTTAAAGGGACATGTATACTTTTGATCTGTCTGTTTTGGTTACGTTATTTTCTTTTAAATTTTTAAAAAGTGCGAATACTATATATCCGAATATATATACTAAAATAATTAACGGTTATCGTTTTCGGTTCTCGGCAATTATAATACGAGGGCCAAACTGAAAGTTTTTAGAACTGGCCACTTAAAAGCATTATATTAAAAAAAATAGTTTAAATTTTGAAAATAGAACTCTTTACCAATATTATTGAGTATACATTTCATTCATTTATCATTTGTTTTACGATGGCAGCAAATTGAAAATTGTCTGTGCACGTCAGAATGAATTTAAGCCGACAAAATTTTCGTGCAATGATTTTTTATGACTTTCGATGTCATTTAAGTCAACAAGAAAGTTATGATAGACTTCGATTGGCTTTTCACGATGAAGCCCCATCTTGTGCCACAGTTTACAACTGGTTTAATGAATTCAAACGTGGTCAAACTAATCTCACCGATGATTTGCGTGAGGGACGGCCTTCTACAGCGACGACTGAAGATAACATCAGTGTTGTGCGGCGTATGATAGAGACTGACAAAAGAGTGACCTATCAGCAGATTCGGACAAGTCTAGGCATAGGTATGAGTCAAGTGCACAAAATCCTCCATGAACATTTAGCGGTCAGGAAGCTTTGTGCCCGCTGGATACCGCATAATTTGACCGAGGCTCAAAAACTCCGCCGTGTTGATTGGTGCCAAGAAATGATCCAAAAATTTAACGGAGGTGACTCAAATGCTGTGTTCGACATACTAACGGGTGACGAAAGCTGGATTTACTGTTATGATCCGGAAACCAAAAGAAAGTCTGCTCAGTGGGTGTTTCCTTCCGAAGAGTTGCCAACTAAAGTGAAGAGAGGTCGAAGTGTTGGAAAAAAGATGGTGGCCTCGTTCTTCGGAAAGACAGGTCATTACGCGACAGTAGTCTTAGAGGATCAGAAAACGGTTAATGCAGAGTGGTATACTAACAATTGTTTGCCACTTGTCTTGGAAAAAGTTCGAGAGAAACGACCTCGCAGCAGGATCCTCCTTCATCACGACAATGCCTCGTCGCACACCGCCAGGCAAACGATCGACTATTTGGTGACCTCAGACGTGGAATTACTGGGTCACCCGCCCTATAGCCCCGACCTCGCACCCTGCGATTTTTATTTATTTCCGAAAATAAAAGAAAAACTTCGAGGAAAACGTTTTATAGACGCCGAAGAAGCAGTGGCTGCGTTTCAAAACGCCGTCGAAGAGACCCCTAAGGCCGAGTGGGCAAGGTGCTTTTCTCAATGGTTCCATCGAATGCAGCGATGTATTGATGTAAATGGACGCTATTTTGAAAAGTTACAATAAAACTAATAACTTGCTAGAATGCTTAGTTTTTGATTTTCTAAGAACTTTCAGTTTGACCCTCGTATATGATAAATATTTATGTTGAGTCTGAATTGGGAAAGTAAATATTGTGGTTAAACTTACATATCTCAGATTTTATGAAGTTCAATTCCTTTTAATTTTCCTAAAAACGGTTCTGTATAAAGTTACATAACATTCAATAATTAGAGAGTTCCACAAGAGCAATTTTTTTACGGTACAGGAGTAAGCGCTTATCAGCTAGTTAGTGCGAAGTGCTTCCCACAGTGTCTTATAACATCGGAGAAAAATATTTTTATAAAATATTTTCCAACTCTTTGGAAGTGAACTCTTTAATGATGGTATTAATATTCCTTCGATATGGAAGCTCTCCTGAGCTGTTCAAATGGTACAAAATTATAACAGGAGGTCTCGATTTCATTTTGTTCAGGACATAATTGATAAAATGTCATCCACTCCAATCAAGTGTATTACGATGCTTATAATTTAAAACTTATCTTTTGTCAACTTATATATGTGAATATAACACATAATTAAGATGTTAATAAATACTTTTTAAACACTCTAATTTATTTAGTTTAAGTTTTAGAGTTCTTCATATATATTTTATATAATTAATAATATTTTTTTTAAATACCACTTATTCCTTTATTTGTATTATTATTTTACAATAGAGTGTCGCTAAAGAATCGCTCTATTGTTACTGACTGATTGTTAAATACGTTTCTTCAGACAGCACTGAGGTTAGCTTGAAGTAACAGAGATAAGAGACATTAGCCAGGAGATTATTCGAAGTAAAGGAGATTGCTTCTCCTTGCGAGTTGAAATATTTTATAGAAAGATATTGATTAATATTCTTTGAATAAATTAGTTAATAGAAAGAAATATCTTCTTTAGAGCTACTTTTTAATTTTTCACAGTAATTTCAAAATTTTAATATATGTTAATTAAAGTGTGTTAAATTATTTTGAAAATGTTCTTAAAATATTAAGTGAATTTAGTTTAAATATAGTTTATATATATTTAAATATAGTTTATATATTTAAATATAGTTTATATATATTTTAATATAGTTTATATATTTAAATATAGTTTATATATATTTAAATATAGTTTATATATTTAAATATAGTTTATATATATTTAATTTCTGCTTATTTGTCAATCGAGATTATATTTAAAGTATAATAGTTATTGAACTACATTTAACCAACCTTGTTTTTTTTTTATGTGATAAAAAGGTGATAAAGTACTATGTGTCACAACATGAGTCAGGATATAATTATAAATATGAAATATTAATTGTATCAATTAACCTTTGACGGGATATAAGAGATGGTACTGCTTTATATTATTTAGTTTTATTACTTATGTTATGGTAACACTCAAAGCAATACAGGACAAACATGTTAATGCTACTAAATTGTAACTATTTTGTCGCCTTATTTAAAGTCGCAGAAAGTTAGAAACTTAACTTACTTCATAAGTAAAAATTCACGATAAGCAAAGTAATAGATATTTAAAATAAATAATATATATCTTTAGAGTTTACCTAAAATATAATAATTGAAACTATTGTTATTACACCACATACAGCGACTACGAGGTTTGTAAAACACAAGTTATTCGCTTCACTAGCACGTCGCTTAAAGAATATTGTTGATGACACTCGCTACCATTTTATTATTTATTCGATATGTGCTTAATGTCTCATGACGTCAGTATGTGTGTAACATACTATAAAAAGAAAGTGTTGAAGCTATCATATAATAATTCTCTTTTTTATTTATTGCTTCTACATTATGAGTGCGCGCGCCAGTAATAAAAATAACACCAACGACAAAACCTATTCTATTAAGTTATTTTAAATATTAAATAAATAAATTTATAATATTATTTTTGTTTTTAAATCGATTATTGAGACAGTTATTATTTTAATGTCGATCTGTAAGATTTAATATGCAAATAAATAAATACTATCGTAAAGAATATTCCCGAGAACATTATATATATTATTTATAAAATACTTTTAATTTAACGATTGAGAGAGGTCTGGCTGTAGATATGATTATATTGTATGACAGATTTCTGATGCCTACGAATTCATTAATTCATTTTACAAGTGATGTTTTTGGTCAACAAGGATATCATAGAATCAGTTATTATTATTATTTATTATTTTATTATTTAGCTTCACGCTATATCCCTTGCGGGGTAGCCAGAGACGACGGAGCGCCAAACGCTACGGTCTCTGCATACCTCTTTCGCCTCGGCCACAGACATCAACCTCTTCATACATGCCCTCCGGGGGGTCCTCGTGCTTTTTACGTGACCTTCCTCCAGTATCATAGATACTGTGTTTTCGAAAGTCACTCGAGGCCTCCCCCTGTCTCTCTTACCGCTCACTTTTCCTATATAAATCTTTTTTACCATTCTTTCATCACTCATTCGTTCGACGTGCCCAAACCACCTGAGCACGTTCTTCTACATTCTCACCGTGACATCTTCGTTAGTACCTGCCATTCTGTGGAACTCGTCATTGTGGATTCGATCAGCTAGACTGACTCCGCATATTCTGCAAAGAGATCGCATCTCCACAGCATTCATCTTTCTCACATTCTTTTTCTGTGTTACCCACGTTTGGCTGCCGTATAACAGCGTCGGTAGCAAAACTGTATTGTGTACAGCCAAACGTGCAGCTATGCTGACGTTTTGATGTCTCAACAATGCAGTCAAAGCACCGTTGACTCTGTTACCGGCAGCAATACGCCTTTCCACATCCATTTCGTATCTTTCGTCTCTGCTAAACATACTTCCCAAATATACCACTTCATTCACTTGTTCTATTATCTTATCATTCACGTTGGTCTTACGTTCTATTCTTTCTTCATTTTTTTCAAATATCAGAACCTTCGTCCTATCTACATTCAGGTTTAGACCATTAATTTCACACCCATCTTTCAGAGTGGTGACCAATGCCTGCAAATTGCATTCTGATGATGCAATGAGCACTGCATCATCTGCATATAGCAAACAATTGACCTTAAGATCAACTACTTTCACTTCCATGTCACTGTCTTTCACGCCTTGGAGACAACTATCCAAATACAAATTGAACAACCAAGCTGACATAGCGCAACCTTGCTTAACACCCGATTGGTTGTCAAACCAGGGCGACATGCCAGTTCCTACTCGCACACAGGCTGAGTGATCTCGGTAAAGATATCTTACAGCCTGTAGCAAGGGTCCGTTCACATTGTATCGGGGCAGTATCTCCCATAACTTCTTTCTCACAACCCTGTCAAACGCCTTTTTCAAATCCACAAAAGGACAGAAAACCTTTTGGTTTAGGGCCAAAAACTTTTCCGTGATCATGCGGAGGGAAAAGATTTGATCTATACACCCTCTTCCAGGTCTAAAACCTCCTTGGGCCTACCACAACAGCCTTTCAGATCTCTCTTGCATTTTTCTCGCTAATATTTTAGCATATACTTTACCGCCCAAGCAAATCAAACTGATAGCCCTGTAGCTTGCATAGTCTATCTGTGAACCTTTGCCTTTATACGAAGCTACGATGACTACACTTCGCTAATCGTCTGGGACTTCCTCCAATTTCCAGTATAAATTGCACAAAAACCAGAAAAAGTCCAAGACGCGTGGCCCACCATATTTGATCATCTCGGCAGTAACTTCATCTGCTCCCGCAGCCTTGCCACATTTCAGACTTCAAATCACGCTCTCTACTTCTTCCAAACTGATTTCACCATCGGCTACATCTTGACTCAGCATTACGCTGGTAGTCAAGACCGAGACGTCCTCACGTACATATATCTCTTTATAGAATTCCGCCCAAAACGCAAAACGTGTGCTTGCTTAGCACGCTTTCGTAACCGCTTCGCGTGGTTCCAACCCATCCATTCCTATCTCCACATACTATCAAATTTTCTCTATCTCTGACACTACTTAGAACATCCCTGACATTCTCCCAAAACTCCTCGAGCTCGCTCATTTGAGCTGAGGACACTGGCGCATACACGGCTGACAAGAATACTCTTGTTATCCCCAGCTTAAAGCGAACCCAAAGAAGCTTCGGGTTGATCGCCTTGTAGTCTACCATTGCATTAACCATTCGAGAGGACAATAATACGCCTACACCTTGGCAACCTCGCTCACCCTCTGGAACCCCAGCCCAGAAAGCAACCCGGTTGCAAGGCAAATCGGTCGTATCATTGCCTTTTCGCTTGGTCCTGAGACCAAATAACATCCAGATCTTTTTCATCCATCATACCTAATAATTCATTCATCTTCTGTTCCATTCCTCCTCTTACATTCCACGTAGCTATTTGTAGCTCCGTCCTCCACCTTCCGCCGTTCGGAACATGGCGTGTTGGTTGGCGGTTCTTTTATTATATATTTATATAATTATTTTATAATTTGTTAAAATGATTTTAAAAACATATTTTGTTAAATGTCTGTTACTAAAGCAATATAGTATTTTATTAATAATTTGGTGTTAGAAATAAAATTTTCAATTATAAAATTATTAAAAAAATATGAAAACAGTTAAGTTGTTTTTAGCGACAATTAAAAAAATAAGTTTGCAACAAATATGTTTATTAAAGATTTTTATTAAAAATATGGTTTAAATAAAGTTATTATTTATTGTTAAATGATACAAATATTGATATACTCGTAGTCACAGAAAGATAATATACAAAAAATGCTTTATTCTCTGTGTAAATGCTGAGAAAAAATAAAATAAAATATTGATGTATGATGTAAGATTTTTTTACCATTATGAATTATGTATCATGTTTTTAAGATATAGAAACAAAATTCTTATATCAATAGGAATCAACACAAAATATAACACTTAAGATAGCAACTCTAATTAATAAAACAATGTAACATATTTGATATGAATTTAATTAAAGGATTACAATCGTTGCAACATTCATCACTTCCCTATTAATACCTTAAGTAAAACCGACCAATATCGACGTTCCACATGTTCCCGGTTAGTGAAGTGGAAGAGCGTACCTACAATTAGTGACTGCAAACTGCCGGAGAACCCAACAACCACTAATTACAATTGCCGGCTTGCTCTCACTAATATTATGTACGAGAACGTATCGAACACTAATTGCTGCGGATTACAGAATCACGGAAGTGCTTTTGTATTTTAACTGCCCACTTCATATTCTAAGAATTATATTGTTTTTTGATAATAAGAAATGAACAAAATGTATGTCGCAAATTAAAGCGGATATATATCTTATATCAAAAGGCGTTGTTATGTAATCTGTGTATTGGTTTTTCGCTCTATTAAAAATTGTAATGAAAATAATATAAACCAAAATTTACACCTAATAGATATATGTAATATAGTCGCATGGAACTGAACTCATCGAGATAATCATAGGTTTACCTAACAAGATAATCAGAATATTTTGAATCAAATTTCATAAAATTTAAAATAAGACTCCATTTCCAACCAGACTAGTTAATGGATCTTTACTTTATTTCAAAAAGCTGACTTTGTCTCTTGACAAAGTCAGCTTTTAGTAGGCTCTTGCCTATTTACTTCAATAAGACTTTGACAAGTTCGGCAAAAATTAACTTACTCGTACTTTGAAACAGCCGTAAAACCAGTTAGAAAAAACTTCAAAGTATAAGAACTTTACAGATCTCATTTTGTTACCCTTTTGTTACCCCCATGGCAAGCGAATATTGACTTTTTCGTTACAATAAATAATAAATGTGCTTATATTGAAATATCTTTTTGAAATTATATAAGTTAATTATTTAAAAAATACACCATATTTTTTGTTTAATTGAGGTAAAGCAATTATAATTTAACTAATTACGGTAATAGTCCACATTCGTATTCGTATACATTACGTATGTTGTAAATTATAAAATCTTAAAAGAACTAAACCAATACAAGCTACAAGTCTACAAGATAACGGACTGGGTCTGTCATAACAATCAACGAGCAGACCAAAACAGATAGTAAACTATACTAAAGATACCAAAACCGCTAAGGTAAATATTTGTAAGTATATTTTAAATCTTAAAATTATTAATACACATGCAAATAAACATAAAATCTTCTGGTTTACCTACTACTGTTATCATCGAACATTGTAAAGTAAAATAAAAAACTCTTTGGTACGCTCCCCGCCTGAGAAATTTAAACAGCCCTTCAGTATTTATTTTACTCCTTAAAATGCAATTTATATTAAAACAATAATTTATCAAGTAGATATTTTTCTTCCCTTAAACTTGTTGTTATTCTAAGAAAAACATAATTAATTTGTGTTTCCCTTAACTTAATATTTAAGCCTTGACTTAACTTCACAAAGAGGTTACTTTACAGGCTTGTCTAATATATTATTGCAATAAAATTTCCCATATAATTTGTCATCTAAAAATATAGTACTAGTAGTGATAAAGTTTTTAATAACTTTAAGAATGTATTTGTTTTATTGCATTAAATTACTTTTTACAATTGCGAAATGCTTACATGTATAGGTCAGTTGATGTTTGAAAAACTTTTAAGAAAAAAGATATAATAAAGAAATAACTGTTTGTCAAGGAAATTAAATTGAAGGACAGTTTTCAAAGTTTAGATGTGTATTTCAGAGTCAAGATAAGTTGTAAAATAAATGTAATTATTTTGTTTTCACATTTTTATGAGTTTTCTATGTCTTCAATAAATAACATATAACAATCAAAAAAATTTTTAAAACAAATTTGATATTCGGAAACAAATAGTATATTTGTTTTACTCTTCTCCCAAAAACAACTAAATTAGTCATTAAATAGCTTTTACAGATTGTTAGTAATTAATAAACACAGATAATTCTTCACCTAATAAATAACATATGACATAATTGGCACATAGTTATTATATTAATAATTAAATTATTATTTACATGCAGATAAGACGGTTTCTCCCTGATAAAGTAAAGTGCTGGGTTTTATTTTTACATTTTTCCTTAATACGAAGTATAAAAAGATCTGTGCATTGCGTTGTATGTATTAGTCTCCAGTTTCCAGTGGGTATCAACATGTCTAAAATATTGTTTACGTTAATTTTGATTTTTGTAACTGATAGTTTAAGTCAGCCCATTATGTATCCTACATGGAAATTGTTACCACTACCCAGAAGAACAGTTACTCGAACAGCTCGAGCTGTGAGGGACGTGGAGCCACTGTGGCTGTACAATGATCGTGCACTGGCCTCTGCAGACCATGTTGTCGTACCTAAAATCATAGACGATATCAATCTCGACGAGATTAAAGATACGCCAAAAGTAGAGATTCATCAAGCGCCAGGAGTTCGAGTGGAATCTTCAGTAAGTCGTGAGACATAACCAACTTATCCTGAATATAGTTGAAGAAATGATATGTCAGTAAAGAAATGGTAGAGCTAGTTGTCAAATTTTCGTCTAAGATATCTCTTACCATTTCTATAAAACCAAGCCCATTTCTAACATGTGCGTGTATTTAGTGACAAAAAGTCATTTTTAATTATTGCAATCGTACCTTCTTATTATTTTCATCTATTATATTGTCTGTTGTTGTTGAATAGTTATATTTATTAGGTTATAGCTTTTAATAAGGAAGTATTTAAAAACAAGTCATCTGTTTAGGTCACTATAGAACGTAGGTAATGCATATTATTATTTTTATGAACGATATAACGCTGTCTACAATCAGTATATTTTAGTGTATATTGTAATTAGAGAATTATTTTTTTAAAGTTTGACCAATATCCGTAATGAATCACAACATATATGTACATATATATATATATATATATATATATACGTATAAATAATAATCTAACACTACTCTAATTTTCATCAAAATCAGTTAAATAAGTTATTTGCATTATAATTATATTCCAATTTTTATATTATACTCTATGGAAAATAGAGAAAATATCTGATATTTGAATATTGGCTAAGATTAACTGCTATTTTTAATATTGGTATCATCGAAAAATTTTAAATATATTTAACCCGCAGATATGTGGCATCAGCAACACTATTTATTAATAATATTTCTTATCTAATCATCTGATAAAATGTATTTTTACGTAATAATTTGTGGTTTATAAGTAAAATGAGACCAATATCTCAAGATTATTTACTGCTAGTTCACTTTGATCGTCGCTAGAATTAATTTAATTGTAGTAAATCGTTGAACTGTTTGGAGACAATGTCATGTAATTTAATATGTAATGTTCTTATAAATGGTGTTCATTAAATATACAGTCTGGTGGAAGTAGCCGAGATTAAAGCAAAAGCGATAAACAGAATAACATTTTTACATATTTTTAACGTTATCTGCGATCCATCAAATGTATTTATTCTGAAAACTATTTTTTTTATTTATTATTTAATTGTATAAACTATAAATTTGGTATTGTTATTCACAGAATATCATAAAAAGTTGAAAGTTGTTCAAAATATAATTTATAATCTAAATTAAAATAAAAAAACAATATAATCGAATTAAATGAATACTAGTTTTTCTTAATTTCTTTTCCCCTATTCTATTTTCTTATATCCTTATTCCTTCTTTCCTAGTTCCTAGCTTAAAGAAGTAGTTTCTCAAAACTTCTGAATCAAGCAGTTCAAGTTACCGTTAGCTTAGAGGTTACACGTTAGACTTATTTTTAAAATAGAAAATATATATAATAATAATATAATATAACAATAATATATCTTTTAAATTCTACTTTAAATCAACGAATATAACTAGTACACATTTATAATACACCCCTTTCCTCTTGAGACAAAACATATTAGTACATATTGGATAAGGGTTAGATATAAATAAAAATAATACCAAATAGTGTACGAAGTGGGTTTAATCGACATGCCTTATTAAAATAAATTAACTAACATTACAGTATGTAAGTATTGGAAAGTAAGAAAAATAAAGGAATTCTTATCAAAAATCTTACCATGTGGCTTATGCTATTTTGGCAACTCGACTATAATTTTCTTACAATAAATATATAAAAATGGAAATTTTGATGATAAATCTTACACCATGATTGATAATAATACATTGAAATGGCGTAGAATTAAATTAAACGTCAGTGTCGAAACAAAAAAACAGCTTATTTGTCGCTGTGAAATCACTGGATCGGATATGTTACATACAAGTCATATTATCTAGAATTTAACTAAACTAAATATATATTAACAATTCGTAATAATCGATGAACTAAAAAATAAAAAAAGAGTTATTCTCTAAATGTAAAATTATCACTGCTGTTTTTTAACATGGGTTATAAAAGCTTCAAAACAACTTCATCTTTATAAAACTAGTTGACCCATAAATAAAAAGACATAAGTATTTCAGTTTTAACTACATATACAAGTGCAAGAAAAATATTAAATACACCTCCATACGCCTGATTACAGAAAATATACGAGTATGAAAAGGTTAGCATTAATAATAATAGAATTGAAACCAACAATACAACGTTTAAAATATTGATGTATTGTGATTACAATCCCACGTTCCTGCTATTACAATAATACCTTCACGAACATAAATCTAACGCAGCCCAGAATATATCGCTCGCCCAAGCACAGACACTGTGAGGTCCAATAAAATACATAGGTACTATAATTACTTACTACTCCCGGTTAGTAATGTATAAAGCATTGTTGTTGTTACAGATAACATATGCTAAATGTTATCTCAACAAAGGTATTTGTGTTAAGTACACAAACTAATATTTTTAATTCTTTAAAATTGAAATTCAGACAAGCACCTATTTCAATTTCGTTAATAATTTTATTTTCTCTACTAATGTATCTTGTTAAATATATATCCATTATATTTTATATTACTAGCATTAAAAATAATAATATAAATGTGATAAAGATGGTTTAAAGTAATAGTAACTAAGTACCTTATTTGTTTATTTTATTTTCACGTTGTATGCCATTCTTTTGACGACTTTACAGTTTTCACAAAATTAACGTTTCAGAATCTCGTTCTAATGTGAAAGTGTTTCGTGGCTCAGTTCGGTGCAAAATCGGTTTTTAATTACATTCACAAGAAGTTTTCTATTTTTGTATAATTCCGTTAATAAAGCTGAATAAAATGAAGTCCACTTGTTTATGAAACTCACAAAGATGCATTATAATTATACAGACATATTACTTATCTTTAGATAGTTATAATAAGATGTTTAAGCAAGCTTATTATTTTTATTTATATAAGTTACTTATACAATATTAAATTATTTCATTGGAAATTTAAACAATATTCAATTGATTATAATATTAATTATTGTTGTTATTGTACAAGTCAACACTAGATATGGAACATCAAGTGACGTGTATATGACGCCTAAACAGATACCATCTGTAGCAACAACATGACAGATGACAAAACCACATTAATTATATGAAGCTCCTAGTACAATAGTTATTACCATTATATGATCAATCGTTATTATAGATATATATACTATAAATTACTAAGATTTAAAATTAATTGTGACACAAATAGATTTTATATTATAATATTAAAAGTCAGGAAAAATCGACATTGTGGGAATTATATATTTTTTAAGATAAGGTTTCACGAAATCATATCTTTCTTTGTAGTTATAAACTAATCTTTCATAAATTAAAGTTAAATGTATTCTGTTAAATATCATTAAAACCAAAGATTCAGGACAAAGTGGCTGGCTATTAGAAGATGTCTAATAACTGTTCGTGGTTTAATTTTCTCTGAGATGAGGTTTTAATTCCTCTTTCATGAAACCTAGTTTCAGAAATTTTGTTCCCGTTATATTATATACTTTTGCCGTGTGCTGAATAACTTTAAAGTTATATCTATGCTAATGACATAGCTATGCTATAGTATATATTAGGGTACATCGAAAAAACTGAAAAATGGTGGCTACCCCCTAAAATGAAAGTACTTTTGAAATAAAAATTTTCTATGGATATCAAAAAATTTTTAAAAAATATCTAGAGGGCGCGCGGGTCACTCAAAAATGCCATTTTTTCGTGTTTTTTTAGATTTCACCCTGGTAAAACCTATTGAAATGTATCAAAAATTCCCATATTTGGATATGTTGTGCCCAGATAGACACTCTTTCGAAAACTATAATGGTTGACCATATTTTATTGGCCATTTTGTCGAGAATAATCGTCGAATGTCGTTTATTTAAATTAAATAATTATATTATTTTTGATTATTAATTGCTAATCATAAAATTTAAGACAAAAAAACAAGTATGACAAAAAAAATAAGTAGCGTAGAACACGAAAATAGTGGGAAAATTGGTCAGGAATAAAAGGCAACGAATGGTTTATACTGTTGATATCGTTGATATAACCATTTAGAAAAACACATTTTTTATCGTTTGCCTTTTATTCCTGACCAATTTTCCCACTATTTTCGTGTTCTACGCAAAATTTCCAATAGATTTCATGTGTCATACTTGTTTTTTTGTCTTAAATTTTATGATTAGCAATTAATAATCAAAAATAATATAATATATATCTATATATATATATATATATCTATATATATATATATATATCTATATATATATATATATATATATATATATATATATACTATAGCATTACACAAGTTATCTTACCGTTTTAAGTCAGTAGTCTTTTTTGAGACCAACATAAAATGACTAATCATAAACATACGTACGTACTAATATTGTAATACGTACTTATAAATATTGTACGTCTTCTATCGCACTTAAAACGAACAGAATTTCATTAAAGAATAATTTGAACTGCCGGCGAATTTCATTACTGCACAGCACGCCTGCAATACTATCCCTACCACATGGATGCATAGGGATCTTCCACTGTGCGGTTTTCAAAGAATTCTCTTTTTAAAAATCCTACTATAAAAAAAAAATAACTCATTGAAGAATGTTTAGTATATATCTATAATGAAATAGACATATAGCAGTATAGCTTAGATAGAAGTGTAACTTCATAAAATGTAATACCTCGATAAAGAAACATTAAAGGCATACATATCACAACTAGCTTTATTCATTTTTCTCTAAGTAAAATACTAACAAAAAAAAAAAACTATCAACAACATCATCAATGAGCTAATGATGTCGTTGATAATGTTAAATAAAAATGTAATTAGAATGTCCAAACAAATCCGATATAGGTTCTTTATATATAATGATGTGAACGATATTATATTTAATATGGAAAGAACTTATTGTGATGCGTTACCAGGTCGATATCTTATATTGAGGACCGTATTCATGACTTTTTCTGCTAAAATCATAATAACATTCATTATTAAATGAATACATTTTGTTTTAATAATACTCGTATGTAGTCCATAAAGGCGTTTTGTGACTAAAATTTACAGCTACTAGAATTCAAATCCAAATATTATATGCAGATATAATTAGCTGAAAGCAAAAGCTCGGCACTCGCTATCAACATAGTGTCTCTTCATAAATGACAATTCATATGACTGCATTTTGTTACACAATACCATATACGAGTATATATTTTCTCATATAAATTACTATTGTATCCGTTACCGTACTGTAACCACCGTTAAAATATAGGGATATATATCAGAATTGGTATCTATTTTTACCTTTTGAAATTATATTCCACTTCAATTATGGTACAAGTTGTTGAGAGTAGGTATTCCTTACCTTAGAAGGTGAAGATTCGTCATATACGATCTTCCCTAAGTAAAATCCAATTATAATCAAAATATAAGCACCACAACCAAACCACCTGAGTAAACACAAAATAGTTTCGTTGAACAGGAATAAGCAACTTTTGTACAGAACTTATGTGTTTTTGAGCTAGAAATAACACAGAAGGGGTGAAATAGTAATACCTCATAATAGCGGTGAGCGAATCAGGTTTAAGAAGAATTACTACATGTGTAACCAGTCTTGTAATTGAAATTTGATGAATAATTTTCTTACGTATTTATTTTAAAATCCTTCCCAACTTATCAAATAATGTGTATGTATTTAAGAACTAAATTAATAAATAATCTTTCATATTATTTAAATCATATGTAACATATGTTATTCATCTCAATTTGTAAACTGATTCTGTAACATTATTTATTTATTATGGAGCGCCAAACGCTACTGTCCCTGCATACCTCTTTCGCCTCGGCCATAGACATGAACGTCTTCATACATGCTCTCCGGGGGGTCCTCATGCTTTTTACGTGACCTTCCTCCAGTATCATAGATACTGTGTTTTCGAAGGTCGCTCGAGGCCTCCCCCTGTATCTCTTACCGCCACTTTTCCTATATAAATCTTTTTTTCCATTCTTTCATCACTCATTCGTTCGACGTGCCCAAACCACCTGAGCACGTTCTTCATTCTCACCGTGACATCGTCGCTAATACCTGCCATTCTGTGGATCTTTTCATTGCGGATTCAATCAGCTAGACTGACTCCACATATTCTGCGAAGAAATCGCATCTCCACAGCATTCATCTTTCTTACATTCTTCTGCTGTGTAACCCACGTTTGGCTGCCGTATGTAGCAAAAACGCATTGTGGACAGCCAAACGTGCAGCTATGCTGACGTTTCGCCGTCTCAACAACTACATTTTGTAACATTGTTGTCTAATTATCCACAATTTCAATTGAAATTAGAAATACTGAAAACAAATTCATAAACAAAATGTGTCATGAACCATTGCTCTAATAGAGGTGTATTCATCATTACAAGATTCAAATAGTATCGATTTGAACTTGTAAATCAATTTAACTACAGAATTATTCTTGTTTAAAGATGATTTGATAAAACAAAATAAATACAATTATTTAATATTACTATATTAATGGTTTCAAAGAGCACTTAGGTTAACTTGAAATAACAGAGATGAGAGATATTCCAGGAGATTGCCGCAAGAAGCTTATTCCTAGAAAGGAGATTGCTTCTCCTTAAGAGGTAAAATAATTTTCGTTTTACTAAATAAATTAAAAGAAAGAAATAATTTCCTTCGAATGTTTTCAGTTCACTCCATAAGTTCAAGGTATTGTCAAAAATAAAATTAATGCTGAGTACATTTAAGGTAATAAAATAGATAAACCAATTAAATAAAACAAATACATTATTTTGAAAATATTGAAAATATCAAGACTCCATGGATCGATTTATTTATTTATTTATTTATATATTTTCCACTTTGAATCCATAACAGTGATCACTTGTGTACGTCAAATGAAAGTGACAGGAGGGCCTATTTTGATATCGTATGTATTAAAATAAGCTCTTCTGTAAAGACACTTTCCAACTTAAAATAAGGCTATGAGGGTTCCAAGTGCCCCCTGGTCTGAAAAGAACCACACAACAAACTCAGTCGGTTTTTTTTTTATTACTGTTTCACAAATGTCAATATATTTAGTGAGCAATGTACGAACGACCAGAACCATCGCAATCAATTCGATAAGCCGTCATAATAATAAGAAAAGGGAAATCCGTGGCTAGCAATATAACCAGTCACCGCAAGTAGCACCCGTTCATGAGCATAACGCAAGGGTCAGCCATCACCCCCTTCGCCATAATTAAGGGAAGGGGGCAACCCGGCCTCCATCGCTACCGCAAGTAATGACTTCTAAGGGAACAGTGTGATGCAACTAGTAGATTGAACGAGGTTAACAAACAGCGTCAGAAAAAAATCCGTAGGCACTAGTTATTCGCTAAAATACAATTTATTTCCAGGCCATACCGTTAATGTATTGCTTTAAACTATAATAACTTTTTCTATCAAATTCCTTTTAATGAATATTTTGAATTTATTTAGAGGCTAATTTAAGGATTTACTGGGGAGTTTATTGTAAAAACGTATACAATTAACCTTAAAAGATTTACCTATTTTATGAAGCCTAGTGATGGGCATAGCCAGTTTATCTTTATATCTAGTATTAATTTTGTGTACATCACAATTTTTACTGAATTTTAAAATATTTTTGTGTACATAAACTAAATTTTCATAAAATATATTGATTGTACACAGTCATAATTTTTAATTCTTTGAATTTATTTTTTAATGACTCTCGAGGCCTCATATTATATATTGCTCTAACAGCCCTCTTCTGCAATACAAAGATCGTATCTATATCTGATGCATTACCCCATAAAAGTATGCCGTATGACATGACACTATGAAAATGAACTATTCTAGCTGTTTCAACGTTTGTCAATTGGCGTATTCTTTGAATCGCGAAAGTGGCAGAACTGAGTCTGCCCGACAAATCACAGATATGAGGGCCCCATTCCAATTTTGCATCTAAGGTAATGCCCAAAAAAACAGCAGCATTCACTAAATCCAGTTCCTCACTATTTAATTGTACATTAGTTTTGACTTTTTTTCACATTGGGTAATGTAAATTTAAAACATTTTGTCTTTTTTTCATTAAGTAAAAGATTATTTGCATTAAACCATTGTACAACATCAGAGAGAGCATTGTTTACATCGTCCATTATTGATTGTTGTCTATTTATTTTAAAGATAAGAGAAGTATCATCAGCAAACATCACTATCCCATATTTGTCCCTCACAAGGTAAGGCAAGTTATTTATATAAATGAGGAACAAGAAAGGTCCCAATATAGAGCCTTGTGGCACACCAATTTTGACAAGTGAACCAGGGGAACGCTTTCCATTTACGTCTATTTTTTGAATTCTCTCAATAAGATACGATCTAATTACATCTAGGGCCTTATTTTTAATACCATAATGATATAATTTTCTAACTAGAGTTTCGTGTTGAACACAATGAAATGCCTTTGATAAATCACAGAAAACGCCAAGCGCGTCTTGCGATTCCTCCCAGGCTCCGAAAATATTCAGCAATAACTCAGTACCTGCATCTGTTGTTGAGCGACCAGGAGTGAAACCAAACTGTTTATTGTGCAAAAGGTTATTTTTATTAAAAAGAGTAACTAGTTGAGAGAGAATATTTTTTTCAAAGATCTTACTAAATTTTGGTAATACTGAAATAGGTCTATAGTTAGTTGGATCTAATGTACTGCCGGATTTAAATAATGGTGTTATTTTACTATGTTTCATTAGATCAGGAAATATACCACAATCAATACAATTATTGAAAATTAATACTAATTGTGGTGCAAGAATGTCTATCAGTGGCCTAAGTATGTTAACAGAAACTCCCTATAGATCACTTGTCTTCTTAACACTAATTAATTTAAAAACGTTTATTATTTTTTAAAATTAAAATTTATGTCACAATGATTTACATTCTCCGCAAGTAATGTCAATGCTGTAGCGGTAGAGAAGTTAAAAAATTTTGAAGCAGTAACTGGAATGTCTGTAAAGAAAGTTTCAAAAGCTGTTGCAACCTCAAGGTCAGAACTGACATATTTATTGTTTATATTTAACTTGAACAAGAAAAAAAAAATAAAAATAAGAAAAATAAAAGGCATTTCAAAATTAAAACAAAGTGGAAAATAACAAAGAAATCTTAGTGTGGTGATCTGTATGTGTTATAATAACTAACATTTAATATAATAATATGTTCTATAGTTTTAGTAATTATTGGTAATATATATTTATATTCATTATTTTGAATTAAAATATATATTGCAATGTATTATATATTATATTAAGTATTTCACTAATAATTGTTTGCAAGTTGTCGGTGCCAGATGAGTTTATATAGTTTTTGTATTTAAAATTTGTATTTATTATTGTATGGTGTAGTACAATAATTGTTAATTTTTATTATTTATTTATTATTTATTTAACATTTATGTACACACAAAATATATAAAAAAACAGAGTTATTTAAAGATTCGTACAAAGGCACTGATTATTGAAATCTCTTCCAGCAGACCTGTGAAAGGAGAGTAGAAAATGAAAGGCAGTAAAAGTGCGCACCGCATACAAAATATTTAAAAATCAAATAAACATAAAATTACAAATACAAATATAATAAATAAAAATTTACTAATTATAATAATCTATATAACTAAAATTACAAATTACACCTATATAACTAAAATTACAAATACAAGTATAATAAATAAAATTTTAGATAAATAAACACTTACAAATACGTTGAATATATTTACATCTATATAGAAAGGTAGTGTTCGATGACTCCTTTTTTAAAGATTGTTACAGACTTAGAATTCCGAATATTGAAAGGAATTGAGTTCCATAACCTCACTGCTTGAACCGTGAAAGAATGAGTGTAAATTTTACTTTTATGTGTAGGAAATTTGAGGTTCGTTCTAAGATGTGGTCTACACGGAGATTCGGAATTGTGTACAAAAGAGAAGCGATCGCTCAAATAACGTGGGAAAGTGGGGTTAAAGAGAATGTTGTAAAGAAGACATAAAATGCGAGTATTTCTGCGAAAGCGAATTGGGAGCCACTTAAGCTTTTTACGAAAGTTGGAAACATGGTCAAACTTTTTCAATCCAAAAATAAATCTGATGGAGAGATTTTGCAAACGCTCAAGTTTATTAATAAGCTCCTCTGTGGCATCCAAATAGCAGGAATCGGCGTAGTCAATAATAGGCTGAATGAGAGTTTGAGTGAGGGATATTTTAGTTTTCATAGGCAGGAAGTTAAGTTAAGTTAATTTTATAATAATTTTTTTATTCCTTATTTTGAACTTATATTTATATTGCAATGTATATTATATTGGGTATTTCACCAATAATTGTTTGCTAATTGTCGGTGCCTATTATTATTGTATGTTTAAATAAAAATGTGTGTATGTAATATTTAATTTGAAAAAATGCGGCGTTGGAGACCGCCAAACAACACGTCATGTTCCGAACGGCGGGAGGTGGAGGACGGAGCTACAAATAGCTACGTGGAATGAAGGAAGAGGAATGGAACAGAAGATGAATGAATTATTAGATGTGATGGATGACAAGGATCTGGATGTTATTTGTGTGTCTGAGACCAAGCGAAAAGGCAATGATACGACGGATTTGCCTGGCAACCGGGTCGCTTTCTGGACTGGGGTTCCAGAGAGTGAGCAAGGTTGCCAAGGTGTAGGCGTATTGTTTTCTTCTCGAATGGTTAATGCAATGGTAGAATACAAGGCCATCAACCCGAGGCTTCTTTGGATTCGCTTTAAACTGGGGAAAACAAGAGTATTCTTGTTAGCCGTGTATACGTCAGTATCCTCAGCTCAAATGAGCGAGCTCGAGTAATTTTGGGAGAGTGTCAGGGATGTTCTAAGTAGTGTCAGAAGTAACGAAAAGTTGATAGTATGTGGGGATATTAATGGATGGGTTGGAACCGCGCGAAGTGGTTACAAAAGCGTGCTAGGCAAGTACGGTGATAAGAGAATAAATGAGGCTGGAAAGCTTATTTTGGAATTTTGTAAGGAGATAAATTTGTTTGTGGCAAACACGATGTTTGATCATAAACAAATTCACAAGTACACATGGGAGCGAGCGGAAGAAATAAGTATGATTGATTTATTCCTGATGGATCAGCGTATTCGAAGCCAAGTTATGGACACGCGAGTGTTTAGGGGTGATCATCTGGGAACAGACCATTATCTAGTCGTTTCTAGAATAAGAGATCTGTTTGCAGGTTGGCGCAGCCGCATGACGTGTCCAAGCTTGGAATCTAATTACCGCAAAAGAAGCTGGAAGCTTCAAGATCCACCGATTAGAGAGGAATATCAAGAAAGAGGTTCCAAGAAGCTTGAAAGCTATGATTCTGGAAATGAAAGCGCTGAAGTATGCTAGCAGAACCTTAGGAATGGTATGGTGAAAGTAGCGACAGACGTATGTGGGAAAAGGAAAAGAGGTTTTAGTAAAAAGCGCGATGAATGGTGGGATGATTAACTGAAAGACGCTGTAGAGTTAAAGAAGAAAGCTTGGCTGGATTATATAGCTTCGAATAAAAGTATAAAAGAAATAAAAGAAAACTGCACGTACAAGCTTCAAAAACACAAAACGAAAGCATGTATAAAGATGAAGCGTGAAAATTCTGAGAGAGAAAGAGATGAAAGGTTGACGAACTACTTCCGGGTAAACACGAAGCTTTTCTGACAAGAAGTTAGTAATTCCCGGGGTTGTTCGATAACCTGTACAATGAAAGGGGTCCTTTCGAAGAGCGGCGAAATTTTAACCGAGCAAGCACACGTTTTGCAGCGGTGGGCAGAATTCTACAAGGAGACGTATGAATGTGAGGACGCCTCGGCCTTGAGTACCAGCCAAATGCTCATCAGTTTGATTAGCTTGGGCGGTAAAGTTTATGCTAAAATATTAGTGAGTAGACAGCAAGAGAGATCTGAAAGGCTGTTGTGGAAGGCCCAAAGAGGTTTTAGACCTGGACCTGGACCTGGAGGGTGTATAGATCAGATCTTTTCCCTCCGAATGATCACGGAAAAGTTTTGGCCCTAAACCAAAAGGTTTTCTGTGCTTTTGTGGATTTGGAAAAGGCGTTTGACAGGGTTGTGAGAAAGAAATTATGGGAGATATTGCCCCAATACAATGTGAGCGGACCCTTGCTACAGGTTGTAGTCTCTTTACAGAGATCACTTAGCCTGTGTGCAAGTAGGAGCTGACATGTCGCCTTGGTTTGACATCCAATCGGGTGTTAAGCAAGGTTGCGCTGTGTCAGCTTGGTTGTTCAATTTGTATTTGGATAGTTGTCTCCAAGACATGGGAGTGAAAGTAGGTGACCTTAAAGTCAATTGCTTGTTGCTCGTTGCAACATCAGAATGCGATCTGCAGGCACTGGTCACCACTCTGTAAGATGGGTGTGAAAATAATGGTCTAAACCTAAAAGCAGATAAGATGAAGGTTCTGATATTTGAAAGAAATGAAGAAAGAACAGAATGTAATATCAACGTGAATGGTAAGATAATAGAACAAGTGAATGAAGTGGTATATTTAGGAAGTATGTTTAGCAGAGACGGAAGATACGAAATGGATGTGGAAAGGCGTATTGCTGCCGGTAACAGAGTCAACGGTGCTCTGGCTGTATTGTTGAGATAGCTGCACGTTTTATACGGCGACGCTGTTATACGGCAGCCAAACGTGGGTAACACAGAAGAAGAATGTAAGAAAGATGAATGCTGTGGAGTCTAGCTGATCGAATCCGCAATGAAGAGATCCACAAAATGGCAGGTACTAGCGAAGATGTCAGATGATAGGCGGTGTCTTGCCCTGGTCGTCCAAAGTCGTGTTTGAGGCAAAAAGAGTGCCCAAGAGATCGGCTTTCTTTTTTGCCGTGTAGGCCAGAGAATCGTTCCCAGTGTGCAATGGCGGTAGGGATGGCTAATAAAAGTTTCCCAGCGTGGCTTTAGACAGCGCCCAGAACTTGCGCGTGCCAGGCGGGTACTTTGCCAGCTGATCCTCAATTTTGACGACATGCTTTAACTTTGCTCTAGCAATTTTTCATTTGAAGAATCTGGAGGCACGATTATATTTCCTCTTCAGAACTCTAGAGTTCGGATCCTTAGTGACTAACGCATTAGCCCAAACTTGATAAGCCTGCCGTTTGCCAGCTGCTGCAGCCCTGACTGACGCATCAAACCAAGGCCGCGATCTGCCACCAAGTGGTACCACAGAGCTTGGTACAAATAGTTCCATGCCCTGAAGTATCACATCAGCTACAGCCGCAGCGCAGTCACTAGGATCATTGGAAGGGAAACAAATCGACTCCCATGGGTAGGATGCAAAAAAGGACTGCATTCCATCCTAATCCGCTGACTTGTAGTGCCAAACGCGTCGAGTCACAGGTCTTGTGCGAACTGGGCGTTTAATGGACACTACACTCCGTACCAAGCAATGATCAGAGGACCCTAAGGGGGCCTCGACCTGTGTAGTCAGCAGAAGATCCAACAGAAAGGGGCATATGGCTGTCCACGACTGGTAGGCAGGTGTGCGTCTTGACCATTTGGGACAAACTATTTAAGAGAGCAAAGTCAAACACAGATCTGCCCACGTAGTCGGTGGCATGTGACCCTAGCCAATCGGCATGGTGCGCATTGAAGTCCCCGAGAACTACGATTTCGGCGGAGGGAATCTGTGAAAGCAGGTCGTCAATCTTCGCCTGAACATGGCCCAAGAGTTGAACCGTTTCTGCATTACCACTATGGGACCTGTAGAGGCACGCGTAGACTCTGACATGATCGTCCATGTCCACGCGCAGCCAGAGTACAGACAGGTCCCGACCATCAAAAACCTGAAGGCGACGGTAGCAGATATCCTCCCTTACGAACACAGATACCCCGGCGTGTGGTATAAAATGGTGTTCTAGTTTTTACCCGGGGTATGACAGGTACGTTGTGTCGCTAGGTTGAGATATCTGCGTCTCCGTCAGAAACAATAAGGCTGGCACATTTAGAGTGGGTCGACCCCGACCCACTCTAAATGTGAACGCCGCTGCGTTGACTCGTCGTTTGCCCTCAAAAAACACAAAAGGCGATACTTTGCCCGCCCCAGATACGACGGGCAGCCCGAGCAAAATCCGAGAATCATTTCCCTGATTTTGCTCGGGGGGGGGGGGGGGGGGTCCCCGGCTTCATCAAAGCCGGTACCCTCCTGGGGTATTTTTCTTTTCGGCATCGCTTTCTTGTTTGGCGGGGGGGACGGGGGGGGTTGGGCTTCCCGATTCTCTCACTCACTGACGGAACATAACCAAATGAGTTTGGTTACTACACGTCGGTCTTCTGTGGAAGGGTGGTCCTTCCCCGGTCGAGCCAGCTCAATACGAGCTGCAGTCAGATAACTGAAGCTAGGCTCTACCACCTAATAAAGTGAGTGATGGAAGAATGATAAAAAAATTTATATAGTAAAAGTGAGCGGTAAGAGAGACAGGGGGAGGCCACAAGTGACCTTCGAAAACACACTATGTATGATACTGGAGGAAGGTCACGTAAAAAGCATGAGAACCCCCGGAGGGCATGTATGAGGAAGTTAATGTCTGTGGTCGAGGCGAAAGAGGTATGCATGAAGATATGGCGTGAAGCTAAAGTAAAGTTTAACTTGAAGTCGCTTATCTGAGATTGTGCTCTTCCAGTTTCCTCATTAATTATTTTCCAAGTTGTTTTTATCTTATTATTGCTACTTTGAATTTTTCTACTTATATAGAATGATTCGGCAATACTACATTCTTTTTTAAACGATTTAGAAAATAATTATACATCTTTTTTAAAATCTTCACTAGTATTAAATTGCCTTTCCGCATACAGTTGAATAATTTTTCTCTGTTTGTATGTAACTCTGCTGTTGCCCATTCACTATTTTCTTTTCTTTAAATTTGATCTCTTATTACTTTTGAAATTAGATAAAAAAATGTAATTTTTTTTTTTTTGCTAAACCACATACTGTATTACAAGGTTTGTAAAACACAAGTCATTCTCTTCACTCGCATATCGTTAAAGCATATTGTTGGAGGCACTCGCTATCATTTTTATTATTTATTCGGTATGTGCTTAATGTTTCGTGACGCGTGTGTATGTAACAAACTATATACAGTGTTGAAGCTGTCGTGAACTTATATAATAATTCTATATCAATAAAGAAGAATAATTATCACTAAATAATTATTTTTCTTTATTCGCCGCCTAAATTGAAATTAGGAAAAATTAACCTAACCTTTATCAAAGACATGTCGTGTCAATTGACATGTCACTTAGTACGGAATGTTGTAATCTTTCTTTTTAATACTCCTTAATATAAAAATATTCAATGAAACCATGTAACATATTTGATATGAATTTAATTAGAAGATTGTAATATTTATTAATTCTCTATTTATACCTTAAGCAAAACCTACCAATATCGACGTTCGACATGTTCCCGGTTAGTGAATTGGAAGAGCGTACCTACAATTAGTGACTGCAAACTGCCGGAGAACCCAACCACCACTAATTACATTTGTGCGCGTGCTCGCACAAATATTCTGTACGAGAATATATTCAACACTAATTGCTGCGGGTTACAGAATCACGGAAGTACTTTTGCTTTATTTTGTTTTATTGTATGGACCACATCCTGTTAGGATAATTACATTTATTTATTTAGCTAGAGACGACGGAGCGCCAAACGGTACGGTCCCTGCATACCTCTTTCGCCTCGGACACAGACATCGACCTCTTCATACATGCCCTCCGGGGGTCCTGATGCTTTTTACGTGACCTTCCTCCAGTATCATACATAATGTATTTTCGAAGGTCACTTGAGGTCTCCCCCTGTCTCTCTAACCGCTCACTTTTACTATACGCCTGAGCATGTTCTTTTTCATTCTCACCGTGTCATCTTCGCTAGTACCTGCCATTCTGCGGATCTCTTCATTGCGGAATCGACCAGCTAGACTCCACAGCATTCATCTTTTTTACATTCTTCTTCTGTGTTACCCACGTTTGGCTGTCGTATAACAGCGTCGGTAGCAAAACCGCATTGTGTACAGCCAAACGTGCAACTATGCTGACATTTCGCCGTCTCAACAATGCAGCCCAAGCACCGTTGACTCTGTTACCGGCAGCAATACGCCTTTCCACATCCATTTCGTATCTTCCGTCTCTGCTAAACATACTTCCCAAATATACCGCTTCATTCACTTGTTCTATTATCTTATTATTCACGTTGATCTTACATTCTGTTCTTTCTTCATTACTTTTAAATATCAGAACCTTCGTCTCATCTACATTCAGGTTAAGATCATTATTTTTGACACCCATCTTTCAAAGTGGTGACCATTGCCGGCAAATCGCATTCTAATGATGCAATGAGCACTGCATCATATACATAAAGCAACCAATTGACCTTAAGGTCACCTACTTTCACTCCCATTTCACTTTCTTTCACACCTTGGAGACAACTATCCAAATACAAATTTAACAACCAAGCTGACATAACCTTTCTTAACAACCGATTGGAGGTCAAACCAGGGCGATATGTCAGCTCCTACTCGCACACAGGCTGAGTGATCTCTGTAAAGAGATTTTACAGCCTGTAGCAAGGATCCGCTCACTTTGTATCGGGGCAGTATCTCCCATAATTTCTTTCTCACAACTCTGTCAAACATTTTTTTTTGATAATTCAAATACAAAAATGTATTTCGGAAATAAGTTTTGCTATCTTGACAGTATAATCTTAAGAAGTATAGTTATTTCGTTTATTTAATCACTAGTTAGCAATTGCAAAGAAAATTATTAAAATGACGATGTGCTGCTTATAGATGAACATAGAAAGTCTTAAATATTGAGATTAACACAAAATTGTACAAGTAACGAGTAGAACAGGATATTATAAAGCAAATTTCATTAAAGTGGAATTAAAACTTCGTCTGGAACAAATTAAACTGCTAATAGTTAATGGACCTTTACTCGATTTCAAAAAGCTGACTTTGTCAAGAGCTCTTTAACTTCAATAAGATTTTGACAAGTTCGGTCAAATTAACTTCTTTGAATTGGACGTTAAACTAGTCAAAGGAAACTTTAGATTATTGTAACTTTATAATTACCACGAAATCTGCGGATCTCATTTTTACTCATACCGTAAATAGTAAAGATATCATCGAAATCATATATATTGACAGTCCTTCCCTTTATTTTTATAATAAAGTAATTAAAATTAAATATTTCATATATTATTTAACATCAACTGAAAAAAGTATTTTTATATGTTGAATGTAACAAAAGTTAAGAATTTTGTTTTTATTGTCTTGTTACAAAATCAAATTTTAACAAGTCCCTAAAGTATATTAAATTGAAAATTAAACATTAATGTACTTCATATTAATGCACCGATGAGTTCAATACTGTATATTATAAGCTATATATTTTTCAAAGTTTTAATATTCTTAAGCTGCGTACTTCTGTAAGAGCTTCGTAAGAAAATATTTTCGAAAGGAAAATAAAAGAATGCTTGACTAATAAGTTAACTAAATATTTTTACTTATTTATTCTGTCTGTATGAAAGACTTATGGTAATCATATCCATTAAATTTATTTTCAAATCTGTAGATTTAAACAAGTTCATTAGTACAATACAATCAATTTAGTACATTAGCATATAAATAACATTTGAAAATTCAAATTACTATAAAATTATAGGAATTAAAAACTGATATTTTTTTTCGACTGTTATTTTTACATAATAAATTACTAAACACTAAATAGCAAGATGCCAACAAAATCATTAGGCCTATACGAGTTATTAACATACACCCCATAATATATTGTTAGAATTATATAATATCCTTAGTTATTTATTAAACAGTTTAACCTTACTTATACTTGAAGTTTTATACTTAATAATAAACTGAAAAATAATAAAACTTTCTTTCATTTTACTTTCTTTACAGAAACATTGTTAAGTAAAACACTATAGTACGTTCCTCATCCGAGAAACTTAAACAGTCCTTCAGTCTTTATTTAACTTTTCAAAGCACAATTTATATTAAAACAATAATTTATTAGATATTATTTTTTTCTTATATGTACTAGAAATATAAATAAGCAGACTTTAACATAGCAAAAAACACATTTATTATCCGCTACGTCTCCTTTTTATCCTCTATTTCTCGTATGATTTACTTTCTGCAGTCTGCTGAATTTAAACTTCAGATATATTAAAAAAACTCTTAAGTTTGCTCTATGTAACTTGCCATAAATCCATGTTATCCATTTATATGAAAATGTTTATTGATCTTTTTTATGATTGCATTCATACCGAGCAGAATGATATTATGATTACTCTAAAAAAATAATTATAAACTCTAAAAATAAGTTAACTACTCCTAATTAACTTAAAATCAATTAAGTTGGTTCCTTCTATTGTTAATAGGGCCTTTTTTAAAAATTTTCTTTTGTGAAGGAGAAGGTGGTCTCATTTAAGTTAGAGATATGTTAAATCAAGACAATAACCAATAATCATCTATCTAGTAATCTTGGATTGATGCGACATAGACAGATTGAAATGATAAATAAACTTTTTTTGAGATCTAAATCATAAAGTGCTAAGTAAAATTATTGTATCTATCCACAAATTACAACATCGGCTTATTTCCACATTCATATTGTTTATTAAACTATATAAAAATAACAACAAAATACTTCCTAGACTTTCCAGGTAATGGCCGCGACGATTAAGCAAACGACCGACGTCTGGAATTATGCATTATTCAGCTGTTTATGCATTTCTATACCATTAAGGACAACACCTCTCTAAATTAGCGTATTAAAATATATTTTAATATTTTTGGATATTTAAAATGTGAAATTAATATTTTTATAAATATATTTTTAAAGAATTCAATGAAATAACTTTTAAAACGAATCAGATCACATCACATGAAAAACAAAGTGTATAACAATCCTTACATCTTTAAAAATATTGAGAATTAATATCAATTTAAACCTTGAAATTATGTCAAACTTATTCACAATACCCAAAGATTATATATATTAATGAATTGATACAAATTACGATTACATTTAGAAATTAAATGTTCTATTAATTAATTAATATTAATTGTATGTCTGAGACCAAGCGAAAAGGCAATGATACGACCGATTTGCCTGGCAACCGGGTCGCTTTCTGGGCTGGGGTTCCAGAGGGTGAGCGAGGTTGCCAAGGTGTAGCCGTATTATAGTCCTCTCGAATGGTTAATGCAATGGTAGAATACAAGGCGATCAACCTCGATCGACTTCTTTGAGTTCGCTTTAAGCTGGGGATAACAAGAGTATTCTTGTTAGCCGTGTATGCGCCAGTATCCTTAGCTCAAACGAGCGAGCTTGAGGAGTTTTGGGAGAGTGTCAGGGATGTTCTAAGTAATAATAATAATAATAATAATAGCCTTTATTAACAATCTAACATAAATATTGTATACAGAGTTTTAAATTATGACACCGGTAATGATTGTTTTGCCTTAGCATAGGCCTCCCCCAAGTCTTTCCACAAGTCCCGATCGTAGGTTTTCCTTCTTCACATTGTACCTGCGGCCGCTCTTAAGTCTTCATCCCATCTTTTTGTTGGTCTTCCTCTCTTTCTCTTTCCCTCTCTAGGGTACCATTCGGCCACTTGTTTTGCCCATTTGTTTGTTTTGTCTCTGATTAAATGGCCCGCCCATTTCAATTTAAGCATTTTGATGGTGTAAGATACGTCTATAGTTTTAGTTTTGTCACGGATAACTTTTAAGTAGATTTTGTCTCTTCTCTTGATATTGAGCATACTTCTTTCCATGCCGTGTTGACATGTTTGCAGTTTCTTTATATTTTGTAGCGTTGCGGCCCATGTCTGGCAGCCGTAAGTCATGGTGGGAAGTATGCACGAGTTAAATACTTTGCATTTTGCAGGTAATAAATCAAAACTAAAACCTCATTTCAACTTAGACGCGTCTCCTGATTGGACTCTCATGATGGACACGTATGATAGGCAATACAAAATCCCTGGGGATGTTTGTGTTTCGTCATCTAGGCCAGACTTATTCCTGTACTCAAAACAACTAAGGCGCGTTATACTTGTGGAGCTTACTGTACCCTGGGAAACAAATATATCCAAAGATCACACATTTAAGCTTAACAAGTATTACGAACGATGTAACGACCTGATCAGGAATAAATTTATAGTTAATTTGTACGCTGTAGAAGTAGGAGCGGGAGGTATAACAGCAAAATCTCTCTACAATTTATTTAAGGATCTCGGCCTTTCTAGAACGATCATCAGTTCATTTCTGGAACGTATTTCAAAGGCAGTTTTAGTAGGTTCTTACGATATTTCGTTAGGTAGGGAGAGGACCGTGAACAGTGAAGGTGAGCGTGTATGCGCATACTAAAGGGGCCCCTTAAATCTACACCTGGGTCGCAAGTCCCAGGCATTGTTTGCGCTCCTTTTCTTTCAACGCGATTGGCCCGGCACTCGCACGGTGAATCCATGGAATGCTAAGAGGCTTCGTCTTGTCTCTGTAATAAAATACCGTAACACAAAATGCTATGAAAATAACTAAAATAAACAAAACGATACGCATTAATGTCCCTTGATTGTCTAACTTTTCTTATTGCAAGAGACGGCTGAGCTAAGTTTTCTTGCGATTGATGAAAGATGCATTGATGCATTGATTCATTGATAACAATTGCATTTTAAACGAAATTTTTACTTTATAATTATTAAATGGCCACGTTTTCTATCAAAAGCTTTAAATAGGATAATGTTCACGTAACTTTCTACACTATCTTTAACGTTATCCATCTTTAAGATTTATTTTATAATACCCTCAATATTAGATAGTATCATGATTAATCCAGCCCGTATTAGGGTTGCAGTCAAATGACTGCATCTGCCTTTAACATCAATCAACATCAAATTTTAGCTGTCTCGTTTTCTGGGCCGGCTGAAACAACTCATGAATGAAAAAATAAAAAATATTGGAGGTTAAAATTTAGTTGCTTTAAATAGACATTTTATAAATATTGAAAGTTTACAAAATTTAATTAAATGACACTTAGATTTTATGAATATTATTAGGGTGATTCAAAAATGCATGTGAATTTTTTTTTTATTGGTGCACCCTGTCATTTTGTTTTATTGGTTAAAAAACTTCCACCAAATTTTTTTTAGATTTTTAAAACAGGTTTTAGGGGTCGCTACCAGGGATAAAAAGTGTTGGGTTTTATGAAAGGGTAAAAAATAAGTAAAAACCTATTTTATTAAATAACTACAATAAAATTAAGGATAACTACTATTATAACTAAGACTAGTAACTTAAGATGTTAATGTAGATTTGTTACAATCGGGGAATTTTCGCCTAAAGTCTTTGACCGCCAACAATAGGTACTGTTTCTGATCTTCGTCTGTCGTATGAAGGCTATTGTACTCTTCAATCAACGATACTCCCCTCTCAGCTGTATCGTTGTGAACTTTTAGACCCTTTACGACAGTCACACATTTTTTAAACTCACAATCGTCCTTCCAGGTCTGCATGTCCTTTTTTAAAAAATCGCAGGAGATGGAGATACTTTTAAAAAACGTTAATGTGTGAGAAGATACGAAGTCCTCCAGGTTTTTGTTGCAATAAGGTTTTGATCCAGGATGCCTTTGCCATCCACCTTGCCCGGTGGAGACCAGCTGGTTGCTCGAAAAGCACCTTCCTCAGGTGTTCCTCCCAAAAATATGATTATCAGTTTAAGTAGTTTCTTCTAATCGTATCGTGGTTGAAACTCGTTAAGCTAGCTTTCAGCAAATAATGTCATCTTTTCGGTAACATCTGCTACTTGTTTTAGAGTTTCAGGGTCCGCAGTAGCTGCCCTAAAGTCCTCTTTTCTATTTTAGCCAACGTTTTTGCAGTCTTTTGAAGATTTGTATATCTGGCAAACTAGAAGCATTAGTTGCTGAAACTACGATGGCTTCAAGCACAATCTCCAAAATGTGTAGCCTGCATGGAAGCCACAATAATTTTAATACCACACCAGCTTTTTGATCGCTTAACTTATCAACATCAAGACCTACAGCCAAACGGTCATCGATTAATTCTTTCCTCCCTTGTTTTCGCTGTGGCTTCGAGGTAGACGGTTCTGACAATAGAGTAGCCGGTCGACTGTCTAAAGAGGTCGAAGATGACGACATTAAAAAATGTTGGCTATATTACTACTTACTTAAAAACTAGCTCACACTCTATTGCGAAATTACAACTTTAAACCCTTTCTGTAGCTTAATAACCTGAAGACTGAAGAGGTTAAAAAACGTGGATGGAGGATATGTACCAGGTACCTAACGTACCTTGTTTACACTCAGGTACAAAAATACACAAAAGCACCGCCATTTTGATTTCCAAGGGGTGCAACCCCATTACCGTATGTAACGCATTTTTCAAAAACTTTAATGGATGGTAGCGACCCCTAAAGTTGACTTAAATTAAAAAAAAAATATATGGGTATATTTTTTTTCATATTGGAACCATATAAGATGGTGC
Source organism: Melinaea marsaeus rileyi (assembly GCA_918358865.1). Classification (NCBI taxonomy): domain Eukaryota; kingdom Metazoa; phylum Arthropoda; class Insecta; order Lepidoptera; family Nymphalidae; genus Melinaea; species Melinaea marsaeus. Next base: position 2,237,890 of record OU911095.1, on the reverse strand, counting down.
CCCTATAAAAATTTTAAACTATGATTTTTTGAATCACCCTAATGAATATAATAAATTATTTCCTGAGTTGTTAAAAATATTGTCCCTTCTTTAAACAAGATTTTATAATACATGGTTCTTAAAATAAATCGTTTTTTAAAGAATAATTATTGCGCAAAATTTTACAATACATAGAAAATTTACAATTTAAAGAACGGTTTCATAAGAATAATAATGAGATTTAAAACAATAGTTATTACAGAATAGAGAATGAATATTTATATTTTAATACAAAAATTGTGCAAAATTGTATCAGAAAAAGGGGTTTAATTGATATGTCGTGTCCCCAATAATTATTAAATTTTAGTACTTCTGAAGAAAATTTATTTATTTATATTTTTATGCTACTATTAGAAGAAAACTTTTCGCGAATATTATTTTATAACCGCTCATAAAATATTGCTCCCAAACACAAACTCTATAAGGTCCAGCGGGAAAATAAGTGCTTCAATTAATTATTAGTCCCGTACAGCGATGTATAAGATGTTGGTGTTATAGATAACAAATGATACATCCACATGTGATAGAGGTTGTTCTTTTAGTACACTTGTTTTAAAAGAAATTATTTTTAATTGTCGAATGCTGAGCGTAGCGAAGTGGTATTGGGTTATTCGGTGGTAGACCATAACATCGGGTCGCCGGCAAGGTTACTACCCATCGAAAAAAGTCGTGCCGCAAAGCGATCTAGTCGTGTTTCGGCACGTTGTCCGATGAAGCCGTATATATGGGAAATGGGTCTGAACAGTTGCGTTGCGTTGGCGAACCGGTTTGGCGTTGAGTTGGTCCTTGTTGTGTCGGGTGCCTAGTCGAGGAAGGTAGCGGGATCCGAAGCAATGGCTTTCCGCTGGCCGCCCGTAGATAGTTGGGGGCCCAATTAGTGGGTTAGCCATCCACGAAAGGCTGCCCCGCCAGCTGCGTAAAATCCCAGGGTAGTTCTATTGGGCTGGTTGGCGACCAGACGAGGATGCCCGAATGCTATCCCTGGAGGGGTTCGGGCGTCCCCGCAGTCACCTGACTAGCCTCCCAGTGGCATGACAAGACCAATTTCGGGGCCGGGTTTGATACGTACGCCTCGTTCAACTGCCATTTCTCATCCTATTCACTCATTTATTTTAATTTTTTTAAAAGAAAAATTCCAATAAAAAGAAAAAGTTTTCACAGCGGTTGCATTCCTCTTCATTTAAAATGCACCTCACTAACATCAGGGGCTTGCACTCTAATCTCTTACCTGTCCGCCATCACCTGGAGACAGAGCAACCGCACTTGCTGTTTTTGACGGAGACGCAGATACAATGTCCTTTGAGAGCTGCGTACCTGGATCATCACGGTTACTCGTCAGAGCACAACTTTCGCTCACATGCCGGGATTTCTGTGTACGCACGGAACGACCTCTGTATCCTGCGCCTCCGTCACCTTGAAGACCCCACGTTTTCTTCCTTATGCATTTTAGTAGACACAGGAAACGAAAAAATCCTGTATTCCTGTGTCTACCGTTCGCACAGCGGTGATCAGGAGACAACTAGATTATTTGACTATCTCGGTGAGGCTGCTGATATGGCTCTGCATCAGTACCCTTCAGTGCAGTTCGTCTTTCTGGGGGACTTTAATGCCTGTCATCAGGACTGATTGTTCCCGTACCAGAAAACCGACCATGCTGGAAGAGAAGCGCGGAACTTTGCGTTGTCCTTCGACCTCTTTCAGCTGGTGAGGCAAGCGACGAGGGTACCAGATGTAGTAGGCCATACAGCCAATTGCCTGGACCTTTTACTGACAACTGATCCGGACAGGTATCGTGTAGAAGTGACCTCCACCCTGGGAACCTCCGATCACTGTTTGGTGAAATCTGTATTTACATATTCCCCACCAGCTTCCGAACCACATGGTGTTAGGCGAGTATGGAAATACAAGTCAGCAGATTGGGATGAGATGTGGCACTTTTTTGCATCTTATCCTTGGCGGCAGGTCTGCTTCTCTTCTTTGGATCCGTCGAGTTGCGCGGACGCTATAACCGATGTGGTACATCAGGCAATGGAGTACTTCATTCCTTATGCTGACGTACCCATCGGTGGCAAATGGTTTAATGCTGAATATGGGCATGCTGCAGACCGAAAACATTCGGCATACTTCATTTGGGCTGATGCTCGAAGCCGCAAAGCTCCGGATGTAAGTTTAAAGAAGAGAGCCTTTAAACAAGCTGCCAAGTCCTATAAAAAGGCATTACGGAAGGCTCGTCGCGGTCATATCGCTAAGAATGGCGTAAAGCTCTCTCTCAGACCTAATGGCAGTCGAGCTTTCTGGTCTCTTGCCAAAGCAATCGAGTCGAACTTCTGCCAACCCTCACTACCTGCTCTGCTGAAGCCGGATGGATCTCTGGCACAGAGAAAGCGAATGTATTTGTTTCTCTGTTCGCTGATAATTCACATCTAGACACTGGCAATCCTTCTCGAGCACATCTTTCTCACTGCTGTAATTCAGTGCCTGAAATCCGCATCACTAAGAAAGAGGTATGGAGAGCATTGTGTCGTCTTGATGTGAATAAAGCCAGTGGTCCTGATGGTATACCAACCACTCTTCTCAAGACATGCGCAGCTGAGTTGCCCCCTGTATTGACACATCTGTTTCGCCTCTCTTTCAAGTCTGGAATAGTGCCGAAATCTTGGAAGCTTGCTAACGTGCAACCAGTGCCCAAAAAAGGCAGTCGTGCCGATTCTGTCAATTATATACCGATTTCAATCACCTCCATACTCTGCAAGATTATGGAGCGTGTATTGAACTCGCGCCTTTTGGCGTACCTTGAAGGTAACGATCTCCTCAGTGACCGACAGTACGGGTTTTCCGAAATAGGTCCACTGTGGACCTTCTAGTGTACGGTACGCACATTTTAGACGAGGCCTTCGAGAAGAACGGAGAAGCGGTCGCCGTCTCTCTTGACGTCTCGAAGGCATTTGACAGGGTCTGGCATGCGAGCCTTATAAGCAAGCTTTCAGCATACGGCATATCTCCTGGTCCGATCGGCTGGGTAAAGGACTTTCTGAGCCAAAGATCTCTCCAAGTAGTTGTCGACGGGTGTTCCTCGGAATCCTTGACAATAAATGCCGGAGTGCCTCAGGGGTCCGTTCTTTCTGAAACTCTCTTTCTGCTGCACACTAACGATTTGCTGAAGCCCGGTATCTATAGGTAAGCAGATGACAGCACAGTTGTAGAATGATATCTGCCGAGTAGTCGGGCTAGTAGAGATCAAGTACAGTCTGAAAGAGAAGCCATGGTGCAACGTTTAAATGACAAACTTCAGGCAGTCTCCGTATGGGGCAATGCCAATCTTGTCAAATTCAAGGCCACCAAAACGCAAACATGTCTGTTCACCGCCAAAAGGAGCCCTTTCACCTTGGCTCATAATTTCCAGAATGTATCTTTGGAATACACTAACCGGCTTCAGTTGTTAGTCTTAGAGATTTCCTCGAACCTCAACTTTGGTCAGTGTATTGAGTCCAGAGCAAGAGTAGCTGCAGGTAAGCTTGCCGTTCTTGCGAAGGTCCGTCAGTACTTTACACCGGAGCAGCTTCTTGTGTTATACAAAGCACAAATCCGGTCGTGTGTGGAGTACTGTGGGCATATATTCGCTGGTGCCGCAAAGTGTCATCTTGCGGTTCTGGACTCAATTGAGAGGCGAGCAAAGAGGCTTATAGGTGAACCTGAATTGGTTGAAACCAACCTTCACTTTGCCTTGAACACAGGCGTAAAATTGCTAGCCTCTCAGTATTCTATAGGATAAATTTTGGTGAGTGTGCGCAGGAATTACACGATTTAATTCCTCCGTCCCCTTTCCATCACAGGACGTACCGACGCATGGTAGATATCCATCCTTACGTTGTGAACATTCCTCCTGTCCGAACGAAGCGCTTTGCTTCGTCTTTTTTAATGCGTACAGCGAAGGACTGGAATAGCTTGCCTGCGTCGGTATTTCCGTCCACATACAATGTGGGTGTCTACAAGAGAAGAGTGACTAGGTTGCTAGTTTAATGCGTCTTACCACCTATGACTACATTTCCACTGTCCATCAGGTGGAATGTAGTCAAGCACTAACCTAGACAGTATAAAAAAAAAAGTGTTTGTCCGAAGGACTACGTTTCTACTACTACTAGATAGGCCCATTCTGCTATTTTTCCGTATGTATTTCAGTACGTTTGCTCCGGCGTAGCTGGCGTATTTTTTATCCTATCGTCACGAAAATTGGCAGGCGTGTTCTTTAAATTATTTGAATTTTTATATCGAGCCGTTTTTTTGATCGGGCGTAAAAAATCCAAAATGGTGGTTTACGGTGCAACACCGCACATTTCGCCAAATCAGCTTTTTAATTGTTTCGCTATAAATTATAATTGACATACCTTTCAGTTCGCATTAAGCAAGCAAGTAACATTTACCACGCGGGTGTGAATCAAACCAGCATAGCAAGCATTTTATAAGTGTTACGGACATTGACTCTAATACGTGTACTACGAGGATTGTATTATGTGTTATTTAATATCATCAAGAAGCATTTACAATTAAATATATTATAATAAATTAAACGATTTGAGTGAACGGTGTAAGTAAGATTAAATCAAATCGGGCAGCACCAGTAAGTCAATCTTATTATCCTATTACGTCGTGATTCACCAGAAATCTTAAATATCAGAACAGCAATTTATATAAATTTTAAGCAATTAACATATAAAAAATATAACAATGGAAGACATTTACGCTACTCAATGTCAACTTATGCAAAGCATTGAGAAGCTACTTATGAACTTCAAGAAAGATGGGCCTGAGCGCAAGACCTTCTCCAATATACAGAGACGGTTAACAACGCTCAAATCCTATTGGAATGAATTCAACAGCAATCATACACAGCTTGTTGACTATCAAGACCTTGATCATGATTATTTTATACAAAATTGCTATGAAAAGACAAAGGAATTTTACCTCAAACTTTTGTCTTATTTAGAAAATTACTCCTTGTACATAGAGAATCCAACAGCCCACGACATACCTTCGACTCCGCGACCAGGCGCTATATACTCGTTTGAAGTACCACCCACTGTTAAAAGTAGGCAATTTAAGATTGATATTCCGTCGGTCGAAGTCTCTCAAGCAACACCGACCCCTACGACGTCAGCCATTCGAGCTTTACCATCGCCACTCAACGGAGTCAAACCAGCATCGCAAGAAAAAGTAGGTGAGTTTTTAGACCGCAGCACCCCTAGCAAATTAGAAGAAATGCTTCGCAAGCAAAGAAGCAACTTCAAAGCGTTTTCTCGCACTATCACGAGCATAGAAGAAGATTTGACGGAAAAGTGAGAGTTTGAAGATGTTTTAAAGAACATAGAATCACGTTGGAGAACCATTGACTCTCTTCACTGGGAGATTGACAGCTTTCTTTGTGAAGAAGATGAGGAGTACATGCGTTTATTCAACAGATATGAAAAAGAGTATAATGATATCAAGAAAGTGTTGACTAAAAAGATATGGTCATCATCATATAAGACCAAGATGACTCCAACGATGGACATTCCTACTTTTAATGGAGACTATCACAAATGGGTATCATTTAAAGATCTCTTTTCTGAAGCGATTCACCGCAACGGGTCCATATCAAAGGCGCAAAAGATGCAGTTCTTGAAGAATAAGGTCAAAGGGGAGGCAGAAAAACTTATTCAACATTTAAAAATAAGTTCAGAAAACTATCAAGTATGTTGGGATATTCTCAACCACAGATTTAATAACGTTAGAAAAATATTCACATATCATATGCAAATTCTTCTGTCTCTACCTACCATGCAACAACAATCAGCAGCGTCAATAAAGAAAATGCATGACACTACAATCGAGTGTATAAATGCCATCAAGCCACTCGGCGTAGATATATCGTCATCGGACCCTGTACTCACTCACATTTTGTCGCATAAATTAGACTCAGAGACGCACTTGGAGTATATAGAATCACTTAAGAACCCCCGAGAACTTTAAGCGAATTCATCCAATTCCTCGAGAATAAGTTTACATCACTGGAGGCGTCTCGCCGAAAACAAGATACCATTAATCAGAAGCCAAGTGTATCTCCTTTTTATACGAAAAAACCATGGCAATATCAGCATAGCAATAATAACAACTATAGCAAACCTCCAACTAGCAATTTGAACGCAAATTATAATCAGAAACCAAAATCATTTTACGTGTCATCAGCTAATAAATGTCCCCACTGCTATGGCGATCACGGTATTTTTATATGCAAGGAATTTCTTGATTTACCTAATGAAATGAAAGTGACGACTGTAAATAAATTACAACTTTGTGTCAACTGTCTGTTTGACCACAAAGGTAAGAAATGTTTATCTACGAAAACCTGCCGGAAATGTTCGGGGAAACATAATACTTTGCTGCACGAAGCGTACGTCAACCAACCGTCCAGCATCCCGAAGCATTCGTCAGATAACGTCTATGTCTCACAGAGCAAATTGTCTGAAATTCTTCTGGCAACAACACTTATCAAAGTTCTGGCACTAGATGGAACCTATCATATCATGAGAGCGCTTGTGGATCAAGGGTCTCAAATCTCCTTAATTACTGAAAATGCTGCTCAGAGGTTGGGACTACCACGGCGCCATTGCAAGGGTGTCGTATTCGGGCTCGGTTCTCAACAAAACAATTGTAAAGGTGCATTACAAATTACTGCCTCGGCGATCAAGGGCGACTTCACCTTTAACACCAACGTAGTTATTATGAAAAACTAATGCATAGCCTGCGTAATCAAACATTTGAAAAACCAATATTTTCATTTCATTTTATTTAAAAAATATCGATTTGGCATATCCAGAGTTTCACATCAGCGCTCCTATAGATATACTATTGGGAGCGGAAGTTTATTCTCTCATCATGATGGGCGGAATCATCAAGGGCGATAGCAAGACCGAACCTATTGCTCAACAAACACATCTAGGACGGTTATTGTGTGGCAAGGTCACGACTTATCATTGCAATGTGGTTCTGAACAATTTAGAAGATATTCAGAGATTTTGGACAATTGAAGACATCGCAGATAATCCGTCAGACCTAACAGCAGAGGATCACTATTGTGTGACTCAATATCAAGAGCAGACTACACGTCAAGTAGATGGGAGATACGTCGTGAGATATCCCATGAAACCCAACTTTACAGAAAAATTGGGCGATTCTAAGAATCGAGCAATAGCGCAGTTTTTACAATTAGAGAAAAAGTTTTCAAAAAATCAGAAGTTATTAGGTGGTTACAAATCTTTTATAAACGAATACGCTAGTTTAGGACACATGCACCAAGTTCACAATGACTGTAATGTGAACTCGCCGGCCTCGTGCTATCTTCCGCATCACTGTGTATTGCGCTCTGACTCTACTACAACCGCGCTGCGTGTAGTAGTAAATGCATCATCGCCTACAACATCAGGTTGCAGTTTCAATGACCTTATGTACAATGGGCCAAACTTACAACGTGACCTATTATCTTTGATAATAAATTGGAGGCAGTACGAAATAGCATTTACAGCTGACATTGAAAAAATGTTCAGGCAAATCATGGTACACCCTGAAGATCAGAATTTACAAAAGATAATCTGGAGAAACAACAGTCAGGAACCTTTACAAGAATACAATCTAGCAACTGTCACCTATGGTACAAAGGCCGCACCCTTTTTAGCCATGATGACTTTAAAACAGTTAGCAAAAGATGAAGGTCACAATTATCCATTGTCACCCGCCAGGCAAACATTAGAAGATAAATTCTACATGGATGATCTTCTCTCGGGGAGTCACAGCATCCCGGCAGCAAAGCAATTGCAATCAGACTTGTTAAAGTTGCTTAAGACAATCATTTTTCGTTTAAACTCAGGCTCAGCCCGCCCTCACAAAGGTTACTAAGTAAACGAATACTATTATCGGAAATATCCAAAATTTTTGATCCCCTAGGTTGGCTTTCCCCGGTAACCACGAAATTGAAATTGCTATTTCAAAAGGTGTGGCTACAAGATATTCAGTGGGATACTGAGTTACCAAAAGAAATAAGCAAAGAATGGCAGGGAATTCGAGATGATTTATATAACATAAATGAGTTCAAAGTACAGAGATGGCTAGCAACCCAGGAAAACGATAACACCGAACTTCACGGATTTTGTGATTCATCAACCAAAGCTTTTGCCTGCGTAATTCTTTGTAGGGTGAAAAAACCACATAGTATAATCAACATTGTCGCAGGAAAATCACGACTGGTACCCGTAAAGAAAACTATCACTATATCACGCCTCGAGTTAATGGCGTGTCATCTATTAGCGAAACTTATGAATACGGTACCTAAAACCTTACAAAATCATAACATTAAAATATACGGTTGGACAGACTCGACTGCAGTGCTAGGATGGCTTCAAGCAGACTCTAGTCGCTGGAAAACATTCATAGCTAATAAAGTAAATCAAATCAAAGCAATCATGGCTTCGGAAAAATGGCACTACGTGAAAGCAACAGAAAATCCCGCTGACTGTGCCAGCCGAGGTATTTCAGCCAAACAATTGAAAGACCATCGACTGTGGTGGACGGAACCTACATGGTTAATCTCGTATGAGCCCAAAGACAATCAAAAGCGCCCTGTATACCTAACTGATCTAGAAATGAAACAATCACACCAAAGCAATGTTACGACTATAAATAATTACAATATTATAAGTGACATAGTTAACAAACATAGCGACTTTCATCATCATCATCATTTTCAAATGAAATTAGCAGATTAAATTAGAGAGATAAAATAGATAGCAAAAGCAAAATACTCAGCCTAAATCCATTTTTAGGTAAAGATCAATAGCTGAGAGTTGGTGGTCGTATTAAACACGCAAACATACCTGAGGAAATGAAATACCCTTTAATCATCCGGCACGATACTCATCTGACGAACTTGCTTATCGATCGAGCTCATAGAGACACATTCCACGGTGGAGCACGTTTAACACATGCTCGACTTCGACAGCATTACTGGATAATAGGAGGAAACCGAGCCGTTAAGAAACGTCTTCGCAGATGTCTTATATGCAGACGTCAAGACCCTGTGAAACCAACACAACTTATGGGGGATCTACCGACGGCACGCGTTAACCCCAGTCGACCATTCCACAGTAGTGGCTTGGACCTATGTGCTTACGTTGAGGTCAAGGCAAATAAGGGAAGAGGAATTAAGACTACAAAAGCATATGTTACAGTATTTGTCTGCATGGCAACAAAAGCAGTGCATTTGGAGCTTGTTTCGGACCTCTCTTAATCAGCATTTCTAGCAGCAATACGACGAATGTCTGCTCGACGAGGAACACCAAGACATATCTATTGCGACAATGGTACAAACTTCGTGGGGGCCAATCGCATCTTAAAGCAAGAATACATCAACTTACAAGCAATATTAGACAATGACTTCCATTCCCAAGTATCTGACATGGGCATCGAGTTTCATTTCAATGCCCCAGCATGGCCAAGCGCTGGGGGACTGTGGGAAGCAGCCGTAAAGAGCATCAAGTGGACCTACCTTGACAGTAATAGAAACGGAAAGGGATGGCCGGACTCGATGGCAACTTACACAAAAAATGGTTAATGACATTTGGCAGAGATGGCAGAATGAATATTTATGTAAATTATCATCACGGTGCAAATGGCAACAATATGAAAACAATCAGCGAGTTGGCGATATTGTGATTATTCAAGAAGCAAACTTACCACCAGGAAAGTGGGCTCTCGGCAGGTTAGTTGAGCTGCACCCTGGTAAAGATGGTCATGTACGAGTAGCAAGTGTGAAAATCAAGAGCGGCATCATCAAACGACCGATAGTAAATCTATCACCGCTCCCGGTACACGACGAGATAAGCCACCACGTGCCATCAACCAAACAAAACAATGTATCAAATGTCATAACTTTGAAACCAAAACATACAACAACATCGTTCAAGAATATGTTTATTACATTACATACCTTACTTTTAATCTTGCCGGTACAGGGTGCATATAATATAACACAACTGAAGCATAATCAATCAATCTATTTTGACAAAATCTCAGACATGTGTATTAGCAGAGATGAATGGAACTTAATAGTCTATTATGATATGGATCCATTCTGGCGTGGGTCTAAAATACTCACGGAGTACGTCGACAGTCTTGAAAGCATTTGCAAAAAATCAACAAAATCGCTATGTGACATAGTACTGTTACAGCTGCATCATGCCTACAGTGAACTTGAGCACTATAACCATATTTTACTCGGTCACCAGTTTACTGGACGCAATAGTCACCGTGTGCGTCGTGGTTATATAAATATAGTCGGTAATCTTTCAAGTACACTATTTGGAGTACTTGATGATAATTTCGCAGAAAAATATGAAAAGGACATTGATCAGATTAGAGCAAACCAGAAACACTTATCACTGTTTTGGAAAAATCAGACCTCAATCATCGAAGCACAGTACAATGTATTACAACGAGTGGAAGATAACATGAACAAACAACATAAGCTTATCAATCAGCACATCAACAACATCGAAAATACTCTGAATTTAGCCAAAGGGGAGGTTCAGAAATTATCAACTAGCAATGACTTCGCGTTATCTGCTATCGTAACACATGGACCACTTACCAATCTTCGAAACATACAGGAATACCTACTCGACACACTGGTGGATCTTAATCACGAAACGTTCAACTTCCATCTCATAAACCCTGAACAACTTAGACATGAATTGAATACGATATCTGGCCAATTACCAAAGGATTTGGATTTACTAATAATAATTTATTAATAAGGCTACGTCGCCTATCTGTCATATTCGTTTTAGTTATCTTAGTTAAAATATTGAAGTCAATGACATGTAAATATTTAAGTATCATTCACCATCATAATTTGATTGTATTATCATTACCATCTTCATTACCCTACTAGCACCTCTTCCTCTCCTCTCCCGGAAGATGTACGGTGCAACACCGCACATTTCGCCAAATCAGCTTTTTAATTGTTTCGCTATAAATCATAATTGACATACTTTTCAGTTCGCATTAAGCAAGCATCGCGCGCGTTCTCTCTATCATTTCTATCATTATTTTATAGCCAGAATACATCAAATATTATCAAGCAAATCAATTATCATTTTCTATCATCAAAGACGTATGAAAACCCCATACAGGTGGCGTTTTTTAGTTTTGTTTTTGGCGTTGCAGGAGCAATTTTCATCCGATCGCCAAAAAAATTGGTGATCATGTTCTTTGAGTTATTTAATTTTTTTTCCGGCCTCTTTTTTACTAGGAGGAAAAATCCAAAATGGAGGTGATTTGAGTTTTTTGTTTTGGCTACGCAGGCGTATTTTTTATGCAATCGTCACGGAAATTGATAGGTGTGTTCTTTGAATTATTAAAATTTTTATGTCGAGCCTTTTTTTTGCTTGGGTGAAAAATTACAAAAGGGCGGATTTTTTGGGCGGACTTTGCTGAAATCTAAGGTGTTTTTTTGTTATTTCAAAATCCAAAATGGCGGCCATAGCGAGTTATCAAAAGTTTTAAAGTTGAATAATTCCGTTGTTATTTGGTGGAGCCAAATTTCGTTCGGTAGTAACTATATACACATATAAGATATTAAATGTGAGTAAGAAATAAATACATCATCAAATATTTTACAGAATGGCAAACCAGCATTCGGTTCACTTGATGGAAAGTGGTAAACGCCGACCATGATCCTCTGCAACACTAGAGGAATTACAAGAACATTGCGGGCTTTTGAGTAAAAGGTAGACAACTTTTTTGAACAATTATTGATTGTTCAAAAAAGTTTTATTTTTTATTTTTATCAAAAAATGATGTTTGTCATTAAGTGCTTATATCAATATGTGGAACAGCTTACAATAACATATATATTACAATTTTATTTTTACAATGTTATATATATATAATATATATATATTATATATATATATTAATGAGCATAATAACTACCAGCCAGCCTCTCTTTGTAGATGGAAAGTATGAATTACTTTAAATAAATATAAAGTTCGCAGGAATATTCTTTATTTTGGTATTTATATATTTGCATTTTAAAGTTTAAGATCAATATTAACTGTCCTAATAATTAATATAAAAATAAAGAAATTATAATCAAATTTATTATATAAAATATAAAATAGAAACGGGCGTAGTTATAACAATCATAATTTTTTTTTGTCGCCTATAATTATAAATGTTAGCGCGGCGCAAAATGCTATAGCAACATTAAACAGCGAAAAAATTTGTTATAAAATCTCATGATAGCTTCAACAGCATAATGTTTCCACACTCCAAACAAATAATGAAAACCACAGTCAGTGGCAGCATCGATATGCTTTAAGCGATATGCGTGTGAAGGGAATAATTTTTGAAATTAATCTAATCATTTTTGTTATTTAATAAAAGTAGCTAAAATTGTTACATTTTTATTCTGTACAAGATATATTGTATATATCATTTATATTACTTTTTCATGACATTTTCATAAGCTTAAACCTGTCTCCTTGCAAAATGTACTAATATATTACCAAGTAAGTTAAGTATTGCAACCTTTGAACTTTTGCGAGACTTTAAACAAAGTGACAAAGGCCAAGTTAAAATTTTGTAGCTCAAATTTCTTATTCTTCCGTTTTACCACAACATAAGCGATTATTAAAAATAGAACCGTTTCTTACATTACATCACAAATTATTTAAAAAAATAATATTACCCATTTAAAATAATATTGTTTTTATCCTTACCTATATACTTATGCATATTTTTATTTATTTTGTTGTGTTCATAAAATGCTTAAAACTATATTTTCTTGCTATGGATTTAGCAATTAAAGTTTGTTATATATAATTGATTTTGATTTCATTAAAAAAATATTAAACTTGGGTCTATTTTGATAAAATTTTCGAAATAATGTAAATTGAGAATTAAATAAAGCAATATATTAATTTAATTGTATTCAACATTATTATTATTATTATTATTATTATTGTTAATGTGATCTATTAAATAATGATAAAATAAATAAATTACTCATTAAGCAAATTATTACTAATTAAATAATTTAGTCAAGACATCAAACAATATCTTTGTAAACAAAAATTTTAAATTCAAGAATCAATCTTCTTTAACTTGGAATAAGCTTCTTGCGGCAATCTCCTGGAGAATGTTACTCTTGCCTCTATTACTTTAAGCAAACTTCAGTTTTCTTTGAAAGAATATTTAAAATAAAATTAAAAATATAAGAACTGTCAAAATAAAAATACATAATACAATATGAATAATGTAAATACAAAATTATGAATGTAAATTATATAGTTGCCATGAATATTTTTGCAAAGAAAAACAACATTTTTTAATTATATGTAACATTATTACTATTACAGTGCGTTAGTTTAAAATATAAACATAGAAACATTAAAAATATATACTGCATATTCGAAGTGGTCTCCATCGGCTGCAATTCAGTCCTTTAAATGTTGAGGCCAGTTACCAGTAACAGCACGCACTCTTTTTTTATGGGAAAATTCTTCTCTGCCCAAAGTATGGATTATTTTAGGGATTACAAATTATCATGGTGTTTAGAGCACTTCTTACTCTAAAACTAACCGTAAATTATAATCCAGTGGATTAACATGAGGAATCACGGCCAGTCTTCAGGACTGATGAAGTTCGGAACGTTTGTGTTTATCCAAGATTGGGTGAATTAAGCTTTATGACCCGGCTACGAATTATTCTGAAAAGAGCATTCTTCTATTGGACACAGTGTGTTGTATTTTTCCCAAAAATATGGCTCACTCACTCCTTCAAAGTTAACATCCCACCAAATCATTCTGAAGTTGGGTAAAGCCCACGTTGTTCTCATGTTCATAGTTTCTTGTTTGTTAAAATTTTGCTCAATTGTAAAAATGTTCTCATACGTAAATACTTTTTTTCTGTGATCTCCCTTAAGTAGTTGTTTTGATTTTAACGCTCTAATCTTTAATAAAATTATCAGTTGAGATATTAAAATGCGTCTTCTATAGGCTCCAAGTCCTAAGCCATCTTTTAAAATATGCGACATGGATCGAGGTGCTATCTTCATATCCCGACATAAAATCTTTTGATTTCAGTCAGGATTTTTTCATATTCTTTCTCTGACTGCTTTAATCGGCCTTTTCGTAGCAACACTACATGAACGGCCAGATCTTTTTTCCGCCACAAACAAAGAAGATTTCCTTGTACATACTTATAAACATAACACAAAATATATGCCCGGTAGTGTTTGACTTAACTCCATTTTAATATCCCAAAATATTAAACAATATATTAGCGTGACAATAAGAAAACAAAATGGATAATCGTATACAAATGACAGATTACAAATTCGAAAGTAATATTTTATTTTATCTTAATTATAACAGTATTAATGACCATGGAAGCTATTTATCAGAACAGAGATCATAATACGTTTTATTTATGATTTGGTTTTCGAAAGAAACATTTGAATTTAAGTAAAAACTTAAAAATTTTGAAATTTGTTGTTTTCCCCATAATTTCTTGAGTGTAAAAGTTTCGACGAACTCGGTTTTTACTGTTTTACATATCGACTGCTCGGTATGTATGTTGGCTATCGGTATGTAGTACCTAATTACAAGTTTAAAACAAATTTGTAAATCGCACCGGCGTATACAGTCTAAGCAAAAGTGTTAATCGTATAAAAGGACGCTGTAACTATTTTAAGTTTTCTTTGGTATACACCGTGAAAACCGATAATCATTAGGTGACCCGCGCTGGTCTCATTTTATCTCAGATCTTATTCAAATTTCAAAAGTAATAAGCTGTTTATAAAATTTATAAATATGTATTATTCTCAAAAATATTTACTTTCACCTGTCATGCTCACCTTAATATGACGAATAATCATCATGCAAATAATATTATCAACGCCGGAAAATGCAAACGGGAACTGTTAACACAAAAGTAAATGTTTGTAAGTACTTTCTTCCGTAGTATGTGATGAAGACTATTATATAAAGAATCGTAGATCTATCGAGGTGGGTAGCGATACTGTACCTTAATTGGTAGAGCTACAAGGCGGTTTTGCTGTGGCAAATGATTTTACTGCCAGTTTCGTTGAATATATATGTATATATATTTAAGATTTATTTCTAAAACACGTTATCATGTATAATATGGACTTTAAAAAGATTATTTCTTGTTGAAGTAATATTTATATAATTTTGTATAAGATGTAAGATCAACATCGAATTAAATAAATGTATGCGCTATATATAAGGTTGACATGCGTTTTATTAAATTCCATAATCCAATACGATGGGCATAAAAAAATATTCCTACTCGTTTTATTTAAATATTTATGACAATAATAAAAACTAAAACGCCGTGACCAATTCAAATCATGTCGTTATGTTTAAAATATATTCCGCAAATAAAATAATGTTCCGTGTATATTCTGAACAACAATTTAAATATGTTTGAATATTTAGTACAGTAAGAATTGAAAAAATATATTTTATGTATATTTATAAGTATGTTTGAGAAGTTTAGATGAAAACAATAAATTATAACCTTTGACATTTTTTATTTATAGTCAATTTATTAGTTTTTTTTGTCTATTATCTATTGATGTGAAACAGTGATCATAAAAAAAAACCCGGCTGAGTTTGTTGTGTGGTTCTTCTCAGATCAGGGCGCCCTTGGAGCCCTCGTTACCTGATTTATAGTTGAAGAATGTCTTTACAGAAGGGTTTATACCGATAAGTATGGTATCAAAATAAGCCCTCCTGTTACTCAAATTTGACGTACAAAACATCACTGGTATAACTTCAAATTAGAAAAGATATAAATAAACAAATATTCAGCAGATACAAATATTTGATAACTAACTTGTTGCCAATTTATGTCATGTATATGCAGGCGACAGAAGAAGTATATTACACTTACCAAAAACAACATTGGGACCATTTACAATGTTGTTTTTGACAAGTGTATGTATATGGATAAAACATGGTAATGATTGTTATGTAAATATTTTAAGGCCTTGCAAATACTCAATAGCAAGGAACAAAAATGTTTTTAAGTATGCAATTTTAACAGAATTTAATCACAATATAATTCAGAGGTTTGATGCACAAATCATTGTGTACCTAGTAATCTTGCAGACTATTTAGATTTATTTATTCTTTTAAATATAATAAAAAAATATAATAAAAAAATGTTACACATACACAAATAAATAAGGTATTAAATAATTTATGCAATAAATTTATTTGCTGAGAAATTAAAGAGTTTCTTTCTCTTTATGCCATTCTTTTAATCCTACATCACTATTCCATTATCGTTATAAAGATTCGTATCCAGCGAGTGCACATAATATAGAGGCGGGATAATTAATGTGCACATACACTCACATATTTATTAGTTCCATAAAGTTACTTTACTTCCATTTCAATTTGCAAATAGTATAAATATACATACTCGTTTAACTAAGCCACAGGATCTGTATCCATGATTCTATTTGATATGGGAGGACGGGGGGAAGGTTTTTTATATTATTTTGAATATTTTGTAGTAAATTTGTTCTATAGATTAAAAACATGTATTAGTAAATTCGTTCTTTTTATGACCTAAAAACATATAGATGATATTAAAGTAAAATCGTCATTGTTAATATACTTTGTCTTCGTGTTCGTATTTGTGCTTCTACTTGCAAACTTATTTATATGTAGTGTATTTAAAAAATGCACCTGTTTGTCTGATGGTGTCTTTGACTATTGAAAATCACACAAAATTTTTAAAAACATTATGATACCCTTTTTGTATAATTTTAATTAACTAATTTTATTTATAACTCTATATTATTATTATAAACGGGGGGGCTTCATAGCTCTCTTTGGCTCTCCCTTCCGTAATCCAATAACAATCAATTATAGTTAACTGCCATTAAAGTGGTATTTTAAAATTGCATTCTTACATTGATTATATTATTAACCAATAAATAATGCCGAAATGTTAATTATTGTTTAAGTTTCAGCAACGTATGTAAATCAATAATAATATTTTTGTTTATTTACATTTATAGAATTATAACACACCCATTTATGTAAAAAAAAACTAAATATGATTATATTGGGTTAAAAATATTTTTAATTATCCTTATATAAAACTAAATTTAATAATAGATAAATATTAGTTTATAAATATTACTAACTCAAAATAAAGAAGTCATAGTTCATGTCAGGTATTTCTGTTTATTGCTACTAAAGTTGGATCTTTAACAAGAACACTTTAAACTTTAAGTTTTATCTTGTATTGTATGTAAATGAGTTAAGTTTAAAGCCAGCTATTTTGTTTTGAGGCGACGTTTACTAAAATGTAACTATTTAAAACGTAAACGTAAACATATCAATGTTGTAAGCTTAAAAATTTAGTGTTAGTGCGACAAATTTAGTGTAGTTAAAATAAAATATCGGATTTAATAAATAATACTCAATTTTACTAATACTTAAATTTAAATGAATACAATAGATAATATGGCAGCTAGACTCAGCGGCGAATTGAGGTAAATAAAAAAAAATCAAAAACTTTTATTGAATAATATCATTAATATTAATCTTTAATATAGACAGCCCCCTTGCTTGTCAATACAAGAAGACTGCAGTCAAAGACTTTTTCTTAAATTTTAAATTTTAGTGTAGATTAATAACATGTAAAGTAGTACATCACCAGATGACTTCTTAATATTGAATGAGGAGCGGGCATTTAAAGGCAGATATCACATACAGCTTCAGTTACAGCAACAGTTCATAAGCAGGATATGCAGGTCGACCACCCGAAGTTACACGTATGCACGTGGTAAAGAATTATTATAAAAGTAAAATAAATCTCCTGTAATGAACAATATACAGGTATCCTTAATCTATTTAGATAATATCCAATTAAATATTGTATGGAGGAAAAGGGCGTTACAAGCAATATATATCCTAAGTCCACTCTAATTGTCGAAACAGGACAAATGCTAAAATTATGCAACGCAAAATATTAAAGTGACTTATTATGCTTTAATTACTTAAAGAAAAGTAAAGAACACCTCCTAAATTATAGTAAAAATTCAAATTGAAGACCACATATTCCTGAAATGAAATTTAATTAGAAATGAAAATAACCAATTTAGTGACTTTAAAATAAAGAACTGAATGTCTTTGGAAACCATTAATCAAAATTAATTGAAAATACTTTAATATAACCTAAATATATAACACGACAACATAGACAGAATTAATACATTTGAAACTAATGTCAGCTAATTTTAAATAATATACAGTAGTTTGCTATTAGTTTATATAATTTATGACATAAAAAAATACTGTAACTAAATAATAAAATAGTATGATATTTCGAGGAACCCAAAGCATTCTCAAGCTGGCAACATCTAATTTCCATGATAGTACGAAAAGTAACAGATTAAAGAATATAAAATTCTTTTGAATTACCTATCAACAGATAATTATTCAACTTAATCACAGATAAGCAACATAAAAATTAGAATGTGTGACTAAGTATTTAAATTACGACAGATACGAAATTTCTACGCAACCATATTTCTGTTAGTTTTGTGTTTAATTATACAGTGGTCGACTTGTGATCGTGTAGGATTTTTTTTTGTAATTTGTCATATAAAATACGTTACGTTATATTGCACAATTTTATTGCGAGTCATTTTTGCTGTATGAATTCAAGGGCCGCTAAGAATACTATTTATAACAATTTGTAGTGTAATTAAAAAGTGAAATATAATTTCAAAATTTAAAATTGTCTTATTTATCAAAAGACTGAGTAAATATAATATATTAAATAATGGTAAATATGTAGCAGACATACACTTTTATTTAGGAAAGGGCAAATCATCTGTGGTATTTATATATTACAGTTAATATCTTGCTTTAGTCGGTATATATGTCCCTATATTTACATATCATAATTCACATTTTTTACGGTATGGTAAGGGCAATCAAATAGTAGTTTATATGAGAAACCATGATATTGTATAACAAAATGAAGTCATATGAATGTTGATAACAGCACATGCCGAGATTTGACTTTAGTTAATTTAATTTGCATATATTTTGACTTGAATTCTAGTAGCTGTAAAAAAACATTTTTGAAACAAAATGTTTTCTAGGCAAGTACAACAACAACAAAATGAAATAGTATTAATTTAATAATCATAGTTATAGTGGTTTTAATAAGACCAGCCCTGTCTATGGAAAAGGAAATAAGTTAATTTCATATTATATATAACATCTTTCATATCATTATATGTAATGAAGTGGATACAGAAATTACATGGATATTTTTAATAGAAATCAACATTTGAATGATGATAATGTTGATAATAGTTTTTTTTTGTTATCATTTATTATATTAAAAAAGAAATAAGGTCGGTATAATGGGCATGCTTTTGATGTTTCTTTATTGAGTTACGGTTTGTTAAATTAGAATTAGCCTGTGATAAGAATAATCCTGTGACTACGATAATTCTAACCCATGACACTTCCATTTATGCTATATTAACTATATCGTTGCAGATATGTAAAAATTAAAACATACCATCTTTTTTTTCAAGATCGGTAGCGAAGGAGTTTTTATTTTTTATAGTAGGATTTTTAAAGAGTGATTTGGAAGGTTGTTTCTATATTAATATAATAATAACGGTATGAAAAAAAGTACAAACTATGTTAGTAATTTTATTTTTAGTATGCTATCATTTGATTTGGAAAGAGAATATTAATTTCAAGAAATGTATTTATTAACGTCAGGAATAAGTACAAATCTTAAAGATTCTACAAAGAAAGAAAAAAGTAAGATGAACACGTTATTTATCTACTACAACGTACCACTGCAGAACGAGAGTGCACTCTAGTGTTAAAAGTATGGCAGAACTTCTTTGAGATTATATTGCTCAGGGAGTCGTATTATTCAAGGAATGTCCGGACTACGATTTAATTAACTTTAAATATTAAAATCTTGTTCATTATTTTATTTATTTATATAGTTAACCACGGCGATAATTGTAATTATTGTCATGTTAGTTAAAAAAATTTAAATATGTAGTCGCTAGAGATTTAACAACATAAGCAAACTTTTAAACTGGTGTGTATATATTTATAAGTATGTATTGCATGTATGTATCACAAGTATACATATATATGTATAATATGTATTGTATTAAATGTTACTTAAATAAGTTTTGTGTATTTTGTCTTTTTATCCTCTATTGTACCCCTCGTTTGTGTTTTTCTGCTAAATTTATTGGTTGTCTGATAAAGTGTTTTAGCATTAATTCCATTAAATTTATTTTTACCATTAAATGCATATTTTTGTACTATAAGGATTTAATAAAAAAAATATTTAAATCAGCAATTTCTTCCACGTCAAATGTGTTTGATTTCTTTAGTTCGTCTTTCTATGTCAAATAGCTGTGAGTTAAGTTTATGGCATTTTAATGCATTATTCTCAATCATGATGTAAGACTTATCTTTTTTTTTTATAGATGAAAATTGTTGTCAATTTGCCAATAACGCACAAATCGCATAGTGATTTTACGGGAAGAAATCCTATATATATATATATATATATATATATATATATATATATATATATATATATATATCATACTTTTTCTTATCTAATATAGTAAAAAAATCTTCAAGCAACTTTATAGTTTGTTCGTTGGCTTAAAATAGAATAAAGAAAGATAATTTGTTTGATAATAATGTAAATATACAATTGTCTTTTGTGATATTTATTGTTCTTAATCCGTGTATAAACGAAGATGTAATATTAGTTTATCTGGAATATTTCAAACATCCTATAGAAATCGAGTAAACTATTTTTAATTTTTTAAGGGTAAGTCAAAACTATAACCTCTTAGTTAAACGTAAATTGAACAAGTTGATTTGGAACTTTGGGAAATTACTTTTTCAGAGTTCCGTAGTTCACAACGAACCTTATAGTTTCGTGATGTCGGTCCATCTGTACTTCCATCTGCCAGCCCAGATACTATTATTCTTAGAATTAAGTAATTCGGTATGAACATTAACATTAGCCACGCCGAAAAAGTGGTAGAATATAATTTGAAAATACTTTTTCATGTTTTATTTAACCCCATGAGTAATAAAAATTACGATTTTCCTTTTATTTTTTTATGACAACTTATAAATAAAAATACGAGTATGATAGTTTGTATAACTAAATAATAAATTAAAAATTTAGCTTTTCAGAATAAACACAATTATTATAATAAAAATTACATAAATGGCAGCTATTTTCACAAAATTTTTTTTTCGCTACTGAATAGGTATAAGAGCACAAGGAAACTCTTGTGTTATTCGTATTATACACAATGGGGCAGGATAAAATTTGCATGGTTAATTTCATCATATAATGAGATTGTGTATCGTAAAAAATAAATACATTTGCTACGCTATTGCGATTTTATTTGTTTGAATAGATTGTCGTACATTATTTAATCTTAATAAGAAATGCCAAAATAGTTTTAATGACGGCTTTTCGTGCCATATAAATATCATAGTTGAAAATTATTTATGAAGCTTCGTATGAAAGATATTATAAACTACATTTTAAAGATGAAGCACAGTTAACGTTGAAGATTGTGTGGAAAGTTGCGTGGATATCATTAAATTAATCGCTTTTTATAAGAAGCATGGCAACATACAGACTGTATAATAATAATAGAAAATAATATTAAATATTAAATTATATAACATTGTATAGAAACAGTTTCAATGATATACGATAATGAAATTAATCTTGGCGAAGATCAAAGTCAATAAGCAATAAATAACAAACTTATATCAAACTTATAACACACAAATTATTGCATAATAATATATTGTATAAGGTGATGAGATATGGAATATTAATAATAACTAATGATGCTGACGGCCACATAGTTGCGGGTTAAATTTATGTATTAATTTCCGTCGATAACAAAAATAATAACAGTAATTAAATTTATCGAGATGAACTGAACCGTTACTTATATTAAACATTACAATATTATCTTATATTTCCCTATAACATGAACTTTTGTATCGGTTTCGATTTTATAACTAAAATTCTTTTATGAGTTTACATTTTGTAAATTGTACTGTAAGAGTGATCTATGGTTACTTAGATGCATTTGTAAATCTCAATTTGATATGTTATCTAATGTAATGTTTTAAGCATTATTTAGTCTTATTAATTTAAAACCTTGACGATTTAGATCAAGGAACTGTTATTTATTAAGATAATTTTCGTAATCTAATACATTTTAAATTGAAATCATTAGAAATATATTTGAATACGCTTTCAAAATAGAACAAACTTTAATACCTTAAACTATTAGAATATATTTTAAAATACTAAATTTAAAAGTTTATTTTCCTTAATGTATTGCATAAACAAATGAAAAATGCAAGAACCGAGCAGTCAGTCATTTGTTTAATTGAGATAGCTGATCACGAATCCAGAATTGGATTTGTATAATTCTATATGGCGGATCCAAAATGGAAGAATAATGAAAAAACCGTCATTTTGGGTCAGATTTTTTTCTAATTGTATTCCTAATCATTATTTATTGCTAGTCATATTGGATCAGCATTCTAGAATAGTATATATAAATTAGTTCTTGAGATAATATATACACATATAAATATATATTTGATCTTAGAATTAATAATAATCGAACCACTTAAAGAAATAGGAATAGGTCAAAATATGTAAATTTTTCAATAAAAAATATAATAATTGCTACTTGCTCAATTAATGGCACAGATCTCACAAAGATTGTTAATTTTATTCATCTGTTGGTATGTTTGTGCCACAACCGAAAATTAAAAATTAAATGTTTATTGATTTTATCAATATAAATAATACTCAGACAACAGATATTTTCTTTTTTATTTATTGTTATAATTATAATACAAAAATAACTAACTGATTTCGATGAAATTAGGTTTAATGTTAGCTTATATTCTGAGTTCATATCAATAGTGTAATTTAAAAAAAATACAGTTTGGACTAAAATTACAATATAAAGAAGAATTTATGGATTGAAACTAACCAAATCTCGTTAATAAATAAGAAATCTCTGTTTTTAAATTCTTCGATCTATGATGATGTAATAAAAAGTGTCTTGTTTTAATACACACATTTATTAAAGTTACAACTTAATCGACACTATTGTTTAGGTATAATTTTATAGATATATATTAAAATGATAAGACAGTATGGTTATTATAATTTATAATGACTTCTTGCCATTATACTCACTTATGTGTTTGTAATGAGCTTGTTTTTATAGAAATAGTAGTGTAGTGAAAAAGAGACAGAGGAAAAATTGGAGACGTTCAGGTGTACCGTTGCTTTAACTCATATTTACCGACCTAGCATTTCTTCTATTATATCCAGGATGAGTTGGTCCAGTATCACGACTTCCTGAAGAAGAACGGCTTCCACTCGATCTCCTGGCGCTTGGGGAATCTACACTTCTGGCGTATCTTCTATTTGGGTCGAGCTTGATATCATCTATGATTTGCGGTAAGACGGGATGGTCCCCGGTGGCCGGTGCGCGATCGATATTATCTCCTTGGTACAACCACAGTGGCTCGCCGTCACTCACAGCTCGAGCTGTTCGGATAATTGGTCCACTAGTTGGTGGTGGTCTCCATGTAGGATATATAATCGTCTGACTCAAACTATCTGCCACAAATATCAGCATTAACGTAAATAATATTTTAGACATGTTGATGCCGACTTAAATCTTGAGACTGATATTAGTGACTGATACTGACTGGTTTTTATACTTCATCGGAGGATAAGAGCGATATTGAAATAAAACGGGGACTTTACTTTCTTAGGGAAGTACCGTCTTATCTGCATATTAATAATAATTTCATTATTAATATTATCAATACGTGTCAGTTGCATTATGCATATGTTTTGTCTAGACATGACTTTAATGACTTCATTAATTGATGATTAAGTTAGTTGTTTATAGGCAAAGAAAAAAAACATTATTTACTTCCGAATATCAAATCTGTCTTAAAATATTTGTGACTGTAATATATTATTTATAGAAGACAAATATAGAAAAATACTAAAATACATAACATTAATTAAAGTTCAATAACTTTAATTAATGTTATGTATATAATATTACAACAATCAACAAACAAATCTAGGTTCTAAAAGAAGATACAAAGTTCTATCTTTTGTATAGAACTAAGACAGAATAGGTAACCAGTTAGCGACGCCCCTCTGAACATACATTTACATATTCTAAATGTTTATAATATTTATCATATTAATTGATAAAATATTTTAAAAAGTCTACTTCGTAAACAACACAAACTTATAATGTTTGTTGATATTATTAAAAAATTGTGAAAAGGGATATTGTTCGTCTTGTTGATTATGTTGTTTTCGCTTATCTAACTTACTTAATGTTTTATTGAATTGTATAATATGGATAATTATAACTATCTAATAACAAGTTGAATAGCTGGTCGAGGTTAAGCTTTAAAGCCTCTTTTCACCTCCTTCATAGCAGAGCTCGATAGAGCCTTTAACAATCTATATTTATTTATATAAGCTTGTTAAGTTTCGCTAAGTTACGGGTTCGCTGTTAATTATTTTTCAAATGCAGGAAGTATTTGCTATGAGAATTTAAATTAATAAACAGGCTCTTTTCTTATGAGGATATTATTATATAAAAACATAAGGTATTAAAGATTCTGTAGGCTGCAGCAACTAGTGTTCGATACTTTCTCGTACAGAATATTTATGCGAGCAAGCGTGCAAATGTAATTAGTGGTTGCTGGGTTCTCCGGCAGTTTGCAGTCACTAATTGTAGGTACGTCTTTTCATTTCACTAACCAGGGATATGTGGAGTGTCGATATTGGTCTGTCCCACTTAAGGTTTATAGGAACGCGATGAATGTTACAATGATTGAAATCCTTGAATTATATTTATGTCATATATGTTACAGTTTCTTTAATTATTATTGGTATCTTTATATAAATTCTGTGTTGATAAGAAACTAGCATAACTTATAGTTAGAAAAATGATCTTGATATTTTTTTTATTTATTTCATTTATTTATTGACGAAAGTTAGAAAAATGGTCTTGATATTTTTTTTATTTATTTCATTTATTATTTGTATGTAAAAAAAAGCGCCAAGATGTTTCTTCAGAGGTGGCAGGTTATATGCATTAATTTTGTATATATATATATATATATATATATATATATATATTATTTAAATAAACTATGTAATATCTGATTTAATTTAAATTTATGTTACAAGTCATGACACAGACCTTCAGGAATGAGAACCCTCAACAAAATCTCAAGAGGTGACTTCAAGTACTTTGATTATAAATGGATTTTACCTAGGGGAGTCGGTGAATGATAAAGATAAAAAATAAAATAAAAACGGAATAAAATTATTATTTCAATCAATGCAATATCATGTGAGCTAATTATTTATATAGATTAAATATTATCTTCCTCCTTAGGAAGCATTTATGTCGTATGAATTTAATCGTATAATAATAATAGTATCGTACAATATCAAAATAATATAAAATTTATATCTATAATAAATTTGTCCATTGTCCAAGTTTGAAATATGTAATACTGAACTCGAAAATGCAATACGATATCTATCGTATCTACTAATAATAAATATTCCCAATCGTATTCCACTATATGTGTCAATACTAAAACCTAAAACACTGTGACCAATTCAACCAGTGACCAAATCATGTCGATCCGTTTAAAATATATTCCGCAAATAAAATAATATTCCATGTATATTTTGAATAAAAATTTAGATATTTTTGACTATCTATTTCAAATCGTGAAGGATATATTATCTTAGTATGCATTGCAAAGACTCAGGTAGAAGAGTGTGCGTCTTAAATAGCTGACATATTATGTCAGAGCATAGTTGAACATAGATCTCTTTCCGTAGTCGGTAGTAAGTGACATAAACCAATCGGTATTGTACGCGTTAAGGTCCCCGAGGACTACGACTTCTGCGGAGGGAGTCTGCGAAAGCACTACTTCAATATTCGCTAGGACATGGTCTAAGAGTTGTTCCGTTTATTCATTACCACTTTTGGTATGCTATAAAATTCTATGTTCTATTGTATCCCCGGAGTATTATAGGTACGCTGTGTCGTTAAGTTCAGATATCTGCGTCTCTGTCAAAAAATTATAATTATCAGTGTTTTGTTCTTATTAATATATTTTTTAATACTTTTACTTTGTAAATAAAAAATATTTAGAAGTATATTTTTGAGGGTTAAAATAACTTATTTTTACTTTCTGTACTTATAATCATTTTATTTGATGGTCAAAGTACGTTGTCGCAATAACTATCTATCTGTCTTTTATTAGGAGCATTAATTGTATTTTTTTACCGTCGTAGTAATTATTGTATGAATAAAATTGAAAAGTTCTTAGAAACTGTTACAAATTATAACTCTGATTTTTTTTCATTATATATGACAAGATAATAAAAAAAATTTTGATTACATACAATGTGAAGGTTTTTTTAAAAAATAAATTCTTTAGAATAATCTTTTTAGTCAATCATTCAAAAAATCTCAATAAATATAAATAATATATATGCAATTGGATCAAAGGATACTAACATTTGAGACTTGTATTTACCAAGTATGTGTTCAATGATCAGGTGGTAGAAACAAAATCAAATAAGTTATACAAAAATAAACTGTATTTTGGAAATATAACAATAGAAAAATTGTAATTATCTGCTATTGCTTCAGATTACATCGCTATCCCATACAGAGTGCACATACACACTCTTATATTCGTTATCTCCATGAAGTTACTTTATTCCAATTTTAATTTGCAAAGCATTTGAAAAAGAACAAGAAATTTAGCTTAATTGAACACTTTTTTCGTCAAAAACATTTAACAATGGCAATACTAACATTTCAGCAAGATTATTCTCAATACAAGTCAGATAACGACATATTAAATTGATAATTCGAACTTCTACAATCATAACTACTTTTCTTCTTAGAACTGTTATTGTATGGTTACCAAACCATACAATAAAAACCATAAAATACCAATTTATAACAGATATATTATATGAAACTAGTCTTAATCATAGGTAGACATTAGGTTGAAAGATAAGTTACAACCTATAACTAAATCTAAAAAAATAATATATGGTTTAATGTCATGTGTCATAGTTAACTCATATATATGAGTTCAGCTTAAATCTAGCTTATTTTGTTTTATAAAAGATTTTAATAAAATATAACAATTTTTAACGGAAATTTGAACATGTGAATATTATATCTGTGGGAAATATAAGCTACATGGACATTTATACCATTTATAAGGTTAATACGAATATATTAAAAATCCATATCATTAATGACCATAATGTATGTATGTCAATTACCATCGTATAGGAGGCTTTTTTTTTAAACATGAATTTCTAATCTATGATTAACAACTAAACTAAAAATAAGCAGATTTTTTTTACTTATTCTTATTTATATTTTGTTTAAAACAAACTGTACAAATACAAAGCTATTAAAGTACAAATGTTTTTGTTAGTATTATATATGAAATACACTTTAACATGTTACATTGACATTGTGAAATTGCGATGCTTGAACTACTTTGTATGTTACGTTGCACAATCGCGAGTTACTTTCGCAGTATGAATTCAAAAGTCATTAGGAGAACCTATTCATAACAACTTGTACTGCAATTACTAAGCACAATATAACTCCAAAATTTGCATATAAATCCTTTTATGAAAGACAGTAGATTAATTATATTAAATACTAGTAAAAATGTAGCACATTTAGTTAACTACTACTTAAAGTATTGCTCAATTATTAAACCATTAAATATATATACGTACGGAGATTGGTATAGTTGAGATGTTTTTCTCTATATTTTCTAAAATTCATATTACTTGTTATTAACTTATTAACGGCGGTTAATTAGTAACAGTAACAGTAATATGAAAAAACATGTATATGGTATTTTATAACAGAATCTCTTCATATGAATGTAATTATATAAGAGTATGAAGAGACATTGTAGACAGAATGTAACGAGCTTTGTCTTCAGTTAATTCGATCTACATACATTCTGATGTGAAATCTGATAATTATAAAACCATTTAAGTATCAAAACGCCTTTCTAGAGTAATTACATATTTTAAAAATAAAATGATTTGATATAATAATGATAATTGTTGTGGTCTGAGTCCACAATATTCATTATGCAGCTAGTGATTCGTGTAAAATGCATTATAGATAAATGCCACCCATTTATATTGCAAATGGAATGATATACTTAAAAGGAGTATGCAGCACGACAATCTAAATCTGGTGCGAGAATGAGATTAAATAGCTTTTAGAAATACCTCAGAAGTAATAGTCATGCCACCAATAGACGACACCAAGAAACACGACGTCCATGCATCATAATTTCCATATTTCAGAAGCAGTTATTTTCTAGTTGTGAGAAACCTTAAAAGCATTTTTTTTATTTTGGTAATAGCTGTCCAGTCTTTTTGTTTCAAAGAAAACAAAAAACTTGGTTTTCTTTATTTACTTGCACCGAAAATAAA
This sequence comes from Melinaea marsaeus rileyi, assembly GCA_918358865.1. NCBI lineage: Eukaryota > Metazoa > Arthropoda > Insecta > Lepidoptera > Nymphalidae > Melinaea > Melinaea marsaeus. The sequence continues at coordinate 2,209,084 of OU911095.1, read as the reverse complement.
TAATTAAATAAAAATAATTATGTTATAAGCTTAAGGGTTAAGGTTTGAATAAAGTTTTGAAGTTTTGTTTTTTATTTAACTAACTACTGTTATAACAACTAAGTGCATCCCATAATGTTACATAATTAGTTATAAAAAGTTTTTATTCTGGCTCCATTCTTATCTAATAAGACTTCCACATAGTATGGAGAAAAAAGGAAGGATGACTTTGGTTAATTTTTGGTTCTGTTTGGTATTTTATGACCTTTAGTAATTGTAGATAATTTTTGGTTACCATTATATTCAGGCTATAAAGTTTTACTTTATTGAGTTATTACATTAAATTTCAGAAAAAAACCATAAGAGTACGACAACACCAACCCATTATTCCAACCTACCTATCATGATATTACAGATATATTGACAATAAAAATAGACCATCCTGTCTATCATTTTTTTCCAACTTTTAGTATTTCTAATATAAAAACTATTAGTGTCTTTACAAAATAATACATTTCATTATACAACGAGATATTGTAATCATAGAAAATATTATAGCTTTTACTACGATTGACTATTGTATTATGATTATTTATGATTATAACTATGTCTACTAAGAGCTTCGTATAGTTAATGTGGTTTTGTCATCTGTCATGTTGTTGCTACAGATGGTATCTGTTTAGACGTCATATACACGTCACTTGATGTTCATCAAATTTATACCAATATCGGCTTTCATTCATAATACTCAAACTTAATTTCGCATGGCTTCTATTAAAATAGAAATACATAAAAATAAAAAAAATCTAATTTCCTACTTCTTTGATTCATTCCTCTGTGGTCCACAAAAGCCTAGAAGTCAATATAGATAGACGAAAACCAAATAAAGTATAAATCAAAACATACATTATTTTACTCGTACATGTGACTATTTATCCATTTTCGTGCTATGAAATATTTTGTTAATTAAATAATTTAAAAAGAGCTTTCAACCTGACTCGAATAGCTGGACATTTAATCATTCAGTTATGTTTACTTTGAAATATTATAATATTTATATACATTAGTTTGATTTTTGTAATGTAAGGTTATTTAAACATATGTAGTATTTTTTTTATTAATGTTATGGTTAACATCTTATAATTTCATAATACAACTGTCTGAGTGTCCGGAACGTGTCAACATAAGCTTATTTAAATATTTTAATGGCTATTTCATTAAAATAAAAAACGATTTTTCTGGAAAAAGTTATTAAAATCCCAATTTATACAATTTTGTACCACGAAACGCATAGAGGTCGCTAAACACTGACTTGCAAAGTAACAAAACAAGGAAAAAAATGGTAAAACTAACAATATTAGTCGTTTTAAATATCTCTAAATCTATTATTATAAATAGTTTATTTATGATGTTACGAGTAACTTCAATTCTTTTAACTAACACAAAGACTTTCTAATCTAAGAAACATATTATTATCATAGTAAATTTGGGTTCAATACCCTTTAAATTGAATTTTGAAGGATTAATAATAATTTCTAATCAACCAGGTACTTAAACAGAAAATCCTTTTGTTAGATGGTATATAGCATAGGGATAATAGTTTTCATAACAGGAATATGTCACTAGTATTTAATTAAATATCTTGTTCTGGACCTTGTAGAATTTTTGATTGAACATCGATACTTTCTGCGCTGTAATAGATTTTTATTTGTGAAGTTTTTATAATAATAACAGGAACACGGGTTTGTAATCATAACATATAATTTTTTTATTTGGAATCTATGATTTCTTTTGCGTCCTCAGATTTATTTTTTTTCCATTTTGTTTTCCTCTCAAAACTTTAATTAAGTTGCAAATAAAACACTTATCAATAGAATTGCTATATAGCGAAATTGTGATAATAAATCTTTTCCATACATTTTACTATTCCTTTGTAATGTAATAATGCTTCAAACAGTTAGCAAATTTTTTTTTCATAAGCCGTGTTACATATACCAATGCATGTCGACTAAACAGATTATGCTGCTAGTATTTTGCACCCTATTCAGTTTGTTTTTTTTTGTATTACAATAAATAAAAATAGAAAAATCATAGTTAATATCATATCGAAAACCAAACGTAAATAACCTATTCTTTTATTTTTATCTTATTATTATTCATATGAATAAAATATTAGAATCAACTTTTATGTGTACATACACTTATTCTAAAACAAATTCTCTTAATAAATTTGGCATTATCTAGATGAACATATAACATTTTATTCAAACATGTAACATCATATTTTAAACCTTTTCACCTGCATCTGATTGCTGATCAATATCAGCCATCTGTCAAAATATTTCAAGTGCCAACAACATGGTACTTGAAATATTTTTCCTTCATTTTAAATTTATAACTGATATTTTTTTCAAAGTTAACTATCAAAGGATTTTCAAGTACTAAAGATAATTTATTTTCAATCAATTGTGGCAGTAGTTTTTCTTACTATCTTTTTGAAATTTTATTCCTGCCTGCCTTATTGATTGCCTTATGCCTTCCATATTGATTGGTCAATATATTTCTTTTGTGTCACCTAGAATGATTATATCTAATTACACCTACTGCTGTATTATTTATACAGTGTATGTAAAGTGCCCACTTTAATATGTCTATATTAAACATTTTAACATAACATATTAAATCTTTATATTAAACAGCATTATACTTTGACATTATACGTTAGGAATATAATTATTTACATTGTTGTACCAATGCCTTTTGTGTTCAGAAACTACTATTTTCATTTTATATTTAACCCCGTAGGTAATAAAGAAAAACATAAAAAACATGCATAAATATTTAAATGAAATTTGATTTCTTCTATATATTTTGATCAACTTATATAGTGTAAGTTCTTAAAAATACATATATTTTATATAATAAGTAATTTATAAACAGCTATTTTACAAAAAAGTTTTTTTACTACTGTAGTAAACTATATTATATAATGAGATTTTGGGTTTATAAGAATTAACACACTTCGTATTGTGTATAATTTATATTTGTATATGGAGAATGTTCAATTTAATTAATTAAGAATTTACACCTATTGTTATATAAGACTTTTCATATTCAATAATTTTAGAGGTGCCCTAAAGAAATTCATTTATGCAAGAAAATTATAGACCCAGTTTTTATTAAACCTAATAATATTACTAGGCTTAATAAAAACTGTTATTTTATGCTTACCATATGGTAGATATAAAAAAAATCTTTAAAATGGACTGTATACAAAATTAAAAAAATATCGTTGTCTAGATAAAAATACATATTAAATCATATAACAAAGTTTGCAAAGAGATTCAGTGATTTTTAATAACATAATTAAACAATCTCAGCAATGATCTAAGCCAATAAACAATAAAATAACAATCTGATATTGATCTCATTTTACATATATACTACAAATTATTATGTAGAAATACATTGTATCAGACGATGAGATAATAAATATTAATAATATAAAGATTAATCTTCAATACAAGGATAAATCGAAATTGATAATAGAGGATATAGTTAGTATTGAATTAGTATAGAATTTCAACTTGTAAACTTTAAGACATTATATTGTTTGAGTATTTTGAATAAGTTTGACGTAATCTGAAGTATAATGTTTCATTTAATATCATAAGTTTGTATTATATTGAACCAAAGATTTGTTATTTATATTTACAGTATTATAATCTTTGTGTTGAAATGTAATCTGTATTCTTTCAAAATTTCTTTCAAATTGTACATATATACTAAATAATAATCAAGAAACAAAAATATTTATTTTAATATTCTAATTTAGAAAGGTTTTTGTCCATAACGCTATAGAAATGAATATACAGCTGAATAATGGAGTATTTGAGATGTCGGACGTTTCAATAATAGTCGTGGGGAAAATGTGTTTTGCTAATACTTTTATTCGTGTAAATAAATACTATTACTATTAATACAGAACAAATACAATTTTAAATTTATAATAAAATATTTAGAAAAAGTTACGAGCTTACTTTAGACACGATCTCGAAAACATTTATTTAAACTATTTAGTCTGACTGTTATAACTTTCTTAACCTTAACCTTTTTTTTATGGTTACAAATAATTGTGTTGATCAACATATAGAATATATACACATATATACAGAATAAAGTATAAATTTTGTTTAAGTTAAAAAAACACTAAAGAAGGTAAGTTTCTTAAACGAGGAGCGTGTCGTAGATGTTTTTAATGTACGTTACAATTGTCTTTCAGTGAAAATAGAGTTAAGGAAACTATTTTTGTTATATTACACATTATAGTACATAAAATATTAATAAATCCCATTAAAATGTCATTTACACAAAATTAATACTAGAAATAAAATTAAACTTACTATGCCCATCACTAAGCTCCATAGAGTATATAACTTTTGGAGTAAATGTAAACGTTTTTTTTTTTAAAACTTCCCTGTAAACCCTTAAACAGCTAAAAGTTTTAGGCTTTAATTATATTTATGACCACTTTTTAGATGTTTAAGTAAATTAGTTAAGTACAAGGTGTCTCAAAAGAAAGTTCAGATGAAGCACATTTTCATCTTAACGGACACGTTAATAAGCTAAATTGCTGCTACTGGCATGCAACCAATCCAAAACAAAAACATAAGAAAACACTAAAGTCGCCTAAAGTAATCGTATGGATCGCAATGTCGGCTCGAGGAATTATCGGTCCTTACTTATTGGGCGAAAGGTGACGCACAGTTAGGTTGAATTCAGAGCGTAATGTAAAGATGTTACACAACTTCTTTTTCTTCTTCTCAACCTGAGTTGCAAAACTTTCCTGGTTATAACCAAAGAACATGGTTCCAGCAGGACGGTGCAACTTGAAACACGTCCAACAGGTCTTTTCAAAGAGTTTGGGAATTTTTTCTTGGCAAATTGAAAGGTAACGTAAGTTGGCCTCCAAATAGTCCCGATTTGATACCTATGGACTATCTGCTACTATATCTACGGGGTTACATCAAATCCAAAGTTTACTTCAACAAACCGATTTCCCGGGCATAATACCATACAAAGCTGATTTTAAACATACATGAACCACTTAATTTAAATAATAAACGTTTAAATCTAAACATTCAAAGAGATTAGTATGGAGTAGAATATATAATGTTGCTTAAAAATCTTTGCTATTCCCTAGTCTTAAAGTTTAGAGTTCTTAATAATTATAAAGTTCTCATAGTCTGAAGTTTTCTTTAACTTGTTTTAAAGGCTGTTTCAAAGAAAGTTAATTTGGCCGAACTTGTCAAAATCTTATTGAAGTCAAGGAGCTCTTGACAAAGTCAGCTTTTTGAAATCGAATAAAGATCCATTAACTATTCGTGGTTTAATTTTCTCCGAGACCAAGTTTTAATTCCATTTTCATGAAATTTGCTTTATAACATTTTGTTCATCTTGTTACATGTATGATTTTTTGATGTCTGAAATATTTACAGCTTCATGTGTATCTATGAAGTGTGTAGTTTTATTTTTGTTATTTTATGTGATTTTTTTTTCAAGTGGTTAAAACATTTAAACGAAATAATTATATATATTTTCTTTGCTATTATTAATTGTGAAATATATTATTTTACTCTGTGGTCAGTGATCACAGTCACAGTCGTGATTTTGTAATCCGTAGCAATTGGTTCTCGATACTTGCTAGTACGGAATATCTGTGCGAACAAGCGGGCAAATGTAACTAGTGGATGTTGGGTTCTCCGGCAGTTTGAAGTCACTAATTGTAGATACGTCCTATCGCTTTACTAACCCGAAATATGTGGACCGTCGATATTGCTCAGTTTTGCTTATGGTATTTATATGGTATATATCTATTAATAGAGAAATTATGAATGTTACAGTCACTGAAATATTTTAATTAAATTTATGTCATAAATGTTATTGTGTCGTTAATTATTGCTGGTATCCTAAACTAAATTCTGTGTTGATGAGATATAAATAAAACCTATAGTTAGTAAAATAGGATATTTATATATGTATGGAGAACAAAAAAATCTTTTCTTCTGTAATTAAGATTAACAAATATAAATAATAACTATATTTTTCTCAACCACGTCTTTTTAAAAATGTCTAAATATGTTTTCTTTCCCAACAGTGTAGTAAATTATATAAATTATAAAACACTATATTAAATTATCATTTTATTATTCAGTTTTGGTATTTTATTGTTATCAATGTTTATTTTTGAACATATTTTTTTAAAATAATGTTATTATTTATTTTTTCTTGTTGTAATCTTATATTTTCTTATTCTTAATATTGGTACCAGTTATAATAAATGATAATTTAATATATTTTACAGTTTTATTTTTAATACTTCTTATTAAAAGAATTAATAAAATTTTGATTTTTAAATTTTATTAATTTACAATTTTGTTGCTGAAAAATTTATTAAAACATTATAAAACTTTACGGTACAAACTTTATGAATGAGGAATTGTTCAGAACAAAAGCTCTATACTTAAAATGTTAACAATAATTTTAGTATAAGAGGTTTATTTATCAGGTGAGTTGAAATATGTTGAAGATAAAAACTTTATTTACCATTAAAACAAAATAAAACTTTTTGTATGTAAAAATATAATAATTGTAAAGAAATATTATTATACCTAAATTTAAATATAAACATAAAATAAAGGTTAACATTACGTGCTACACTGATTGCATGATCCAATGCAATAATAATAATAAATATTTATACTCATATTTAAAGGCAATATTGAAAACTAAAATGCCGTGACCAGTATAAATCATGTCGTTCCCATTAAAATATTATTAAAAAATATTGGGATGTTTCTTGTAATTAAGTAATAAAAAAAAATTGACGAATTAATTTTAAGTAGACATAGCAAGAAACTATAAAGTTGTAAATGATATATATTTATGAATATATTCCAGTTTTTTTCTCATTTTATATTATGTCCATATGAATTTCTCAATACTTATCGAGAAATAATTAAATAACCAGGAACTAATAGCATGTTTTTAACGCCCTATATAAGGATAATCTTTTAATTTTTATTAAACATATATAAATAACTGAATCTGTACACACTGACATTAGATAATTAGGTTATTTCCAAATATGTGATCAATAAAGTGATAATGGAAGGTTTATAACACAGTAAGAATAACTCTGCAACCGTGTTAATTATGTAAGAAATTGTGTATTAAATTAGTTAAATGTATAGTTGCTGAGATTTTTTTCAATCATAACAGTATAAAACTAAATAAGGATTCCAAAAAAAAAAAAAAACTTTTATTATTAATAACTAAGTTACAATGTTTTTCCTTTTATAAAAAAATGTAATAATTTATGAATAAATTACTATTTAATAAATTAAATATTAATCAGCCCATTTTCAATAACTGGCCATTTTTGAATTAATCAGAACAAAACATGCTAAAAATATAATTTTATACTTAATTTTTTTTTATATTATTTTGATATAACGTAATATATTCTTAACATATTTTAATCACATACTACTGCGTATGTGTGTATGTGTGTGTATTATGCAGCTTAATCTTATTTACCTTTTTTAAGGCAATATTGAAAATTAGAACTAAAACCTACTTAAAATGTAATTAAAATCGCATTTCAAACAAAATGCAGCTACGAAACGCTTAGAGATCATAAGGAGATTCTAAAACGGTAACTTTGCAAGGATTTACAGCAGTCAAAGGAACGATATTCAGTCGAAATTAAAGTAGAAAAAAAGGTAAAACCAGCGATTGTAGTCGTAGATCATATTATTAGTTAAATCAATTCTAATATTAAAAAAAATATCGCTTTGAAATTATATTTTGAGAATTAAGACAATTTCTAATAAAATAATTACTTAAAAGAATAACCTCAGATAGTGTATAGCTTCTTTCATCTATAATAGCGATACATCACTATACCGAGAGCAGTAATTAATTACAGCATGTATTTTATCGGACCTTACAGAGTTTGTGCTTGGGCGAGCGATATATTCTGCGCTGTAATAGATTTATGTTCCTGAAGGGTTTATAGTAATAACAGGAACGCGGGCTCGTGATCATAATAGATCAATATTTTACAATATTTTACATTTTATTGATATTTGTTTCAATTTAATATAATACATAATTTATTAAATTAAGAAAGGAGACCGTTTTTAAAAAAGGCTTTTCGTACTCAATATATTTTTTGAACTAATAAAGTAAATTAATATTATTCGCTTCACTGATTGATGTTTTATTAGATGTACAATATTAATAATAATTAAGAATATTAGACATAACATAGTCTGCAATTTCAAGGATTCACGACAGTTAAATTAATCTAAGCAATGAACAAAGTCAATTAGCAATAAATAACAATCTGATATCGATATCATTTTACATATAAACCACAAATTATTACAGAGAGATGGATTGTGTCAGATGGTGAGATAAGAAATATCAATATTATATTATAACGACGTCGACGGCCCTTACATTGATGTTCAACTGAATTCAAGTAATGATTTTCTATATTGAATTAGAATAGAATAATTACTTATATTATTACATTATGATATATTGTTTATTATTATTTAAAAAACGATTTTGAAATGGTCCTAAGTATAAGATTTCAAGGATTATTAAATTATTAAAATTTTATATAGTATTTTCTTATTTAGAAATCGATATTTTTTGTTTTATTTTTTGATCAAATATTAATAAAACAATTTAGAAGCTTTAAATATGCTGCAATGATTTTTAAATATTTATAAATAGCAGAATATATTTTAATAAGTTAATTTAGAATGGTTGTTGTCTTTAATGGTATAGAAATGCATAAGCAGATGAATAATGCAGGATTCGAGACGTCGGTCGTTTACTTAATCGTCGTGGCCATTACCTGCAAAGTATTGGACGTGTTTTGCTAATATTTTTATCTAGTGAAATAAACAATATTATTATTACTATACACCAAAACATTATAAAATAACGTATATTATTAAAATGTGATATAGATTATAAAAGTCACTAACGGTAAATCCAGAATTTATATTTCTAATAGAATAATAGTTATTTCACGTTTAATTCTTCGCGTTTTGTATGATCTAAGAATTAATTTAAATATAAACATATAAAACTAAATTAAATATTTTTTTAAATAAACTAATTGTTTAGTTAATGATACAGATTCCAAAAGTTCTAAATTTTTACAGTTTGTTTTTTGTTTCGTTCGCACATCAGTCTATCACTATTATACGATGTAGATGTAATTTGGTGTTGTTATAGATTATTTTTGTAATGGGATACGATTCTTACCTTTTTAAATATATAATTTTCAATAAAATAATACAGTATTACGTATAATTTATTTATTTATATTTATTGGTTACAAATGGTGTATTATTTTAGTTTAGGAACAGACAAATATACTGACAATAGCTTGTTCGTGAATAAAAAATCTTATAATTCTAAAAATAGTTTTATGAAGTACCTAAGTTCTATAGTGGCTTAATAGAAAAGTGACGTATTATAAATACATATTTATAAAAAGTTTTAAGCTTACATTAAAAAACATTTTTGGTATAATTTAAAAATGATAAGAAGGTATGATTGTAATAATTGAGTATGATATATTGGCACTTTATATACACGCATATGGTTAAAATCGGTTTGGTTTAATAGGAATGTTGGGAGAGGGGTGATATCTATGACGAAACATTTGAGAACCACGGTTAGGTGTACCGTTGGCTTAACTCATATTTACCGACCTAGCATTTCTTCTATTATATCCAGGATGAGTTGGTCCAGTATCACGACTTCCTGAAGAAGAACGGCTTCCACTCGATCTCCTGGCGCTTGGGGAATCTACACTTCTGGCGTATCTTCTATTTGGGTCGAGCTTGATATCATCTATGATTTGCGGTAAGACGGGATGGTCCCCGGTTAGTGGAGCGCCTGGGGGTTTTCACCTCGGATTAGAGTTATAGTGAATGAATTAATATGATCGATGTGGGATATTGTTTCTTAAACTATAAATTGCAATGTTTACCCAAAATTTTTTTGTGCACTCCATTTTTTCATTGTTTAAACAAATTATTATAAAAAACTAATGTTTGACCATATATTTTCACTTTAAACAGTTTTTTTTTAATTTATATGTTAAATGTTACCTGAGTAGACATATAGTAACATTTTTCAAAGATACCTGTGTATAAATATAGCAGTAGGGATCTCGAAAAGGTAAAAAAACGTGGAGGGGAGGGCGGAGCGACAGCTGCTATGTACAATGGAATTTCTCGGCTAGTTCAGTTTCAGTGAAAATTTGGTTTTTTAGTGAAAAATTTTTCTATGTTTTTGTACTGGAAGGTAATTAAATAATTAATAAATCGAAAATTAAAGATCAGCTTCAATAAAAAAAAATATGATAATAATTAGGGCCAGGAAGTTGGCATTTTTTTATTGTACAAATTTGAGGTTAAACATATGAATGCTCATTTGAAAGACTGCAAGTTTCCTGGCCCTAATAATAATGAATCAAATGCAATTAATTAATTACTAATTGTTTTTTATTAGATTTCGAACAATGGATAAACCAACGGCTAACTGCATGGCTGATGAAAATAGCTCCATAATATGTATACATCTGGGTTCACCTTCCGAAACAAATTCAAGTTTAGGTGAAATAATTAAAATTAGTAGAGGAATAACCTCTTTACAAGCTGCTTCAACTGAACGACAAGATGGATTGTTACCTCATCTACAAACTGAATTTGTTTATACTCATTCAAGTTGTCGACAAAAATATATTAATAAAAAGTATATTGGAATGTATAAAAATAAGATCCGTGAAAATCTCTCATTATCGCCTCCGAAAAAAAAACTTCGAAGTAGCATGAATTTCAATAACTTCAATTGGGAAAAAATCTGTTTTCTTTGCGGACAAGAAGCTGATAAAACAAAAGAAGCAAAATTAAATAAAGCTCGGAGTAGGCAGATTTCATAAATCAACACTCCAAATTTAAATGAATCCATCATGAATTTTATAGCCGTCCAGAAAACTGATTATTATCGTGATATCCATAAAAGGATTTCTGGTATAACCGACTTACAGACACTTGCAGCAAAATATCATTCGGATTGTTATAATTTGCTGAAAAATTCAGTTAAGATATTTTCATCGAAATGTTTAGAAAAATCATTACCAAATTGTAAAGAACATATTCTTTTTTTACATGCCTTTACGGGTTGTGACACAACTTCTGCGTTTTTTCAATAAAGGAAAAATTAAGTTTGCCAAAAATTTTGAGAAACGGATTGATTTACACGACTCAGTAAAAGTATTTGAAAATAGCAATGAAGACACTAATAATATATTGCAAGCAGGCGTAGAATGTATTTTGAGTTTATATGGCGCGCCGTCTAAAACTCATGATTTGAATACATTAAGGTTCAATTCTTTCATAAAAACAACAGCCAAAAATACGAGTGTTCTTTTGTCATCACTGCCTAAAACAACTGATGTAGCGTTTGAGCACCTTAAAAGAGTGTACCTACAACTTCAGATATGGCTCGGAAATGACGTAGTTATTGAAAATTGGGGATCAAAGTATTCCAATAACATGTACATCCCAATAATAATGAATCAATTACCTGCTCCGGATAATTTATTGCAAATGTTATTTTGTGATTGCAAAAAGGGATGTGGAGCTGCGTGTGGATGCAAAAAAAGTGGTTTATACTGCAGTGTAGCATGTTTACAGTGCAGCGGAAATAGTTGTTTCAATACTTCACCTTTTATACAGATAGATGAAGTAGAAGAAAATATTTGATGGAGACAACAATGTAAAATATTTAAATAGACAGATTTTGTACTAATATTTTTTTTTCTTTTCATTGGTCGTAATTAATTACCTTATTTTTTTTAATGTACATAATAGATTTAATAGTATATGTAATAGATTTATTAAACTGGCCGAGAAATTCCATTGTACATAGCAGCTGTCGCTGCGCCCTCCCCTCCACGTTTTTTTACCTTTTCGAGATCCCTACTGCTATATTTATACACAGGTATCTTTGAAAAATGTTACTATATGTCTACTCAGGTAACATTTAACATATAAATTAAAAAAAACTGTTTAAAGTGAAAATATATGGTCAAACATTATTTTTTTTATAATAATTTGTTCAAACATTAAAAAAATGGAGTGCACAAAAAAATTTGGGGTAAACATTGCAATTTATAGTTTAAGAAACAATATCCCACATCGATCATATTAATTCATTCACTATAACTCTAATCCGAGGTTTTACGGTTTTGAATGCTCCAGGCACTCCACTAAAATAATATTTTAGACATGTTGATGCCGACTTAAGTCTTGAGACTGATATTAGTGACTGATACTGACTGGTTTTTATACTTCATCTGAGGAAAAGAGCGCTATTGAAAAATAAACCAGGGACTTTACATTCTGAGGAAAGAACCGTCTTATCTGCATGTAAATAATGTTTTAATTATTCGATAAAATGAATAGGCACCTATTGCGTCATATGTTATTTTATTAATTCTTCATTATTCAGTTCATTATATATGTATTTGTACTACTACAATACCGACGAAATTAAATAAAAATAAAATCTTTAATTTTAAGTACTTTTGATATTTTTTATAGCTAATATTATAAAGATTTACATGAGTAAATATTGTACCAACGCTCTGTAAAAACCATTTAATCACTAACTGAATTCATTGTAGGCGAATACACAATCTTATTACATTATTTGTTTTCTAATATCAAATTAGTCTATCTAATTAGTATTTTATATTCATGAATATCGTAAAATACATAACATTTATATAAATTCATTTTATTTAGGTTTTAATTACAAACAAAAAAGATTATTCTTGTATAGTGTTTGTTAAAACTACTAATTTAAATGATGCACCTACAACTTTAATTATTTGCCACCGACTACGCCAGCGTGGTACTTTTTTTAAAATAAAAACTTTTTTTTTTAGAGAATATAGCATTCTACAAAAATATAATAAATTAGTCTTAGTATGGTACGGCAGTATAAGTATTGTTAACAATGCTAATACAATACTAATACTATTGCTAAAAAAATGTTATAACATTTATTTTTGTGCATTATGTAAATTTGTTTTATATTTAACTATTTGTCGACTCACACAAAATTATGGTTATAGTTTATTGCCCCTGTATATAGCCTATCTTTGACAACGGAAAATGGTAATACAATAAAAATAGTAAACGCCTTTAATTAAAAATTAAAAATGAATGAACTCGTAATAATTTAATTTGATAAGAGGCTTATAATTTTATTTATGTATATTTATTTATTTTATAGGAAGAGAATTATATTATAACAAAGAAAAAAGTTAAGTAAAAATATTATTATTTCATTTGGATTTTAAGTATTTTTGTTTATTATTTTTTATACAATATACAATAAACAATCCTAGATACAGATATTTACATAAAATCAAAAAAACTTAATACTTAAGAACTTCGTTCATTTTAGTTACGGTTCTTAATAATCTAATGACGGAGAGCGAAATTTATTTATGTATATTATGTTGTGGAAGATAAACAACTCTTGTTGTTATCAACACGAATAAATTAAGTTTGATAAATTTTATTTTTATTCTTTCCCAAATTGTTTACGAAGATCAAATAAGGACAACATTGTCTCTAAAATTATTTCTAAAATATTATAAATTGTTAAAGCTTATTTAATGTTTGGCAATTTAGCTAGTAGTATATAACGTTGTGTTGTCTCCGGTACTGATAATAAATATCAGAATGCGGGTGCACATTCATTAGCCATGAACATTATGTACATCCGCTGTATACGAACATTTATTGTCATAATAGAGTAACTGTGCAACAGAAATACTGGTTTATATTAAAATTAATTATTTCCATACGACTTAAATCATATATAAATATCAAGATATTTTTTTTTAATAATTTTTATGTATATTTAATAAGTCATAAATACTGTGTCCATGTAATCAAAAGTTTCCTTTGTCCAGTCTTATAAATACATGTTAGGTTCATTCGTAAATATGATGTATTATTATGTAGAGAGAGTGCGATTGATAGTCACATCGGATTTTTTATCAATTCATCAATTTATTTCCATTTTATTATATACAATATGTTTTCTCTGTTAAGATAAAATATAACGTTTTATATGACCGTAAATGATCAATTAATTGCTGGTTGACCTAAGATAATACTTAAAAAAAATAGGTCTGATTTAATATAATTTAACTACTATAATAGCAAATCTGCTATGACAGTCTTTATACGTTGTTCGGAACTTATACGTTATTTCTCAGAAGTAAAAAAAATACAACCTTTATAACCTTCCCCTAAAAATTAGTGTGGAAAGTGTTCTTTTATTTTATTACGAAACCTAAATATGCTTAAATATGCAATAAATATTAAATGTCGTTATAATTGAATGTACTATTTTGATTTCGAAAAATAAGAAAGAAAGTAAACAAGTGTCAAGTAAAAAATTTTGAATTTTATAATAATTTATTATTTATTATTTCATAATAATCTAAAATTCCATGTTCTGTGTGTTCCTGTGTTTTACAATACAAAAATAATATTAAATCTTATTCGAAAAGTAAACATAGCGAAAAGACTTTTGATGAGACAATTTAGTTCAGCATCAAAGACTCCGTGGTGGAGTGACAAAGAAAAGTTAAGTGATCCGTATTCCAGACCTGTAACAGCCTAATTCATACAGCATCCGTTCCTATTAATTATAAATAAATCTCAGCAAGTGCAGTCACCGCAGTCTGTGCTTAAACATGTGGCAAGTGCAAGTGCATGCAAGTTAGAAGCTTTCCAAAAGATTTACAGCAGAGTGAAAAATTTTAGTTACGATATTATAATTATAATTATATATTTATAATATATTAATTTCTTTTTTTTTTACTAATCACAATATTATTGTATTTTTTTTGTGTTATTGTTTAATTATAATTTATGTTAATTTTAATTTAGTTTTATATTTTTTAATATGTTGTAATTATGTAATAACCAATTTAAAATATGATTATATTATAGAATGAATGAATGCGGCGTTGGGAACCGCCAACCAACACGCCATGTTCCCAACGGCGGAAGGTGGAGGACGGAGCTACAAATAGCTACTTAGAATGTAAGAGGAGGAATGGAACAGAAGATGAATGAATTATTAGATGTGATGGATGACACAGATCTGGATGTTATTTGTGTGTCTGAGGCCAAGCGAAAAGGCAATGAAACGACCGATTTGTCTGGCAACCGGGTCGTTTTCTGGGCTGGGGTTCCAGAGGGCGAGCGAGGTTGCCAAGGTGTAGCCGAATTATTGTCCTCTCGAATGGTTAATGCAATGGTAGAATACAAGGCGATCAATCCGAGACTTCTTTGGGTTCGCTTTAAGCTGGGGATAACAAGAGTATTCTTGTTAGCCGTGTATGCGCCAGTATCCTCAGCTCAAATGAGCGAGCTTGAGGAGTTTTTTGAGAGTGTCAGGGATGTTCTAAGTAATCAGAGATAATGAAAAATTGATAGTATGTGGAGATATGAATGGATGGGTTGGAATCGCGCGAAGTGGTTACGAAAGCGTGCTAGGCAAGTACGGTGATAAGAGAGTAAATGAGACTGGAAAGCTTATTTTGGAATTTTGTAAGGAGAAAAATTTGTTTGTGGCAAACACGATGTTTGATCCACGTGGCCACGCGTCTGGTACTTTTTCTGGATTTTGTGCAATTTATGCTGGAAATCGGGAGAGGTCCCAGACGATTGGCGAAGTGCAGTCATCGTACCTTTGTATAAAGGCAAAGGTTCACAGATAAACTGTGCAAGCTATCGGCCCATCAGTTTGATTAGCTTGGGCGGTAAAGTTTATGCAAAAATTTCAGCGAGAAGAATGCAAAAGAGATATGAAAGGCTGTTGTGGGAGGCCCAAGGAGGTTTTAGACCTGGAAGAGGGTGTATAGATCAGATCTTTTCCCTCCGCATGATCACGGCAAAATTTTTGGCCCTAAACCAAAAGGTTTTTTGTGCTTTTGTGGATTTGGAAAAGGCGTTTGACAGAGTTGTGAGAAAGAAGTTATGGGAGATACTGTCCCGATACAATGTGAACGGACCCTTGCTACAGGCTGTAAGGTCTCTTTACCGAGATCATTCAGCCTGTGTGCGAGTAGGAGCTGACATGTCGCCCTGGTTTGACCTCCAATCGGGTGTTACGAAAGGTGATGTCAGCTTGGTTGTTAATAGTGATATGGGAGTGAGAGTAGGTGACCTTAAGGTCAATTGCTTGCTATATGCAGATGATGCAGTGCTCATTGCATCATCGGAATGCAATTTGCAGGCATTGGTCACCACTCTGAAAAATGAGTGTAAAATTAATGGTCTTAACCTGAATGTAGATAAGACGAAGGTTCTGATATTTGAAAGATGAAATGAAGAAAGAACAGAATGTAAGATCAACGTGAATGATAAGATAATAGAACAAGTGAATGAAGTGGTATATTTGGGAAGTATGTTTAGCAGAGACGGAAGATACGAAATGGATGTGGAAAGGCGTATTACTGCCGGTAACAGAGTCAACAGTGCTTTGACTGCATTGTTGAAACGGCAAAACATCAGCATAGCTGCACGTTTGGCTATACACAATGCAGTTTTGCTACCGACGCTGTTATACGGCAGCCAAATGTGGGTAACACAGAAGAAGAATGTAAGAAAGATGAATGCTGTGGAGATGCGATCTCTTTGCAGAATATTCGGAGTCAGTCTAGCTGATCAAATCCGCAATGAAGAGATCCACAGAATGGCAGGTACTAGCGAGGATGTCACGGTGAGAATGAAGAAGAACGTGCTCAGGTGGTTTGGGCACGTCGAACGAATGAGTGATGAAAGAATGGTAAAAAAGATTTATATAGGAAAAGTGAGCGGTAAGAGAGACAGGGGGAGACCTCGAGGGACCTTCGAAAACACAGTATCTATGATACCTGAGGAAGGTCACGTAAAAAGCATGAGGACCCCCCGGAGGGCATGTATGAAGAGGTTGATGTCTGTGGCGGAGGCGAAAGAGGTATGCAGAAACCGTAGCGTTTGGTGCTCCGTCGTCTCTGGCTACCCCGCAAGGGATATGGCGTGAAGCTAAATAAATAAATAAATACTATTTTGATCGGACCGAAGTGGATAAGGGAAACAAAATGTTGAAATGGATCCATTAATACAAAAAGATATAGTGTTTCAATTTAAAATAAACTCGGTAAAACTATCGTTTTCGATAACAATAAATACAGCGCCGGGTGATACGTTCAATGTCGCAGGAATATATTTAAGTGCTTTTATGTGCTCTTACATAAGCCTTATTCTGTGTATTGAAAAAATCTATATCTTATGACAAATAAAAAATTTAATTTGTCTGCAAAGATTTTTCTAAGTTGTTTGATTATAATAAAAGTCCTATATAATTAAGGAGGGTATTTGAAAAAGGTAATAATAATTTCGTTGACACAATAATGATTACATGATACTACTTTATTAAAATTAAAGAACTGTTTTAATTAAGAATAATAGGTTTTTTATTAAGTTATATATTTCTATAGTATATTATATGTATTATATAATAGATACAAAATGTATAGTAGTTTTATAGACTATTATCAAAAATAGAACTAACACAACAGATAATACGTAATATTATTTATGTTAGAAAACAAAAATGTATATAGAGTTTTGAAGTGTATATTACATTCTTAACGAAAGTAGATAAGAAAGATTTTATAGAAATAAATATACATTTCTCAGCTGTGCACAATGTTTCCCGTATTTGTATATTTCTTAACTATAATGTCTAACGGAAAAAAACGTTTTTAATAGGGGAGAAACTACTAAATTGTTTAAAATGTGCTTGAATACTTCTCAATGAAGTAATGAGCGCCAATAGTGATATTATTTATATATTTTCATAATTTTTAATATATAGTTATGATCGTAATTTAGATATTTTTATATTAAAATAAAAAAAATATATTAAAACAAAAATAAAAGCCATTCACAACCCTATTTTTTTTTCTAAATACCTCTTACTATATTCAACTTCTTAGCCGTAACATTTATAATTGAATAAATTGGACTGTAAGGGTTTTCTTTTCTATAACATGTGCTTACACGTTTTCTTTCATGTTAAAAAAAAGTTGTATAATAATTCAATTGTTGGTAGAGAGTTACATGTTTATTTAACAAAATCTTCTTTTCCACCTTATGTACACAAACTATCACTTGACATATACAAAGCTTGTGGTTACTTAGAAATTTAGAAAAAGAACAGATAGATTTTATTTAATTATATATGTCATTCTAAGAGATTAGCGTTAAATAAGATACAATTAATAATTATATTTAATATGTACCTTTTAAATATATTAATTAGAAAATAGATAATATTAATATATTTAAAATATTTAAATTATAAATAAGATAATAATAAATAATTTAAAAAGCATTAAATTAAAAAAATTGTGGTTTAGTTAGTTTAGAAATCTATAAAGAATAATTCTTAGTATGAATTTAAGAAATATTGAAACGTTGCGTGATCCTAGTTTGATAGATAGATCCTTGTTTAATAGAATATTATTTGAACTCAACTGAACAGACGTTGAGTAAATTTCATTAAAAACTTTAAAATTGTCGTCATACAATCGGTCGTCAGAGCGCAGTCCGTGTTGGATGAAGTTAACGAATTTGAAATTAACGCTAAAAACAATTCCAAACAGAGGACATACTTCATTTTTTGTTTAGCGTAAGTTTGGTTTTTTGCGTTTCAATAGAGACGTATATAATCTGCATACATTAAGAATTATATTTAAATAAAAATGAAAAATAAAAATAAATATATAAAAATGTAAAAAGCCTTCATTTTACATTTTACTTCATTTTACAAGGAATACATTGAAATCGGTATATATTACAAATTATTGTTGGTTAGTATTTATCCGTTTGGGCAAAGTTGAATAAATACAATGTAATAAAAGAAAAATGTATATTTTTTTTTTCATTTTGAAGTCTTCAATTAAAATAAAGATTATTAATTAAAAGCAGTATCAAAACTCCTAATTTTACGTAGTTGTATTGAAGTAGACACTGAAATGTACGATTGCTATAAATGAGTAACTAAGAGTTTTAAAACTATTTTTTAATGGTTTACTTGACTTCATTTAAATAATTAATTATGAAATGTTATCCAGAAAATTACTATGTTGAAAATTTAAAATACGGGCTCACTTGACGCCAAAACTCTTGTTTATAAACAATAATTCTAAATTTAAATTTAAAACATAATTTTTTAACTGTCTCCTTCGTATTGCTTTTTTCGTTATCGAAACTATTGGTTATTTTATACTAAGGTTTAAGCTATCGTAATATATTGTTGTAATGAATTTTCACTTTTCTTTTATTTTACTATTCTGAAAATAATAATAAAACAATACAATAGTACCGCAGTCAAGTGTAATGTCATAGAAAAGCTTCGCAAACCCAATAATAAATTATTTTTAAAATTTTTACTTGATAAAATTATTTTCTTATTTCATTTAACATATTTTCCAAGTAATCAAACAATAATATAGAAAAAGTTCATAATGATATAAATCACTTTTAAATCATTGGTTATAAAAAAATGTTGTTGATTTTTTATAAAAACAGCTACTTTATTTCTATAACTGATATTTATATTTATAAAGTAGCACTTACAATCTAGTTACTTTAAATATTTGATAGCGTTTAGAGATGCACAGAGTTAGACTCTTTTTATTTGAAAAAATTTAGACGTTAAATGTCAACTACATTGAGTATAATAGCGGTAACATATTGAAAAGAGGGCTTTACATGAATTTCAAAATGTTGACATCATTTTGAAAAGCTCTCTCTGAGAGCCCTCGTGACAAGCATTTGTGTCTCATATTGGCTTCCCAGTTTAAATATTTTAGTAAGAAATATTCTGATACAATGAGCTTATAAAACTATTTTATGCCTAAAAAAGAAAAAAGTTTTTAAATCTTATAATATTTAAAAACTTTTTTAAGTTAAGATTTTAGTTTTAAAAAATTGCTTAGAAATTTCTGTCTATATAACTTATAAGTACCCACAAAATATCCATTCATTTAGAAATGCTTAAAATCTCTCTCAGTCGACATTAAACATCAAAATTTTTCAAGCTCAAAGCAGTCTATCATTAGAACAGATGATTCTATAATATGAATTATGCGTATAGTTTTGCAATATATTCTTTTATCTATGATATATTTTTCAATATGTAACAAAACACATTCTATCGACGGGTTTTAACTTTTATAAAAACTCAATTACATTGTGGCCATTTCGAAATACGCAGCCATGTTTCAAATATTTGTAGGAAATAATAACTCTTGCATATGTATTTGGAACAGAAATTTAGATATTTTTTACAATTATTATTCACATCACGCCCGAATCGTTAACTGGACGAGTGCTTGCAAAAATGGAATTCACTAATGGATTTAAAATAAAAGGCATTGTTAGCGTTTTCGAATATATTAGTTATAATTTTTATCAATAGTCTTTGGCTGAGAATAATTATGATGATATTTGATTTTTCGTCCGATCTTTGCATTTCATGTCAATTAAATGTTACATAATTAATTGAAAAGCTAAACTATAACAGTTTCATGTAATCACAATAATTTTTTTCACAATGAGTGTTTATTAAAAGGGTATTTATTTAACAACGTCAATATAAGCTGTTCTTTATTTGGATCGAAGTTGAACAATTTCTCTCTTAGTTCTCTTACAATAATTTTTAAACATCGTGAATAGCTCTATTAATTATCTTGTGTTTAAAGCTTGAATATACACGTTTATACAGCCTGAATAATAATAATAATAGTATATAATACAATTTTTAAGCATGAAATCTCTTAACGTCTCACTCTTGCTTATTGCATTATAAAAAATATATGTTTCAAGTTTCGGCTCTCTAGACAGTAATAATTGTGTGTGTTGATATATATATAGTAGTACATTATAATACGTTTTTATTTACTTTCTCAAGGCGTCTCTCAGGAATAATTACCAAGGGACACTTCTTTTTTGAAATTATATAATAGATATCCCAATGATACTTTTATATACATCTTTAAGTAGTTTGACTGTAATAATAAACTGAAGTTTCATGGTAGCATGTTATCACTAGCTGTGCAAAACGACGCCGCCAATTTTATTTATTCGACAGGTAGAATTGTTTACGTTATAAATAGGTAAATGAAACAGTTTCTTAATAATATCCTAATTGAAAGTAAAAGCAATACGGTGCATTTTTGAAATTGAAGATACTTTTCTATTTTTGAGAAATTTAAATTAACGAACTTTAAGCAGACACACTTTCAAAAATCAGTGTTTTGGATAAGTTTCTTAAGACTCACAGTAATTATTTCTTGTACAACAACACATATTCAAGCTATCAGTTACAAACTTATTATATGTATAGATGTTGATATTTAAAGTAATTTACGAATTATCTATATTATTTAAAAGTGATAATAACATGTACTTGTAATTTAATTTTATATGTAGTAGGTTTTAACTTTTATTATCTTTCATAATTATTATTAGTTTAATAGCGAATGTAATATAAACGTGCTTCATATTAATATTATTCAAAATCACTCGATTGTGTTAAATGCGAATAAAGTATGAAATAATAGTTATATTTATGTTACATCACTCCCATCATTCAAACACTAAAGCAGTTTTAAGTAAGAACATATTTTTAAAATTGTTTAATACCTCAAAGTCATGACCAGTGAATAAAAATTGTTATAAATTAGAAAATCTGTTTTAATAAAAAATCAGTATCCTTGTAATCAAGAAATATAAGTTGAAGGTCTAATTTTATTTTTCGGAATAAGCAATGTTTTTAAGCAACGCAAACAAAAATCTTTCTTTCATCTTCGTTTCTCGGAATATTTTTGACAAAATTTTACTGTTCAAAAGAATAATATTAAATTTATTGCCTTTGCGTAATAAGAAATACATACAAATACTTTGTTTTTGTTTTGTATTTTTATGATTTGCTTAATGTTTATTTTTTGGTTTGTAATTTGGTATTGTTATTCTGTATATTATAAGAGACTAATTTTGTCTCTATAATATAATTAACCCTTTCTCTTTCAAATCTCAGGGAAATTACTAAAAAAAATTTATTCCTTATAATATTAGATTATTTCATCGTATATAGAAATATGTTACATGTTTTTTAATATTACCCGTTATATTTTAAATTCGATAGAAACATGCGCTCTGAAAGGTAAAAATGTGAAAATATTTAAAGACTGTAAATTAAAAAAAACATGGAAAACAAGCTTTCAATAAACATTATTAGACAACACAAATTTGCATCGCCCGCTCATTGGCACTCGGCCAGCCATTATTCTTTTTAAAAAACCTCAAACGCTTTTTCTACCTGACTTATTTTTATATTTAATGATATACATTTACATACTATATACATCTAATACGATGACATATTTATTCACTCCAATAACTTTAATACTAAACGAAATGTAAACTATTTAATAACTTGTCTAGGATAGAGCCTTGTGACGGAGTAATAGTTGTATATGTTAGTATAGTGTTTCTCATAAAAAGAAATGTTAAAAACAACATACTGAAATAAGTAACAAATAACAAATAAATATAAAGATATTTGTTTTATTTCACAATATTTCAAAAACATAAATGAACGCACATAAAGAATTAGAAAATCAGATAAAATCTCACAATACTATATGATAAAAAATTTATAAAGCAATCTTCATGAAAGTTGAGTTAAAACTTCATCTTTGAGAAATTTTGGTATAAATAGACGTTCAAAAGGCTTAATTTCAAAAGTTTACTTTGTCGAGAGATCTTTCGACTCAATACAAATTTGGCAGAAATAACTCGCTTTGGAACTCCCTTAATGCCAGTAATTACTTCCAAATACAGATAATTGGCTGCAGTTATTTGATCGCGCTTCGTTTGAAAGGACAGGTATCCCTGTTGGCACAAGTAAGTATTAGTAATATAGTAAAATACAAATAAAAACGTCGGTAATGGTTTTTCGTATTGCAATCATAGCGTCTAGTGTATTAGGATCTACATATGAGACCAATTAAAATTTTCATTCTTAATAGGTTTCAAGAACTGTCTCATTATACAGATTATAATATTTTTTGATAGTACTTGAAAAAAGGAAGTTTAAATGGAATTGCTTATATATTTAAACTTCAACTTATAAAAAAGCAATAAATAAGAAAAAGGCAAACTGAAAAAGTAGTTAAAATCTCATTTAAGATAAAATTGAACCATCAAAAGTTTAAACATCATAACGAGGTTCTAAAGCATTAACTTTGTGTGAAGCGCAGCCGTCAGAGGAACAATTTGATTAAAAACCAGTTAAAAATAAGCTTTGCTGATCACAACTGAAAAGTTAAGTTATGTTATTGTATTAAATAAAGCAAATAAAACTGTAACACGGAAATCATAATGAAATGTACTTAGCAATGTTCACCTCTATAAAAGAAAGTGATTTTTAATAATTAGTATTTATTGGTACGTAAATATTGAAGTACAATGTAATTAACTAGTCACGATCTCAAACATTTTCGGCAATATTTTTTTCATTTAAATCATATTTATTTCTTTATTTACATATAATATCACTTTTTATGTCCGTTTTTTTTATTATAATTATATCTTGACAGGTTCTAACAGTTAATTTTAATCAATATTATTATTAATTAACCTACAGACTGTAGCTCACTCTAATAAACTTCCGAAATACTAAGCAAAAACTGATATATACATAACAAATACAAAATTAATTGATGTACAAACGAATTAATCTAATACAAAAATAGATAAAAAAAACCTTAAAAGAAGAATCGATTAACAATAACAAATATGTATTTCCAACCAGTCTTGGGAGTAAAATTACAACATAAATTTTCCCACCGGACCTCCTCACTGGGATTAGTTCAAGGATTATGCTCTGGTGAGCGATATATTCTACACTGTTATAGATTTATGTTCTTAATATTTTTATACTTATTTTTCTGGTTTTATAACTAATATCTATCTCTAAAATGTTCTAGCCATGTATTGGTTATTTTTTTAAACCTTTTTTTGCATTATATATGGCTTTTTTAAAATGTGGTTGATACTCATAAAATACTATAAGTGAATCTAAAAAATATATTAGCAAATTTTTACCTAACATTTTTTTTATAATAAGTAATTATAGTTAATACTCGTATATACTTTACTTTACCATGACAGAAGACTAGTTTCGATAATTGTTATCTAACTATATTGATACGTTGTGTTTAAATTTAATATGTTAGTGAATTATTGACTTATATGATATAATATTTAGACAAAATATAAGTTATAAAAATTATATATTCTTTTTGCATATATATCTTATATAATCATTTCAAATAATTTCGAATCTCAGTTCAATTGCTTTTTTACGAAGTAACTTAAGTTAAGATTTAGATTAAATATTTAGAAATACCAAGTTATCACTCACAGGTTTGGTTAAGCAGAATTAAAATTATTATAAAATATTGTATTAATATGGAATTATGGAATGGATTGTCAACCGTTTTTGTTCTGCTTCTTTTCTTATAAAGTTGGATTATCGGTACAGTAACCAGTAAGAGCTTATTGTTATAATTTGCAGTGAAATAGGCTTGTTTTATTAGAGTCCCACTTACTATTTTAGAATAAAAGGATCAATTAATTATTGCTAAATTAAGCATTATATTATTAGCTATTATTTAAAATAGTCTTAACATTGTTTTCCTGTAAAACAAATAAATGTGATTAACGTAAAGCAAATACCAAATGAGCAAAGAAAACCACGAGAGAATCATTTAATACAAGGGCTTACGAGTATAGCACGACCTCTAGCTATTATGAAAGTACCGTGATATACTGCTACTACACTGCGCACGGATACGTTCAGATGATTAATTAGGCCATGAGAAGTAACGATGAGAGCATGTACACTTTGAAAATAATATATATAATAATTATAAAAATTTTAATAAAAAATATATTTTATTATTCCATCTAAGTAAAGTTAAAAGCTGTAAGAATGTTAATGTTATGCGGTTCTCTTATGTATAATTTTTCATGGTTAATTTATGTTTTGAATCTGCGGCATACTAACCACGCTAGAATACACGCTAGTATTGGATAATTGTCTTCACTAACGATGTCATTGGTTACAAAAATCTATAAAATGTAGTCTATCAATGTTTCGCAATATATTGATAGTTTAATAATTTAAAGGAAATAAAAGATAAAAGCATTAGAAAAAAAATATTACAATATAAAAAATTAGCACTGTGTTACATTTATGAGTCATGCAAGTACGTTCTCTAACTACATAAAGTCAATGTAACCACATTATTTTAATATCAGGTATATATTATTTTTCTAGTAATAGGCTATATTATAAGACCAAAATATATTTAAGTTAACTGAAACTATAAGAATTCAATAAAAATCAAACAGTCATTAAAATGTAAACATTTCTTTGAGGACTTGATGAAGTAAATCTAAATCGAGCTCAGATGTTTTCGTATGCACAGAGTGCTGTTCTCAATCAGTTCCTAAAGAAGCTAAAGGAGACGCAAATCAATTTGTTATATTTGTCTGTGCATGCATACCTTAAAAACAACTCTAAAAAGGGGATAAACAAAAAAAAACTTTAAGTTTAGATTTAGGATTTAGATGTTTGATATAAGTAATGTGATATTAAATTTTATTTATTTATTTAATTATTAATTTTGGATAATTTATGTTACACTACCTATTACACATATTTTTAACGACTTCTATATAATCTGATGCCATAAGAGCTTACTTTTAAACTTTATTATTGTGTAACGATACAAAAATCATTTCATGAAAATTAACATGTTAAAAAAAATACTACGTTTATACAAATCAAAAGCAGTGACTCGCTGTCGATTTATTTTAATTACGAATATTAATTTATATTAAAACGGTTTTAAATACTCACCGAAACTGCTATTAAAAATTAATTGACTTGCTTATACCGAAAATACGAATCGGTTGTTATTATTTCAAGTGAAGTCAATATTTATTTAAATGGATGTTTCCAGATAAGCTGTTATTTAATAAATACGGCTTTAGCAGTTTCACCT
The DNA here is from genome assembly GCA_918358865.1 of Melinaea marsaeus rileyi. Taxonomy (NCBI): domain Eukaryota; kingdom Metazoa; phylum Arthropoda; class Insecta; order Lepidoptera; family Nymphalidae; genus Melinaea; species Melinaea marsaeus. Next base: position 2,182,782 of record OU911095.1, on the reverse strand, counting down.
ATAATTGATTAAAATGATGAATATTGTTTAATTTTCAATATTAAGAACTGTTATTTAATATACATTTTTCACATTTTCAATGAATTCAAAGATATCTCTTTAGGCATAACCATATATTTGAAGAATTAGTGTAGGAAAGAAAAGGGTACAGCAAGAAACATGAAAAGTCACACACGTCTGTTCAAAGCCTTTGATCTTTTCAGCTCTCCTTTAACCTCTTTGAGAATTGATTGAGCGCATATTTATGTATACGAAAATGTGGACCGAAGTTTTTTATGTTTGGTTTATTTTCATCTCAAAGAAATATTTACTTTTGAAACTGATTTCTTTATCTCTTAAGAGTTAGTATGTTCATAAAATATTTCCAAAATTTTGCAATTACTTTTTTATACTTGATGGTATAAAAAACTATAAAAGTGTTTATATCCTCACAGACAAATTCAACAAGATTATGAATAAAATGAAAATGTATGCGAGGTCTAAGCCGTTAATATTGTAATAATAAGAAATGATTGGATCCTTACCAGGTATAAAAAAACAATTTAACATCTAGGTTAACAAGCCTGTTGTTATTTATTTGTTAGTTGTTTGTTTACGCCTAATAAGCAAAGACAAAGACTACTTTATATGTAAAGTATTTGTTAAATCGCTTATTTTGATATTGCTTCCATAATCCTTTACTAGTAATTTGTACTGTATTTTATACTATTTGATATATTTGCACATTTCTCGAGTATTATTTTATAATAGCTCTATATTTACAAAATAATTTTAAAATAGCGAAAATTATTTTTTTATAGATTAATACTGACATATATTATTGAATTGACGGTAAATAAAATTCGCTAGGTTTAGATGTACTCATTACTCATTAATTGATGGCTGTGTTGTAAGGAATAAGTAACTGAATATTGATGGTTCACTATACCCAGCTTACACCTCTGTCATATGTGAACTTGAACGTTGGACTTCTCTTCTTTTTTATTTAAATATTATTAGAAACCGCGAGCGGTGGTTATTATATTTTATTGTGAGATAAATCTCATACACATTTACACCTTTGTGTTATAACATTTCGTCTATTTAGACCTCGTATGTTGCTTGGAAAGATTTGATGACATTTCATTATCGAGTGGCGTTTTATTTAGACGTACCAGTATAGTTAAAATAATCAAATGTATTATTTATTTCTTTATAATTATAATGTAAATTGTGAAGTCATTTATTTCTGGTCCGAACTTCCAACATCTATATACTGGATACCACATACCACATACCTTCATTAAATTGAAACTAACACTGTTTGTGTGTTTTGTCAAACGTCACAGTACAATCAATAAAAGCGAAATACCACGATTATACATGTTATATTTTATGGTAAATAGTCTGCTTTCTTCTCAAAGAAATTGAAATGTGAACTTGTATAATATTACATTTATCATAATCATCAGCTTTAAATTATTAAGTTTCATTAACCGGAGTACCAAAAAATATTTAATTTCTCTTATTACTTATGAAATTATAGAATTATATTTTCTAATATATAATTTCATTTAATATAAATAAATTTGTTCAAGTGTTTTTCTATATTTTAATAAAAACAAACTCTATAATTTAAAAGTATATAGTAAAGATGAACTTTATAATCATAACTAATTATTTTTCTGCAACGATGTAATATTATTTTTATACAAAATATATTTTTAAAACTCCTCTACCATAATCACAAGCTACACTCGTGTTATTACTATAAAAAAGTAAAACATAAATTTATAGCAGAGCAAATATATCGCTTGCCCGAGTGCAATCTTGGAGCTAATCCCTTAGCGAGGGTTCAGCGAGAAAATTCATATAGTAATTATTACTTTCAGGATAAAGGTTGGAAATTTTCTGTTCTAACATTTTTCTTACTAATTGAGATAGGTGGAGGTGATATATTATTTTTTTTGTTATTTCAACTGATTTCTATCTATAACCCAATGTACAAGCAAACAGGCGTTCTAACTACCTATTTTATCATTAGTAACATTAATGGAATTTTATGTAGAACATAAAATTTCAGATATTTTGCGCTTGATGAACGGGGAGGAGTGGGAGATAAAGGGAGAAGAACTGTTTTTCCTAGTCATCGTTATAAACGTAGCAAAAATAGTTACTTAACGCTGATCTTTTTAAAGGTGCTTCTTTGGTCTCGTCATACCGTACCATCTTCAGTAATTAGAAACAGCTAGCTTATATAATTAATTTATTTATACCATCTCTTATAATTTTTCTTTCTTATGTTTTTTAATACATTTATTGTATTTATTTTACATGTTTCAACACGTAGAGTAAAAATACTGTGAGTCATATTCTTTTGTTTGTTTGTTTTATTAAGTCATCGATTTCAGTTTAACACTTTAATTAGCACATTATGATGTGTCAATGTCATAACTATTCTAAAAACTTTTACTGCCTTTATCACAATGATATTGTGAATGCATATGTTTAAAAAATATATGTGTTTATAAAATTTACTTATATACAATATTCACTATTTAAAATAAGGAGATAATTATTTTCCAAATTTCTATTAAATTGTATAATGTTCATTAGTTGTTTTACATTTTTAGTTATTACAAAACTATTTTCTTGTTTTCTTCTTTAATAATCATAATTTTATTCCAGCAAAGAGGCCCTTAATTTGTGCAGAGTACAATCAGCGAAGGGTTTGACTATTATAGTCTTAATAACTTAAATTACTTGTGTTTCTTTTCCTGTAATCTGATATTAAAACAATGAAATATTTTTTGAATTTAAAACCAAATATTTTTGTTTATAAGTTTTGTATTGTTTGTTTGTTTGTCTGTTTGTTGGATGACAATCTCTGAATTGTTAATAATATTTTTTTTGCCGCGTGAGGGGACATGGGCAAGAGCTTGCTATATTTTAAAGTTAGGACTTACGTTTTAAAAATAAGATGTTGTCTCCGCAAGTGAGCTCATCTACTTTAAACCACTGTCTGTTTGCACTACAGAATTTAATATACTAGTTTTTCAAGTTAAAGTACCACTATTGTTGCCTGACGTAAGTACTTAAATAATATATTCATTTCATAAGAGGTAGACGTTGTTTGAAAATACGGCCGTTGGTAATAAAAGAGTTGTTAGTTAGTAGTTGGTAAGAATAACGAAGACTGGTCATTCATAGTTAGACATTGAAAGTCATTCGAATGACAATCCTGATGAAGTTTTCGAGAAAATTGTTTCGAATACTTATTATTTCTTTTAACAATAATACAATGACTTCACGAGGTAACCATACAATAATATACTGTTAATACTCAAAATATTATAATAATTTAATTTGAGTAATATTTTTAATTCGTTTAGAAATCATTGAATGAAAATTAATTCCTCAAAAATTTAACACAATCCAAAAAATATCAGCGTGATTATACGATTTTATATTCGATAAAAGGGGAAATCCATTATGTAAATGTCCAAGAAAAATAAGTCTTTAGCTGATCTATTATGGAGAAATCCCTTCATTCTTTAATTAATAAATAATATTTTTTTAATAATTATAAAGTCTTTTTATTTCGTTTGTAAATTTAATTATGGAATGAAGATAATACACATAAATTGAAATAATTTAATTATTATTTGCACGTAGATTTAGAAATGATATGAACAAATTCGAAGACACAGACAGGAATCGAACCTGAAGTTGTTGGGTATCTGTCCTATAGCTCTAAAAAATGATCTCCTGTGATAATAAATTTCGGTGTAATATAATATCATATCTCCTTGATTATAAAAACGTTTCAGCAGAGTTTTAACTCAAAAATAATTTAAATATTTATTTTCTAAATCGGTTCGAAAGTACAAAATACTCCCCGTATATTTTATATATTTGCATATATCCCACGTATTATTTTGCAATCTGTTCCATATAAAAAAGTAAAACTAGTTACTTTTTTACAGATACTCGTATAACATCGCAAAACCAACATTGATATGTTTTAATAAAGTAGAGGCAGATATAAATGACGTGGTACATACTCGTAAACCAAACAAACTCGGACGTTGATTTTAATTAAAAAACGTCTTACGTTTAAATAGATATTTATTTTATTTTTAAATTGGTTAACCACACAAACATTCTCCGATTTATTACTTATTATTTATTATTTATATGTATTAAATCAATGTTAAATTGTAAAAAAGGAATGTAAGTCGGTCATTATATTATATTTGTAATAATATTTTAAAATTGGCCAATATGGTTACCAAAAGACTTTTCAGCCATCAGTTTTACTTGTGGTTAGGCATAATACATTTGTCAAAATATAATTTTAAAAGAGGTTATAATAATAATTTAAATTTATTTTAATAACAATAATTGGTATCGGTTTAAATATTATTTTTTTGTATTTATACCTCTTAAATGCTATTACTGTTGACAAAACCGTAGTACAATATCAAATGAGTTATATATTACGGGTTGTGTATAATAGCGTGCTATGAAAAGTTCCCTCTCTTAAGTCAATTGGTTAGGTCTGAGCGTTGATGAATCCGTCAATCAACCGTTAAGGACGTGTAATTTCCGCTCTATAGATTTATAGATAGCTTACAAAACACTTTTTATGGCTGATGATTTTTTTCAAATTATTACTGAAACACAACAGTTCTTAAAAACTACCACTTTATAATAACATATTTCTATTGATTATTTAATACCGCTGTTGTTGTAATAAGAAAAAAAAACAGTATTTTATTAGCATTACTGGTAATTAAATAATGACTACCGTGTACATTCTTACTATAAAATATAATGCAAGTTTATTGTTTATAGTATAGAATTTATGCTGAAGTGATATTGTGTAATTTTATGAAGTAGAAGAACAAAACTACAACGGTCATAATCTAGTTAACAGGAAAAATATATTAGATAAAATAACTAATGTTATAGTAAAGAATAGATAACACTCTTAATAACTCGATCAACTCCTCTTTTTATTATACATTTTTTAAGTTTTATAACAATCTAATCGTAATATAATTTTGTGTTTTACTTTTATAATGGACCAACCATATATAGTAAAGATAGAATATTTTTTTTTATGGTAACGATATCTAAAATTATGATACTTATATTTTTATTTTGATTTATTAGAAGTCTAGTAATATCTATATTATTATTTGTTGTTACTAACATTAGTTACATATAATTGGAATAGATTATACAATAAAACATATTTAAATATAAAGTTACATAATTTAATTGCTAAATAGTAATGAGTTAAAAGTAATATTATTCTAGCATTTGTTTAGCTTCAAATTTCGTTTTCCGAAAACATCATCCACATTAAGAAACGATGTCTACAAGAAAAGTTCATCCCAGGTAGAAATTATGAATTTTATTATTATTTAATAACAAACAAATGAATTTTGTAGCTAAAGATGGAATAATAAATTAATAATCTAAAATCTTTCACATCTTTATCTGTATGTATTACCTTGGGGATGGTCTCTGAGTGGAGTGAACTGAACTACGTTCATTTCAATCCCCAGAAGACTCAAGAAGGTTTGCATGTTTAC